>CM061918.1:61629563-62275592 GCA_031002005.1 Vandiemenella viatica | reverse complement strand
CGTCATTACTTTTAACGAGATTTCTGTCCATCTGAAGCGGCGCATTGTTCTCGTTACTGAACGTGGAGCGCTGTGATTTGTAACTTGGCTTAGTTATCCTTCTTACCGGCACTGCTGCACTGTCTAGGAACTACAGAAGGCTACACTTCCTTCTCGAATCTGTCTATCCTCCTTCGCTTCGATGACTTAGGACAAGGACGAACTGCAGTTCCATGAAATAATACTTCGGTTACCGCCGAATCCCTGTTACGACTTGTATAAACTAGTGAGTGAAACGCTGACAATGAATGTGTGAGAGACTCTTTGGTGGTATTAAGATCTGTGGGGATAGTTTTGTTATGTTGTTGGTATTTTATGTATTTGAATGTTGTAATTTAGTAGGAAATAAAGCATTAAACATTTTAAGAAGGGTAAAAACACGTAAAATATTAACTAGCTTCTAATGCCATCAAAATGACTGGTTTAGCGGAGTGTTCTAACATTTCATTTGTTCTCAGTTCTTAACTAAAATAGAATGTTTTTGGATAGTTAACACAACTCTGATTTTGTAATATTATACACAATTCGCTGGTTGTTTACATCACCATGCAGTTTGAGCTACTTACACGCGACTGAAATAATGACGTCAGTATAATATGGCGACAGAGCAAGCAAAGCAACTTAAAATCTTCACGGGTGCTTCACTTATTTCTTCTTCATAACCCGTGATTCAAATCCATATGACAAACTTGGATCATGGAACTAGTTACAAGTAGATGAAATAGTGACTCAGTGAATGCAAAGCAAATTAAAAATAATGTTAATGTGAAATCGAAAAACGCAACGTGCTACGTGTGAGGGGGGGGGTCACAGGTGGCCAAAATGGAGCTACGTGGTTTATGCACGCCCCCTAAGGTATATATTTGGGTGCACGGCAGTGCACCCGCCAAGTCGAGTCAACGGCGGCACTGCCTACCCTTTTCTCGAAGCGATTCGGGCCATTTTTGAACCTCAATTTCTTCGGTCGTATTTATGCTACATGTCTCAAATTTCTGTTATGCATAGATATCAGCAATCTTAGCAAACGTACTTAATTTTTATTATGTTACTGTTCTTAGTTCGTATGTTATTCGGATGCAAACTTCAGAGATTTTGTCACTCACTCACTGACTGACTGACATGATCATCAAAATTCTAAGGCACTTCCAGTAGCCGTAGAAAGCTGAAATTTGGTACACAGATAAAATTTTACCCACATATTATAAGAAAAGTCTGAAACTCGTAAATTTTCATATACCTACCCCCTTACCTACCCCTAACGTGAAATCGCTTTCTACCCTAATTACTTTATAAAGCTCAGATTTTCACTGTAGAGTGAGCTTAACATATGTTTAACTAAAGTGTTTAATTATACTTCTTTCCTTTTCTTACTTTTGAAGTTATTGAAATTCAAAATTTTATTTCGGCACAACACCCCGACATCAAAATTCCACTGTATTTCCAGTAATCCTAGAAACAAGTAATTTGGTACACATATATGGTTTCATCCCTAAATCATAAGAAAAATCTGATATTGGAGTTTTTCACCGTATTTATCTATATATAAAAAGAATGATATTTGTTTGTTTATTCTTCATACAAATCCACAGTTTTCATCCGATCTCGATGAAACTTTGCACACTTTTCCTTTGAAACATGGAGAAAAATACTGTCTATATTTGGTTGAACAATTTCTCGTCATATTGTCACGTAAATTTGAAAAATTACCGAAACGAACATAGACCGACGTTTAGGATGTGAAGACTCTGTAGTTCCATATACTATTGTGGGCTGGTGGCCCGTTGGTTAACGCGCTTGCTTACTAATGTTTGTATCGCCGGATCAAATCCCAATGGAGGCAAAGATTTTTAAAAATTGTTTTTGATCGTAAGAGTCACGCCTGGACCGTCGGTTATTCGGATTGAATGTTAAACTGTAGATATCACAAATTTAGGTGGGAATGCGAGGAAAATCGTTAAGAAGTCTTGCAATGCTGTAGGTGTACACATTTTTACGTTATACTTGACCGCTCAGGGCGTGATTCGCAGTCAATGTGTGTGTGATCTGCAGTAATAATACTATAAATGCGGAAGTAAGTCTCTGTCTTTTTTACGTTATGACGACTAAATGCCTATACCGGTATTGACGAATTTGACAAGAAAATCTGTAGGGAGGGTACAGGACATTTTTTTTCGGTATGATTAACAGTTGTAGTCACGAAATTTTGAGAACTTATGGAATGGTGACGGAGAGACGGATTGTGTGTTAGTCTGTAATGTTAGGTCGGTTGCTCAAGGTGTGCTTCTCGCGCATTATCTTAGTGAATAGTTTGTTAATAAATTTCGTTTAGAGAAAAAAACGTATTATTTAGTATAGATGTAGATTTTCTCTGTCCTATTACTTTGCGTCTGCTTAAATGTTTCTGACACCAGTTTATTTTGTCTTCTTTTTTGACATGCCTTGCGGGCGTAAACTGGCCTAAGTTGTAGCTCTAGCAGAGCACGAGCAGCTAAAGTTATTAGAACCCAAGAATCGGATGCTCATGCAGAAGAAGGAAGAAAAGACCAATCTGAAATAAAGCTGCCCTTAGTTAACACCCCCCCCCCCCTCCCAACACCTTCGTTTTTTTTTTTTTTAAATATGTTGGGAATTGATTCTCTTTAAGATATAGGTTCGACGGTAGAATGATATAGTGATGGCTTTCCTGTCATATTATGCCGATTCGGTGTTGTTTGGGGACCAATCCTTCTTTACCAGAAACTTTCTATATTCAATTCTGCAAAGAAATTCTTAATCCACGCGTACGAAGTCGCGGGTATCAGCTAGTTTATTTATAATCCCAAACATGAAAAATTCTGGCGCATATTTGCGGCTTAATTACTTTGCTCCGGATTAAGCTATAAACCTGACATTTCTATACTATATAGAGGCAAACAAGTTTAACAAAAAGCTTTAAATTTTACTTTGTTACTATGGTTAGTTTGTAAGTTACTTGTTATTTATTTGAGGTGGTAGTTAAACCAGCGGCAATGCTCATTGCTAGGCTACGACGCACATTAATTGTTTGCAGAGATTGGGGCATTGTTGGTAATGATATTGCTGATTTTCCTTATATTTATTCAATGGAAACCCAAACGTGAAACGATCCGGTACGTATTTGCAGGTTAATTGCTTTGTTCTGGATGAATCAGTATGCTCAAACCGTCGAAACCTGTCTCATGAAGAGGATTAATTTCCATCATATTTAAAAACTGAAAAACAAAATAGGTGCGGGGGTTCGGGGATGTGTGTGTGTGTGTGGGGGGGGGGGGGGGGGGTGTTTAACTAATGGCAGCTTTAATTCAGCTTGGTCTTTTCTTCTTTCTTTAGCATGAGCATCCAATTCTTGGGTTCTAATAACTTTAGCTGCTCGTGCTCTGCTAGAGCTACACTTTAGGCTAGGTTTACACCCGCAAGGCATGTCAAAAAAGAAGACAAAATAAACTGGTGCCAGAAACTTTCAAGCAGACACAAAATAATAGTACAGTGCTGAGCAAATCGAACTCTATATTAAATAATACGATTTGTCTCTAAACGAAATTTAATAACAAATCATACACTAACAAATCGCGCGAGAAGCACAGCTTGAGCAACCGATGTAACATTACAAACTAACACACGTCACCATTCGATAAGTTCTAAAAATTTCGTGAATACAACTGTTATTCATACCGAAAAAATATTTCCGGTGTCCTTCCTACAGATACACAGTATTTCCTTGTCAAATTCCATCATTATTGGTATAGCCACTAAGTCGTCAAAACGTAACAAAAGACAGAGACCTACTTCCGCATTTATAATTTGAGTGCAAGTCGAGTCAACGGCGGCACTGCCTACCCTTTTCTCGAAGCGATTCGGGTCATTTTTGAACCTCATGTTCTTCGGTCGTATTTATGCTACATGTCTCAAATTTCTGTTATGCATAGATATCAGCAATCTTAGCATACGTACTACATTTTATTTTCATACTGGTCTTAGTTCGGTTGTTGTTAGGATGCAAACTACAGCGATTTTGTCACTCACTTACTCACTGACTGACTGATGATCATCAAAACTCTAAGGCACTTCCCGTAGCCGTGGAAAGCTGAAATTTGCTATACAGATAAAATTTTACTCACATACCAACAAACTCGTAAATTTCCAAATATCTACCCCTTACCTACCTCTAACGTGAAATCGCTTCCTACCCTAATAACTTTATACGCTTCAGATTTCAATTGTAGAGTGAGCTTACTAAGTTCAACTAATGTGTTAAATGTCACTTATTTGCCTTTCTTATTCTGGAAGTTATTGAAATTCAAAATTTTATTTTGACCACGGCACCCCGATATCAAAATCCCACTGTACCTCCAGCCATCACAGAAACAAGTAATTTGGTACACATATATGATATCACCCCATTATCATGAGAAAAGTCTAATATTGTAGTTTTCTCCCGTATTTATTTAATTACAATCCGAAATATGAAAAATTCTGGCACATATGTGCGGCTTAATTGCTTTTCTCCCGATGAAGCTACATGGCTGAGAATTTTTTAATGCAAAGAGATAAGCAATTTTAAGTGACATCTTAAATTTTACTTTGGTCTTATGCTTAGTTTGGAAGTTACTAGTAATTTATTTATGGCGGTAGCTATTCCAGCGGCAATCTGCATTGCTCGGCTACTGGTCACATCAATTGTTTTCAGAGATTGGGGCATTGTTGGTAAACGTATATGTATGTCTTAAAATATGAAATGTTCCTATTAACCGATTTTCAAGTGGAATCATTACATTTGAGCGGCGATTCAGGATAAGCGATAAACTTACAAAAGAGATCCCACAAAAACAATTCTTGTAAAAATAGGCCAAGTCTCGTGTTCGTGCAGTGACAAAAAGTTATATCTTCCTCTGAGCCAAGTCTACACTTTTCAGTGTATATTCACTTCACTTTATGAAACAGAATGTTTTTTTTTTCGGTATCATAGATCGTTTATTTAAGATAAAAAATCTGATTACTTTGCCATATACATGTCATAATTTGAACTTAAATGGAGGGAATAATATATATACTTGTCAAATTCGAAAAAGAGCGATGGAAATTTTGGCCTTTACGTATTTATAAGTTTGTGTACATGGCATGCATACTGGCCAAGTCATCAGATTTTTTATCCTAAGTAAAAGATCTATGATACCATGAGAAACCATTCTGTTTCATTAAGTGAAGTGAATATACAATGAAAAGTGTAGAGTTGGCTCAGAGGAAGATCTCATAACTTTTTGTCACTGCACGAACACGAGACTTGGCCTATTTTTACAAGAATTGTTTTTGTGGGATTTATCTTACAGCCAGGTATATGGGTGTATATGTGTACACAGACCGCTGCGCGCTTGACAGTAGACATATGTATTATTTCACTGCTGTCCAAGCGCAACGCGCCATGCTTAAAGCTATAGATATATTGCTATTCCAACATATTGGTGACGGGAACACATAAGATTTTACCCATCCAAAAAGCGTCCAATGCGCATATCATACGCGGAACAGATCATTGCATGTCGGTGACGCAAACTCATAACATTTTACCGATTCATAAATCGCTCAAAACGCCTAAAGAAGTTTTCAGTTTGAAAAACTAACAATCAATATGTGAACATAAACGAAATTTAAAAGATACTGAACCATTACACCAACATAAACAGGTTTCCTACATTCTTAATAGTGACATGCATGGGCAAGGACTGAAATCGTCTCTAACAGTAGTTATTTCGCCCCGGTAACAATTTCCGTGAACACTAGTCTTCAATTTTCTCTGTTACTCCTGCTTGGCCTCAACTGGGTTAATCCGAGGTTCGACTCATGACCTTATTAAGAGTTGAGTCTCATTCTCACGGCCTCTCTTTTGTCGGTGAATTCGCCAGCCTGTGCTGACTCGAGACTTCGTGCTTTGTGCGGACTGGAGGTCGCCGACAATGCGATCGCGGAAGAGAGTCTCGCAGCTGTCGGAGGTGGGTGTCGTAACAATGGCTGGCTGTGTTCCCCGCTCTTGCCGATCGATTTTCCGCGAGTTGCCGCCCGTTTGTATGCAGATGTCGGGATTACCGGCCCTCAATGCTAACTCGAGTTTCTCTCTGACGCTTCATCTTGCGCAAAGAGGACCTGGGTGGCCGAGCTCTGTTCGGCGTCTTTCGATTCCTGTTCAATATGCAAGTTTTCATCAAAATCGTTAGAGACGTTTGAGAGAAATTAATTTCACATATGTACAAGAGTTTCTCGTATAATAATATTAGATAGAGTAGATATAGACAATATATAATTATATATTCACTATATTTCATAACTACCTGCATAAGAACTCCCTTCGGTTGAATATAAAATTCACGAATGCATATATGTTGAACACCTTATTTCAAATAATCACTTGTGTAATATGTATGTAAATTGCATTTTTCAAGCTTTAGACCTTTTACTGAGACAGGAAATACAAGAATTTCTCGTTTTTTTAAAAAAATCGCATTCTCTTTCAGCGAAGAGAAAAACTCGAAAGAGAAGCGTTAGACTTGGTAGATTACCTTCGGTTCTAGCTAGCACTTTTGTATTTTTCCACAGTATTTCATGTTCTTCTTCCATTTGGTGTTCGGCAATAGCTGATCTACCAAGAAAAGTAGGAGAGGCTATTGAAATCTTCAAACACCCAAACAACATCAACAAGGATGGAGGTTACGGTCTTAGCCAGTCTTGGAAATGTGTGTTAGATAATAATTAACTCTGGATCCACAGATAATAAATCATAAATAGCATCTCCGGATAATCGATATTGTGAGACAATCTACAGTACACATACGTAAACAGCTAACCACGCCAGTCTCCAGCAGATACAAGTCTGTAGCAGATTCGGAAGACGGCCCCTGAAGAAGACCTAAGCCTTGGTCGAAACGTTGGGTAGACGAAGGAGTATTTCAACGCAGCGTTAATCCCGTAAGCCATTTTATGTATTTTTATGACGGCTGCGAAGACAACAAGATATTTACCGTTGTTCGCAGCTATTCAGTAACACAGCTGCATCTGTACACTACTGGCTCGTAATTCCACAATCGACACAACAAGCATCCAAAACTATTAATCAGAGACTTGTGTAGATTGGCATTATCTGTGCGACGCTAAACAACTGGTCCCTGGCTGCGAGTGAGCCAAGTCACTTCGACGGCGATCCCAGCTCGAATGCTCTACCAGCGTCGCCCCGTCGCCTCTCTCTCCAGAATTCTGGCCTCCGCTCCCGTTGGTTTACAAGAAAAGACAAAAATAAAAAAAAATAAAAAAAAAATTTTTTTTAAAAAAATCAAAAAAAAAATCAGCCTTTAGAAGTTGTTCCATATTCGTGGCACATCTCTGTTGCTCGATTCACCTCACAAGAGTTTTACTCGGCTTGCCTGTTCCCATAAACTTAATCTAATCTTAAATCTTGCGGAAGCCGTGTCCCGGCGATACCCAGGAATGGCACAGACCAGTTCCGACACCCTGCCGTATCAGACACTTGGCTCACTCGCGAACAATCACCCGGTCGACGCCTCTTGTCTTTGGTCTCTATTGAGGTGTACACCTTTTGTTACAAAATTTAATTACTTTTTGTCTAATAAATCTATACCTATAAAACGAAAACCGGACATATTGGTCGTATAAAAGCTCGGAAACTACGGGGCAGATTTCGATGCAGTTTTCACCGTTTTAAAGCTTAGAATCTTAATTCACTTGTCTGGCATGTCTTATGTTTCAACGTTAAATAATGTAGGAGCATTAAATGAAATTCTGAACGTATGGTGAGAAATTCCACAGGACGTGTCACTAGATGCCGCATACTCCGCACTAAACACACAACACAATGTATCTGACCATAGCCTTTAATTAAAGCAATAAGATAACTTATACTAATAACTATTTTGCACACTAAACAAAACTTTAAGTATTCTTTCTTTTAATTCGATATATTCAATTTTTAAAAGCCATAGCTTGAAGTATTCTTTCCTTTAATTCGGGATATCAATTTTTGAACGACATAGATAGCAGTAAAAACAACAGAGATTTTCTTTAAGCACGATCTCTGGCCTTCAGCATTATTCTTCTGTTTACTATAATATTATTCCGGATTCACTTTTGATATTTTATCTGCAAAGTTAAAGGATCTGGCGTTTCGAGCCACAAGTATATCCATTCACTTCGCAATTGAATCAAATGTGAGTTTTTAACATAATCTAGGGTGGTTCAGTAATGAAATTTCTTAACCAAATTAATGAAGCTTGATATACATGAATCTTTCCGGACGAATGAAAATAGTATATGTGCAAATAAACTTCAGCCCACCAGTTTCTTGGTAGGGGGCGGGTGAATGTAAGTTTGCTTTAATTCCGAAAAAGTTGGCGCGTATTTTATGAAACTTTGTACAAATGTTTTGCGGGAATAAAAATGGAGTACGGTTAAATCTACGCCAACTATACCGGGCAACGCCGGGAACTCCGCTAGTTATCAATAAAAAATATTATTAATGATGGAAATTGCCGATATGAGGTGTTGGGATGTTGCTTCACATATTTGCAACAGCATTGTACCTACGTTTGACATTAATATATATTCATTTAAAAATTATTGTTCATCAAATTTTATTAACAAAATTATATCACACAATTTAGCAAACATCTTGAAATCCAAAAGTGGGTTCATTTTACACCAGTTCTCAGGTGTTAAGCTCAGCGGGGCAATGAGATTTTCTCTAGTTCGACACCGGGTTGGTCGGTACGATAACGATTTGCGGGGATCATCATTTCAGCGGTGTTACCATTTAGCGGAGGCGCCGAGTCTGCTGCCCGCAGCCATCCGACGCGATGGAGACTTACGTCCACTCGGATAACGACAACCACCACATACCGCAGCGGCGTTAGTCACTCTATATCTCTATCTGCCGGCTGGCCACCCACTCACCACACAGCTCGCAATCCACTGTACTCTCCCCCCACACTTTGTTTCCTTACTGAGAGCTACCTGGCCCAAGGTCACATTCCGGAAAGCAGCTGGACCTTTTTTTTTAAAATGACATTCGGCAACTTATGCCATACAGCCAGCTTAATGTGATCATGACTGTTCAGTGTATCAGTTTCTTCAGTACGTTATAGCTTCTAAGTCTGGACACCACAGGACGGAACGACATTAACACACACAACACTTAAACACCCATGCCCGCGGCCGGACTCGAAACGGCGACCTTCGGCACGTGGAGCTAGCACTCTAGTCCCTACGCTACCGAGGCCGGCTAGCCGAACAGTTAGCGTTACTTTTGTTCCCATCGTCCACCTGTGCAAGGTTCCGCTTCTTGCAAATTTTTTCCATATAGTGTAACAACACACTACTGTATCCTGCTGCGCAAACCGAAAATCCCTTTCACTGGCTTCGCAGCTACAAGTTTCTGTTCTGTTCCGTTCTTGACAGCTTCACCATTATGAAATGATTTAAATATTGATCATTTAAAGGTGTTCAATCTTAAAAGATTGGCTAGGTGCGTGGTATCCGGAAGCCTCGGCGACCTAAGGACATTGGCGAGAAGTCGCTGGAGTCATCGTGTACACTGTGCTGTGACGTCATCAACGCGCAGCATTTGTGTAAAGATGCACGTCCTCAGCTGCCGCCGCTTCCGTCTGCAGTGACGGCAGTGTCCTCGTACCTTTCGCTGTCTTTTGTCTCCGCGCTGACTGGCGATCTCTGGTGACCTCCTCCAGTGTGCAGCCTGCAGAGGTGCCACTCTCCAACACCTCTCGTGACGTCATGGAACCGCGACAAGTGGAGGCCATCGCAACAGTCGAGGGCTGTCTTCCGCATCAGCTTCGGAGCTTGGACAATTAGGGTAGTACTCGGGCCTGGGATTTCCGTGAACGCAGTTTCCGATCCTACGATCTGGGTTACACTTTTTGTGGTTTCCTCGAAAACATTCCATGTCAGTGTCCGGATGGTTCCTTTATAAAGGCAGTGTCAGCTTTAGTACATGCATTAGCGGAAGGTAAAAGGATCGGCCAGACATCCCTTTATGCGTGAACTTGCATAACTTCCCATTAGAACGCCTCCCACTTTAAATTTTCTATGGAATGAAGGAGACTGTGGAAGCAGAACTGATAACCGATCCTAGGAAGGAGCTACAGTGTGCTGGTCTGTAGAGGAAGTACTGGAGCCAACTAAAACGCTTCAGGACACGCTATTTTCTGTGCTACTGGGGCTAAAAGGACGATCTCTGCTATGACTGAGGTATGAGCAGATAGTTGAACACATAGTGGAACATTGTTCCACCGGGTGTTGACTGGGTAATGTGTCTGCTCTCCACGTTGCTACTGGAGACAGAACCGAGTGGTCAGATTCCCTCGACGTCACTCTGTAGGTATTATAACGAGCGGTCTGGCTCATTGTTTAAGGCGTCTGACTGGGGACCTAAAGGTCCTCGGTTCGAAACCCTGACTTGGCGGGGATATTCATCGGCCCTTAACCCGGCGTTCACCTCTGGCACTGCTTGCTGTGTAATGTGAGATACGCCAGATAGCTTCCATGGTAAGTATTCCACGTTAAACTCTAGGTGTCCTGTACTCGGTATGATCGCCGGGTTAGTTTAAGGCGGCTACGACTGGGCGGAGTGCGCAGACAATAGAATCCCTGTCGCCAGGTCACTAAGGGGGCATCCATAAATTACATGAGGTGTTTTTCCGGATCTCCGGACCCCCTCCCCCTCTGGTGGGTGAGATTTCGTGAGATCTGGCCCCCCCCCCTCTCGTGAGATCTGGTCCGTGAGAGCCCCCCCCCCTTAGAAATTGCCTTCGAAACTTTAGCAGACTTTTTTTTTTAAGGTCTCACCTTACAAAATCCGGTTACACCCCCCACTTTTCGACGAAAAAACCTTTTTCACAAAACCTCACGTGAGATTTCCGTAGACACCGTAGACCCCCCCCCCCCCCCCTTGGTGAGATTTCGCTGGACCTCCCCCCATTTCACCTCACGTAATTTATGGATGCCCCCTAAGTCCACTCGGAATTATTATTATTAGCTATTATAACAATGTTGACACTAACCGCTGTACTGTACTGTTTCAGCAATGGTTATTGCTTCTACTCCCCGTTTTACCGGCTATACGAGCGATTTTAGGCATTTTCCTGCAGACAATCGGATAAAAATTAAACGGTAGATACAACTCATCGAGGCAAAGTGTACAGGATTGGCACTGTTTTTCCTTCCTGAGAATAGTGCTCCCTTAATAAATTTCAAATTCGATACTACATTAAAAAAAAAAGGGTTCATTGGGTTGAACAATAGACGCTCTGAAAAAAAAAAAAATCTTGTGGATTTTGTATTCATATGTGTTTGATTGCTACGGCTATTTGCCGATTAGATGTGTTACAGTCATTTGGCATATTCCTTTCACTTTACAGCCGGGTGAATGTGTCGTTTCGTTTAATGCAAGACTTTTGCAGACGTCCAGTAGCACTTGAGAGCCAGTCAGCACCTTTTCTCAGGGTCGTATTGCGGGTGGAAGGTCGAGTAGAAACTTGCTTTCTGCTGTTCATCTTACATAGCACTTGTAGGACGCAACATTGAAAACTTCACATCCCGTCGCCGATATTGCAACATTCGTTCACCAGAAAGGGAAAGGGATATTCCAAGAGTACTCGTTTCTTGAAGAGTATAGTTAACTCAGAGGGATCGCACAAAATTGGCTGGTAGTCACAGTGTCACGTATAATACGAAACAGATTTTATCGCTTCCAGAGAATTGTGCGGTGGTTAGTATAATAATAAAATACAGCAATAGTTGTAAATGTACTTGATGTCTTTTTGCTTTGTACGGTGTTTAAAAATGTGGCAATCAACCCATTTTTGGGGAGGGACGATTTACGCTTCGCCTATGTAGAGGCCATTTGGGGCAAGGAAGGAAAAGGATTTCGGGCATGGGCTTTTAAAGGAACCATCCCGGCATTCATCTGGAGTGATTTGGGAAACCATGGAAAACCAAAAACTGGATGCCCGGATGGGGATTCGAAGCCGCATGCCCCTAAATGCGAGGCCAGAGCGTTAACCGCTCACCCACCACTCCCGGTGTGACTTTCGTGAAGCGTAAATTATTTCTCATATTTCTTATGACATATGTTTTTTTCCGTTCTGCAATTGTGTTTACTGAATTATGATTCTGTAATATAACATTACACAAAACAATCGGCCTACTGTAGAGGCACTACCACCTGGGGCAACCTAAACTGGAAGACCTGGAGAGCGTTAAATCGGCTGAGAAGTGTAGTGGGCAGGACCAAAGATAACCTGGCAAGATGGCATTATCTTGAAGATCCTAATACTGCGTGTGAGTGTGGGGCAGAACAGACCATTCAGCATTTATATAACTGCCCGCAGTGCCCAGCAACCTGCACTCAGAAAGACCTCCTTCGCGCCAGTGACAATGCTAAACAACTTGCTGACTTTTGGTCATCCATTATATGAAGTCTTTGGTGTTGATTGATATCATTTTATTTCTGTTATTGTTATTACTGTTTCTAACAATTTGTAAAAGCAGCGTTTTTGACACGAAATAAATAAACTGTAGGTGTATTTTTTAAATTTCGGACTTTTTTGGTAATGAGTGATTACCGTATAAAGACTCGGTGTTGTGCGTTGCGGTGTCTGTACTATATGAATGTACGTCCAGCGTTGCTAGTTAATTGCGATATTAGATATGTCGGGTATTTTAAATCCTGTGTCATAAGAAAATTTATGATCGGTTTCATAGTATGTGTTGCTTATAGTTTAGCAGCTTGAGTTCAAAAGTGATGGTACCTAGTTCGATACCCGGTTTCGACCTGAATTTTCACAGCTTATGTATTTGTGTGAAATGTGTTAAAACGCTCCATGTCTCATATTCCACTTACACTGAACTGTGTATCCTGTGTGAATGGTTTTGAAAAATATGTTCATTATTTCCTCATACGGGTAGTAAGGAGATTACGATGTTAGTGCTGCGGGACATCTTAAATACTTTACGCATAACAGATCTATAACGCACTTTGATCGTTGTTCATATCACCTAAGAGAAATCCATATGGGGGCATCCATAAATTACCTGAGGTGTTTTTCCGGATTTCCGCCCCCCCCCCCCCCCCCCTCTGGTGAGATTTGGTTCGTGAGGCCCCCCTAGAAATCGCTCTAGTAACTTTTTGAGACCTTTTTCCGGTTACACCCACACTTTTAGAGTAAAAAAAAAAACTAAAATCGACTTTCGCGTCATTTGTAGACTTTTTTTTAACTCTACAGTACCAAAAAATTTCGAAAACCTCATTTGAGATTTCCGTTGACCTCCCTCCCCCTTGGTGAGATTTGGTGAGATTTCGCAGGACCCCCCCCCCACTATTTCACCTCAGGTAATTTATGGACGTCCCCTATGGGGATTTGACACGTATCGAGAGTGCGTCGGAAGCATTAATCACCGTAGCCCCTTTCAGCTATGGAAGCTGATTGACATCATACGGCGTCTCCCTGTCTGAACAATGGGTATTATTCCCTGAAATTAAACGCTCATTTGCTGAAGGCGCACTGTTGCATTGGACCAGCAGAGCACCTCCTCGTGTTTCAGAAGACTCTTCACGCAAGACAAGTATTAACCGCGTTATCTGTTTGGTACACCGGATGTTTGCAACAGATCAGATCTCGTTCGTTACACTAATGCATTAATATTTTTAACAGGATTCTGACACTACTCCTGAATTAACTTCTGGAAAGCAATCAGAGTGGTGTGTCGCCTTGCGTTAAATGGTTTTGTGTTTACGGCTGACAAGGGAAGGAGCCGGAAGACATGGAACCAGTTGTGTGGAAACTGGTTCCCCGGATCCGCCTCAGTTTCGTTTCTTGATAAACTCTCACCACTGTACAGTCCGCTCCGTGTCCCAACTGTCATCCAGCCCCAGGTATGTACTAACGTTCTGTGTTTGCGGAGTTTGCGTCAATTTGCCTTATCTCTAGCGCTTTGAACCGCTCTACTACTTGCCGTTAAGGTTCTGTCTGTGTTGTACTATCGAAAACTGACTGAAAGCCCGGTAAGAAAAACAAAAAACAGTGAATGAATCTGAACTGGCACTAGGCGATGAATCATTCACTCGAATTATCCTATAAGGAAGGAAAAGGGGAGGGGGGAGGAGACAGTTCATCTTCAGTGTAAACACGGCTGAAAGCAGTGGTAGCTAATCGATCAAATTTTTAGACACTATAACAAGACAAATGATTAACACACGGAAGGACTTAGTGTGTCAAGGTGTCCAGTAACCAAGGGAATCGATGAGTCCTTTGGTATCTTCTGTCCGTGTTGGTCCATACTGAGGATTTCGCAGGTGTACATACGTTATCGACTTCCTGTTTATTTGCTTATTTATTCCGTATCAAAAAGTTGCTAGTACGGAAATTAAGGCACCACGCAAACAATAAGTTATTAACGTCAAAATAAAAACAAACAATGATCAATGTAAGATTCCAATCGTTGAAATTATAGAACACCAAAAGTGAGCAACTTAGCGTTGTCTTTCGTTCATTATTGCTTTATGCATCGTCGACGGCTAGAGGCGGGATGGGACTGGGGACAAGGAACGGGAAGGGATTCGGCCATTTCCTTTTTTTTTTTTTGAAGGAAGCATCCCGGCATTCGCCTGGAGTGATTTGGGGAAACCATGGAAAATCCAAATCTGAATGCCCGGACGGGGATTCGAACCCGCGTTCTCCCGAATGCGAGGCCAACACATTAACCGTTTACCCACCACGCTCGGTTTAGCGTTGTCACTGACATTAAGGAGGTCTTCCGAAGTGCAGGTTGCTGGGAGTCATATAGGTACTGGGTAGTCTGTTCTCTATTCCAGTAAGTGCCATGTTACTAGATTACCTTCTTTCTGCCTAAGCCATATAACAACGTGTTTAATGCTTTCCATTTCACCTGAGGATAGCGCATCTGCAATGGGTAACAATTGTCCCATGTGTCTCAATCTCGCTCGACACAGATTGGGTAAGGAAATTTGCAGTGATACGCCAATGTTGCCACTGTCCTTAGAATACCTTTCCTATATTCGAGCCTTCATCTCGGAAGCAGATGTCCGAACAACGGATGAGTCGCGTTCTGTTGAACCTCACTCCGTTCTCATTTTACGACTACCTGCCGTCTTATATCTTGCTTTGAAGTTTGTACACACTATGAACACTACCTGGGTGACCGATCTTTGTTCGCCATCTATAGATTTCTGTTCAACATGTAAGATGATTTTGCGTGAAGTTTGATTAAACTTAATCTTTTTCTTGAAGGCTTCCTAGGCATTTTGAACGATAGATTTCCCTGCTCTGACCAAACAGAAGCTTAGCAAACATCGGTAGGCTTACTTCTACCAGATGAGGATGAGTAAAGAGCTGTTTGCGGGACACGAAATACGAGAATTGCTTTTTTTTTTTTTTTGTAGAATCGTGTTACAAACTTGAAAATCAAAATGTTACTTACATATGAAATTTCATCCGAATCACTAGAGCCATTTCAAAGTTCGTCCGAGTTTTACCATCTCATAAATTGCTTTTAAAGAAAAATCTTATTATTAGGTTAAACAGGAATCTTAATAGTAATCAGGGATTAATCGATGGTGCAAGATTAGTGGTAACTTATTTAGACGATTACATTATCAATGCTGAACTCATTCACTCTGATAAAACTATGCTCATACTTCACTTTAACCTCGCACCTTCTCATCCAACCGTGCCTTTTCAAATGATAAGAAAACAATTCCCAATATAAGTAACCTTCGCAATGGCCATTAATAAATCACGTCGGACACTTCATAGCGCAGGATTTTATTCACCAGAACCTCTATTTTTCGTACGGACACCTGTAGTGCCTTTTGACTCGTTCGTAGATTCAATTAATATTTATGTTTGTGTTAAAAACATATACGGTCAAAAAGTAGGCCATAACATTATAACTGCTAATATTGTTTTCAAGTAAGATATGTGAAACAAAGAAGTTTGAAAAAAAATCACAAATGCCAATTTCAATATTATTTTTAAATACCTTGTTTTTATATGTTTTATAATTGAACATGTAGTATTTAATTATAACGAGTTTTTACAATAATACTGATATTTATTACCATTCTTGAAAATAAAATACCTTTCATTAATAAATACTTGAATTTACTTATTTCCACATTATTATATTACCATTCGGTGACTGACCACGATACTGTGCACAACAATTGTTCGTTTGAAGATATAAGAGTTCCTTGTTGTAACCAAAGAGAAACTATCAGTAAGCTTTCTGGTTCCTGCAACGTCTACGGGATGGCGTTAGAGCCGTTTCTGAGATACCAAATACAAAAATTGTTCGATGTGGTAAAATCGCATTTTTTTCAGGGAAGACACCTATTTAGATAAACTTAAAAAGCAAAATGTTATCAAAATTTTATATTCATCCAAATCGTTAGAGCCGTTTTCGAGATACCAAATGTATATATATATATATATATATATGTAAGAATTGCTCGTTTAAAAATATAAGATCTCATAAATCACTTTGTCCTGTAGTAGTGAGTGAGTGAGTGTGTGTTTGTGTTTCAGGAGCTGGGCCGCAACACGAACCAGTCTGAGCTGAACACGATAGCGACGTACTACTTCGACGGGCAGGGGAAGGCGCTGCGGCCCATGGTCGCCATCCTCATGGCCCGAGCCGTCAACTACCACGTCTACAAGGAGAAAAGGTACACGCTACAACATTAACACCAGACGACACGTCCGTATATCACCTTTACACATTGAAAATTTAACCACTAATGGTTGGGGAGCGTCCATAAACTACGTTGCAATAGACGGGGTGTATTATATATATATGGCCGTGCAGTCCACTTCGTGAGCATTATGATTGATTTGGAAGTGATCTTAGCGTTTTAGATTATCGTCCTAATTATAGCAGATTATCTAGTTGTGTGCACCAAGATGTTAATTGTCAGGATAAAGATATTTGACGCCAGGGCGACTCTATGGATAAAGCAGGAGTTCCATGGCTACTTTAAGTGTGATATTTATTATATTTCTTACCTTGCCGATATATCACAAACTCTTCCACACAATTATCTGAAATAACTTTAGTTCTAACTTAACGACTCTAAATGATTGAGGCGACACAACTGATAATTTAAACATACTTTAATTATACAAACCTAACCATACATTTATCCGCAAATCTATCTGACATTATGCAGGACGGTAATCGACACGCACGCATGGCTACAATGTTACCAACTTGGTCTCACTAAATAAATGAATAGCTTTTTCATACCATTTTTTTTTTTTTTTTTTTTTTTTGTAACAGTTTAACGTCCCTTTTTAACAACGTGGTCTTTAGAGACGGGAAAGGATGGGGGCAAGGAATGGGAAGGAATTCGGCCATGGCCTTTTGAAGGAAGCATCCCGGCATTCGCCTGGAGTGATTTGGGGAAACCATGGAAAACCCAAATCTGGATGCCCGGACGGGGATTCGAACCGCCGTCCTCCCGAATGCGAGGCCAGAACGCTATCCGTTACACCACCACGCTCGGTTTTTCATACCAATATAACTGAAATATGGTTTTACTGAATTAATACCTGGATGACTGAATGATTAACAGCGATCCAACCCGATATTACCAATTAAAATTATCACCAGGAATTACAACATTATTACAAACAACGACAAACAACTCGTTTAAGTTACATAAACTGAATAATTTATCTAACATATTTTATCTAAACAAACAATAACCAACATGAGACAATGCAAGGGCAAAGCATGGCTTTTACAAGTGCCAAAGGCATACAGACAAGACACAAGTCTTATACGGCTGCTGGCAGAACAGTCAATCACAGAATAGGACGACCCCATGCCACGCTGGGGTTCTTATGTGCGTGCAATCACGTGTTAGAAGCATGACGTGTGGTACACGCTGCAATAACCTGAATCTCGCAACTCTGCAGTTTAGATCATGTAGGCAACTCGCTCACACAATGAACGACTTATAATATTCTTCACTGAATAAAATACTAAAAATCCTAATTAAAAACCTAATTCACAGACTGCCCATTACAACGTGGCTCTATTTTGGCCTTCTTTGAACTGCCCCTTTTGCCTCATCACCCCCCCCCCCCCCCCGTGTGGCATGTACCTTTGGTCCCTATTAATTCGAGAAGACATTTTATACTGTTTTCTCTTGTCAGACTATCGTAAATTACGTACTGAGATAATTAAATGACGGAAATAAATATTCACATGCTGTTTTGTGTTCTGTACCTCGTTTTAACTGTAACAAATAATATGAATGGATCGCTACGTGGCCTGGCTCGGAACCCCACGTAGTCCAGCATAATTTTCTGCCCCCCCCCCCTCTCTCTCCGCTAGACCGAGCCACGTAGTTTATGGACGCTCTCTAGGGGCCGGGTAGCGCAAAGATTTAAAACATTAATTTTGTGGTACCCGCCAGTGTGGCATGGCTCGTTAAGGCGCCATCGCACTGGGTGGGGGAGACACAACGGGATCAGGCTCGATGCCGGCCGAGCTGACTTAGGCGGTTTCCCGCAATCATCTTTGTGACTGCTGGAACGGTCTCATAAACGACACACTTCACAGACAAAAAATACACTTATGATACAGGATACACGTTTCGCAGACAGCTAAACAAACATTCCTCCGCTAGGGTTAAATCCTCCAGACATCACAGGTCTGATGGGCCTTCAAGATCCCCCGCACTCATCATTTAGACTGCTCTTCCTGAGTAATCAGAAGCTGACGTTCACGTAGTCAAGAGTGGCCCTATCGAGAAAATAAAAATACTGTGGCATTAATGGGCAGCGCAGACCAACTAATTCTGCCGCCCAAGTGCTTCCGAGTGGCTATGCAATCCACACATGTGCTGAAGTCTTGTCTCCTCACACTGACAAAGCGATATGGTGTACTTTATACGTCTTATTGACCGTGATAAATTAGCATCATAAAGTGGCGAGTTCGTCTCTACAATAAGGCCTCTCAGTTAATCTGACTGAATGTATTTATATATATATATATATAGTATGTGCTCTCGCAGAAATAGGTGTGCCGAGTAATGCTTTTTTTATTTTCGAGTACAAATTATTATCCTGAAAAAAAAACTAAATCTCTTTTGAGAAGTTCTGTTTTGTTTTAGTATTTTCTTTTTGCCGGTTTTCGCCTAGCTTTCAGAATTTTTTTATTTTCGTTTTCTTTGTATTTTAAAGTAATGTAATTTAGAAACTTTAACAAACCAACTAATCAAATGTGCTCAAAGATGCATGAAAATTAGGCATTTTAATACGAAGAGGAAGTATCCTACATAAATATGATCGATTTTTAGTGTGATATTAAGCAGAATCTTTGCTTATGATTCTGTAAGAGGTTTGTAATGTAGTATCGTTGTGACCTTTAGTGTTGTGTTAATACTTAACATAGTGTTGATTTACATTGTATTTTTTTGTAGAGTGCTATTTTTCAGAAAGATGTAGATGTAGAAAACTAAAGAAAGAAATAAACAGACTTACGTTGTCTTGAATAATAATAACAGAATCCAAAGAGTGAAGTGTTTATCTGTGACGTAGTGTAAGCTTAACGTGGAGTCCGAACCACGGAAGCGTTCTGGAGTACTTCACATCACACAGCAACCTGTGGCAGAGGTGAAGGTCGGGTTAAGGGACTTTGAAAATCCCCGCTGAGACAGGGACTCGAACCGGGGACCTTTCAGTCTCCAGAGTGCTAGTATTACAGTGACACCGTGTAGTGTACGGGGGAACTTTGTTACGTTGCAGACCGTTGCCCTCGGCGCTTATTTCGTTGCGTAATGTCGACCCTTGGCCGAGTCCTTGATCGACGTCTAGTTGTATTGGACCTCTCGTCTCTAGGAGCCGGTTCTAGCCTGTCTAGCCGAGAGCGCCTCAACCTGTTTTGCGTAACGAGGTATACATTGTATGCGGGATCGTCACGCATAACACTTCAAGGAGCAACCAGTTACGCTTCGCGGATGGACAGATGTTAATGAAGCCTTCTCCACTATTTGCCGTTAGATTGTTATTACGCGGTTCATACAGCTGTGTGGCAGAGCTGCGTGGCGAAAGTGATGTCACCCAGCAATCAAACATATCACACTCGTCATCAACTCTAATAAGGCAGTGAAAAACACGGTGCTTAATATAATTTCATTTCATAAGCTGAAGTAGCAATGTCCCTACGCCCCCACCTACCCAAGCCCTTCAGTTCTATTTTTCTTTCGCCACGTACACTTTATCATTATTCTTGGCCGCCGCTGAAAAATTCTATCACTCTTATCTTGCACAATCCTACATCAATGTCATCCTAAGAAACAGTAACGCAATACTGGCTCGTCAGTATTGCGTTACTGTTTCCTGGGATGACATTGATGTAGGATTGTGCAAGATAAGAGTGATAGAATTTTTCAGCCGCGGCCAAGAATAATGATAAAGTGTGTACCTACGCTTGCCCTTTACGAATTGCAGTTTAAACTCCTTCAGCGTTTTTGGTACATTGTCCATTGTTTCCCTTGGTCATTTATTCCAGTCCATGACTTCCTTACTACTAGATTCCAAAACTATTTCAGTCGCTGTTTTACGTTGGGTGCCATTTAGAAAAAATAAATTATATTACATATAAATAACAACATTCAGGAATGATTATTGTCATAGGTTATTATTTTTAAATGAAACCCACAACTGAAATGTACAAAGAACAAACATATTTATCCAGTTTCCGCCCCCCCCTCCCCCTAAATTTACTGATTGACATTTTGATTATAAATGATACTAAATGAAAATTCGCACATAGCAACTAACTGTTTGCCAGCAATTGCTAGCTATAGCGATACGTGAGTCTCTTTCTCAAGCTGCTACAGGGTGATAGCTTGATCAACTGTGGTACTGATTAAAGTCTGGCCACACTAGACCGCACCGAGCCCGCACCGTCACCGCCCCAACACTCCGCCGAGTGTCGGGTCTCTTTCCTCGCTTTCACACTGGTCCGTAGCACGGCCGTGTGACGGACGGGTTTCTACTCCGTCTTCAGTCTCCTTTAACATATACACGTGGCTGTTTCACGGAATTCTTGTTAAAAAATTACCTTAAAAATGATTTGGGGATCGTAGCAGCGGCTACCATCCGTACTATATTATGGAATACTGTACTTTATTTTGCGTAGGCGACCTTTGTAATCTACGAAAGTAATAAAGTACGTTAAAATACTTTTTTGGCTAACTCCTGTTATCACCTAAATGTTTGATCTCTTATGCACAAAAATAGTATCACAAGCAGTTTTATCAAATGATTGTCACAGTGTACTGAAGTGAAAGATTCTCGTGTTTCTCTACATAGTCACAATGAAATGTCAAGCGTCTCTCAGTTCACATTTAACGTGTTTGTTTTGGTTGACGTCCCTTTCGATTCAAATTTTTTTACCAAAAATGAATAAGATTATTATACATTTTAATTTAAGTACAGACCGCAAATATTCTGTAAAATAATAATAAATTCCTGTGATCTAAAAAAAAAAATCTTCTTAACAATAGGTCGCAAGACGAAATATTTTTTCGTAATCACTTTTCCTGATCAAATGTGGTACTGATTAAAGGTCGCGCCATACTAGACCGCACTGAGCGCGCACCGTCATCGCACCGACACTCTGCCGAGTTGTGAAAGGTAGAAGTTTTCAAATACTCGGCAGGATTAGAAAAAATTCACTGATACGCTCAAGTTGATTAAAATTTCGTACGTTATCTCTTCATGGACATCAATCTGTGACGTAGACAGCCAAAAAATTTCAAAAACCCTCTGGTAACGAATCGTTTTGTTGATGCTGTTGTATTGTTGAGCGTGTGAAGTGAAGGTGATGCGTTGAGTTGTACTGACATGACGACTGTTGCCAGCAGCCTGCTCGCGTCGCAGCGACAAGTGGCGATGATCTCCGAGATGATCCATTCCGCGTCCCTCACCACGATGACGTCATCGACCAGTCCGACTTCCGTCGGGGGAAACCCAGCGTCAACGTCCTCTGGAACCACAAAAAGGTAAGCTCTCTCACACAAAGGCTAAGTACTGCAAAGTATGTCTTCTCTGTCACTTGTTGCTCTGACCGTGAAACAGTCCCTCGCGGTGCTATATTTGCGATTGTACTTTTTGGTGACTTATCCCTACCTAGGTAAGAGAAGGTCGAAATAAAATGCCGCCGGTTATTTGACCACGCCGATAGCAGTTTGCAAAAGATTTAGTACAGTCGTGTTGGCGAATGATTGGGCAATACTTCTAAAGACAAATTCCATCAATCCGACGCCTTGACGAAAACAATCATTTCATCAACTTGTATCCGTGTACTTCTCCCCTCCTCATTTCTGTCCCATTTTTGTAGTCTGTTCACTGTCTATCGTGACTACGTCTCTTCTCATCCTAGTTGTCTTCTGGCCTTTGGTTGCCCATCTCAGTTCGTTCATTAATCTATCTTCTGTCTATATCTATAAAACGAAAACCTGATAAATTTGTCTTTTAAAATAACGCAGGAACATTGAATCAAATTCTGAATGGATGATGACAAATCCCAAAGATGGATGCATAGATGTTGCATACTTCGCACTAAACACACAACTACATTATCTCTGATCATAGCCTTTAATGAAAGCAATAAGATAACTTTACAATAATAACAATTTTGCACACTAAACAAAACTTGAAGTATTCTTTCCTTTAATCCGGGGTATGTAATTTTTAAACACCATAGACAGTCGTAAAAAAACAGAGATTCTCTTTAAGCACGAACTCTGGAGAATGGCCATCAGCATTAGTCTTCTGTTTGTGATAATATAATTCTGGATTCACTTTTGATATTTGTATAAAAGGCTGAATCTGCGGAGTCAAAGTATCTGCCGTTTCGAGCGAAAAGTGTATCCATTCACTTGGCAATTGAATCGAGTGTGAGGTTCTAACATAATCTAGCGTTGTTCAGCAATGTAGTAATGCATTTTCTTAACCAAATTAATGAAGCTTGATATACATGAATCTTTTCTGACGAATGAAAATAGTGTACGTACAAATAAACTTCAACTCACCAGTTTCTTGATAGGGGGCGGGTGAATCTAGGTTTACTTTAGTTCCGAAAAATTTGGCGTGAATTTTATGAAACTTTGTTCAAATTTTTCTCATTGAAGAAATAAAAATAGGGTACGGGTTAATCTACGCCAACTATACCGGGCAACGCCGGGAACTCCGCTAGTATATATTATTTGAGACGAACTAGGTTCCTCCGTTCATACTTAAACAAAATCGTTAAATGAGGTTGTAAGGCACTTGGTTAATAAGTGATAAATTAATGTCCTGGTGGTACTACTCAACACGACGTATATTTCCGTTCTTAATTAAATGTTCGTAAGATTACAGGTTTGATACCGTCCGGTCGCCAGTGGGGATTCCACAACTAATACTAATAATTTATAGTCACTCACAAGATTAATCACGTAGAACAGTCAGCAGTGGCAGTTACCAACAACATAAGTAGGAATTGCCAACACATAAATCACATAAAAGTTTACATTCAGAACACACATTTATTGCCTGAATAAGCAAAAGAAATACGTCGCCGAAGTAACCACCAGTTACAATGACTCGTGTTGTCGAAACTTCTTTTCCAAAGCGTGCACGATTCGAACCGAGTAGGTACACATAATACGTGGTGCCACTATCACAATAATTTATCCTGAACACAGTTCTTGTTCTAATCCACTGACACTACAAATACTTCTTCAAAACACAGTGCCAGTTAGTTGAATAGTTATAAACACCTTTTAAGTAATCGTCCTCGCGGCATCGTTCTTAACAGTCGACCACTTTCGACATTCGCTCCACACGTTCCCGCCGCAAACTATACTCCCTGCCATCTTGCTCTAACTGTCCAAAGATAATCTCTCCCCGACACTACTCTCGAATCGCGTCGGTTCGATTGCATCGTTACAAGGTCTCATTTTAAATTTAAGTTCTTCGCTATGCTAACATCATTAATTAATAAAGAAAAATTTTTAAATTAAAATTAAAATTATGAACAATCAAAGGGGTATGCGATAGTTCAGAGCCGTGCTGCTAGGCTTCTCTGGCGTCGACAAGGAGTGATCACACTACCGCTAGATAGGAGCACCACATGTCGCAGAGATATTGATAAACTGTATGTTTTTTCTAGAGTAAGGAGCTTTTCTGAAAGTTTTATTTCTGTTGGGGAAATATTTCATCATTTCTAATGGTTTCGTAAGAGGTAAGTGCTTTGATACTACCTGTTGACGAACAGTTGATACAAATGAGCCAGCTCTTCTTTCGTCGTACTAAAAATCACCAACCTCGCTATACATCATATATTATTCGCGAAATTTTCGCACGAGCCATCTTCATAATTACGAGAAACCGCCTATATATCGCAATTAGGACGGCCTATATGGGGGTGGGGGGAAGGAGGAGGGGGAGAGGATATCCTGGGCTCGTGCATGGTCCCGTTGCACCTTCCCGAGCACGTAGCAACACTGGCAGGGCTATATACAGGGCTAGTCAAAGATTGCAGCGATTTAACGATATTCTTTTGGTTCTCCTATTATAGCTACGATGATGGTGTTTACTGTTATAAGACAAGTGGCTCTCCAAGTTTCGATTGCACTAAATGCAAGCTCCCCGCGGTAGCCGCTAGAGCGCTAAAGAGCAAGATGGCTGAAAGTGAGAAAGCGCACCTTGTTCTCGAATTTCATTCGACTCAGTCTGTGTTAACTGTTCAGCGACACTATGGAACAAAATTCGGCAAGAATCCCCTGCATGCTAACAGCATTCGGCGTTGGTATCAACAGTTTAAAGCCACGAGATGCCTTTGTAAAGGTAAAACAACGGGTCGCCCTCTTGTGTCTGAAGAAACCGTTGAACGTGTGTGCGCCAGTTACGTTCGTCGCCCACAGAAGTCTTCTCCTCGAGCGAACAGGGAATTAGGTATTCCACAGAAGACCGCTTGGAGAATCCTACGGAAGCGACTGTCTCTGAAGCCTCACGGGTTACAGTTGCTACAAGCTCTGTCGTGCAACGATGAAGTGCGTCGTTTTCAATTCTGTACCCAATGTCTAGAAAAAGACGAAACATTTGCAGAAAAACTTGTGTTTAATGATGAGGCCACTTTTCATGTGAGTAGAAAAGTGAACAGGCATAATGTACCGGTACGCATTTCGGGGACCGAAAACCCCCATGCTTATGTGCAGCACGTTCGTGACTCTCCCAAAGTGAACGTGTTTTGCACGATCTCACGAAAGAAACTTCATGGGCCTTTTTTCTTTAATGAGGTGACGATCACAGGGAAAATCTATATGCGAATGTTGCAGAATTTGCCCATTCCACTTCTGGAAGCTGACAAGTGAAGATTTCATTTTCCAGCAGGACGGTGCTCCACCTCATTTTTCTCTAAGTTGTCCGTAATTTCCTAAACACCAGGATTCCAGACAGATGGATTGGGGATGCTGATCGTCAGCTTATGTCATGGTCTCCTCGTTCCCCTGACCTAACCCCCTGCGACTTGTTTGCTTTGGGGTTTCGTATAGGACACAGTGTTCGTGCCACCAGTACCAGTTGATCTGCCAGACCTACGGGTTCGCATCACCAATGCATTTGCTCTCATTGACAGAGACATGCTGCATCGGGTATGGGAAGAACTCGATTATAGACTTGATGTGTGCAAAGTCACCAAAGATGCACTTATTGACCACCTGTAGACACTTAAAAAAAACTTTCACAGTTTGTTTAAATATCTGTTTAATCTAGTAAGTATATGTCAAATAATAAATCTGTAGTAATTTTCTGAAATCACTGCAATCATTTTGACTAGCCCTGTATATTTCAGAGCTACTCAGATTGTTTCGTCGTGTATTGTTGTTTCCAATCCAGTTTGATAGAATTTTCCGTTTTTATATGTAACGAATCACCTCTCCGTATTCCTGGCTGAGGATTAGAGTCAGCTTTAGTTTTGTAATTGGCAGTGACATGGTGCGCCTGTTCTATTAACCCGGCCGTCTTCAGCGTGTGTTGTGGGCTGGAGGGAAAGGAGCCGGACGGCCTCAAATGTCGCTCGCCGGAGTTGCGCAGTGGCCCGTCTGGTCGGAACGACCCACTCGACCTCTCACTACGCTCACTGCTCACTGCAGATCTCTTCACGCAAATACTTAGCATCGGACTTAACATCTGCGGTATGACTCAAAGTAACCCGCACCTAAAGCAAAAACTTAAAATATTTTCTTAACCAAAAATAAACTTATGTCACTTTTAGATTCACAAGAAAACGTCTTCGATAGAGATATGGAAAGAGTAGAATATCAGAGGCCGTTCGTTTTGGTAAGAAATTTCGAGTTAAAAATTATCCACTTTAAGAAAATGCGATGAGCCCGAAGGCTGGACGTCAACTCAATAAGTCGGAAACTTTAGGCGAATCCGATGATACCCGAACTGTTAGTTACTCTGGCCGCCACTACAGCGCTGCTCGACTATTTCAAACGAATAACTGCGTTAAGTTCATTTGCGCTCATACCGTGCAAAAGAGTTGTTAATTGCAAATAAACAATTGAGTTTGATATTATGCGATTACTGCATATCGCGATTTCGCAAGGAATAGGCGTCTTAATAGTGCAGTTTTCAAATGCAAGACATTGCTAGAAATACTTTCCGAAGTACATTTAACGGTTTCATGCCGGTCCGGTGCGTATTACAACATAATTTCTGCTAGAAAATGATGGTACAGGCTGTATTGCGATGGAATTACCGCTTTAAAATAATACGTCTTGCGACTTTATACAGCAGTATTATGGCATGATTACTGAATGTTGTTGCAGAGGAATCGCGATCTCCGGTAGAACCGATATTATTTGAATTTACATTTCTAAAAGGAAGTTTAATTGTGATGTAGAAGTTACTGCACAAAAATGCAATGGAAAAAGATAAAAAATAAAATAAAAAAATGTTTAGTGTGAGGCAAATTTTTTTTAAAATTAAAGGAAAACGTTAGTTTAAAATTACATGTTGATTTTTATTTATTTACGACCACAAGATGCAGAAGTTTATGTAAGGCGAAGAGCATCTATGTTTACGCTATACTATCTAAAAACAGGTTAGTACAACCAGACCACAATATAAACTAATAATTTTTTTACCACAGATGAAACAGGGAAGCTTATTAAAAAGCTCACAAAAAGTTTACACGGAAGGTAGATAATCGCGGAATATATCAATCAAATAAATAATAGTTACTCGTTTTTAAAATTAAACTTTACTAAGAAACATTTTCATAACAACAAAAATTTCCGTCTTTTAAATTCAAAGCAGTTATTTAAAAGCATCTTAGAGAAATACTCCGTCAATCTAATCATTGAAAGTTTACTCATATCACGAAAAATACCAGTAAAAAAGATCGTTATTCGTTGTTCCTTAGAAACTTTTGCAGAACAAATTGCTGCTGCCACCGTAGGTGATACTCGTCATTATTAATAGGCGTTTGACTTATTAATATTATTATCTTCCCAACTGCCAACTTAATAGCAGGAGAAAAGCTGCTTACTCAATATGGGCTGAAAAGCCGTGCTTTTTTATGTTTTTTACGCTTTTTACGCCCTGAACCGTGAACGCTGTCCCACCCTGGGAGGGTAGCTGACCTCACCTTGAAAGGGTCATCGGTTCGATCCTTACCTCGGGCAGGGGTGGTTTCAATTAGGTTTTAATTGTTTCTGCCCTGTCCTGTATGTACTTATCAGAAACTAAATACTACGGAAATTCAGTCATAAACTTGTTGTGAAATCACAATACGAGACTAGTGAAATGTTATTTATTACAAAAGACAACGCTTGCATAAGAACTGGTGTATCTAGGAAGCAATGAGTGCTGAAATCAGTGCGACAACTTCTCCAGGCCGCATTATGACTATTTTACCGGCTCTCTGTTCTCAATGAATAGAGCATGTCATTCGCACAGCTGCGGCTTATTGAATAGCACTTTGCGTGATCTTAGCTCATTGGCAAATCATGGAATTGCACTGTACCATACTATTTTCCTGAATTTTCGTTTGTTTCAAGATAGAATAATCAAATTTTGAAAGGCATGTTACAGCAGTTGACAACTGTTGCCAGTACGATGGTATAATGTGCTATTTATTTTAATTTTTTTATTTCCTGTTACACAATAGCCCAGCATCTAATATCTAAACCGGGCCCATATTTCCAGTTTATTACAAGATGCGTATACGATTAAATTCTGGTTTGACAGTACGAGTTGAATGTGAGAATTAAGTTTTTCCCGGCGTATGTATGAAATGGATACTCCACGGGTACTTATAGGTGCCAGAACTCGCTCGTGAGGCATTTCAGTCTTGTCGCTTCGATATGACAGCTCACCTGATGAAGGCAACGGAGTCAGTTGCCGAAACGTTGTTAAATAAAGAGTTTAGTAAGGAAATTATCCGAGTTGAATTTTGTTCATGATGTATCGAAAATTGTCAGTTTGCATGAATGTTGGTTCCATAGCTAAAATAACAGTGGGATTGAATGTATTTGATGGGTGTTAGTCTTTTATAACGTTGAATCTCTGTACCTTGCAAGACGAGTGTGGGGTGAAAGTCGTCCGTGTCGACTAGATAGGCTGCTATCTGGCGACAGGACTTGCCCATCCCGTCCCGGTCGTCTATGTCGTCGTTATCATCGAGTGCCGGCCTCCTTTTGTCACAGCGGGTCTCTAGTCGTACCGCCCAACTGTGTTCTCTATAACTTCCCTTATTGTAAATGTTAACATCACATTGCGTTCAACGAGGACTGGCCGTACTGCAAGTCAGGGTTACCTTTTTTTTTTTGCTTGATAATTTGTACGAATTAAGGAATATCAAACCACAAGAATAACATGATGTTTTCAGAAACTCCTTTTACCTTCTGCAGCTTCTTTCGAAATTACATATCTTGCCAGCTGAAGGGAAGTTAGAATCCATAAAAAATTGCATGGGGCCATGTTCCCTTATTAGAAGGAGTGTGACTAAAGATATACTGGTCTTCGACCTTCACCCCGGCAAAGCTTTGCTTCGGTAATGTCAAGTATACTAGGACGCTCCGTGGTTCGGATACCACGTGATCTGTAGATTCCCTTTCCCCAATAGGATTACGAGGTTAAGTTAGGTGGTTACAATTGAATCAAATTTCGCAACCGGTAAAAGAGGTCATTAGGACCTCACGAAATAATAATTACCGCATGGAGTAATTAAGTCTTCCAGCGTGTAAAATCTTATAGGGTTATTTCTATTCCACAAATCCCTCCACACGAATGCTTGGTTACCTCCCTTCACATTCCTTTCCCCCAGGCTTTTTCGCCTCTAATAATCTCGACGTCGACGAGGCGTATAGACAGAAACTAATTTAAAAAATAAAAATAAATAAACAAAAAAACAAACAAAAATATTTCTGTGAAAGTGTTTAAGCAAACGTGCCTAAGGTTAAAATACTCGAAAGATAACTATAATACTCCGAGGTTTAATTAAGCCAATCACAAACTTCTAGGTGTGTAAGAGATTTGGGTAAAGATTTTTTAATCTCTGTGTACACGGTCTCTATGAAACTCTAAAAATAGCCCAAGTGAAGGCATACCTATACACTGAAACATCTACAGTTTTCAGGCAATTGGAGTGATGAATAATTACAACGTATCGTTTCATAAAGCGAGGGAACCTAAAGATTCAACCTTCGATATTAAGTCACACATAAAGAAATCAAGTGTCTGTGTAGTTGTTGAAATTTAATGTCTGAGATAAATATAAATTTATTGAGGTATCTCGTAATGTAGATGACCTAGATTATAGATATAAAGGGACAAAGAAAATGAAATTACTGTCGTTTATTAACAGTTCTTGAAGCAACTAAAGGAACTTTACCTTGAAGCTGTAAAAAGTAATAGTCTAGTCTGGCCACCGCAAGAACAAAGTAATTGGTCATAAACACGAAGAGAACAATACATCAAACTACAATAACAACTACTTGGGTCACTTATGAAATCAACATCTCCTCCAGTAAAAAAACATACTGTGAGTCTGTTGGGTAAGCTGGCATACAGCAGGATGCGGATTCAAATCCTTCCAGCTGATTTTGGTTTTCCATGATTTTCCGAAATCACACCAGGTGAATGCCGGGATAGTTCCTTCAAAAAGACCATGGCCGAATAAACTCCCTTTCCTTGTTCATAACCTCGACCTCGACCTCGACTAGTCGTGAAACATAATCCAGGATGAAATTATTAGCTCGGTAATCAATATCTATTCTATTGCATACACAGACGTCGAACATGTTTTATAATGAGTATTTTATGCACACAAAGGAAATCTAGTAATTTGTAATTATTCAGTAATGAGAAGTTATTAGGCGAAATACACTGGTAGAGCCCAGAACCATAAAAAGTTGAAATCTTAAGCTAACTAAAGTACGTTCTGATATTCGTTTTTAAGACCCGAGGACATAGTTTGACGGTGACCACTACACTACTTAATGAGGTAAAGACATAGCCGCCATGTAGGAAAACCTGGCTCCGAATCCAGGACAGGCCACTTTGGATTTCTTTCTGACTTCTCGTAAAGCTGGTCAGTTTGTTCAGGCACTTTGGTTGTAATCGCTCACCTACGTGGTATATTCGAATATTAAGTTAACGTCGCTTCCTCAAAGATGTGTTCATTCTTCTCTTGTGCCGTCATTAATCACACTCAGTAATCAAGTTGTAAAACGGCAGCAGTTGTAATTTAACGCCGCCTCTCACGTTCATGAAGTCACCGCGTCGACTAATTAACTTCATACGTATTAGAAGCTTGAGATTATCTGATTAGTGTGTCAGAATATATGACTGAACTGTGACGTACTGTAGTTACAAGTACATGTGAATGATTATAATAATTATAAATCGTTTCTAGCTAAGAACGCAGATTATTTTCAATTATTATCAATGGACTGTTGTGTTAAAAGAATTTCGAAGGGTTTTAAATTATCTGTACTACTTGTTCAAATAATCACATTACTACTTCAGGAAAAATTAATAAAATTAATAACGTAAAGTAGTGTTCGAATGGCTAATTGTTTGTTGAGGCCTATAAACTGCAGTCTCACTGCCGCTTCCAGAATATTATCCTTTGCCTCGCCAGTATGTAATGCATCTCATTTGCGCGATCGTAATCTTTGGATGTGTTCTTATTGTTGTCGTTTCCTAATATAAATGAGTTGAAACTAATCGAGGAGTTAACTATTTCTTAAAAAGTCTCCACTTGTCGATATATTTAAGTGTAATAGTGACTGATCCTTGGAATTATCGTGAACCTTGATTCGCTGGTGAAACTAAGAAAGCGATTGGAAGATCGCGTGAAACATGAACATTTCTGTCTTGTACCGTGTTACCAAACTCTAATGCTTGTATTTATAGAGTCTATGGCTATAAATACAGGGCCTTTTCGTTCTGATTACAAAGACACTGCATTAATTAAATTGCTCTACACTTATGAAAATTGAAATTATGGCTTCATCGTTAAACCGAGCTTGGTGGATGAACGGTAATGTTCTGGCCTCGCATTCGGGACGTGCCGGTTCGAATCACCGTCCGGCCATTATATTTGGGTTTTCCATGGTTTCCAAAAACCACTCTGGGATCACATCTGTAAAAAGCCATGGCGGAATTCCTTCCTGTTCCTTTCCCCGAGTCCTTTCCCCCCTCTAATAACCTCGATGTAGACGAGGCGTAAAGCTATAAGAAAAAAAAATAGTAAAAATCGTCTAAGTTTTCCAAGCAGAGACCCAAAGATCCCGATTTGAATCGAGGTTAGGACTGAGTTTTTAAGATGCACTTTCAGTACTTTCAGATGTTCTTTCAGTACGGTTCCACGCCTCGAATGCCCGAGAAAGCTGTCCATACACTCGAATCGGTGAAAATGCCAGCAATAGGAAATTCGCTCAGGACTACACGCAATTATTGTCATTATATAACTGAACCTATAGTCTGGAGCTGTTTTGATTACAAGACAGCGTTCTAGATCATAGATTTTCACTGTCATTGCTCACAGTTTACATTCGTTAGTCGGATCTGGCTGTGTTTCCACCGATCCTTTTCTCTGTGCAGTTTACTGTGTAGCTTACATGCGTGTATCTTTCTTGGTATTCTGTCATCTACGATTTTTCTTACATGACCATACCGTTTGAGTTTTGCCTCCTCTGTCGCCTCCTTCAAGGGCTTTATCTTTCGCTGTGCTCTAACCTTCTCTTTCTTTACCCTGTCCATTATAGTTTACACTGTTCTTCCTATCCAAAGTTTAACTCCGATGTCTTTAGCAAATCTCCTGCTTCTTCACTGTTCAGGCAGCAGCAACATACATGATAATAAAGCAGAGCTAGTCGTCGTGCGTGAAAATTTAATTGCAACCATACGCCAATAAAGTCTTCGTTATTACACCATGATAATAGTTTTTAAATATGTCATTTTGTCATTTTCAACCATAGACGATCATAATAATAATAACTGATAAAATTTAGATGGAACGCATGCTCCGGTGGCAATCTCCCTACACACCCGTCTTTCTCCCTTCCTCCTCATACCTACATTTTCCCTCTACTCATTTTTAAATTCTTTCAGTGTTTTTGGTAAATTATTCATCATTTCTCTTGGTAAGTAATTCCAATCCCTTACACCCTTTCCTACGAAAGAAAATTTTCCGATACCCTTTTGCCTAAAATCAAGTGCCAGCTTGTGGTCATTGTCACCTCTACCCTTCCATGAACCTCTTTTAATTTTCCCATCAATATCTTTCCATGCTTTATCAGCAATATATATCTTGCACACTCCCATGACTGTCTTCACCCTCCTTCTATCCTCCAATGAATCTCACTCCAGATCCTCTATCATATTAGTTTCCGATTGTATCTTGCGGTAATTTCCGAAGACAAACCTGGCAGCTCTTCTCTGCACTCCCTCCAACTCCTGTATTTGATACCCGAAATGTGGATCCCAAACTACACCACCATATTCCAGCAGTGCTCTGACCAATGTTTTGTACCCCAATTCCCTTACTTCTGTAATGCATCCCCTCACCACTCTTTCCAACAGGTGAAGGATTTTTAACCCTTTCCCTACTACCTGTCTAATGTGTCCTGTCCAATTAAGTTTGCTATCAAATGTTATGCCGAGGTATTTACATTTCGAGTCTTCAATTAGCAGCTCAATCCCAACTTTATAATCATAATCAACCTTTAAATTTTTATCTAATTTTGAGAAAGGAAGCTATTAAAATTGGTCAGAAACTCGTGAATAAAAATTTTGATGTAATTTCGAGGTTTATCATGTCCTAATATTCAAATAAAAATTGCTACAGCCAATATACTAGACTGCAAATTCTAAACGATCAGGTGTTACGAAAGTCATTAGCCAAATTTTAAATCTATTACGGATGCTCCCCTGGGATATTTAACGTAATGTGGTAACATTATAATTACAACTCAGTTTATATCTCATACTTAGAAGAAAGAACGTACGACTTTTCTTGACACATCTGAACAGAAATTGTGCCTGACCACAGTTTTGAAGCGAGTGGCAATACAGTAAGAAATAACTGAGATACTCAGCACACAGCGTACAGTAACGCGTTGATTTGTTTGGTCTCTGCACATACAGCAACACAAACAACTCAATTTGTACCCAAATAACAGTGTACGGAGGGCAGCGTCACAGTGGACAACCTGATGCAGATAGATTTAACTTAGTTTTATTTTATTTCTTTTTTGTACCTGATTTACGGCTTTTTGAAGTGGATGCAGAGCCTGGTGGGTGAACGGTTAACGTTCTGGCCTCGCATTCGGGAGGACGCGGGTTCGAATCCCCGTCCGGGCATCCAGATTTGGGTTTTCCATGGTTTCCCCAAATCAGTCCAGGCGAATGCCGGGATTCTTCCTTCCCGTTCCTTGTCCCCAGCCTCTAATGACCTTAGCCGTCGACGAGGCGTAAAGCAAAAAAAAAAAAAAAAAAAAAAAATAGTGTATAGTAGAAAAGTAAATGGCATGGCACGCGCTATTGAACACCAGGGAAGCTACTGGTCGGCATTCAGTTCGAACCCAAGCTGGAACGTCTGTGCTCGGTGTCCTCGAGGGCGGTAAGTGTCTCTTAGCAAGTGTCCGCTAAGTGTAGGCGAGGCCCTGTTACGTCACAACAGGTGGCTGTTGACTCAGCAACCCAGTGACCGGCCCCCTAGCAGGACAGCCTGCTGACAGTACTGTTTAATAATAGTCGGCTTCTTCTCAAACAACGCCCACACTTGGCATTTGTTCCATTTGGCACTGCGCTGACCAGTAAAGACGGGAGGTCTTTGTACGGTGTGGCATCTCTTAGGCTCGGTCACACAGGGGTTTTTTTGTCACACGAAGCTACTGGTTTGAGCGATTAGGTTGTGGCTAGCGAAGCAATGTATCAACCTGGTTATGATGTCGTACAAATCACGTTGTATAGTTCTGAGACGATTGGTTCGTTCGACTAATGCTGAGTTGAGTAAACGGATAGATCTAGGATCCAATAGCTTACAAAAATATTCAGCGGCTAACTGAAGGAAAGTTTGATAAATTACGTGAAATCGTTGCACCGCAACTTATGAAAAGGACACAGTGATAAGAGGTACGATTCCATATGATACGAAACTATAAATTAACTTGTGTTACATGACAAATGGTAATAGTCTGAAGTCTGTGGAGTATTTATTCATAGCTAAATTACTTTCTGTATGCCTCCTTCATGTTCTTAATTTTTTTTCTGAGATGTTCATCAGATGGAATGATCAGTCCAGTTTCATTCAATTAAAAAAATAACCTACTCAAACGATTTTTTTTTCGCGCATTCTTGATAATTTATTTATTGTTATTGGTGTGCAACAGTTCTTGTGATACACATAGAAGTACATAAAAAAATCAACCATTTGGTCACATTTCCTTCCCGGTTTTCTATGATGATCAAAACTTAAATAAAGTGTAACAAGCCAAAAAACGGTGAATGCTACTTTTGACAACAATGAAATGACTAGCGATTGAGCTGTCAGACGAGGCGACAACAACGCTGGGTAACGTGACCGCCACAATCGCGCGCTACTAGGAATGAGAATTGAACATGTTCAAATCGAATCGCTGCTATTTTTGATAGCTGCTAGTAGAGCCAGTAGCAGCGATTGCATTGTCACACTAAGTGATTAATCGCTGCTATTCAAGTAGCATCACCAAAAATCGTTCCGTGTGACCGAGCCTTTTGGCTCGTGCGTTCACAGTGAGTAGTGAGCTGTCACTGAACGTCTAAACTCATTGTTTACCTCCTTTTTCAAGTTTCTGTCAGAAGCTGTTGATATTAGTTTTGTTTTGTATTGATTTAAAAAAATGTAAACTTGTGATTGCCCAAAGAGCTGTGGAGAGTTCAATGCTAGGTTTAACTAGAAAATACGAGAAAAGTGCAACCGACATTAGGTCAGGTACGAAGGTCACGGTCATCTTAGAGAATACAGCATCCTTGAAGTGGCAATGGGTCGGTCATATTGCACGAAGAAGACCAAAGATGGACAAAAACAGTGTTAGAGTGAAACCCAGGAGATCACTGCAGACTGAGAAGAAGACCACGAGACCGATGTAAAGCAGCTTTCCCACGATCTCTTGTAACGGAGGCGGGACGGGACGGGACCTCATTAGCCGAAGTGTAGGGACGAGCCCTCGCTTACCTCGCCGCCACCTCCCCACTACGTTGCCTAGTGTCGTTTGGCACAGAGCACTTTACAGCAACAGAAAGGGTACGCACCGCTGCTGCAAACCGATGACAACAGCGCACCGCTACACACGCCTGTGATGTTTACCAACTCAGAGTGGGTAGCTGCGTCTCATCTCTGCTAGCAGAGGCGGCCCTATTCCCATGTCGTGTTGTTGAGTATCCGTCCCGTCCCGCCTGCGTTACAAGACGTCGTGGGATCCCGCCTTAACAAGAGCATACGCAGGGTTGTCGGAGTTAACTGGCAGAGGGTCGCCCAAAATCGTTCGACCTGGAGAAGACTGCTCAAGTTCAACCTGAACTTAAGAGGCCACATCAGTTAATGATTGAACAGGTTGATAATGAAATTATATCATTCTGGAGGAAGCCGGTTCCAGTACCCGTCCGGGCATACAGATTTGGGTTATCCATGGTTTCCCCAAATCACTCGAGGCGAATGCCGGGATGCTTCCTTCAAAAGGCCATGGCCGTACTCCTTTCCGTTCCTTGTCCCCATTGCCATCCCGCATCTAATGACGAATCGTAAAGCCATAAGTAAAAAAAAAAAAAAAACTGTATGAAACAGTTCACAAGATCTAAAAGACGACCTTCAGATCAGCTGCTGAAGGAAAGCGCCCAATTTAGCTAGTGAGGGCCCGAGAAAGCACACTACAATTGGATCCCAGTTGTTGGTTAGTCCTGTTCATAGACAGGGTAGGAATTCAAACAACTTTGAAAGGTGATAAAAGTCGTAACTTGTTGATACCTTCATATACTGAGTGAAGGTTTTTGTGCAGGTAGCAGAGCACTTAGTGCGCGCCTTCAAGGCCGACCTGTTTGAGTGATGTGCCCTAGTGAACTACAGTGACACAGCAGTTTAGGTCGCCTGCACGATGCGTCTACCAGGACGCAAATAGACGCACTCCAGATCTCACTAGTCATCCACTCCGTTGTGTTCTGTTCACACAGCGACATCGCGAAAAAAGACCTCGTGCTTCACGCCGTAGTCAATAGAGCAGGGAACGGTTGTGGGGCAAGAAACGGGAAGGAATTCGGACATAGCCGTTTCTAGAAACCATCGCCTATACTGACTTAGTAAACCGTAAAAGCCTAAATCTGGATGGTTGGATGGCGATTTGAATCCATATTCTTCAAAATGCAGACAGGAGCTTTACCGCTCACCCACCACACTCCTACAAAATAAACATTTGCAGTTACCACTTGGTCATGTAAGAGAGTAAATGACACGATATTTCCTGAGGCCAAGTTGGGCGGCATTCAGGTATCTCCTTCACAGTTCGTTTTAATCTACTATATAATTTCCTAAGCTCACTCATTCACTCGCCTCGATAGCTATTGGCTGGAGAACGGTGTCACGTGTCAGCCCTCACTCGCAAAACAGCGACCAGAGATACCATTAGAAGAAATTCGTGGTTCTGTTTACAATCTAATAGCTAAGTAACTGCTACCAAATTAATTTCGTAGTGTTTAGTAGTTGCAAAAATAAAAAAAAAATATTGCTAAATTTTTCGCTCAAAGAACGTGGACCTGCTTTTCAGTAAAATGCTGCTAATGAAAGCAACTTTAAAAAAAAAACTTTTAAAAATTAAATTACTCATGGTATCTGCTGTAACCACGAATTTCAATTGTCATTCGGGCTTAGGATAAATTTCAATTTGATTAAAACTTTCACTAATGTTGTTGCTTGACCAAAGTTTATGCATTACGGTTTATTTGCTTTTCAGTTAAAGCAACTTAAAAAAAAACTTTTAAAAATTAAATTACTCATGGTATCTGCTGTAACCGCGAATTTCAATTGTCATTCGGGCTTAGGATAAATTTCAATTTAATTAGAACTTTCACTAATGTTGTTGCTTGACCAAAGTTTATGCATTACGGTTTATTTGCTTTTTAGGTATTTTACTGACCACTTTCGTTAAAGGTCTTTATTCATGTTGTGTGTACGTGAGTTATTAGGTTATTTTAAGTGGACATCAGACCAAATATGTTACCGAATCGACTATTCTGGCAATTCAATTCATCGGAGTTGTTTAATAATATGGAATGTGTATTAAGTTCTCTGGCCGTTACAGGTACTATAGCAAATGATTACGAGTGTTTGTCAAATCTCAATAAAAAAAACAAAGTGATGCTTTCGAAGCATACAGTATTTTTTTTTTAAATTTTGCACAACGAACTTTAATGGTAAAATACAAGTCAAGTTTGTATTTAAGCAAGTTCGAATCTATCGTCCCTGTTCGTGTTTAATACCTACCTCCAGTAATGCTTCTGAGTTCTTCAAGCTCAAGAGATTTTATTCACCCTTAAACACAGGTCTAGTTTATATTTGTTCAAATCAGGTCATCCTGTCATAATCCTTAATTCTAAAAACTGGAACTATTCTAGACCCATGACGGGCACGGGATTACACTAGTTATTTTTTTAAAGAGACAGTTCGGTTGCAAGACATCCTCCCGCTTGACCAAGAGAGGAACCAAATGTTTGCCATCTATATGTTAATAGTAAAACATTGCTTTGTGTGTTTGTTGTCAGTTTATTCTAATTTTGCTCGCACAGTTAAGGGACGTATAGATGACCCATTTGAAGCTTTGATTGGGTAAGACATCTGTTGACTTCTGTCGTCCCGCACTCTTGGAGTGATGCCTGTAAACCGTAGGAAGTGTTGAATTGTGCGTGTACTGGATTGTCGGTGTGTTGTAAGAGAGCGCAGCTAAGTTGGAAATGAGCCATTCGCCCACTGCTCGGCGAGAAAGCGTTTTGGCTGCTTCAGTCGACATCCGTGTCACTTTCTCCGCCCCTCTCGTCCAACTACGCTACATACAGTGTCTAGCGGCCATGCGGGTTCCCGTAGTCCCTTAGGCGAATTCTGCGAAATTCGTCATTCACCAACAAACTGACGCAACGCTCATTGAGACAAACGTACTTCAGACCCTCCCCCTCCCCATACCGCCTCCTTTCTATCGTGGAGAGTGAGTGGTAATAATCAAGCCTAGCATTCGGGAGATCAAAGATTCAAATCCCCGTCGGGCCATCAATTATTCCAGGTGAATGACGGGATGATTCCTTGAACAGGTCATGGCCGAATTCCTTCCCGTTCTTACCTCCATTCCCATTCTCTTCCAGCTCTAATGTTTATGGGTGAAGCAATTTGCTATACTGTCGCACAATTGATTTAGAAATTGGGCTGGGATTCTCTGGTGGACAAATGCCGTAGTCTTCGTTTGAACTTATTGGTAAACATGCTTTCGCCCACTTCCATTTACCAGTGCAGTGAAATGCTTCGTCCATAACCTGTGTAGGTCGCAATGACAGCAGAGATAACATTAGAGAAATAAGGTGCCGCACTGATAATTATATGAATTCTTTCTTCCCTCGTGTCATTCGGGATTGGAAAACATAAAGCAGAGATTAATTTTGGTGCATAGCTCCTTCTGCAATTAAAAAATTTTGCACCAAAACTATAGAAATTTGTATTTATCATACTGCTCCTTAGAAATAATTGCACGGAGAAAAGAGCAAAATTTCGTGAGACTCACTTTTTGACCATAAGGGACTGACAGTGAGCTGTAAGAAGTTGCCGCGTCAAAAAATTCCTCTGTACTAATACGCGATACTTTGACGAAACTAGGAATTTCAGTAGATCTGGTTTATACGCGCTTTTCGTAATCACTTAAGGAAATGATGTGGTGATTCAGATAAAAAATAACTTTAGCCAGAAGGTAACGTAGCATGCACACAGGTAGATCTTTTGTAATGAATCTAATACGCGATAAATCTTTAAAAAATCAGAATGAAATAAATGAAAATAAACTCTGCTTTTATATTTTACATGTTATTCTGCTTTTGCTGAATGGCCTTCTCTATTGAATCTTTGCTTCAAATGCTACAAGGCGAGTCCAGAAAAACGTTCGGAATTGAAATATATTCTTTTTACCCGAATTCTATTCGTGCTCTCTGCCCTGGAAACAGCAAAGTTATTGCAACCATAGCTACAGTTTCTTTTATAAAAAGCGATAGTGTTACAAGATTTATTTCGCAAAGATGCGCAATTGCGATAGAAAAAATTCCTGCCTGCGGCAATAGATTTTCTTTGTAAAATACATCTGCTGAAACTCAGTCATCAGTTAATTGACAAATGGATTCATATTTTGCGAGTAGAACAACCAGCAGTGATTGACACATATATGCATTTCCAGCACATAGTGTCCAGCGCTGTTTCGGTGCAACCACACATGGTCTCTTTGATCCCCCTCCCCCCTCCCCCAACAACCGAGCGTGTTGGGTGAGCGGTTGGCGCTCTGGCCTCGCATTCGGGAGGACGGCGGTTCGAATCCCCGTCCGGGCATCCAGATTTGGGTTTTCCATGGTTTCCCCAAAACACTCTAGGTGAATGCTGGCATGCTTCCTTCTTAAGGCCACGGTCGAATTTCTTCCCATTCCTTGTCCCCAGACCCATCACGCCTCTAATGATCCCAACGTCGACGTAAACCCATAAGAAAAAAAATCCCCTTGTAAGCACTCGCAATATAACTTATTATATGTATAATCATCAAGTAAAGCAATCACAGTGCAGGCTGAAGAGTATCTCCTTGCTGCCAGAGGTTGAATTTGTTCTCCCTTTCATGGACTTCAGGACGTTGTGGCCGTTTTCCAGCAGCAAGTTTCCCCCTCGGTACTCATTTGAAAGCAAGTTTGAGAGCTGTTCCGAACACTAAGATTCGAAAAAAAAAAATGTTCTGTTTGGTCACAATCCACATTTCAAAAATTTATGTGGTAATTGCGTTTAGTGCTATATCGACTAAAATAGTTGGCAATTACTTTTTTGTTACTTATGGCTTTACGCCTCCTTGACGTAGAGTTCTTTAGAGGTGGGACGGGATTGGGAATAAGGAACGGTAAGGAATCCAGCGTCGCCTTTTTGAAGGAAGCATCCAGGCATTTGCGTAGAGTGATTTGGGGATATCATGGAAAACCCAAATTCGAACCGGCGTCCTCCCGAATGCTTGGCCATAGCGTTACCGCTCACCCACCACACTCGGTTGGCAATTACAAATTTCCAAGCCAAAGAGTTCAGAACTTATGAGTCTGAGAGAGATGGACAAACAAACAGGCAGACAAATGGAAAAATCGGCGAATTCTTATGGTTTTAATTCTGAAGGTAGGGACCCTTAATAAAAAAAAACCAATAAATATCGTACTCCGGTTCAGTTAGTAATTTCAATATTCTTGTATGACGTTTTCCTTAAAAACTTTCAAAACAAATAATAATAAAATCTATCTGCTCCCTGTTTGGATTTTTTTTTACACGTTACAGCTATACACAAGCCTGCCTATGAGACCAATCGCCATGTCAGGTGTCCCAGGCGTTAGCGGCTGTCCGTTGTTTACCCTGGTTTGAAAGTTTAAGTGGCTGTTACTGTTTTGTGTTAACGACTACACGTTTATACATTGTACCACGTTTTTCGCGTTGTGAATAAAGGAATGGAGAAAATTGAACCAGTACCTGCTTATTTGTGCCTAATCTTTCGAAAGACGCCCATTCATCGACCGAGCTTAATGTCCCCAACCGAATGGCGAATCACCATCAACAGTGTCGTATGCGCACTGCCGAGAGGTTTGGGATCTACTTAACGATCTGATGATTATCTCTCGTGCTCCGCGACCAGGGCTCGAACTAGATACCGTCGTGTTGCCGCAGCTACCTGAGCTGCCGGGACGGGCAGTTTCGATCCAGTCTCCTGGCGCCTGCGATTACTGCTACCGGGCGTGGCTCCAGTGTGTCGCTGGTCACCGCACGAACAACAGTCAACTAGTGCAAATAAGCTTCATTTTTCGTAATTATTACTACTAGTATTTATTCCTCGTATGCGGTACTTCAGAAAGACTATGCAGAAATTATGCGAACGTGTACCCACATCTCAGTTTTGGTTCATTCCAGATGATATCAGATAAATAAATAACGCGAAAGCAATTGAATATTTGTGGATTTATTGAACTCTCGAATGCGTTTCATTTCTTTTTGCAGAAGCGTCTTCAGCGGGTTCTCATTTTTCGGTCTATTGCATTTAGTTATGCTCCACTCTCAGCAGCAGTGATTTTTGCTTTCTTTGTGAGAAGTGATTCATATTCCAGAGAGTTATTTGACTAGTGACTATGACGACACTACACTGTACTGCATGTTTACTACGAATGGGCGGTCTGTTTTTGGTCTATTCGGGCCAGTCGTAATAAACATGCAGTGCAGTGCAGTGTCGTGATAATCACTAGTGAAATAACTATCTGGAAAATGAATCACTTCTCATAAAGAAAGCAAAAATCACTGCTGGTGGGAGTGGAGCATAAGTAAATGCAACAGACCGAAAAATTAGAACCCGATGAAAATGCTTCTGCAAAAGAAGTGAAACGCGTTAGGGAGTTCCATAAATGCACAAACATTCAATTGCTTTCGCCTTATTTATTTATCAGCATTATCAGCAATTGAGGAAAATGATCCACAACGTACAGAAGGTATACTTGATCACTGAAACAACGTTTACTGTAGGTAGTTCTGATTACTTAGCGCTAGAGAGCAGTTCATTCAGGTGCAGTCGTCGGTTGGAGTGTATTTACGAATTTCGAAACAAACCTCGTGTTGTATCTCCTGAAAGTATCACTTTAGATTTCAGCTGATCTTCACAATTTATTACTAACTCCTGTGAACACTGTAATCTCATTGCCTTTTTTTTTCCTTATGGCATTACGCCACGTCGACGTTGAGGTCATTAGAGTGGCGAAAGGACAGGGGATGAGGAACGAGAAGGAATTCGGTCATGGCCCTTTGAAGGAAGCATCCCGGCATTCGCCTGCAGTGATTTAGGGAAACCATGGAAAACCCGAATCTGGATGCCCGGACGGGGATTCGAACCCACATCTTCCAGAGTGCAGTTTTATTACTAGTCACAATATTTAAAGTAAACGTTTTACGGTACTGGCTGATTTTATTTTTGGTGTTTAACTTTTTAGGGTTCTGAATTAAGTCCTATAGTTTCAGATAACGTATTGCTTAAGTTTTTTTTTAAATAATCGTTTGACTGCAGTATAAATAAGGGTTATTGTTCGGATATGGTGTTTAACAGAACGCGAGCTTTAGCCATGGCTTCTCGAAATCACTGGGTTGGTTCCTTCATTTTTCCTAAACAGACGTGTGTGTAAAACAAGCCTCTGGCTAATAACTGCTTTTAGCTTATTATTTGCGACATTATATTACGTGGAAGATGTAAATTTAAAGCTCATCTGCATGCATTTTCATGAACTATAAAAACTTAAAGCAATAAAGTTTCACATTTTTACAACTTAAATTGCGATTCAAGAATATAATTCGTGATAATTTCCTTCTTGCTTCTCGAAATTCAAATCGATCATTTCCTCTCAAACTATTAAATGCTGTTAGATATTGTCATATGTCCGTTTGATTGGTTGTTCCTTTCTCGGACCTCTGGTCGCTATTCGAAAGTTAGCATTCGTTTTCGAGTATCTGAGATAACTTTCAAATCTTGTTTGTTTATAATGAATTAGTAAAGATGTTGTAGCGTCTGTAATAACGTATCGGACAGTTGCAGTTTTAATTAAACTCACGTTTGTAGATCTTGTATGGATAATATTTACAAAGGAACTTAGGCACTGCAGTTTTGTCAAGGTCTGGTCTGTTTATATCATCTCTATTTATAGAGAAATAGAATCTTGTTTGGCACTGCAAAGTATATCAATCTGTGAAAAAAATTGAGTTGAGGGTCAGAATTCTGATCTTGGAATATTGCGGAGACATGGATGGTAGAATTCTCAGCACAATTCCATTCGCGATAGCTATACATCATGAATGACAGCTGTGTTGTAAAACTGTAGACGGGGGTTTCTTTGACCTGTCCACAGCCGGGCGCATCGAACGTGAAAGTCCAGCGACGGACCTGTAGACTACGAGTTTTTTAGAGAGCGCGTTGACGGCGGAGTCATTAGGCTCCTCCCATCGTTAGGAACGCGGAGATGAGGCACCGAATGGTCCTCGCTCCACAGATAACGGACTATTTTGGAATTATGAAGCAACTCAGCTCAAGTTTCGAAAGAGAGATCGTTTAGAGAAGCTAGGTAGTGATCGGTAAGTGGTTATCGAGGATTTGGATGATGCAAAAATATTAAGCAACTGGTTTACCTGTAGCAGCTGGAGATTGTCATGGCATGGCAACCATCGGAGGAGGATTTTTTTCATAAAATTACAATATATGAGAGAACTAAGGGCAGGGGTTGGACAATATTTCTACAGATGTGTTCACGACAAGTCCACAAGATCATACCTTAGAAATATTATTTGAGTTTCTACTCTAGATGTATGCTAAAAGACTAGAAAAGTGCCATAATATTTTTAGTACATAAAGGACGTGAGAAAAACAGGACTGAAAATTACAGGTGGATTAGTTTGTCGTTCGTTGATGTAGAGCTTATGAAATCAGTCTGCGAGTAAAAGGAAGTGGTGTGCAGATTGGTTTAGAAGAGGACATTAATATGGCACCTTCTTGGGCTAGATACAAGATATTTCTGATGAAAAGGGTGAGATTGGCCAAGATGATACTGGAGTAATGGATCTCTTCGAGACAAATTACAAACTGTGTCATATAATGGTGGTAAAATAAGGTTTAAATGATTGGGTAAAATCCACATGTGCCATGCATCGTAGTAGACTCAGGAAGGTCTTGTGGAGTGACACCGAGCATACGAAACTGCCCATGGAGATTCGTCCATCGGGTGGGGGACTTTAATGCTGGCGTCTGTGCTCTGTCAGGTCTGAAATCGCCAGCGTCAGATTTCACTCTGTGTCTTATTTCATAGGACAACACACTGCACGCAACAACACACTAAAACACTCAGAATCTCGAGTTTCCATATCACAAACTGCTGCCCACCACAAACAAATTACTGTAGCCTTTACAGTTGTGCATACTGTATGGTTTGGTGTCTGAAGTATTAATTCTTCCTCACCTTTTTAATGGATTTCGTTCATATGGCTGTCGAACTTGGCAGGATTAAATAAAACTTACAAATTAATTTAGCAACCTGTAGGTGTCACACTACACATGTATTAAATTACGTAAACTTTGCATTTATAAGTTTTTATCTGAAATGTGGTGCTACAGAAGAATGCTGAAAATTAAGTGGACTGACAAAGTAAGAAATGAACGAGTTTTGGAAATGATGGGAAAGGAAAGACATTTGTGGAAGACTCTTACAGAAAGAAGAGACAGGCTGGTAGGTCATATTTTGAGACATGCTGGATTGGTTAATTTGTTAGTGGAGGGAACAGTCGAAGGTAAGAACTGTAGAGGAAGACAGAGATTAGAATATATGAAGCATATAATTGAGGGCGTGGGTTCTTAGGGGTATGTAGAGATGAAGAGGTTAGCACAGGATAGGAAGGGATGGAGGGTTACATCAAACCAGTCGAAAGACTGACGACAACAAAAAAAAAAAAACTATTCTTTGTATCGAACTATTTATTCTTTCGTAACATTTAGAAACACTTTATTTTCATATTAGGATAAAACCACGAAAACGCCACCAGTTGCTTAAAAGTTTTTATTCTTTAAAACTTTACTGCAGTTTCGACAAATACATGTTTGTCTTCTTCAGAAGTACACCTAAACAAAAATCCATGTTAAAATTGCACTATGATAAAATAAATATATATACAGCTTTTATCTTTAAAATATGACATTATACATAATAATATACCCCGTAGCGCCATCTAACAAATTTACGAAGTTCGTTGATTCACATATAACTGGTCAGTTGGCGGAAGTCGCCCGCCTTGTACAGATGTTGTCCGGTAGACGGAAGGAAGAACCGTGACGATGTGCAACTTCGCACGAAAGGACTGACTAGTGATAATGCTTCCGCCTATGCAATTTTAACGTATGTATAATGTCATATTTTAAAGATAAAAGCTGTATATATATATTTTATCATAGTGCAATTTTAACATGAATTTTTGTTTAGGTGTACTTCTGAAGAAGACAAACATGTATTTGTCGAAACTGCAGTAAAGTTTTAAAGAATAAAAACTTTTAAGCAACTGGTGGCGTTTTCGTGGTTTTATCCTAATATAAAATTTTTTACCGTTGCTGACACGCAGCTATGCTCAAGACTTTATTTTCACATTTATCGGCCTCTCAGTAGTTATAACAGAGAGTTTATTTTCTTCTCGGCCTTAGATCATTTAACAGAGAGTTAAGCGAATCAACACAGACACTACATTAGCAGTTCGGTAGTAATCATAACAACATCCGTAGACGGGTCACACCCTCGTAACCTTGAAATACACTGATCACATCTTTTACAGACAGGTGCGGGATGGTAAACAAAGGTGTCGCAACTGTATATTAAATGTGGACTTTGTGGAAATTTAGTTAGGTGTTGACGAATGTTGAGATAAAATTAGACTTGGCTATGGAAGCAGTGGACGAGATTAATATCACGAAGTGTAGCAACAAAATTCTGTAAAACTTAACAGTAGGGTTCGGATCTTTATAACAAGTCATATTTTTTTCTTGTCTTCTTTAAACACTAATTAAACGTTCCTGATTGTATTTAAGTATAGTTTGTAAATCATATAAATACATATTCAGCCGTTTTACTAGTTTTGGTCATATTACGATGGTATTTATGTCCATATGGTCATATTTTGAGGAAAAAACTCGTAATTTTTTAATAGTACCGGAAATTCGCTAGAGTTTATATATGAGAAAACATTAATATAATTGTTCACAGAACTGTTCTCCTATTATACATTGGAGGAGTAAACAAATGTAATTGTCGCTGAATTGGTCAGAATTTACCAGTCAAGAATTATACATTAATGTTCCATCCGCCTTTTAATCTCAACAATGCAACAGAAGCATGCCTGTGTCGATCCGCGTCAATGTCTCAATGTCGCCAATACTTTTGAAAACAATCCTCAGCCCTCGTTATATCTGCAGTGGATAAGTGAGTACCGCCATGCCGAAAACAAAATTTTCTGAAAGTGCAAAGTTATTTAGCAACGTAAAGGAATTTGGAGAGGAGTATTTCAGTACAGACGAAAGAATTCTTTTCTGTAAATTATGTGAAAATAAAGTGACTTCACCAAAACTATTTAAAATTTAATTTTCCAATAGTACATTGTGTGCACGGAAGGAAATAATGCTGTCTACATGAAAATACAATAAAATAAATTATATATAATTGAGCATGTTTTGCTGTATAGTAAATTTAAATGTTTGGTCATATTTTTTAATTTTTAGGTCATTTTTACCCGTTTTTAATGTCATATTTGTATGCATATTTTTTAATTTTTTTTTTACATATGGCTTTACGCCTCTTCGACATCGAGGTCTTTAGAGGCGGAAAGGGAGGGGGGGGGGAGACAAGGAACGGTAAGGAATTCGGCGATGACTTTTTAAATGAAACCTTCAGGCATTCGCCTGTAGTGATCTGGGGAAACCATGGAAAACCAAATTCTGGATGCCCGTACGGGGATACGAACTGGCGTCCTCCCGAATGCAAGGCCAGAACATTAACCGTTCACCCACCACGCTCAGTTTTTTTCCTTGTTAATAAAGATCCGAAGTCTGTTTATGAGTGTTATAATAGCCAGAGTAGCAGTAAGAAATTGAGCATTAAAGCAGTAGTTGTCCATAATAAGCGGTTGTTGGACACAGAGTTACTTTGTAAGCAGTGAGAGCCGGAGCGTGTGCAGTTCTGCGGTCACCTTGCTTTCGACACTTGCGCCGGGGAAGACGCACAAAAAGCCGTCTGAAGTGTTTTTTCGCCAGTTGCTGCACCTCGGTCCTGGTTGCAGTAACGTTTATGATTTTCCTCGGTGTTTGCGAAACGCCGACACACGGAGCGTGTTAAGCGGGGCGTGGACCGAGGTCGAATTTATGAGGCTGGGAGAGAGGGCTGCTGCCTCGTACAGGTCCCACAACAACTTTTATACCAGTCTCCAAAACACGCTACGAGGATCGACCCTCATACAACTTCACACGAGTTTAAAGTTCCCTGTCAACTACACACACTCTCCAGTTCTACAAAGGTGTCAAGAGTTACACACACATTTGGCACAATTTTAATTTTGTTTCTCGACGATCCTCTCAAACCACACGTAACTGGCAGCGTTTTATTGTTTACTAGCAGAGTTCCCGGCGTTGCCCGGTACGATCTATGTTGATTTGCACACACAGTAGATATTTAAGCTCATAAAACAGGTCAGTTTATTGCAGTTGTCAATTAAATTTCATGTCAGTCGCTCCAGTTTCCTACACGTATTTAAACGGCTAATCCCCGGTGTATCAGAAAAGAGATGGGATTGGGGTTGATTTATTCCTGCAATATCAGGAACATGTGTACTAAGTTTAATCATAATAACCACAGCGATTCGTGCAGCAATAGAAACAATGATTTTTTCAGGAAATGTGGTAAAGACAGGATCGCTCATCAAAAAATTATTAGAAAATAACACTATGTCAACACTAAAGGTTTTAAACAGTTCAGTTTCATTACTTACTATTAACAGCGAATTTAATTCACTTCCAAACATCAGAGATTGTAACTGTGCGGCCAGAGACCGCAATTTCAAAAAACAATTTTCTCGGAAGGTTCTTCACTAAAGGTTTTTAACAGTTCATACCCCATCAAATATATCAACAGCGAATGAAATTTCAGAAACATCAGAGATTGTAGCAGTGTGGCCTCAGATAGTAACTTCAAGAAACAAAGAAGATAACGAAAGGTTTTTTCATTAAATTATTAACATTAATTTGTACATTTTCAACTTTACGTAGTTTCCTCTTCGAATTCGATATAGCCATGTATGGGGTTTAAAGACAGAAAACCAAAATTTAAGAAAGTAAACGTTACAAGCGATAATATGGCTATTATTTTTTACGACATATGACGTAAGCATCGTATTTCTTTTTTGTTTCAGGCTGTACGTTCAGATTTTCATTTACCGCTCCGGCGTGCTGTTACGTTGGAGCATAAGACATACCAAACAATTCGATTGAGATTCTAATCTTTAAAACGGTGAAAAGCACATCGAAATTTGCGTAGTATTTTTTAAGTTTTTCTGGTAAAAATATATCCGGTTTTCATTTTATAGATACACCAGGTAGCAGTTAATGTGGTTTTTCTTGTATCTAGTCATTTTTACATTTCATCTTTGTGTATTACGGTTATAGCGAAAGCTATTTTTGAATGAGTATACATTTGTACAATTTATCGATGATTATGACTATTATTATTACTCCGCGATTCACTAAAAGTGGATTGCGGAGAGTGCATTGCACCTATCGTGTACCGTCTGTACATAGGAAGGGATGTACGGGATATGGCAGGAGGCGCCCATGGGCTGTTTTGAGGAATCATCCCGGTATTCGCGTTTAGCGATATGGGAAAACCACGGAAAAACCCAGATCAGAATGACCGGAGCGGTCCTACTCCTGCCGAGTCTAAGTTTTCTCGCTCAATAACTCCTTCCTATTTCATTCCTTAATCGCTCGTGGAAATGAATCGGTTCTGGCCCTGATTTCTCTTATCTTATGTCTTCTCTGTCATTCCTAGATATGAATGTTGCTGGTGGTAATATGTGTTTGGTGTCATCCTGAAATAGGTCTGTCGTGAATTTTTCAATTAACTTCTGCCGAGAGCAACGCCTCCAATGTCCCAGTTCTTCCCAACCTAACTCCTTCGACATCACACTTACGCTTTCCCTCCAGCCTGTCACGAATCGGGCGGCTCTTCTTTGGAGCTTCTCCAATGCCTCTATTAACCCCTTTTGACGGGTGCCCATACAGAATATCAATATTATAAGTGACGACGCACCAGAGTTTTGTCTGCAATCGATTTAACTTCCGGTGTAGGCCTACACTGTTTTAAATTACGGCCTAGAAATCTGCCCATTCGATTTGCTTTCCCAGTCACCTTCTCAGTATGTTCATTCCACAACAAATTATTACGCGTTGTTACATCTAGGTATTTAGCGAATATACCGATCTAAGAACAGTGCCATTAATTGTATATTCAGAGTGTCACTTTTTTACTTACATGCATGACTTGGCATATTTTAGCTTTCAACTAAAGCTGCATTAACCGCTCTGTTAAGAAATATAGACTGACTGATCTTTTCGACATTGTTCCTCTCAAATTTTAATATTATGTCCTCTCGAAAGAATATCTCAAAGTCAGCTACATCACAGGATTTAGCTGGTTTCGAATGCGCCTCCCCTTTCTCTTCATTCTTGTGGTCTTACTATATTAGTTTTCCGTAGTCTTTCGTCTTACACGTAGAAACATGTGACGTACAGTATCCCCTGGAACCATACGTAACACCAAATCAACGTGAGCAACAATAAAAAACTACAACCACACAATATGATCTATGTATTTTCTAAATAAATGCATAAAAAGATGATACATAGATGACTACCGCCCCTTCGAATATTACTTCGCCACCCCGAGAGGCCGCGACATAATTTTTCCGCCCCCCTGAATTTGCCTCCCGGAGCAAAGACAATCGTACGGCAGACATTCCTCGCGGCCTAGCAGTGAGCCGTGCGACACATAATGGTATTATGAGTTATTCCCGAGAAATCTGTTTGCCAGTCACCCATTCAGAATGATCTGCCAGCATTTTTACGGGTCTTAAAACCAACCTTCACCTCAGGCAACGCATTGGTTTGTTAATGTGAAGTACGCTAGGAAACTCTTTGGCTCATATTCCACATAACTCTGTAATTTCCCTTTACCCGGTATGATTACCGGGTTAGCTCTGGGTAGCGACGGCAGAGTCGCATGTGCGTTGAACCAAAACACTATCACTCTGCGGCATGAACTAACATTACCATAACGCCATACAGGTCATCCGAATGTCGAACAGTTGTCTCCAGAAACAAATAATGTATTCGCAACTAAAGAACGAAATCGAGGCGGACGAGTTAATCATGTCTTAAGAAATGCCTAATCATATAATATATTGTTTCTATAAGTTTTTTTTTTTTTTGTCACAAGCCATTATCTCCCTTCATATCTAACCGAAATCAATGAATGAGGTGTCATATTCAAGCTTGTGGTAACTACTTTGGTCACATCATATTTTAAGAAAGGAATGTTTCGGAATTCGACCCTTAAAGGGCAAAAATGTCAATATTTCTAAAATTCTGTTTTTTTGTGTTACGAGTCATTTATCTCCCTGGATACATATCTGAAATCGTTTAATGAAATATCATTTTAAAGATTAAGATCTCCGCTTTGGTGACATCCTATATTAAGACAGGAATTTTTCAGAATTCGACCCTTAAAGGGCAAAAGCATTAATATTTATGCAACGCCTTTTTGTGTCACAAGCCATTTATCTACCTTCATATCCAACCGATATAGGTAAATGAGGTATCATATTAAAGATTAAGCTCTCCGCCCTGGTAACATTATATTTTAAGAAAGGAATTTTTAGTAATTCGACCCTTAAAGGGCAATAATTTTAATATTTCTAAAATGCGTTTTTTGTGTCGCGAGTCATTTATCTCCGTTTAACCTATTTTATTCGCGAAATTTTCGCACGGGTCGTCTAGTAGACAAAAACAGCTGGGAAGACAGTCTCTGATCGGCGGGATCACATCATTTTGAAGAACAACGACGAAAATTAGAGTCCGGCGAAAGAAATCGTAGGAAGGAAGGGGAGAAGATGAGATATGCTGGTGTTTGGGTTGGGGGAAGACCCTGCGGTTCTAAAATCGAACTCTTTAGCCACTTAAAGACTTATAGATAATAAATCGAAAGACATGGTATACTCGGAAATGAGTGAGTGCCTTGAATGAATGAAAGTCCATTCGCATTTTCTTACTTATTGCAGTTTCTGATGCACGCACGTAGACGCTGTTTGGTTGATGATCTGCAGTTCCCCTCGGCGATGTTTCGTAATGCTCAGAGATGGGTACGGCGATGCCGATGTTCACGTCTGACTGAACTCAGGTTGGGCAACCACACACGGTGAAATCGTCTGCAGGAGCCTGGTGACGCGCTATATCTTAATCTGTCGCTTGCTGTATCAACATTACTCCAGATGATAGGTCATAGCGATTTTTTTTTGTACGGAGAGCTAATTTTACATCATGTGTGGTCTGATAGCACATTGGTAGGAGACGCCCCGTGCCTCAAATAAACTGCAGATACAGTATCAGCTTTGCACTCCTCTCACTTTACTCGGCAGGAACACGGGACCAGAACCTCTTACGGTGTTCTGAAAAAATGATAAATACTAAATTCCAAAAATCCAACTGTGATCTTGTTCTGAAATTTTTTATGGTTGTATTGAGGTATTTCGATATTTTTCGTTGCTCAGCAAGGTAGTAATCTGAAGCGACTTGTCAAAGCGCAGCGTAGAGTGTCTGTCTGGTTGCACAGTTATTCGAATCCTGCTGCGATCTTTTCCATTGCTAGCATATTTCTGGCGTAGTGTTTTAGTGGATTTTTTTAGCTATTGACTATCATCACGGTCACCTGCACTGCCAAGAGATAATAGAACCCAGATGTACAGGAGGTTACCAATCCTGGTGGGCGAGTGGGGCCTTACATTCAGTGGGACAGGAGTTCGATTCTCCGTGTTGCCATCCAGATTACGTTTTTCCGTGGCTTCCCGAAATCATTCCTGGCGAATATCGGATGGTTCCTACTAAAGGCCAGAGCCTTATTCCTTCTGCCAGCGACGCATTGTGCAAACTAGTTATGGTTAGATAACGGAGACGGGCGTGTTTACTTGTCATGGGTTCTCCACACAGCACATCGCCACTCTAATCTGCTTGGTGACTATTTGCGGCCCGCGAACGATTCAACTTGCAGGATGAACATGCGCAGGGTCAACAAGTTCATTTTGTGAGCGATTTGTTTGAGGGACATTCTGGAAAGCTCGAGCATATAATTTGGCCACCAACATTGCCAGACATCAAGCCCTGTGGAGCATTTTCTTCTTCTTCTAATGTCGAGGTCATTAGAGGCGGGAAAGGATCGGGAACAAGGAATGGGAAGAAAATAGGCCACGGCCTTTTTAACATTATCACTAACCCTCCAATATTTTTATTAATCTACTATTATTATTTTTATTAATATTGAATTATGTATTATTTATTAACTATAACTATTCTGTTTTAATATTTATAACTTGGTTTGTAATAATGTTGGGTTTGCTCAGTCTGTAGTTTGTTTAGTAACCGGGGTAGCATAGAGTTGTTATATTTAAGCAACGTTCTTTGACGCTGGCCAGTACAGCTGTGTGGACAGCGATTGTTGATTGGACGCCTGCATTGTAACATGACAGGGCGTGGGGCAGTGTGTGTGAGTGTGTGCCGCTGCGCTTGGAGAAGGTTGTATACCGCGATCACAGGTTCTCTGTACACAAGCTAAAATAGCTTGTAAAATGCATGGGAAACTTGTTTCAATGTAACATTAATGTTATAAAAGTTGTGTCAAGGAGTGTTATTAATTAAATTCACTGATATTTCGACCAGAACTGTGAGTTTTCTCAGTTCCAGACTATGTCAAAATATCTCTAAATTTGTTTATCCGATCTAACGGGTTGCAGGTGTTGGAAGAGGAGAATTCGGACCTTTCTCGTCTAAATAACACGCCGTAATCCACTAAAGGAATTGTTGGCTCAGACTGTGCTGACCATTTCCAAGGATAATTCGTAGCTATATATTTGGCGATCGATACTAGAACAGCTTACACTTTTTGAAGAAACCACCTCGGCATTAGCCTGGAGTGATTTGGGTAAAACATGGAAAATCCAAATCTGGATGACCGGACGGGATTCCAACACACTTCCTTCCGCGTACGAGGTTAGAGCGTTATCGCTCACTCACAATGTCGGGTAACATATTTGTGGCACGATCGTGCGTGAGACTCGGCACTTACTGGAGGCTCTTGAGACTGCGTGGCTGCAGATCTCCGCTGTGGAAGACGTTATAGAGTGGTGTCCCAAGACTTTAGTCATCTCAGTGTGCCTACAGCGACTCTCCAAACTGATAATCATTTTATTTTATTTTGTATATTCATATCGCTTTTTGGTATCAATGTTGGCACTGAGAATAAAATATTTAGGATCGTGTTTTATAAAATACTAGCGGAGTTCCCGGCGTTGCCCGGTATAGTTGGCGTAGATTGACCCACACGCTATTTTTATTCCCGTAATGAGAAACATTCGTACAAAGAGTCATAAAATTCGCGCCAACTATTTTCGGAATGAAAGAAAACCTAGATTCACACGCCTCCTACCAAAAAACGGGTGGGTTGAAGTTTATTTGCACGTACACTATTTTCATTCATCCGAAAAGATTCATGTGTATCAAGCTTCATTAATTTGGTTAAGAAATTGCATTTCTACATTACAAAACAACGTTAGATTATGTTAGAAACTCACATTTGATTTAATTGTGAAGTGAATGGATATACTTTTTGCTCGAAACGCCAGATTCTTTAACTCCACAGATTCAGCCTTTTATACAAATATCAAAAGTGAGTCCAGAATAATATTAATAAATGATTTTATTCAAACAGAAGACTAATGCTGATGGCCAGAGACAATGTAGTTGTAGGTCTACTGCCAGTGATCGCAGTTAACGAAAATATCTGTTGTTTTTACGGCTATCTATGCCGTTTAAAAATTGAATTGCCCGAATTAAATGAAAGAATACTTCAAGTTTTTTGATTATTGTAGGCCATTTTCTTCCACAGTTGCTTGTTAAACTAACTAATAATTACTTCAAGTTTTTTTTAATGTGCAAAATAGTTATTTTTGTAAAGTTATCTTATTGCTTTCATTAAAGGCTATGGTCAGAGACATTGTAATTGTGTGTTTAGTGGGAAGCATGCTGCATCTAGTGGTTCCATCTGTGGTATTCCTCACCATATGTTCAGAATTTCATTTAATGTTTCGGCGTTATGTAACGTTGAAGCATAAGACATACCAAACAACTGAGTTGAGATTCCGAGCTTTAAAACTGTGAAAACTCCATCGAAATCTTCGCAGTAGATTTCGAGTTTTTCTGGGACTAATATACCCGGTTTTCGTATTACAGATATAGACAAGCTACAAAGTCTGTATTGCGCTTTTGCTGTAAGTAAACATTATTATCCAAGCAGACGGCTCATTGCTGTCATTTTACTGTTCCCGTGACTGTGTTGTGTACGCGAGTAACAACTCTGCTTGTGAATAATGTTTCTCGAAGAAGAGCCCATCACTATGTCCAGAAAAGAAATTGGATAAATTTGGCTCTTTGATGGAGTGTGTTTGTTCGTTCTTTAATTTGGAGAGCTGCCGTTATTTCTTTACGTGGAATAAGCCGTGGTCTCTCTTTTATCCAACACCGATTATTTCAGGTGGCTCAGTTGCTACCCCGCCTCACTGGTGATCAAAAAGGTTTTTTTGTTTGAACCTCGAACTTACTTGTTTAAATGTCAACAGCGGTCCAGGGGTCTATATTTCGGCTTCCGATGGTTTCTCGAAATCGCTTCGTGTAAGCCCTGGAATGATTATTTCAAAAAGTCTTTCTCAAATTACCCTCTTCTACCCACATCGACAATGCGAACGCTCTTATATGAAAGAAATCAAAATTTGGATTGAATTTTTTCTCGGCTTTAAACTTGCCTCATCGCAATGCTTTGTTTTGTGAATTATGCTAAATGCCATATGGTTTGCAATCCTCGTAAAATTGTAGGTAAGGATTAGCGGCTTGTTTTTAGGAGACCCGGTTGTATCTAGAATGTGCTACAAGTGGACACTGTCACTTAGACGGGTCTAACAAGCCTTAGCGGGCTCTCGGCTACTAATACTCATACCGTATTTACTTATGTGTCAAAATGGAAAATGTCTGACTGTTCGTATCTTAAGAAGTTTTTAAATCTATCTACGAGTTTGGTGCTTGAATCAATTCTTGAAGTGCGTGACCCTGTCACTTTCGGACTGCAGGTAGTGGTTCACTGATGCACAGTCGACTTGAATCAGCCATTGCCTGAGCTATGCTGAATCCTGTTTATGGGTCCGCAGTTCGGTTGCCACAGCGCACAAAATGCTCTGCACTAGTTACGTTAGGCAATCCCGAAGCGGTCGGCATAGAAAGTGAGCGATACCGCCTCTCAGTCGGACAGTCCGGGTTCAGATCCGGGGCCAGTCACTAAGTCCGCCACAAATTGTCCTCTTACACGGACCACAACCGATTCCTGACAGCTATGTTCGTGTTGATGACTGCACTTGAGTTGCGTTAATTTACTGTCAATGAATAAGCGGGACTGGCTTCCTGCAGACACTAGGTATCATTAATACATGCGTTGAGATACATGACAGGCTGTAGGAATAATACATACAGTGTTCTGTAAATAACATAAACCCTGAGAATAATAACAGCGGTAAATGCACTTCGTATCCCGCCGTCATCTGCACAGATAGCCAGACACTTTGGTCATTTGTTCCTTGATTTTTGATGAGGTTCCTGTGACGGTATGGCGGTGTCAGGGATTCGACCTGGTTCGACTCCCTGGTGGTACTGGAGAGAATTATTACCATTCGGTAGTTGGCCAGCAGCATCAAAGAGATTGTGATGCGCGATTCCTAATCACCAATTTGTGTTCCGAAGTCCTGGGTTAAATCGTATAGAGTCAGAGGATACGAAACCATTGACATTGATCCTTTCGTCAGATGAGGGCGTTAAGCTTTGCAGTTCACAGTGTCTTCAGGAATAGTAGGCCTGAACGGGTCGACACCGGGTTTCTCTCTCCCCCTTCTCTCATCCACAACAAACTACGGTGAACTCACGCAATCACACTCAAGGAAACATGCAGCATGCAGTAACCCGCGCGACTTATATATATCTCCGCTGTGTTTGGCTACCACCCTACACAACGCCCGTGATACCGGCTGTAGCACGTACTTAGGGGGCGTGAGGTGTTTTTTCGGAGCCGGACTCCCCCCCCTCCCCCCTCTGGCCGTCTGGTGAGACTTCGTGAGATTTGGTCGGACCCCCTCCCTCTAAAATGACGTGAGATTTTGAGGGAGATCCACAGCCCCCCCCCTCCCCTACCAATCGACCTCGCAATTTTTTGAGAGCTTTTTTTTAGGTCTCTTGCTGTTTTTGGACAAAACTATCCCCCTAAAAGCGACTTTCGCGTCATTTCAAAATTTCACGTGAGATTTTCGTAGACACCCTCCCTCCCCCTTGGTGAGGTTTCGTGAGATTTCGCCGGACTCCCCCCCCCCCCCCCACTATTTCACCTCAGGTCATTACTGGACCCCCCCTATCATTCATTGGTCTTCTTTTATTTGCGTGTAACAGACCTTCAGTCAGCGTCAGTTTTACTTTCTGTTGATCTACCATTGCTGTATTTTGTACCGAGCGTCGTGGATAGCGCATTAGCTAGAACGCAGGTTGGAATCCCCGAAGGGCCATCCAGATTTTGGTTTCTCATACTTTCCCGAAATCTCTTCAGGTAAATGCCGTGATGGTTGCTTCAAATTCCTTATTCTCTCTTGTCCCTCATCCTTTACCGGCTCTACGACTGTGATACCTAAAGCTAGATCCAAAAACAGAGATACAACTGGAGGGCAGGTCTACCGATCATTGATGGGCAATTACCGTTTTCTGTAAAGTATAGACAAAATATTAGTGATTGGCATTCATCGGAAGGAGAACAAACAATGTGAACGGACGATGGCTACGGGACAGGGGTGGCCAACCCAAATGATCTTGCGGGCCACTTTGGAAATGCATCATACGATAACTCCGCAGGCCGCAGATAAAATTATATGTCCCTGTTAATAGATTTAGACTTTTTTGGACTGAAAAATTGAAACGTAATGAGTTGTTGTTATTATTGTGTTTACAATTATACTATTATAACACTAAAATTATATATAAATATAAATGAAATAAATTTTGGAAATATGGATGCATAAATAATGTATTTTTTAATACACTGGTTTTCACTACTTTGGCCATTATAAAATAAATATATTTCGTAAAAGTGTGACGAATCTCGCGGGCTGGAAAAATATTGAAGGCGGGCTGCATGGGGGCACCAGGTTGGCCACCCCTGCTATAGGACATCGTGACATTCCTGGTAGAAAACACTTTTGCTAGGCGCGGCTTGGGTGCAGTGACATTCAGTGGTGAGACGGTGGGGTCAGCTGATGCGAGTATGTAGGCTGAGCGCTGGCTCAAGGCCGCCCGGTCCGAAGAAATGACTGAGAGTTGCGCCTGTGGCGGAGAAAGTAACACAGTCCAGTCCACATCGAGGCCACGCGGTCGCAACACATCGCATCGCCAACAACCAACAACTCAAAACCGTGCGCACTAAGAGCCTAGCATACTACCCTGTTGTTCGCGATCGAGAAAAATGTAATTGGTCGACGTCGTTGTCATTAGAGGCAGCAGATCCAGAAGTTTGAGAGTGAAGCTGCATATCCACTACGCGCGGCAAACCTTCGAGCATTGGCACGCGCGATAGATACGTTGTTGGCTTGCGAGCCAGCTCGAACATTGGCGCGGCCGAACATGCCGCGCTGTGAACCATTCTCTGTCGGTATTTTGGCCCGCGGCAAAGAACCCCACTACTTGCCTCGGTAGCTAGCTTCGCGTTCCGGAGGTCGCCATTTCGAGTCCGGCCCAGGGCGTGGCTGGTTCCAGTCAAGTGTTGTGTTTGTCCTGTGTTGTCTTTCACTTGAGAGTAACAACAATACTGGAAGAATCTGACACAACTGAGGAAAATGAAACACAGATGATGCTGGTTGAACGGCTAAAAAGCCGGATGCCATTTGAAAATATATATACAGGGTGATTCAAAAAACCGTGGACAAATGACATGGTAGATCTGTCATAGAAAAATGATCAAAAATCGCATAGGAACAGAGGATCGCAAACGCCTGTAGAGGGCGCTAGAGCCACGAGAGGGCGTTGCGAAACAAACACGGTCCCTTGGATTTTTTCTTTTGGGGATTTTTAAAAGGACTTGTGTATGAAACGCCTGTTGAAACGCCGGAAGACTTGGTAGGAAGAATCGTTGCGGCAGCCGGATGTGTTCCAGATACACCTGGTATCTTTGAGAAGGTGCGCCGTTCCATGCAACGGAGATGCCGGGCTTGTCTCGATGCATCAGGCAAAAACTTTGAGCATCTACTGTAGGCTCAACATTTGGCTTGCACTAGTCGCATGTGAGTGACTAATTATCAATAAAATTATCTGTAATGGTTTTGTTTCTTCTCTTTGTGTCAGTATTATTTTAGACGCCCTGTAGCGGCTCCGGATCGCAGTTGCGACCCTCTGTTCCTATTCGATTAATGATTCTTATTGTATGACTGATCTACCATGTCATTTTGTCGACGTTATTTTGAATCACCCTGTATATGTATTTATATATATGAAGGTCCCCCACTACTTGTAGGCTCGTGCGCAGTTGAGACGGTGGTGTCTTTGTTCGAGTTGGCTTGCGCGGCACAGCGACAGTTAGCTACCATGGATAACGTAAAGTGTTGCCTTTTTATACAATTATGCCGCGCCAAAGATTTTTTGTGGAATAGCTAATTCAGCCTAATCAAACTCCGCTGGTATCACCTGCATTACCACTACAACCACCACTTGAAACTCCAATCAACGAATCTATATAATCAGCAAATGACATGATTAACTCAATACATCTTACCTAAGTAAGAAGTAAGTTCTCGTTAGGAATGCCAACAGAAAATTGAATAACAATTAAAACTTTAATATATAATGTGTATTATTTCCTTATCTTTACCCATTCTTTCAGAACTTTGCATAATGCGTCAAAAATATCTGGGACTATTCTCGAAAATTATTGTTTTGACATTCGAAAAGTTATTGCATGCTAATAATTGCGCATACTTCCACGGTCGTCGTAAGTATTATGTTGGTTCTACGGGCGGAGCCGCGCCGATTTGTAAACACCTGACGTTTCGGCTATCGTGCTGTGGCAGTCCTCTGATGAAGGCCACAGCACGATGGCCGAAACGTTAAGTTTTAACAAATTGACCCGGCTCCACCTGGGAACTAAGATAACACTTATTCCAGGCTAGTTCACCAGTATACAATTGCTAGAAATCTTGAAGTAACAGCGTCTTTGAATAACTGAAATCGCCTCCCGAAATTAAGTGTTCACTTTATTCACACGAGGCTCAGTTAATTATTTTAAGAACTCTATCATCATACTCGTAAAATTTATTTGTTGTAATCCTCGATGGTTTCATATCTCATGTCTTCCACAAGTTTCACAGTATACTGCATTCTATTAAAATACAATTTCCTTATCCACCAACGCACTTTTCGTTTGGGTTTCTAGCACACAATGTGATGCATCACAGTGAAAATGGCAGCTACTCGTGCACGTCAAACGCCCACAGTGACTTCTCGAAAATACTGTGCGTGGATGGTTCGCCGCGCAATCCCGGCTCTGTTGCGTTGCCGCGCGCGGCAGTCGCGCTTGACAACAGAAATGGCTCGCGCGGCAGCCGCGCATAGTCGATACGCAGCTTTAGGAGCGCGAAGAAATTTGTCCATGCCCGTGTGGAGAAACCATCCCGGTATTCGCCTGCGGTGATTCCTCGAAGGCGTGGAAAATCGAAATCCGCTTGGCCGGACGAGGATTCGAACCCGCGTTACCGTTCACCCAACAGGCTTGGTTCACGGCAGGGGTGGCCAACCCGCGGCCCGCCTTGAGCATTTTTCCGGCCTGCGAGATTCATCACACTTTTACAAAATATTTTTTATATTCCATTTTTAGTGTTATATATTTCTTTACATTGTGCATTTAGTATCATTATTATTACATTATCTATGTTTACATGTAAGAATAATAGTAAATACAATAATAATAACTCATTATGTTTCAATTTTTCACCCCAAAAAATCTCTATAGTGAGTCTAAATCTAATATGGGGATAAATAATTTTATATGCGGCCCGCGGGTTATGATACATTTCCGAAGTGGCCCGCAAGATCATTTGGGTTGGCCACCCCTGGTTTACAGGACGCATTAATACTTCTTGTATTAAATTGACAAATTAAAAACGAACAAGTTACTAGCATCTGACCGGAAAATTATTAGATAAAATGGGATATTTGTTTTTGTCGCGGAATGTTATATATGTCAGAAGAAAGTAAAGTAAATTTGTGAAGTCTCATGACCTGGCCACAGATCTTCAATTCGACCTCTGTCGTGGCTGAACGTAGTCTACCGTTTAAAGAGGAATACCCACAACGGAGCTTCCTGTCGTAATCCATATCAAAAAAAGCAAAGCTCGTGAGAATTCCTTATCGCACCACTACTCGAACCCAGGACCACGGGTTTTAGTGCCTTAACCGCTGAGCTGCCGGAGTTCAACGCAGATATATTTGGGGAAACGATATAACGATTTGGGTTGGTGCAGGTACTCGATCTAAAAAATGTTGATGGCAGGGTATCCAGGTAGACTCAGGTTTCGTCGTATGTGTTTGGCGCGCAGGTAATTGTGCTAGCTAGTTTAGCTATCTATTTTAAATATCCCTAATGGCAAAATCACTGTGCAGGTTATCGTAGGTACTCTTCGGAACCATTACACAAGCCTCTTAAAACACTGGAGCAGTCTGCTGGGTGGTTTCGTAAACCGCTGGCATTTAAACTGGTCGAACGAGATCGCGTGGTTATTAGCCAGGGAAGGCGTATTCAGGGCACCTGGTCATACCTGGGTACTGTCGCCGTTCTAGACTGGTATGGTTCCAGGGAGGCACTGCAAGTAGTTGCGTTATGGGAGCAACTGCATCCGAACGAGGCCGAGCGTTAATTTCCCCCCCCCCCCCCCCCGTGGTAACTGAACCTTTAAAACACTCCACAGAGTTTCATGAGAGTATGCCCTGAAAGGGGCTTTCTTACTACATCCTTGGACCTGCGACCCTAAAACAGGATAAAACCTATAGGTTTTTACAGTTGTAGATAGTTTTGTTTGATTCACTTCGCTGCCATAGGACGTGTGTTCCGGTTAATACACAATTTGAAAAAAATTCTCCAACTCTCAGTAATATATGTGGTAGACTTGCAACGCCGCGTGCTCTGCAGAATTAGATAGACCTAGGCACTTCGTGAATACGGCATTTTATTTAACATTAGAATTTTCCACTGCGTCGCCCGTGAGCACTCTAGTGTGAGTAGTAATGCGTTTGTCTTTTTTAAAAATAGCAAAGCATAAAGGTTTGTAATCTTTGTAACGTTTGCTGCACTTAAATAACACAATTTATTTACGATAATTGGCGTGTTAATTTTTGATGATTCACGTTTTACGAGCATTCTAGCGTAGTATATTTCAGGAGAATTAAGAAATTAATAACAAAAGTTCCATTGTCAACAACAACGAAACAATTATTAACAAAATCCAAAAAGTGGAATGTTTACCTGTTTTTTTCGTGATCGTCACACTTCCGAAGAAACCACAAACTGACAGATGTGAGAATTACCGCACTTAAAGTCTAACACTTCATGATTTAAAATTGCTGACCAGAATAATATACAAAAGGATGGAAAGAGTAGTAGAAGAGATAGTAGGTGAAGATCAGTTTGGGTTTAGGAAAAACCGCGGTACAAGAGAAGCGATTCTGTCTTTAAGATTAATACTTGAAGGGCGAATCAAGAAAAACAAAGATACTTTTATGGCGTTTGTTGATTTAGAAAAAGCTTCTGATAATGTTAGGTGGGACAAGATGTCCAAATTTTAAATAAATCATGTCTAAAATACCGAGATAGGAGAATACTCTGTGGTCTTTATAAGAAGCAAGTTGCTATAATAAAAGTAGAGAATCATGAAAGACATACATCAGTTGAAAAGGATGTGAGACACGGTTGAAGTCTACCCCTGTTAATATTCAAGTTGTATGTAAAAAAAAAAAAAAAAAAAAAAAAAAAAAAAAAAAAAAAAAAAAAAAAAAAAAAAAAAAAAATCCATGCGGCATAAGTGTTCGGGGAGAATAAATGAGTTGAGTATGCTACGATTTACTGATGACATTGTGTTCTTAGCACAATAGACCAAGGATATCGAGAAGTTACTGAATGGTATGAACAAAATACTGCTGAAGATTTTGGACTAAATATAAACCAAAGCAAGACAAAAGTGATGAAATGTAGCAGAAATGATACCAATAATAGTAGATTAAATATAAAAATAGGGTCGGATGTGATAGAAAGTGAATTTTGTTACTTAGGAAGTAAAATTACAACCTATTGCCGAAGCAGGAATGATGTTAAAAGCAGAATAGCACTATCAAAAAGAGCCTTCATGAAAAAGAGAAATCTCTTAGTTTCAAATATTGATCTAGGACTTAAAAAGACTTTTTAAAACTTTACTGGTGGAGGACAGCACTTTATGGTAGCAAAGCATGGACTTTAGGAATACCGGAAATATAGAAAATTGAAGCATTTGAAATGTGGTGCGATAAAAGGTTGCTGAAAATTAAGTGGACGGATAAAGTACGAAACGAACGAGTTTTGGAAATGATGGGCGAGGAAAGAGGCTTGTGGAAGAGGTTTGCAGAAAGAAGAGACAGGCTTGTGAGTCATATTTCGAGACATGCAGGATTGTTAGTGGAGGGAACAATCGAAGGTAAGAACTGCAGTGATTAGAATATACGAAGCAGCTGATTGAAGACGTGGGTTGTACAGGAGAGGAGATGTTCAGATGAAAAGGTTAAGGCAAGATAGGAAGGGATGGAAGATTGCATCAAACCAGGCGAGAGACTGATGACAGAAAAAACAAAAACAAAAATCGTGATCTTGGTGGGTATTTCGAAAAGTTGTGTTAATTTGAGTGTGAGCTGTAGCGCCTCTCTATTCCCGCTACTTGCGAATTATCATTTCTTGCTTCATTCATCGATCTTGGACAGTCATAAGATTTTTCTACGCAGCAGATTTTAAGCTAGACTATAAGCTTCCAAATTGGTTTGGTATTTGTTGCGAGATGCCAGTTGTCGGAGTGGTTGTGTGGTACATTGTGTTTATTGTGGTCCCTGACCTCAGGGAAGGTACGGCAGTGTGTCGAAAGTGAGGCCGTTCCTTTCTCCTCCGTTTCTCCCGGTTTTCGCTCTCGCCCCGCGATGGAGTCGACCCAGTGACCTCGGGTCACATACGGCCGAGTCCTGCTTCTTGGTCTCGGCGGAATTAAAAGATGCTTAATGTTCACTGGAAACCTCGTTTGGTTTTACCATCAGCACCTTGTGCGAGACACGAGGCTTCTGGATGTTTAGGAGAGCCTTCGTAACTTACTTCCGCTAATTAAGAACATGTAGTTCGTAAAATAAAAAAAAATAAAAAATTAATAAAACTGAGGCATGATATAAGCACAAACAATTATTCTTATTGATAGACCATTTTCATCCTTAAAAACATCTGGCCCTATTTTCTCATGACTTAATAAAAAATATTCATACAGCATTGCAAGTTGATGTAATATTTCGAGATTTTTAGAAAGATTTAGACCCTGTATCAATAACGGCCTTTTCTTTTTTTTCAAAGAGTACTTTTTGATGCTTCGTGTATTTTCGTATGGGTGTGAGCTCTACACTAGGGATGTAACGGAGCTCCGCATCCACAATATTTAATGCGGATGTATAACGGATGTTTTGTTTACGTTGTAATATATATTATTATTCTCTCTTTATACGAGATTCGGCCCATCTTCGCTTAGCAAACAATAACATATTGTTTTGTTCTTACGATATTGCAATTAAAGTAACAATGAACTGAACGCTGTTGTTACCTAAACTCGAATTTACACGTTTCAATTTGCATGTAAAGTAAAGTGGCCTGTTCACGTACCAAAAGGTCATACGTCTTGAGAACTAACGTAGGATGAGCTCATCCATTCAACAAAATGTTCCAAGCAATCCTGTCCACTTTCTCGCGGCACGCCAGTGTCCTTATCGCACACTCCGTATGATGTTTCCTCCAATGATGATCCAACGTCATAGCTTGTTGGACGGCAAGGACCCGTGTTGGTTGTACGCGAGTCCAACATCATCCATAGGAAAATCAGATCATCGTAGGTCTTATTTTTTTTTTTTTTTTACTTATGGCTTTACGTCTCGTCGACGACTTAGGTCATTAGAAGCGGGTTGGGACCGGGACAAGGAACGGGAAGAAATTCGGCCATGGCCATTTTGAAGGAAGCATCCCGGCATTAGCCTGGAGTGATTTGGAGTAACCATGGAAAACCCAAATCTGGATGCCCGGACGGGGATTCGAACCCGCGTCCTTCCGAATGCGAGACCAAAATAACCGTTCACCCACCACGATCGGTCGTAAGTCTTACAAGTTGTACTTTGGATGGGTCGCTAGAGCGGTGGATAGGTAGTGACAGGCACGCAGACGTGCGTTTACTTGTGCTTCAATTAGTCGAGCCGCGAACTCCGCAAAGTTCGTACCACAAAGAATGTTTTGTTCACAACTGCGCGGTTATGTAAATAATTTAATTTACTTGTGAAATCATTGTGTGTTTTTTGTTGCTGAAAGATGGGGCAAAAATAAATCAATATGACAGTATTATACGGAAATAGACTTTGCTTATGAAAAAATGTAGAATTTTAAGTTTATCAAAAATAAGCTATTCAAATATATATAATTATAAATTCATTTTTCTACCTCCACTTCCGCTTCCGGAAAACATCGGCATCCGCGGATGTCAAGCACTGAACATCCTCAAAGATGGCCTCCGTTACAAGCCTACTCCACACCTCCCTATATGGACCGTAACATAGTGCAGGAGTAGACGAAGTGCGTAACGTGCGATACGGAAGAAGCAGGTCGCTAATCCCCTGCGGGGCGACTTCCCGTCGACCTTGGCCGTAAGGAGTCGGGGCCGACAGGAAGGAAGCTGAGGCCAGACACGCGTAAACAAACACGCGCGATTCTCGAAAGATCCAAACATCCAAGACCACGGAGAGGGGGTGGGGAACCGTAGCACACTTCATGTTGTTAATTACAGGGTTCGGATCTTTAAGACCAACAAATTAGAGAAATATGCAGGCAAATATGAGCTTAGAAACGAGTAAATATGACCTTAAAAATTACGAAATATGACAAACGTTTAAATTTACTATACATCAAAACACTCTCAATTACACATAATTTATTTTATATAGTTGTGTCGCTTTCATGTAGACAGCATAATTTGCTCCCGTGCACTCACTGCACCATTGGGAAATTAAATTTTAAATCATTTTGTTGAAGTCACTTTAATTTCACATAATTTACAGGAAAGAGCTCTTTCATCTGTACCAAAATACTCCTCTCAAAATTCTCTTACGTAACTCTGTAACTTCGAACTTTCAGAAAATTTTGTTTTCGGCATGTCGGTACTCACTGATCCACTGCAGATTTAACGCTTACTGAAGATTATTTTCAAAAGTTTTTTATTACGACTTGTGTTGTTACGCATCGAAAAAGGCATACTGCTGCTGCATTGTAGAGATTAAAAGGCGGGCGCAACATTAACGTTTCGAGAGTGACAATAATACATAACTTTCATTCTTGTCTGGTGGACTCTGACCTATTCAGTGAAAATTAGTTTTGGTTTTTCCACCAATGTATAATAGGAGTACAGTTCATGAATAATTATCTTAATTTCTTCTCATCTATATCTAGTTAATTCCCGGTGCTATTTAAAAATTGCTAGATTTTTCGTCAAAATATGACCATGTGAACATAAATATTATCGTAATATGACCAAAACTAGGAAAATGGCCCAAATATGCATTTATATGCTATATAAAATACATTTAAATTCAATTAGAAACGTTGAATCAGTGTTTAATTCAGCATTACAGCTCAAAAGAAAGGCAGGACAAAACTATGACTTGTTGTAAGAGTCCGGTCTAAGAGACAGAACCGAAAGGGTAGCCGAGTGGTTGATTTGTGGACGTCTGATGTGGCGGAAATCTAGAGGAGAGTTTACTAACCTCGTGGTGTTTGTGTAGCTGAAGAAATCTCTGGTATCTTGATGCGAAGCTCTTCTTTCCAGTCTAGTGGGCTACTAAAGATGATGTTAGGTCAGGATTATTTTGACACCAGCTGATTAATAGGTTCAGCTACCCAGGATAAGGAAGACTAGCTCGTGTTAAGTGGCTAGTTGAGGATCTATCCTGATAAATGATAACAGGCGGCTAACAGTTCACAGAATCCCATTTAATGATCAGTGAAGACTGTAGACAATACAGTTGATAAGATGACCTGCAAGGATCTGTCCGGCTAGGCCTATGAACGATGCTTCTGCATGTAATTGAAGTTAGACTGGTTGAATGGACACTGAATGACTAGATGGAATGCCTGGCCCCATGATGTTACGAAGGCCTACATGGTGTACAGACTGAAGCTTAAGAGAGTTGGCCTAGCTGTTAGTTACCCATAATGACTCGATGAAAGCTACTCGCGGACTGAGAACGAGAAATATATCTTTACTTCGGAGGTAGACCCTATTGACGTCATTAACCAGTTCAAATCGGTGCTGATGATTGACTCAGCGTATCAGCAGGTTTTGTGAATAACAAGTCGACGCTGAGGTAGCGCTTACAACCTGGCTTGGCTGCCTCTAACTGCATCGAATATTACTTTTATTAATATCTATGATTATTATAAAATAAATCCCTATGAATCAAATACGATACTGACATTGTCATAAAGATGCGAACCCTTCTAATTACAAAACAATCGTGCCCCTTCTTTGCGCTAACTGTGGGCAACGAGCAATGCCATACCCATCATATTCTCCTAAGCTGTATATTCAATAGCTACTCAAGCCAAGTTCCTCGAAGTTCACTTCTCGTCTTGTGGAATAGCTGAAAATACAGTAACCAGTGTGAACCGGAGGGACGTTGTGTTCGCAGTAGAAAGGCAGAATGCAACGCGAAGAGAGCGTGTATCTATATTCAGAGCCTGACTGCTGTGAAGGGGATAGAAATTAATAGACCTCCGATATAAATGCTAGGAATAATAAATAAGCTATCAATTGCTGTTAGCAGTCCCTCACACTGATCCTGTCACGTGCAAGTTATTGCTACAATTTGTTTTGTTTCTCCTCCTAGTGAATAGTAACTTAATTTAAAACAATGTATGTTACTGATTTTAAAAAAATTCGCTAAAACTTGCACATCCTTATCAAATCAAAGAAGAAATAAATAATAAATTACAATATCATGGTGGAGAGAGTAAAATTATTGTTTTAATATTTAAGTCGAAATTGTTTTAATTTACTTATCACCGTTGAGATTCGTTTCAATATTTTTCTATGGCCTGTCATGATATTTAGTTCCCGATATTGTGTGCTGTATGATACTAGGACGGGGATGTTCAACTATACAACACTTGTGAATATGTGTATTATTTGAGGGGCGTAGTACCGGATGTATATGAGAGTTATTGGTGGAAGGCATAACCAGAATGTTCCAAGGCGAACACACTAATTTTGAGCAATTACCGTATGAAACTTACTGGTCTAGGGATCATATCAACCTAAACTAGTTGTTATTGCGGATATCTTTCCGCTGCTGTGGTTAGATTGAATTGCAACATTGACGAAAATAAAAAGATCACTTTCGAGTCACTCATCATCAATTTCTGTTACGTCCATCTACTTCCGTCTCCGTGTAGAAACCTCCATCGAACAGATGAAAGAATGAATTAGTTTCCATCTAGCCAAAAACTGAATCTGTTACGCTTCTACCAGTAACTCTTATTTTGTTTTGCAGTGATGACTGGAGCAGCTGAATATTCTTTCCGACCGCATCGATATATCTACGGAACGTCATATCGTTACAGGCGTCAGCCGCAATTGGGTCAAACACAACGTGCCGATTACTGTGATATATCCAAGTCATTTATATTTTTTTGGTTTTGTGTGTGTGTGTGTGTGTGTGTGTGTGTGTGTGTGTGTGTGTGTGTGTGGTGTCGTGGGAATGGGAGCCGACGCTGGTTTTGGCCGAGTCGGTAACCGCAGACGGGCGCAGGTGTCTTGTTACCTGAAGTCCGTGACCTGTTTGTCAATTAGTCCGGAGACCCCCACTCAGATCACAGGCAGAGCACCGCTTCTGTTCCAACAGGTGTGGTTAACTAGCGGTTCAGGTACGGGCCTCAGATTTGGAAGGACACGGTCTCGATCCCCCATCCGGACATCTTTCGTTGATAGCGACGATAGCCAATTGCGAGCTGCTGCCTCGCCGACAACATAGCGACCTCGACGCGAGGAGGATAAAAGGACCGTAAACAAAGAAGAAAACATTGCAAAGGACGTGTATGACTTGAATTTCATAGGCCATGAAGTTATGTTCTCTCTGTTTACAAAATTTAATACGGTTTCTCCTGATGCTGTACATCATTTCAATCAATAACATAAATTCAGGTTCCCTTCCAGCCCCTGACTCAAGATTCCGCACACTCTACCTGCCGTTTAAATAGGTAGTTCTCCACGACGCGTGCATTTACCGGCCAGGCGGATCCAGGTATGAACGGCGTGCTGTGGGAAGGGTCCCGCCCGTACTGGGAAGAGTGACGCGCCTCTATCCGTCGCCCAGTCGGTAAACATCAAACGCCCGGGTAGCTGAAACGTCACTAGACAAGGTGGCGAGGGCTACCCTGTGGCGCGTGCTGATTCATACAGTTCTGCTGCACGGCGCGGCCTACAAAACCACTCGCCATGGGAAGCTATCTTAACGTGGAGGGCTTCACAGGAACAGAGCAAAGGTATGGAAGGCGTGAAGGTCAGGGTCGATAGGGATTCGGACTGAGGACTTTCAGTTTCCAAAGTAGGCGCATAAAGTTATTCCCTAGACTGAAAAATGATAACGTGAAAACCTTAAAACCTGTTAACACGCTTTAGCCAATTCAGTTTTTTCGTTATTAAGGGGTATCATGTATTTGAGATTTTCCATCATATTAATATGAAGAGTGAATGGGAGGGGAGAAACACATATGATTCTGGAAGTTTAAATCTCTCTAAATTCCCAACTACACGATCAAAACAACACTGACCGCTTTTTTTTTTTTTCCTTATGGCTTTATCTTTCGTCGAAGTCGAAGTCATTAGAGGTGGGACAGGATTGATGTGCAAGGAACATGAAGGATTTCGTTCGTGGCCTTTTTGAAGGAACCATTCCACCGTTGGTCTGGATTGATTTGGGGAATCGTGGAAGACCGATATCTGGATGGCCGGACGGGGATACGAACGCGCATCCTCCCGAATGCGAGGCATTCACCTCGCACGGTAACACTGATCGATTTTTAGTACGTATCCAACTATACTACATTCAGAAGGGTACGTCTCTCCCCGTCCCGCATCCCCCCCTTTCTGGTGGGGGAGTGTTACTATTGGCTTCTAAGTTGGTGGAATTTCAAATATGTGATAATACAGATGGAAAAAGTAATAAGCGTTCTGTTTTTACAATTTTGGCTACATAACCGCAATAAAAAAAAAAAAGGACAGTGAAGTTAGACAACTGGTCACAGAATTTGATGGCATACTGTCCACTATTCTTGAGCGTAGATGGTTATTGATATGTTGTTTGTGTTGATGGTGAGAAGGTGAAATCTGGTGCCTGCCCGTTTAATGTTAATCCGCTGAAAGACGCTAAGTTTAACGTCCCTGTACGAATTACCTTCAAGAGTGATGAATAATTTGTCGATTTAACCCAGGACTTTGATTCACAATCAGATGATTAGGAATCATACATCAGCTTCTCTGGTACCTTGCTGGCCAGTTCCGAATAGTAAAACTTCTTCCACCACTACCAACTCCCATCGTGGTGTGTTAAAGACGTCGGGCAACGGGGCGGGTATATTCTAGACTGTAATACTTAAACGACTCAAGTAACGATTTTGTTTACACTCTGTGTACGCTTAGTATTTATGGAGATTTGCAGGTAACAACTATCTTCCCGTATTAGCATTCCGCCGAGCCTAGCCGTTAAAGTCCCGCTATGTTGTACCAGAGAAGACAGGAGAGACAGCCGGACAGGTTGACATCTCTCACCTTGCGTACAGGCCGTCCTCAGTAGGCGATTTACTCTTGTCAACCTAGCCGTCTGATGGTACTCCTGCCGAGTTCATTTGGTTCTGACGATGTTGACATATCGGAAGCCAGAACGACACGTTTGACCTTTCAACGTCGTTAGAATGCTCTGTGGAAACATCGTGTGTTTACAACACCATGCTGAAAATGCTGTGATCCACCGCACTTTGCGCCTGGCGCCCTGTGATACAGGCTATCTAGTCGGCTGAGAGATGGCACACTTACTGTTATTCATTGTTGACACTCGAGCTACAGATAAAATAATAATGCTATCCATCTGATTGACGTTCGCAGGAATGCTTTTCCAGCTAAACTTTAAATTAAGTCTGTTTTTATACTGCGACATTTTCTTTATCTCTCTAATGTAGACAGGTTTCACAAATCCAAGCGAAACATTGCAGAGGGTTATGGTAAGTTTTAGCTTATTTTTGAAGGTGACCGATAGTGTAACACTGACAGCATTATCATCATTATTAAAGCCTGACCAGTTCGAAGTTTTTATTTTCAGAAATTACTTTGTTCATTTCCTGTACTTAGACTTTATTATCGGTGCACAATGAGGTGAATCTTTTTGCTGTCACTTATTAGGGAACTGCGAAACCTACGGGACTGCTTTAATTGTAATATTTATTATAGTTTTTACCTTGACGATATATCACAAACTCTTCCACACAATTATCTGAAATAACTTGGGTGTTAGCCTATCGACTCTAAATGACTGAGGCGACAGAACTGATAATTTAAACATACTTTAATTATAAAATCCTAACCATATATTTATCTGCAAATCTATCTCACGTTATGCTGGAAGAGAATCGACACACTCGCATGGCTACAATGTTACCAACTTACTAAATGAACGACTAGCTTCTCCATACGAATATAACTGAAACATGGCTTTACTGAATGACACGAATGACTGAGTAACTAACGATCCCGAATATCAGCCTCGGGCTTAGCCATTGCGAGGCCCCGGGCGGCAGATCTTTGCGAGGCCCTCGTCCTTCGTACAAAATATATTAATCGAAAAATGCAAACATCTTAAAAATAAACTTTGAGTTTTGAAATATTATGTTAGAAGAGCTATTAAAAGTTAACAAACATAAAGATGACAAATTATTAAGGATAAACTGAAGTACATTAAGGTGTTGGAAGATACGCGGGGATTTAAAAATGGTGTTTGCGCCTTTACCTGAGACTAAAATATTTAATAAAAGCACAAGAATCTAACGAATGAGGTATTTCATTTTCAATTCAAAGATTATAAAGGGCTGAAAACCAGTGTTGTGTCATCGAATTCTTTAAATATGTTTTAATATTTTTTAACCATGGAAAACTTCTTTCTACGGACGCAACTGTATTACGTGTGGCGGCAATTCTCAAGACTACTTCGATAGTGGGGTACACTTCAGTAACTCAGTTTTTTTCTGTTATTTATCTCATCACCGATATACCGCATTCGTTTTATTCATACAGTTCTTGTCCATCAATAGCAGATGCTATTATAGGAATGTGAAATTCAATTGATCTAATTGAGAAATTTTGGTTAGTTAGTAATTAATATATACTTTACCATCAATTAACCAACTTTAATTTATTATTACCACTAATAGCTGAAGATAAAATAATTTTTGTAAACATAAACTTTAATCAACTCGGGTAGCTGCGCGAGGCCCCTGCAAGAGCGAGGCCCTGGGCGATTGCCCTGTTCGCCACCCCCAAAGGCCGCCTCTGCCGAATATAGTACTTCATTACCAAATAGGTTCTCACGAGGCATTACAACTTTATTACTAACAACGGCAAACAACTCGTTTAAGTTACGCAGACTGATTAATTTATCTAACTACTTTATCTCACCAAATAATAACTAACATGATACAAGGCTATAGGCAAAGCTATGCTTTGCCTAGTTGACAAAGGCACAGACAAGACACCAGTATTACTGTATGGCTGCTGGCAGAACAGTCAATCACAGAATAGGACGATCCCGTGCCACGCTGGGGTTCTTATGTGCGTGCAATCACGTGTTAGAAGCATGATGTGTGGTACACGCTGCAGTAACCTGAATCAGGCAACTCTGCAGGTTAGATGACGTACACAACTCGCTCACGCTATGAGCGACTTTTAATATTCTTCACTGAATAAAATACTAAACTCCCATTTTAAACCCTAATTCACAGACTGCCCGTTACATTAGTAACAACCGATTTTGGTAATTGTAAATACGTTGTATGGTAGGTAGTATCCACTCCCTCACTTTCACATTGCGGAACGGTTCCAGGTTACATTAAAATTGTAACTTTTAGCCATTGTATACTTAGTTTGCGAACTGCTTAATAACTTGATAGTAAACATTGCTCTGTCTTTTAACTATTTCTTCCTCCCCACTAGTCGATAATCTCATCAATAAACATAAATAAGCGTTAAATTGTTATGTATTAATAAAAGTAGAAACAGTATAAACATTAGTACATAGCTTGTACGTCCACGATCAATAATGGTTCGCTCGCATCAGTTAGAGAGGTGTTGCATTCTCCTGTACTGACACTAACTGATGTATAGTAGCATTTCTCATTATTTATCACGCAGAGGACCAGTAAAATCTCGTTAAGTTATACAAGGCTATGAGGTTGATAGTTTTTTTTTTTTTTTTACCTATGTGTATATGGGAAGTATTGTACTGTACCGTTATAATATCATGTTCTGAATTCGTACGGAAATAGTTATGAAATTTGGACCGAGCGTTGTGGGTGAGCGGTTAACGTTCTGACCTCGTATTCGGAGGACGTCGGTTCGAATCCCCGTCCGGGCATCCAGATTTGGGTTTTCCATGGTTTCCCCAAATCACTCCAGGCGAATGCCGGAATGCTCCCTTCAAAAGGCCATGGCTGAATTCCTTCCCGTTCCTTTTGCCTAGCCCCATCCCGCCTGTAATGACCTCAACGTCGACGTGGCGTAAAGACACAAGTAAAAAAAAAATGAAATTGTAAGTGAACTTACTATTGAACACTCGTAATATTTGTTAACCAAATGAATAATAATCGTAAGAACCTACAAAGAGAGACAGTAAATTACTGAAAAGAAGGAAAGAAAGATAAATTCTTAATTTATTTAATGTTATGATATCTTTAATAATGTAATTAGAATTCAGTTATTGATATTGTGCCTCATGACTAGCTGCTCTATAACGTACAGTGTTTATCTACGAGACTTGGACGGTAGACGTGAGAATTATAAACATGGTTAATCTACCATAGAGGTGACAGCGCATTTAACAGGATTCGCCTTGCGGTAGCCCTACAAATCTCACGACGCAACCATGTACGGCTTGCTATAATATATTAGTTTTTAAAAATAAGTTATTGACAACTCCGTCTTGTGTTTGGACGTTACCGACATCTTGGTGACCTAACTTGCATTATTTAAATTGCCTGTGATACTATCGGCTGTTATAGGTACCGTATTACTAGAGAGGTTCACCTGCTTTCTGAAAGTGGAATGAAAATGGAAACAACATTTCACGTAGAAATATTGAAACACAATCAGATGGGGACGTCATAAGTTTAAAGTAATTGCCGATTACCATTATTCAAGGTACCTTGATCGCGGAGCGACGTACTGTTGAAATATGTCAACATTCACCTAAAATCTTACTTTTACTTATGAAGCAAAACACTTTTTACTGGTTGCTATAAAAGTGAGTTAGGTTAGGTTGGGTTGGATTGTCATCCATGCAGGAAGGCAACTACTAGATCTATTAATACTTTTTAGACTGATACGTAAGGGTAACAGGGGAACAGATAAAAAGATGTCATAAATAATTTTTCTATTAATGATAGGCGTGAATGAAGTAATAGCTAGAGTGGGAGTTCGTTCCTAGCACGCAGAGGAAATAGGGACGGGACATTTGGGCTGTCTGTTTCATCATTTGATTGGACAAAATCACTTAGTTCATTGCCCGTACTATAAGCAGTGACACTGTGCTTGTGTGCTTGGACCATGCCACACCTGGGATACACTGAAACATGTCTTCAGCAATGTTTTATAAGTTTGTTGTCTAAATTTTGTAAGTGTTGAGCAACTCAGTTCTGAAACGCGCGACATGAAATTTGCCGAGCTTCAGGGAAGTTAGGGCTTTCAGCTCCCGATTATCTGGAAGCTAGTCTATTGTTACATTGGTAATCTGTTAAGGTGGGTTCCCACGACGTCTTGTAATGAAGACGGGATGGGACGGGACGGGTCGGATACTCGACAACACGCCATGGGAACAGGGCCGCCTCTGCTAGCGGAAATGAGACGCAGCTACCCACTCTGAGTCGGTAAACATCACAGGCGTGTGTAGCGGTGCGCTGTTGCCAACGGTTTACAGCAGAGGTGCGCACCCCTTCAGTTGCCGTAAAGTGCTCTGTGCCAAACGACACTAGGCAACGTGGTGGGGAGGTGGCGGCGAGGTAGCGAGGGCTAACCTGTGGCGCGCACTCGTCCCTACACTTCGGCTAATGAGGTGCCGTCCCGTCTTCGTTAAATGACGTCTTGGGAACGCGGCTTTAAACAGGCTGTCCTGGGTGCTGTCAATCTACTTAGCTCCATCTGTAGAAACCTAAAATAGTTTCTTAATATCTTATTATCTAAAAAACAAATATTCGCTACACTAATAACGTGTTATGAATTTCCAAAATTGAAAATGTACAAAAATCCGCGAAACAGACAATTCGAATGAAAGTGCTTTGCAACAAGGCGAGGGTTCAGTTGTATTTCGATCTCGGCGTGCAGGATTTACGTCGATAATATTTTTGAAATAGAAATCAATTGTTTCTATGAAACTGACGAGTGGTTCATTGATGAAGGTTCTAAGTAAGCCACGTGCGGTATCGTGACGCAACAGGGACGTCCTTGTCGCATGACCAGACGAGGGACAGGATGCAGCGAGGTTACGATCCACCCAAGTATTTTTAAACACCGGATTATAATTAGTATCAGCACGAGGGGAATAAGAAAAGTTCTCGGCTTTGCACAGTGGTATCATCGGTACCAATGTATTTTTTGTGATCTTGGTACACTTGCCGCAATAATAAACATCAGGTTCAAGTTGAGCCGTATTGCTTGACTGGCTGGCTCGTTTTAATACAGTGCTGTCATAAAATGTTCATCGTCAACGGAATGTCACAGGTTTATAAGGAGTCTGCTCCTGCACTTCCAAAAGTAAAGAAATGGGCGACTCAATCGTAAATCTCTTAAAGATGATCCACGAGAAGGACGAGTGATAACAGCAGCTACAGATGAAAACATCGACAAGGTGGAAAATATGTTTTCGTACCATCAACGATCTGAGGTCGTAGGTGTACCACAAGATAGAATACGGTGCATTGTACATAAGCATTAAATATAGCGAAATGGATGTCGCATTTTTTAAATACTGACAAATACGAAAACTAATTTGTGAACAATGTTGGACCGTTTTTAAGAGGATCCTGCCAATTTTGTGCACAGATTTGTTCCTTTTGATGAGACACCCATTTTTAAAACAGATCATGTTATGTGACATGAACTATTAATTTAACTCTTAAGCCGCGGAAAAGAAATGTACTTTGTCGGTGCTTTAGACCAGTGGTCCGCAACCGGTGTGCCGCGGCACACTGGTGTGCCGCGACAAAGTGAAAGGTGTGCCGCGAAATTTTACCAGTTATAAGGAATTAATTGCAAATTTTTTTATTTGTTTATTCATTTTTTAAATATTTTTATCTTCGCATCTACTGCTGCGCTTTTAGGTTCCGTTTTATTTACCGCATGTTCTGTGTATGTGCTCTTCCCTCAGTCTAAACTGCTGGGATTTGCAGAACTTTCCAGGTCTTATTTCATTAAGGTGTCGGTGTTGATGCTTCTCCAACAATACTACTTTGTTCCTGTACCATTGCACCGGCGCATTGTTAGACATCACTGTAAAAACAATTGGCACCGTATATGTGATTTCTTTGAAGTATATTAAACCGGCTTCTTACAATTACTTCAGTTCTATCATAGCTATTCTCTGAAGTGGTCGGAAAACTGTGTTAGTAGTTCATCTTGATATTTTCTATTACAATTAGCAGACTTTTATTTCTTCAAAATGCACAAATTCTTTGAACGAATTGTTCCGTCTATGAGTGCAACTGATGATAGCGTTGAGTCAGAAAGAAAGAAACAAAAGTTAATGCAGCGGAAATATAATGATAATTACTTATCCTATGGGTTTTCTTGGTGTGGTGAAAAAATGTGCCCAATCCCCGAATGTATCGTTTGTGGTGAAAAACTCAGCAACGCTGCATGGTTCCCAGTATATTGAAACGACATTTGTCAACAAAACATTCTTTTCTGTCAAACAAAGATGTCAATTATTTTCGTAGGTTGTTGGAAAATAAGAAAAAACAAAGAACTTTCATGACCGCTACAGCACTTGTTTCGGAAAAAGTACAGCCGAACTTATCGTAAAGGTCAAGAAACCACATACAATATGTGAAACGCTGTTAAAGCTTCTTTGTAAAGAGATGGTGAGAATAGTTCTGTGTTTAGAATCTGCTAATGAAATTTCAAAACTTCATCTTTCTGCGGGCACAATCAGTCGCCGACTTATTGATATGTCTCGTGATATTGAAGGAAGAAAATCAACAACAGTCAGAAGTTCTCACTTCAGATCGACGAGTCCACAGTTATTAGTCGCCATGCGCAACTTCTGGCTTACGTTCGCTACATCGATGGAGATGTAATTGTAAGTAAGTTCTTCTTTTGTAAAGAACTTCCAGAGAATACTTCCGGTGAAGAAATATTTCGTTTGACTGATAAATATTTGCGCCTAAATGAATTAACATGGAAGGATTGCGTTAGTGTTTGTACAGACGGAGCGGCTGCTATGACAGGCCCAGTGAAAGGATTTGCAGCTAAAGTACGAGAAGTAATCCCAACGTACGATGTGATCATGGTCTCATTAACCATGAAGCCATTGTTGCTAAGTCTCTGCCATCTTCTCTGTAAGATGTGCGGGAGGAAGTAGTAAAAGTCGTTAACTTCATAAAATCGTGGCCCCTAAATTCGCGACTATTTTCTGTTTTATGTCAGGAAATGGGTTCAGAACACACTACACTGCTGCTACATACAGAAGTACGCTGGCTGTCACGAGGAAAGGTGTTAACGCGAGTATTTGAACTTAGAGAAGAGGTCCAGGCATTTTGACTGTTGAAAGATACAAGTACGCGGATTTATTCACAGATGCCGAATGGGTATGTAAATTGGCATATTTTTCCGACATTTTCGTACACTTGAATGAGCTGAACATCAAAATGCAAGGTAGGATCGAAAATATTCTTTTTAGTATGGATAAGATTAAAGGAATTGAGAACAAGTTGGATATGTAGTTACAGAGGATTGAAAATGGTTCGTGTGAGATGTTCCCGACTGTATGGTCACTTGATGACGGTAAAAAAATGGTGATGGACTAAATTAAAGAACATTTAGGCTTGCAGCAGAGATTCAGAAAGTACTTTGGAGAAAGTGTTGAAAAGTTCGACTGGGTTCGTGATCCATTACTTGCAAATTCGGAACATCTTCCAATAAATATTCAACATGATCTCACAGATTTAAAAGGTGACAGAACTTTGAAATTAAAGCTTCTCGAAGTTCCTTTAGAGACGTTTTGGCTAACAATAAGGAATGAATATCCGGCTATGTCCGACGTGGCAGTTAATGTTTTATTGCCATTTTCAACTACATATTTATGTGAATTGGGCTTCTCGACGTTGACTGAGATTAAAACATCCAAGAGGGAAAGACTCATAGAAGTCGATGAAGAAATGAGGCTTGTATTGTCGACGACTTCTCCACGAATCAGCAGTCTGTGTGCAATTAAGCAGGCACAGGTGTCACATTGAAGGTATGTTTACAAATATTTACTTTAATAGTATTATAAAACTGCCTGATTATTAATTTTATGCAATCGCTGTTTGTAGCTATAATTTTTTACATGTGAGGAGGCTGTATACGCAAAAAAATCGTGTTGTGAGGACCCCTTCTTTTTTTTTCTCAACCATCCGTCTGCTAAGGTGTGCCGCGAGATTAATGGATAACCTTATGGTGTGCCGCGAGAAGGAAAAGGTTGCGGACCACTGCTTTAGACCTTACCGAAAAGTCCGCACGTAGGGTTTAGCGAATCGGATTGGCGATTTGAGTTATGTCCGATTTGTGAAATGTCTTCTGTTTTGAAAACGTAATCATCGGAAATTAGTATACTGTTCCAATCGCCTCGCATGCGGGAGGACGTGGGTTCTAATCCCCATCCAGATTTGGGTTTTCCATGGTTTCCCCAAATCACTCCAGGCGAATTCCGAGATGCTTCCTTCACAAAGGCCATGGCTGAACTGCTTCCTGTTCCTTGTCCCCAGTTCCATCCCGCCTCTAATCACCTTAGCCGTCGACGAGGCGTAAAGCAACAAAAAAAAAGTTCCAATCAGTATCGAGAAAGAAGAAATCCATGCATACAATGTACGCCGTTAAACTCTTGCATGCACTCCTGTCTAATCCACTTCATATTTCTGTGGTCTTAATTTAACAGTTTTTTGGTTTACTGTAAGTACAATATCTAAAATACGATACTTTTTTCCTTACTAGCAGGCGCTTTAAAAGAAAATTCCCCCGAGTTTCTGAAATGGTTTGTTAGCTATCTGCTGTATATTTCAGCGTAACGTTTTTCTGGGGTTCTCGGTTTACAATTTGCCAGATTCATTTCTAGTAGTTCAGAACAGGGTAGAAAGGCGGGTAGATAGATTGTAGAGTGAGGGACAATTTGGTAGAGCTGGTTCTATCGGTCATACGTGCCGGATGTATCTCATAGCCTGATTAAACTGTGGAGCACGTGATACAGCCTGGTACTAAGCGCTGAGCTTTTAACCAATCACATGCACGGCGCTATCTTTATTCACAATTAAGAGTGCAACGAACGTTCGTACACGCGGAGGTTAAGAGCTGAGGTCACCTACGGGAATAGAGAGGTGTGTAACGGCAGCGTCTAGACTGGAAACAGAAGAAACAAGTTACTATGATGAAATTGGTCGTTAGTTCCGGTTGGCCACGTGGAGATGGGTCAGTGGCCGGTCAGCCAATGGAAGTGTGGCAATCCACGGAGGACCAAGATCCCGTCTGGCCTCGACATGCAGCATATGTCATGATTTCGTAATACAAATCTTTATAGGCAGAGCCTCTGTGACCAAACTTTCTGTGTGCTCTGTATATCTCAACTACCTCCCTTACTGCTCTGTTGAAGATCTGTTCACGTATTTCTGTCCCTGAAGATATTACGTCAGAACTCCTGATGTTGTCATAGTTCCAGCTTAATACGGTCTTTAGTGTTTCCCCTTAATTACTTTTAAATTTTTACCTACACATTTTCCACAACATTTTGAAATATCGGTAACGGTTATTGATTAAGCAATGTCAGTCCAGATGGTTCGCATCCAGACAATATGAATATAAGATCCAAGTTTTTCACAGCGTTGTAAATAAATAACCTCTTCTCGGTCTTCCATCCGTATAAGAAAGTCTCACTTGTGGGACGTTTCAGCCCTCATTTTCAACCATAGACGTCACAGAATAACTGTTTGTTCACACGCTGCCGCGGAAAGGGAGGAAGAAGACAAAAGCCAACATGGCGTGATGACGTCATCCACTCTTCTGTTCATTATCGGGGCGAAGCTGTTTCAGCATTTTGATAGCCGGGTTTCAGGCCGCACTGAGTTGGTAACAAGTGTTCCTGTTAACCCATGAAACAGTTGTTCTGATTTTTGTTCTAATGCTGTGTCAAAAATCTCTGACCCGGGCTAAAATTGTAGTTTTTTTTTTCAGAATTAAATGTATGACCTTCTTGGATACTGTGTTCGGTCACAGAAGCTGTAGAAATCAGAACAAGTGGTTATTCACTTAACAGGGACACTGGTTACGAACTCAGTGTGGCCTGGAACCCGGCTATTTAACTGCTGAAACAGCTTCGCCTCGGTAAGGAGCAGAAGAGTGGATGACGTCATCACGCTGGGTTGAAGTTTCCTCCACCGTTTCCGCGACAGCGCGTAAACAAACAGTTATTCAGAGACATCTATGGTTGGAAATGGGGGCTGAGATAGACGCCTTCGAAACGTCTCACAAGTTTTTATGCGGCTGGAAGCCCGAGAAGATTTTGATTAGTATAAATATAGTTTTTAATCTTAGCGTTGCTCCATTCCATATCCTGCTTGAGGTGAACGATTATTCACCTAAATGGCTGCTTCACGTCGCTCTGAGCAATGTGTCAGGTCACTGCATTGGTTTCAATCATATCCTCGTTACTACCGCCTTACACCACCCTACTGCCTTCAATGCCTTATCTGATTTACCAGTTTGAAATCTGTCGAAGCGGTAGTCAGTGTTTTCGGATATACTTTAGGACGACAACAAATTTGTTCCTACTTGATACTGCAGAGGCTGTATATTTCAAGAGGTTGTAAATTGAGCTATGGTTTTTTTTTTTTTTTTTTTTTTTTCTTTTTTTTTTTTTTTTTTTTTTCAGGTCTAAACTGCTCTCTTCGTATGCAATGAGCTGTTGCCAACAACTTGCTTCTGTAATACTTTACGGTTTGAGAGAACGTTACGTTCTGATGTACTAATCGCTGTAGCAAAAGCACGGTTTCCGCTCAGATCTGTAGTGAACACTAAACGACAGAGTTCTATTTCGCACATTCACCTTCCATAGCATAGGTTCCGAACATTTTTCGTCCAACCGCCCGCTTTTCGCAAACCAAAATTATTCACCGCTCCCTTTTCAGAAAAGAAAACCCATCGATTCCCCTTCTAGTAATAAATAATGAAACCCATAGCGCTCCAACGTTTTTGTTCGTAACCCATTTTTTGAGACAGTGATTCGATGCCCTCCCCCCCTCTTAAGCGAAGTGTACAATATCATACACACAAAAACAAGGACAAATTTCTAAAATTACTGCATTAAAAGATATTAATAATATTGTTGTATTGTTCACAGTTTGATTAACACATAGATATTACGAAAAATATTTTACGGAGCGTGATGGGCGAGGGCATAACGCTCTGGCCTCGCATAGTGGAGGGCGTGGGTTCGAATCCCCGTCCGGGCATCCAGATTTGGGTTTTCCATGGTTTCCCCAAATAACTTCAGGCGAATGCCGAGATGCTTCCTTTAAAAGGCCATGGTCAAATTCCTTCCCATTTCTTCCACCCGCCCTTCCCCGACTCTAATGATCTGGACGTCGACGAGGCGTAAAGCCATAAGCGAAAAAAAACGAAAAATATTATTAGTTAGATGGCTCAACGTGGTGTAATGACACCAGTTTTTGGATATTTGGTGTTTTATTTATTATCAGCAAGCTTAAATCCCTGCGTTCCACTACTGAAAAACTTTTTCTTTTCTTAGCTAATAAATTGCTGACTACGCTTAATCCTCTTTTGGCTACATGTGATCATGGGAATGCAATTAAAAACTTCTTTGGTACAGCTCTAGAAGACGGATATAATACTATAAATCAGGGGAGTGGTGGATGGTCCTGAATGCCCCCTAAATTTTCCTTGGGTCAGGAACGCCCCTGTTGTTCTATAGTACAAAGAAATTAGAGGCTTGTTGCGTTGGGATTCGGGGAAGTCATTTGGTATTCATCAGATTGGATAAGAGGAAGAAGCTGAGAGTTTGAGAACTCTGGCAACCTCAATTTAACAGTAACACGGAAAGGAAAACCGACATATTATTGAAATGAAAAACAACTTGGTTTTGCAATCTGATTTGATAATAGTGTTTTTTCTTCTTCGGTTCTCTGTATCCAAAATGCAGAGATCGATGCTTGAAACATCTGGATTACGTTTTTCATTATTTTTTTGTGGTTTAAGGACGGTCGACGTCAAGGATATTAAAGCCGGGAGGCGATGGCACCAAGGAACGGGAAGGAATTCGGCCATGACCTTTTGGAGGATGCACCTGTACGTTCCCCTGGAGTGATTTAGAGAAACCATGAATAACCGAAATCTGGATTCCCGGATGGGGATTCGAACCTGTGTCCTCCCGAATGTCAGTCCAAGCGTTACCGTTAACTCACCGGTCTCGGTTAATTCAAGCTGGAGCTTCTCTGAAATCTTGTGGAGTCGTTACGTGTTAAACTGCATGTTTCTTCTCCTTGAGTATTACGAGCTTCATACAGACATCGTTCATATAACTGAATGTTGAAGTACACATACCTCATCTTAGTAGGTATGGAGTTGACTAAGTGTCTCCAATCGTCTTCTAGTGCTACTTCCATCTCTATCTTTTCAATATCACTCCATTTTCTTTCTGTGCTCCGTAATCTGCAGTTCACCTGTTCTTTCTGTTAACGTTATACGTTCTCAGGTAATTAGGCACAAGTTTCTTCTGTTACTCCTCTCGCATTTCTTAAAAAAATTTTCTCATAAATCTTATCTGTGAACACCACAGACTACCAGAATCAATCTGTCACAGTCTCCGCTCCGGGTTTTTTTTTTATATATATATAGTGTATTCGTTGTAAAAATCGGTATGAAGTTGGAATGCTAACCATGATGAAAGTGTGAAATTTTGAAAACGGTATTATTCAACACCGGTAACTGGTAGGCCTATACACAAGAGAAGTGCAACGCTGTGTAGAGCAAGCATATTGGCAGTGACTACCGACGAAGATTTAGGGACCCTCAGTTTCCATGACACCCGATTCCGACAGACCACTCGTTTTATCTATCGAACAGATAATGTGGTGGTGATATGTTGATGTGTAAATTGTTTCCGAGGATAAAATCAGAATATGATATTTGAGGTCGTTTCTAAGTATGACGTCATAAACCATAACTGCAAATATGCATCGCATTAAAACGATCCCAACCAATGTAGTGCATGAAAACAAATCCCCAGACAACAATCTGGCCGGGTAACACACATTTTTTTTTGCTGTCGTCAGTCTTTCGACTGGCTTGATGCAATCCTCCATCCCTTCCTATCCTGTGCTAACCTCTTCATTTCTACATACCCCTTACAACCCACGTCCTCAATTATCTGCTTCATATATTCTAATCTCTGTCTTCCTCTACAGTTCTTACCTTCCACTGTTCCCTCCACTAACAAATTAACCAATCCAGCATGTCTCAAAATATGACCTACCAGCCTGTCTCTTCTTTCCGTAAGCTTCTTCCATAAACTTCTTTTCTCACCCACCATTTCCAAAACTCGTTCATTTCTTACTTTGTCTGTCCACCTAATTTTCATTCTTCTGTAGCACCACATTTCAAATGCTTCAAGTTTCTTTCTTTCCGGTATTCCTAAAGTCCATGTTTCGCTACCGTAAAGTGCTGTGCTCCACACATAAAGTTTTAAAAAGTTCTTTCTAATTCCTAGATCAATATTTGAAACTAGAAGGTTTATCTTTTTCATGAAGTCTCTTTTTGCTAGTGCTATTCTGTTTGTAACATCATTCCTGCTTCGGCCATCGGTTGTCATTTTGCTTCCCAAGTAACAGAACTCACTCACTTCTCCTATTGCATCTGATCCTATTTTTATATTTAATCTGCTAGTATTGGTATCATTTCTGCTACATTTCATCACTTTTGTCTTACTTTGATTTATATTCAGTCCAAAATCTTTCTTCAGTATTTTGTTCATGCCATTCAATAACTTCTCAATATCCTCAGCCCTCTCTGCTAACAAGACAATGTCATCAGCAAATCGTAGCATACTGATTTTTTCTCCCTGAAAACTTATGCCACATTGAAATTTTTCTTTGATTTTCTTCATTGCTTCTTCTACATACAAGTTGAATATTAACGGGGATAGACTACAACCTTGTCTCACACCCTTTTTAACTGATGCACGTCTCTCGTGATTCTCTACTTTTCACATCATCGCTAGATTTTCTAAAAAAATTCTCCGACAAATTCAACTTTCTTCAACAATGTGTTGACTTTTTCCTGGGGAGTTGAACAAAATTAGCCCTTTACAGCGTACTTGAAGTATTGAAATAATTTTTTTTAAAAATCGGTATTTAGCCACTTCTGCCTTTTTTTTTTTTTTTTTTTTTTTGCTTAAGGCTTTACGCCTCGTCGACATGGAGGTCATTAGAGGTGGGAAAGGACAGGTGCCAAGGAATTGGGCAGGAATTCGGTCATGACCTTTTGAAAGAACCATCCCTGCATTCGCTTGAAATGGTTTGCGGAAGGCATGGAAAAAAACAAATCTCGACCGATGAGGATTCGAACACACGTCCTTCCGATTGTAGGGCTAGAAGTCTTTTTTTATTATTATTATTTACCCTTCATTTATACAGCCTAATATCTTAGTGACTAAATTAGGCCCTAGAGTATTAATTTTTACATTGTTGATTACATAATGTTTTGAGATTTGTACAAAATATTTACATGCAAGGAATTTGGCATACAGTTCCGTTACACTTTGGCTTACTGTCTAATTAATTCTATAATATTACATTTGGTCTTGCTTACAGTAATAACGGTTACAGCTGCTATTGCAAATTTTAATGTTATATTGAATAACAAATTTCGCTTATTGTTGTAATAGTGCTAGTGGTTTTTATTGAAATATTCCAGTTATTCTTAGAGTATCCCATTATTCAGTTAGTTGCAGTTAACCCAGTTTGTACATATCTTTCTGTAATCTATGATGTAGTTATACCGGATTACTGGGTAATAACAATTGCTTATAAGTAACATTCACTTGTTCTCAGCCACTACAGTCCTGAGCCAGTTCGCATTTGCAGCATCCCGGCTTACCATTAATATGAAAATTAACTCCCAACTATTGTTATAATTCATTGCGTATTTGTGAAAAAGTCAATGATCATTCCCTCTACATTACAAACAAGATTGTTTTGGCCGTGGTAGAAGCGCTTTGTTTGCTGTAAGTGGTATGCTGACGTTTGCTCATTCTGCCACGCCATCGTTCTGACTCAGGCCTGTAGTAGGCTTGGTTCCGTTTTAACAATGGTAGTATTACTTAATTTAATAGTTATGCATTTGAGTTGTTTTTGAAATCAATCACCTCTGGTATTATAATCTACTTTTCCCCTATAAGGCCTTATCCATTTTTATGTTACCAAAATTTATCTAAAACGTCTATTCTACTCTAACTTTATAAACCTATAGTACTGTATCAACACTAATCTACCCACCACGATCATCCCGGGATAGTACGCCAGCCATGCCCTTCTGGATTTCCAGTAGGACAGGATCGACCGACACATCGGGACAAAACTTCCGGCTCCCAGAAGTTTCTGAAGGATACTGTTTACTCTTATCCGTGAATAATTTTGTTTGGCTAGAAGTCTGCCTTACAGTCATTTCAACTGCATTGAATTTTATTCCTGTTTATACAGATATCGTAGTAGGACGAAGACACCACGCATGCACTGGGCCAGGTCCCGTGGCGGTATTTGTGCTGTGGGTGCTTGTGGAGGGCGAGGTGTGTGCGCAGGCGACGCTTTCTCCCGTGCAGACACGCCCAGCTGCTTTCTCCGTCAAGGGCAGCCACCTTGTCGGAGACGAACACTCATCGAGAACACGTTATCACGCGCATTGCGGTCGCTATAAAAGATTTCGACGGCACTTCCTGTTCTTCTCGAGGAGACTTCAGTATGTGCATTTGCTTGCACTCAAACACAACATACAGGTGGTTCGCAAATCGCAGCAGGTACGAAGATAACGAATAGGTCGAATACTCTGTTTCCAGCAAACTGGAGGGCGACCAGGTGAGGGAAGAAACTGTGTCCCTGGCCAACTCACAGCAGAGTTCTTTACATTGCTTATCCGCTCGCATCCCAAGCCTGGGAGAACGGCTGACGCTCGATCCTAGCATTCAGTAGGCAGCGGGTTAGACCATTTACCAAACAGACTCCGATTTTGCATGCTACCCCGAAATCACTCCAGGGTAATCCTGGGATGTTTCCATCATAGCGCCAATACGCAAATTGTTTCCCGTTCCTTGTCCCCGATACTCCCCATTGCAATCTACGTATGCTCTCTGACTGAAATTATTTGTTTGAGTTTGCTATATCTGCAACAAGTAATTTTTCTAGTAGATACACTTAGTTCTTACTCGGCTGATGGTATTACGGTTTCACTCCCTTAAGAGTGTATGGTTCACGCGAACAGTTGACTCGAGGAAAGGCGATTATACTCTTTCTTTCATTACTCAATGAACATTGACAGTGTTAATTTACAGATATGGTGGGGCGCCCATCGCCAAGTCACTTATGTAGGAAGATAGGATTTTTTCTTTCGCCAGATCTACGCGGATTCCAGCAGGTCTTCTATTTTTATACCTGAATATTCTCATCGTTTCTTAGCTAACAACAGCGTGGTTGTTTTTTTTTCTCTTACGATACTGTAATAAAAATAACAATGAACTGACGAATGGATTGCCTAAGCACGAATTTAGTAGTTTGAGCTTGCATGTAATGTAAAGCGACCTGTTAATGGTCCACCTTACTACTGTAGGATGCGCTCACCCATTCACACTAACAGAAGGAGTCCAAGCAATCCTTTCCACTCGTACTTTCTAGCGGTGTAGCAGTGTCCTTATCGCACACCTGTAGGGTGTTTCCTAGAACGCCGTAGCTTGTTGGATGGCAAGGACACGTGCTGGTTGTCAGGGAGTCCAACCACATCCCACACATTATACATATAGTGCTGCAGCCCCTTTCACGGCCCAAAAAGAGTCCTACAACGAAAAATCGGATCATCGTAGGTCCTACAAGCTGGACTGTAAATAGGCCGCAAGAGCGGTTGAAAGGTGAATGACGGGCACGGAGATGTGCGGTGGCGTGGCATTGTGCTCGACACCTGATTTATTCGAACCGCGAGCTCGGCAAAGTTCATATAACAAAGAATGTTTTGATTTTTGACGTGTGCGTAGTTATTTAAATAATTTAATTCATTTGTTAATTCGTCCCACGTTTGTTGTTGTTGAAAGATAGGCAAACAATAAATCAACATGGCAGTATTACATGGAAATTGACTTTTCACATGGAAAATTTAGAATTTGTTGTAAAAATGTACTTAATTTATTTTAAGTATATGCAATATTAAAATCTAAATAAGTATAAATTGATTTTTCCACATCCGCTTCAGCATGTGCATCCCCATACGCAAAGATGACCTCCGTCATAACCCTAGTTCGAATCAGCTTCCCCCCGTACTGATTGGACAGCAGGCTAAGCAGTCTGTTAGAGAGAGGTGACCGTTCCACAAATCCTGCTTCGAATAAAATTCTCGGGTATGGAACCGCAGCCGTGCATACCGACCGACCTACCAATCGAGACAGAATCAAGGAAGGCGGTTCGTATTAATGGTATCCACATTTGCGCATCCATACTGCCGCCCGGAATCTAACCACGTGTACTTTTTTCTACCAATAACTAATCTTCCTATTTAAACGCGAGTTAAATCCTAAATGTCTCCGCACTGCCTGTGCAGAAGAAGCGAACAGTACTGTTATTCATCTGTTGGATAGGGACTTTAGAACAGTAGACTTCAGCCTCTGGCTTTTATTATTATTATTATTATTATTACTCCGCGATTCACTTAAAGTGTGTGGCGGAGGGTGCATTGCACCTATCGAAAAGGCTTATGGTTTGGAAGGGATATAAGGGATATGGCAGGAGGCGCCCATGGGCTATTGTGAGGAACCATCCCCGCATTCGCGTGGAGTGATCTGGGAAAACCATGGAAAACCCAGATCAGGATGGCTGGAGTGCTTTATCGAAAGCTACTCCTATCGGATTTTAAGTTTACTCGCTCGGTAAATCCTTTCTATTCCATTCCCTAACAGCTCGTGGGAAAAATGAGTACAGAAATGAATCGGTTCTGGCCCTGATTTCTCTTATCTTATTTTCGCGGTCATTTCGAGATATGAATGTTAACAGGGGAATGTAGTTTAATTTTTTATTTAATTTAATCAAAATTGCAATGGAGTGCACGCTCCGGTGGCAATTTCCCTACACATCAATCTTCCCCCCTTTCCTGCACACACCTACATTCGCCCTCTTCAAATTTCAGCCTTAAATTCTTTCAACATTTCTGGTAAATAATTCACAATTTCTCTTGGTAACTATGTAAAAGTGAATATGTGTAATCCGAATGCGCAATTACCACCGTAATGTATTTCAACAAGTTCAGCGCGCCCTGCTGCTTGCTGCACATCATAGGAACACACACGAGTTGCTTGGTATGTGTACTATCGTAAATCTTCAGCGACGCCATAACTGTTTGCTCCGGCTTCACGCAAAACCTCATGAACTGAGTTTGAAAGCTTATGGAGTCAGGTTTAAAATCTGAGGGTAACGTGAGTGCATTATTTGTTACTAATATCCGATGTTTGTAACATTAAACATTTATTTGAATGAAAATTCACCGGATTAAACTTAAGCTCTTCGTAATGAGACTTCTGATTTCGATTATTTTTAACTATTAGGGGGAAACTACTAACAAGACCTTTTTTTCTGCTCGGGTTTTACAACGTAGAAATGGACGAAACCTAATGCGCAGTCTGCAGTAGTTTTCCAATATGAAACTCCTTTAAATCAATATCGAAACTTTGTCAGGCCAGTGCTCTCATAATAGTCAAGCCAAACATTGATGAGGAACCAGAATAAATTTGTCCTCGCCTATCAGTCCTGTCTGGTGAAATTCTGGACGTTGGCCCCTGTAATCACAATGCCTGATGTTACGCTCCTCTTGCTGTGGGGAGAGGATCTATAAAGTACGGGCTGGTGGGTCTGCGACGCCGAGTTTGGTTGAATGCCACATACCGCTGATACGTCTTCTCGTGCAACGGACACCGTGGCATTATCGTAAAGTCATTCGGTGGACCCTCCTTCAAATTGCCATTACTGGCGCGCTCTAAATCGTTATATATTGAATCAGATCGCTTACGTGATAGTCTTGGTCGATTTCTTTGAACGTCTTTTATGCACTCGAAAGCTGAAAAGGAGCTTGGTGCGTGAGTGGTAATGCCAAGGTCTCGCATTCGGGAGGACGGGGATTCAAATCCCATTCCGTGTTCCTGATTACGGTTTTCCATGGTTTCCCCAAATCACTCCATCTTAATGCCAAGATAATTACTTCAAAATACCATAAACGAATTCCTTTCCGTTCTTTCCCCTACGTCTTACCATACTCTAAAGACTTCGACAAACTGTAAAGCCCAAATCAGATAAAAAAAACGCCGAATGAAGTTATCTTCTTCAAGTCTTTTTCCGGGTACACCATATAATAACGCACTGTCCCACTGTACAACTGAAATCACCTCCTGCTGTCATTCTTACTCTCGTATCTAATAAGTACAGTAAGTGCATAGTTTACAACTGGCCAAGACCGCAGACAGTAATTGGTCCACATAAGAGACAACAAATTTACTTCGTTCCTCAATTCACTACTGTCGTAGCTCCCATAACTTAACGCGGTAATTCATCATGGTTGCAGGCGCTATCCGAAACCATTGAGCGAGTTAGCTTACTCCATATACATTCGCACTACCTGAAGGTCACTAAAGATTCGAACGAGACCGGGAATCGATCCTATAACCACTGCAGGCTATTGAATTTCCAACTGCCACTCAAGGATTTTACTTTTCAGCCCCCATTACAATTTCAGGATTCTAGAAAATTAATCCATGTTGTAGAAGAAATTTTCTGTCTACTCTACAAACTGGTCGACCTGCCAGAAATTTTTCCGCTTCAATTCGCCCTTCACCTGCTCGCACATTTTACGTATCCAAAGAATAAGCATTATTCAGGAAATTAGCTAAGATAACTGTTAAAATTTTTAACCTTTTCAATATTTCTTGAAAAGTAACAGGCAAATTTTTGAGAAACTCTCTCCCACGGCCGGAATGGAGCGAACGTTTTATTTGGTGTACTAAGCTGTTTTTCAGTTATTAACGTCTCAGTCTTTCTGGCGGAGCATGTGTTTAGCCATTAGTTTTTATAAAATGCCATTGGAGGCGCTTTGAAGTAACCTTTAATTCTTTTTATTTTTGTGTTGGTTTACATATTATAACACGGTAATTAAGACAGTAGTTACATACGCAAGTGAAACATTAGCAATGAACACAAAAAAGGCAACAGAACAAATCAAGAAAGAAGAAAAATTATCAGAAAAATCCTGGGACCCAGAGTGAATGAAGATGGACAGTATAGACTTCAAACTACAAAAACTACAGAGAAAATATCAAACATAAAGAAAAGAAGGCTGAATATTTATGGACATCTGAGTAGACTTTCGAAGGAAAGAATCTCAAGACAAATTTTAGAATACACACAAACAGTAAAAACAACAACCACATGGATGAAGGAGGTGGAGAGAGACCTGAAGTCTGCAGGCATTGCACACAGACGTCACAGACAGAGAGATTTTTAAAAAGAAAGTGAACTCATAGGAAGTTATTTCAGAGAAAAAAAGGAAAGATCTAAACGCGTCTGGATTGCTGAAGAAAAGAAAACCGCCAGTGAAAGGATGAAAAAATATTGGTCCGACAAGAAGAACATCCCAAAGAGGAACTGAACGCATCCAGTTAGGATTGCTTATCGTTCTCCATTATGGAAAAATACGAAAATAATAATAAATAATATGTAGTTTTTTTTGTTTTTGTTTTTGCTATTACCAGAATTTTGACTGGCTTGATGCAATCCTCCACCCGTATGTAGTATATCAATTGTTTTTTCCAAGATTCGAAGTGGACAGGTGAAGCGCCTGTAGCGTATACAGACAGATTCCCCCAACAGTCGTTCGGGGCTCTCTAAGCAACAGGCGCACAGTGTGAGCGAATGATGTGTTGGGACGCCGTCGCTCCACGTGCATAAATTAAAGGCTGTGTTCTTGTAGTAGTGATAGTAATATGTTGATCAGTCGCTTCTAAGAAAACACTGATAATTAATGAAGATCACAGAAACTGAGATTGGGCTCCTGCCATTAGACTTCAAGGTTATTTCTATACAGGAAATACTTCAGTCATTTCCAAATACGTATTGTGTTCCAGTGTTGTTTACTGCAGGAAATATCTCTGTTGACAGAACTTGGCTTTATACGATTTACAGTATCACAACATTTGCATAAACGTTAAACGCTGCAATGGATACCCACGTACACTAGCAGTAGAAATTTGAGATTTTGTGTAATATAACCATCTTATGAAATATCGTTCGATTGACATTTCTTCCTCTCTTCAGAACTATTACCTACCATAATAACTAAAGGAAAAAAATCTTTCTCAACTGGGCTGTTAGTAGATATTACAAATACAGCTCGACGAAGATATCTATCAATACGAATATCATCTCATGTCTTGTCTATGCTGCTATCTTTGCTATCAGTGGAACTTTAATTTTATATATGTAGTATCTTTAGCTCTCGATCAGTTATTGTCATTTCCTCGTGTGCCTTTAATATAAATAAGAGATACTTAACGGATGGATGGCTTCACATATACGACTATTATCTATATATTAATGTATCGACCAGATTGTAATTGTGTTCTCCAACTTGGGTATAGGTAGCGTGATGATATACATATCGGATTTTTCCGGATCCTTAGGTTTCAAACTGTGAACTTCGGTAAAATCTGCTTAGTAAATCTTAAGTTATGCCAGACTTTAAGAAAGGTTTAATGTAGAGAACATATTTTAATTTTGTTTTCGGCGTCAGATAATGTACCGTAGTAAGACACAGATCAGATTTTTAACTCAGACTGTAAGGTTTTAAATTGTTACAACTCCATCAAAAGCTGTTCAGTACTTTTTGCGTGATATCGGAACAAAGAACAAACACCCGTTACGGATTTACAATAGCACTAACATTTTCTTGCGTGGACCTCACATTTCTCAGACACAAAAAAAGTATTGTGAGGTTATTTACTCGTAAGACAAGATGAATTTAGTTTTTATTAATATTAATTCCCTTCTCGAGTGTCATGTTACTAAATAACCAGGGTTACGCAGCCAACAACCATATTAGCATACTCCAAAAATTGGGGTGTTTATTTTTGATATAGTGTGATTTTTGGCGTCTTTATGTTCAGTTTACGAACATATTATATCATCTATCGCTCCGTCCATCGTTCACGTAGAGTCAGGAAACATACTGACTGTGGAAGCTGCATCCAAATCAGTTTGGTAGTTTTTGCTGTATTGTATTAAAAAGCCAAATTTTAATTAACATTTTTATATCTTTGATAGAAAATATTTTATCTGAACGTACGTAAGTTAACTTGATTTACAGAACGAAATTTGTAAGTCTGTTGGATTCTAAGGAATCGTGTTTTAGTAATTTTGCATAATGGAATGCTCTTGGCATTTCGGGTGTTGTGAAATGTTTCACATAACCCAGAGTCGAGACTGGTCTGATTTGCAGGTCGCATTATTTGAATGAGGTTTTCGAGTATCGATGGTTTAGTATGTTGTTGCTGAGTGATTGAAAGTGTTTGATCCTATAATGTGTTGTGTCGCGGATGTGCTGATGCGTCGTGGCACGTGATTGTCTCGTGGCCAGGTAATGCGACCCACCTGGCCTGGGCTCGGCCAAAATATTGGACGTCGTCCAGAAAGGGAAAGCCGCGGCTTGCGAAATGCCTCTGCCGGCTGCTGCGTCCGCGCACTACCACTACCAAAACCTAACCTTCCTGTGTTACAACAAGCTTACATTACCCTTTGCTTTATATCAAAGTTTGTATTAGTTTTCACTCTCTCAAGTTGTATAATTACTACGAGTTTGTATCACTGTACGGTAGCGTTATTCTCGATGCCGAGGTTCCCGCAGTGTTATTGTGTGAGATGGAGGAGGGGGAAAAGTGACACGAACGAAGGAAGTTGGCTCGAAATGAACGGGCACATTAGTAAAGAGCAACCAGTACAGACTCCTGGAGAAGGGGCAATTTATCTGTTTCAGGGTTTCCTAACCTGGGGTCGGTGTACCCCCAGGGGTCAGTGAACCTATCGAAAGGGTCCGTGGACAAAATAAGATTAATAATTACGAAATCATAAATGGAGGAAGTTTTCCCTTCCAGGCTGGTTCCTTCAACAGGCCATGTTCGAATTCCTTCCTGCCCCTTATCCCCAAACCTCTCACGCACCTAGTGACCTTGATTAAAAGGAAAGTCATAAGCTAAAAAAATCAATAAAAAAAAGATCACCCCTTTTACAGAAATTGTGTTTGTCAATAGGTGGTTCTCATTCTTCAACAGTTCGTCTACCATAACGTACTTTCTGTTGCCCGCTTCAGCAATTTCAAAGTTTTGCTGATCAAGTCGGAGGATCATAGACTATCTTGGTAGCGCCACGCTTCTCTTCAGCGCCAGATCCCATTCGTGATAGCCGATACAGTCTTATATTTTTCCATGTAACTCAATCATACTGTGTCCGCTTTAGGTTTCTGTGCTATCATTCAATAGACAGCCTAACTGGTTAGTTCCTTTTTTCGGTCTGTCTCACAGTCGGCTGGTGGTCGTGATTTCACGTCGTGAACGCTGCGTCATGCGTGGTCGACAGAAAGTGTTTACTCTTCGACAGTTGATTGGCGGACTGTGTTCCGGGAACCAAAAGACGAAGGAGTAGAGAATAGGAGACGCGCATCGTATAAACGTAACGATGGAAGGGAGGCAGGGAGACCTTGCATCTAAATTCGGTGATCCTGTAATTATTTCCTTGCTTGTTGCTGTTCAGATGCTTATAATATTGGAGGCTTCACCAAACTGTCATCGTCAAGGGAAGAATGCACTTACCTAAGTTAAAATTATACTTATTTAGCTTGTAATATAGATCGTATTCCATTTTCCATATGTTACTTCATTTTTAGGAAAATCTGCTGCATTATTTTCAGTGGTAATGTACTGTAAAAAGTGGAGGGGGTTGTTTTGACTTTGTTTTTGTTAGTTGCCGCACTCTACCGAAGGTGTGGGGGAGTTATGTCTCGAAAATGTTTCTTTCTGGTGAAGTAAATCAGGGGATCCACTTTGAAAGTTCTTCAGCGTGGACTGTAGGGAAGGTATTAGGCTGTGGTATTTTCCAGTGAAAAACCTCGCATTCGCCAAGAGTAATTTCGGGAAACGATGGAAAACCCAAATCCGTCCTCCAGAGGGCAGTGCGTTATCACTCACCCACCGCCCTCAACTGCAGAACTCACCACACACGTCTGACAGTTTCGGGAGGGCAGGTACTAAGACCCCCTGTAGCCCTACAGCCGTCCTGGTTCCTGTTGGCTCTGCAGTGTCTGTGAACGGCTGCTGACCTCGTGTCGACTGTGGCAGAGATGATGCTTGATTGGTGACCGTCCTTCGTGCCCTGCGGTCAAAGCCCTGGTCAGCGCCGACACGTGCTACCCGCCTTGTTTGCCCTGGGCTTCTGTTTGCCCTGCCCGGACGTCCTTCGCTCCACACGTCTCCTCCACCGCCGTGCCGTATGTCTACACGACACTGAGGTGTCAACTCAATGCAGACTCTTGGAACGCTATACGTCGAGAGGAACACTCAAAACACTTTGTTCTACATATATTGCGTGGAGAAGAAAGACCTCGCGTACTTTTCAACCTGCACCTTTCACTCTGTAGCTGCATCTCTTAATCTGTGCTCATTCAGTGTGATCGAACAGTAGTTACATACAGTTGATACATACAAAAACAACGTTCGCGATATTTGACATATTAACGGCATCTCACTACCAGATTTCCTTCAGTTACAGCCAACATTCCATAGATAAACAGGAATACACCATATTTATAAATTTCAGGCGAGCATGTGCTTCCTGTCGACATCAATGTAGTCTCACAATTCGAACTGATGCCCGGCGACTTTATGGAATCTTGACCCACCCTGCTCCTCTAAATGTATTTTTTTTTTTTTTTAATGGCATTCGGCCGTGTTAGCCATTCAGCCAGCTCCACGTGATTGTTTCTCTTACAGTATACAGATTTCTTATCAGTGTGATTATTTTCTCTTTTGTGTAAGGACGACACAAGACGAACACAACATTCAATTAAAACCACCCATGCCCTAGGCCGGACTCGAACCGGCGACCCCTGCAACGAGAAGCAAGCACGCTACCCCTACGCTGCCGGGGTCGGCGTACTCTAAATGTCTGTGAACTATGTTAACCAACATTACGGTAACTGCTTGACGGAAGTATTACGCACTGTCATATCGGCTACTCTTCCCGAGCTGACGAAAGATATATAACATTCTAGTTTTATCTCTGACACACCCCCATTTGCTCAGAGCAAACATAACCTTTCTCTCTCTCCTTCTCTCTCTCTCTCTCTCGCTCCGCATCTGCTGTGAAATGTCTGTTTACATAGGTAGCCGGCGTATGGGGGCATCCATTAATTACGTGAGGTGTTTTTCCAGATTTCCGGACCCCCCCCCCTCCTCCCCTCTGGTGAGATTTGATCCGTGAGACACCCCCTCTCCTAAAATCGCCCTCGCAACTTTTTGAGACTTTTTTTTAGGTTTCACCTTTCCAAAGCCGGTTACACCCCTCACATTTCGATGAAATACCCCCCTAAAATCGACTTTTGCGTCATTTATCATTTTAAGCTCTACAGTCCAGTCCAAATAAATTTCGAAAACCTCACATGAGATTTCCGTTGAACTCCCCCCCCCCCTCTCCCTTGGTGAGATTTGCTGAGATTTCACCGGACCCCCCCCCCCTATTTCACCTCACGTAAATTATGGACACCCCCTAAGTGAAGTGGGTGGAGGGCAGGGGAGGAGGCCCATCCATTGTTAGAGCAAAATTTGTTAAATATAGAGTTTGTATCCTAAGGGTAGAATGTGTTGCCATCTATCTGCGAAACTTGTAGCTTGAGTTCTGTATGATAAGTGTAATTTTTGTGTTTGTTTTTTTTGTTTTTGTTTTTTAAGTGTGTAGTTTATGAGAAGGAGATTCGGGTCTGTCCCAGCATTCGCGATAACACCATTATGTACACCTCACAGACTCTTTATCATATGATTGAAAGCTTCTCAGACTTTGATTTTCAGATGTTGGTATCTCCACAGCAATAAGCTACTATATTTCTTTGCGTTGGAGCTGTACGACTGTTGAACAGTAAAGTTCTCAAACCGGAAACCATTGCCACTAAATGGAAAAGACATTCGCGCTTAATATTATTTCTGCTTATTGCATCCGTAAATGCTTATGTTGTGTAACTTAAAAGGATAATTTGCATGTAACAGAATAAAATGTCTTTACAGTTAAAGGTCTTTAGTTTTGTTTCACAGCGATATCAATGCAAAATGAGAGTGGTTTAAAATGTTGAAAATGGGCGACAACGTGGACAGATACACAAACCAAGGGATGCAATCTGTGTCCCTCCTCGTAGTATAGTTTCCTTCGCTCGAGGTGGCGACTACCACGTGGTGTTGTTTGGTTGTTCCAGGTGGCGATGGCAGGCGACTTCATCCTGGCCGTCGCGTCTATGATGATCGCCCGCCTCAGGGACGATGACGTCACCATGACGCTCAGCCAGGTGCGTACATTGGCTGAAACACAAATACGTAACACTAAGCAGTATGTACATCTAGACTGCAGCTACAGTGCCTTTGAAGCCAAAACAGTAATTTTAAGCATTTACTTATGACTGTAAACAAAAAAATTAAAAGTTTTATCATATATACCACTAGACTCAAAGTCCATCAAAGATGACGGATTGAACGGAGATGTAGCAAAAAGTTTCAGTTGTCATCCTGATCTGTTATAAAATTATGGTCTACGCAATTCGTCGTGCCTTACGCCGCACAGTGGTTCACGATTAGAATATAGTGGTCATTCGAACTAAAGTCGTAATATCGATCAAAAAAAAAAAAAATAAAAAAAAATGCTTTAGATAGCATTTTCTGTGCTGATCAGAAATTGTTATGTCCAATTTTTGATAAAAATGAGTCCAGAACAATTTTTGATCAACACAGCAAATATCTAAAGTAACTTTTTTTTTGTTCGATATTAGGACTTCAGTTCGAATGTCCACTATACCATGAAATTCACTTGCGCCCTGTAGTCAAAGCGGCAATGATACGCAAGAAATTTTTATGACGGAATATTAAGTACGATAGGTACTTACTATTGCATAACGTTGACATTGACACTTTGATTATTTAAAAAAAAAAAAAAAAAATTTGAAGGAGCATAACAATTTTTGATCAGCACAGCAAATGCTATCTAAAACATTTTTTTTTTTTTTTTTTGATCGATATTATGACTTTAGTTCGAATATCCACTATATTTTAACCCTGAAATTTACTTGGGTCCTGTAGTCAAAGCGGTAAGAATACGCAAGAAATTTTTATGTCGTTAATATTTAGTAGGATAGGTTCTTACGATTGCATAAGGTTTGACTTTGACACTGTATAGGGCCTTAAAAAAATAGATTTTCACCCATGCATTTTTTATATTGTATTATATTTCTTTTTAAATGTGAAGGAATCATTTTTATCAAAAATTGAGCATAACAATTTTTGATCAGCATAGCAAATGCTATCTAAAATATATTTTTTTTTGTTTTTGATCGATATTATAACTTTAGTTCGAATGTCCACTATATTATAATCCTGAACCGCTGTGCGCCGTAACAAAAAGTTTCAGTTGTCATTCTGGTTCAGGTTGCATTTCAACCCAGCCACATACTCTGCTAATATTTTCATTAGAAAATCAAAGCTTCAATCACATGCGAGTTAATGTATTCACTGTATCGCATTTTATGATATTAGTGAAATGCAACGCGATATAACCTTGAACCAAAATCTTACACCTTTATTTCTCAGCTATATTCGGCTGAAATAATGACCTCAGTAATATGACATCAGTGAAAGTAAAGGAAATTAAAAATAAGTTTTAACAACTTACGCTGTTAGCATAAACTGTGGTGTAGTCCGCATAGATCGCGATCAATGTAGAATTACTTTAATTCAAATGAAGTTATGAATTAAATAAAAAAATCAACCAAAATTAATATACGGATTTCTTTCAGTATTACGACAATTCATTTCTTCCTGATGCTTAACTAAATAGAAGTGTTATTAAATAACACGCTTAAACGCAAACAATATCTCTGACCGTTGTTAGTTGGGCGTAGAAGGCGGGAATTGTGACGTCACAGTGTGACAGACATGACTACTCGTGACCAATATTAGCGCTTTATTATTATAGATTTATCCTACGTTTGTTAATTCACATAGTCAGTGGATAACAAAAATTAGCGTGATTAGATTTTCAGATCTTTGTCGGTGAGTATTCAATTGCTTCAGGATTAGGATGATTGATATTAATTAGGCCTTGTAGGGTAACCGAAAATGACGTGTTGCAAGCTGGCACTGCAATGGATTCTGGGAAGGCAATTGACATCTCTTTTTGCAGCACATATTAGCGTCTACTTAATCCTGTTCATGGTCCTCTATAGTCGTGAGCGTCACGATCAAAACATTGGAAATAGGGTTTCGGATGAGATAATGCACGTTGCTAGTTTCAGGCAGGTTGAAACACATCTCTTGTAGGTGACCTCCTGTTTTCCTCTTGATTAGGCGTTGGGGTTTTGTTCTGTAAATTTCTGGATGTACTGGGAGATGGAGTTGTCTTTGGGCCATGTTACAGGTGTTTAAGGGTAACTTCGACCTTGTTGCAAAAGACACTCACTGAACACTCAAGCGACCCGTGATAATGCGCGTTGATCCATAGTTACAACAATTCGTGTTACATTGCCAGAAATAGAACTACCGCACTTCCAACCTTTTGAGTGGAGGAAGTTAGGATAGTCTATCCATGAGAACTGAAATCTCATTATTCTAGATAAATAAAAAATAAAATAAAAAAATTTCGAGTGCAAGGAATTACTTCTTCCGCCAACCTATTTAGGTCGCAATGACCGGAGGGATAAGATTAGAGAAATAAGATGCGGTACTGATGCTTTTATGTATTCCTTCTTTCCTCGCACTATTCGGGATTGGAATGCGCGGGTTTAGGATTGGTGCTTAGCACCCTCTGCCACCCACAATGTTTGTGATTTGCAGAGTACGGATGTAGATGTAGATATACAGGTATGAGATCGGTTCGCCCAAGTTAAACCTAATTTGTAAAACGACATGTTATTGAGATAAGGACAAAGGCTCGAAATATTTCCGTCAGTCACCTTTAATGAGATCGTGAAACTCACGAAAATAAAAGTAAATTTAGAGCTCAGTTTGCCCAATAACAAGTTATGTAACAGGAAAAATATTATTTCCCTGTGACTGAAATGTAAGGTCGAATAATAGTTACATTTTAATTTGAAATGACGGCCATGAGATTCCGGATGTATGACTGTCCTAACACTAGAAACATACGCCTAATACAGCGAAAGTTTCCTCTTTATTTTGTCATTCTATATGTAAAGATAACTGATTATCATTCGTAAGTTAACTAGTCTTAAACTCATTTCACTATCATAAGTGGCATCAAATATTAGAGTAATTCAGCAGAAAAAGTCCAGATTTCCTTTTATTGAGAATGCATGTCGCACTTATATATTTGTAGAAACGACACTGAAATTGAGATGTCGTTCTGATAAATGTATAAATGATTATTTGTTCACGTAGACACAGCCTTTTTTTTTTTACGTAGCGCATGAAAAAATTCCATATTCCAAGAGAAAATTCTGACTAATTCCAAACCAATAAATGCACCTCAGAGATCTAAAAGTTCCCGGTTCGAATCCTGCCTTCGCGAAATTTTTCAAAGCCCTTAACCCGATGTTCATCTCTGGCACAGCTTGCTGTGTAATGTGAAGTACGCCAGAACGCTTCCGTGGTTGGATTCCACTTTAAACTGTAGGTCCCTTTTACCCTGTAGGGTTACCGGGTCAGGTTAGGTAGAGAGGATATGAACTGGCCGTTCTGCCTCTGATACCATGCCTCCTTCGGGAGGGTCGAACCAACCATCGTGTTCAGGAACAGGCTTAGCTTTTAAATGCACCTCCTCGTCTCCTGTATCTTGCCACTACTGTGAATTTTAGTGTCGTGATGACTCTTCAAGCTTGTCAAATAGCTTATAGTGCCCTGTATCGAGATGCAGACTGTAAGGGTATTTAGGTTAATGGTGACTATAACGATTGTTAAGTGATGGTGAACATATTGGTGGGGTAAGAGATAGCTCTTTTGTACAGACTGTCCGTTTGCTTTCACTACCGGTGACGCTGGACACAGAACACCACAATTTTCACCTCTCGTCCCTTCCGTATTGGTCCCTTCATTTACTCTACGCTTTCAGATCGTCGTCTCTAAGCTAACACCTCGTAATATTATTTACAGTGATGTTAAATATAGAAACCAACAAAAGGTAGCTACCAATTCGCGACGAAAAAAGGAAGCTTTAGTTAATTAAATAGCTTCAATACTTTGCTATTTTCTTTTATATAAAACGAAAAGAAATATGGCCTGCAGTCTTTGTGGCCCTTTAGACAGCTCTTAGTAACTTTGGGACCCTAAAACGAAAACATTTAATTAAAACTACCCAGAGCCAAGGCCTGACTCGAACCGACAACCCTCCGCTTGCGAATTCAACTTGCTGGCCACTATACTACGGGGACCGACTTGCTGTAGTTTGAAGACAGCTCCTGGCGCAATCAGATGCCGTAGAGACGGAATAAAGACGACCAATTACACTGATAGGATGGAGTCGGCCAGTTACTAGGGCAATATCCTCTCAGTGTCACAAACACGAAAATAGTTAGGCGAGCGACGCCTGTAAGACAGAAATTGTTCCCTCTTTGATCTATAATACAAAGTTACGTATGTATGTATCAGCTGGGCAATTCAAACGAAAATAATATTCAGGTGTAGAACAGCCTAAGTGAACATGGCCACGGGGGAGCAAACAAGATCTATCATGGTTTTACGCTGTATGTTGTCACTATAACCAACAGCTCTCACTTTATATGAATCGGTCCGTTGATTTGGCTGATGATATTATCTCTTTGGACTGTACAGTGATGACAACGTTGTGTAATGAAACCGTTAAGTCGTATAATTTGCGCATGGGCGTAAAGCAACAAAGTGAGCGCGTCATCCGAAGCGCCACTTCGGTACGATTAAGACACCGCGGAGGATGGCAGAGCTTGCTTGCACTGTGATGGTGCCATCTGCCAGTACGGAATCCTAAAAACAGTCCAGTCTATTACGTACATTCGAACCAGCGGCATTATGTTACATTGGGTGAAAAGCGTTTCCTTTGAAGCATTTTTAAATGGTTCTTGATGGACCTACATTGGCAACCCGCACTGAGCAGCTGTTACAATTCTTCAGAAATTAGTTTGTGATTGAAGTCTGGTGACACTCATAAGAATGTAAGAGAGTTCTCCTAAAACCATACTCCTGACGTTTACTGTTACGTGAGAGTTAAGGAAAGGTTGTGGTCTGTTTTGCAACAGGGTACCCATCCAAACTGCACGCACTTCCTCCAATTTGTCAAAGGTGCCAAAAAATGAGATGATAAAGAAATCATGTGACTTGAGGTGGTTGTGAGGAACAAATTTTTAAACGTCTCCAGATCGGTATAAGTCTGAGGGAAGCAGATCGAGTGAGCAGCGTGTTTCAGTATTAACTGAATCCCACACTCATGAGAGACTTGTCTCTGGGAGCACTATTCTGATGAATCATTTTGACAACCTGTCCCCTCTTTATCCAGAATAGTTGCTTGCCATTGTTTCACGAGGTTAACGTAATATTTCCCTGCAACATACCGGAAAATCTAGCAGCAATACACGCTTGGGTATATTTTACTTAAAAAAATGAGACACCTTCAATTTCCATTTAGACGGAAAAACCTTGGCTATCTCTACAGAATTGCAGTGCTTCCAATGCAACGAATTGTAGGCTCAGCCAGGTCTCAACTATATTCACAAATCATTTAATAGTATCTTCTGGAACCGCTTCAAAGAGGGCTAGATTTTCCACAAACACCTGCTTCCTCACTACCAAATGATCTGCAGTCAAAACAATCAACGGAAATTGCAAGTTTGAATTCCCTAGCAGATTTCGATCTAGTGTTGCTCTAGAAATATTTAATATCCCCTCTGTCTTTCATCATCAAGTGATATTCCCTGTCCACATTTTCCTTGATAGATTGTCTGCACTGGCATTACGTGGGACTCATTTTTGGTGCAGGTTCTTCCTAGATTAAATTCGGAAGAACACTCCGCTGACCAATCCAAGGCTTGACTACCGAAGCAGAAGAAGTACACTGTTTTACTGTGTTTCAGGTAGACGTAGTATTCGCTATTATTGCAAGCATATCCTCCACAATGACGTCTACTCAAATGTCTTTCGTATGCAAATATTTAATGTTAGTAATAACAACTTTATCGTCCATTTCAGATGTAAAGTTCATTTGATCCACTTTCAGCACTTGATTCATTCCAGGATTTTGTAATTTTGGACAATATTGTCCAGACGAGTAAAGAATTATGTGCAATTTTCGCAAGGATGTAGAGTTTCGACCTGGTAAGATCACTAATTATGGAATGATCCTTGTAACTTGTAGCATTTCGGATTTTGGAAGAGAATAGCTCTTGACTACAATATGGAGATAGTCTTTTAGATATGGGTTGCGAACTAAACTGATACTTGTTTGCTAGGCGTTAAATACAACGAACGCGGACAATGTTCGCTACTGAGTCCTGGTAGGACTCGAGACAGCCACCAAACAATAGCTGATCATGTGCGTAGCCATTTGGTGATCTCTAAAGATGATTACTTTGTTAGTCATTCTTTAACCTTCCCGAAATTCAGCAAGTCAGTTTGGCATTGGCTTCGTATTTTGAGAGTTTAAACTGCTACTTAATATTTACAGCTTCTGAATCTACAGTGAGAATGAACCGTCCCTCGATCTCCCATATTTATGTGGGATGAATCAACACCAGTATTCAAAATATTCCACAATGCTCCTCATACCAGTTCAAAACAATGTCGGATCACTGACGAAGTGTGTTATCCGGCTAAAATGTTTATTCTTTGTGGAAGAATGGTATTCATGAACTACATAAAGGATGAATAGAAACAGCGCAATGTAGCAATATCTTAGGCTGTTTGTAGACAACTGGAGAGGATGCCCTCCTGGATACTGGAATAACTGGAAGCAGTCTTCCAAGGGATCATGCAGGGATACCGGATGTGGTTGATCTTGTGGTATCCATGTGGCAATCTCTGTCGTCATATATTCCCGATATACGACCATAGATCGTTTAATACACTATCTACCAAAAAGTAATTGGACACCTGTGGAGATAGGTAATTCAGTGCCTCAGTTAACTTGTGTGGTCGCCAGATGCTACAGGCTGATGTAAGCCAGCTGACAAAGAGGTGGCGCTAGGTACAGAGATATCAGACTTCGGTAAGGGCGTTTCTGCGGGCTACCATTTCATTGGGTTGTCTAGCCACGCGACTGCAGTCAAGGCTAACAGCTCCAAATCAACGATCGCAGTCGTCCTGCGTAAATAGAAGATTGATGTGGATTGTGTCAATGTTGCACGTTTTGGGCGATCTCTAATTATAACCGGCAGATATCGCAGAACCCTGAAACGTAAAATTGTCAGAAATAGAGCTATCGTCGGGCAGTAGTTTCATACAACAATAGGCGCATCGGTTTCCCTTGGAACGTTGAATACAGAAGCCCAGGCCAACATGGATATTACGGAAAAGCAGTGCACAGAATCGTCACATTACAAGTAATAAAGCTCGAGAGCTCTCGGATGACGTTTGGACCGTCGTAACTGGACACTGGAGCAGTGGATATCGGTTCTGTCGAGTGATGAGTCGAGATTCACATCATTCTGGTTCGATAGTTTGTGGGAGGAGAATAAGAAGATGTAGGAGGTGCAAGATTACAGACAACATCAAGGAAAACAGCAACTACATGGACTTTAAGAGAAAGGCAGAAGATAGAAAAGCATGGAGAGCAGCCAAATGAAAACATGCCCTAGGGCAGAAATCTGATGATGGTGATGATGATGGATGTGTGTGGATGTCTGCGCTTATAACGGCTTCTGTCGGAGAGTAGAAGCAACTGAGAAATTCAATGGTGGAGGTGTCATGGTGTGGCGCTATTTCATGGCATTTGACGTAGGATCTCTGGTGTTTGTCCATGGTAGCATGATCATTCTGGATAATGAAATACTTCCGACATTTCTACTGATTTCTTCCAGGATGAGACTGCCAGGTACCAAGTTTCAGAGGTTATTATGTAGTGGTACGCCGCACAATGCTCCACGATTGGACTGGCCCGATCAGAGCCGCGACCGCAACATTATAGAACATCTTGGATTGGATCCCCAGGTGAGAACTTGTCACGAGCTCAGCCCATGGAACGGTTGGAAGAGGAATGGCGACGAATCCCTTTGGAAGTCCTTCAAACACTCAAAGAGTGGATGCCAGACATATTGGCTGCTGTTACAGCCGCAAGCGACGGCCCTACGAGATTCTAAAGGGGTGACAATCATCTGGCAAACATTGTGGACAGGTGTTCAATTACTGTTTGGTAGATGTGTTCACAGCAATGTGTAACTGTTCTAACTGACATAACTTTGTGACCTAGGTCTGGTCATTTGTTGATGCCACGGTATCTAGATAGTGGGTGTGGGTACTATGTGTTTATTGTTTGGTTCTTGGTGTCCGAGCAGAGCGGATGTTTTGACTGGGAGCGCCGCACAGTATTTGGACAGGTGCGTCTCCGGTAGCCGCACCTTCCCACTGCTAACTACCACTCCGCCACGCTCAAAACAACGCACCGCTCCACACGTGTTTACTTTCTCTACGCACTTGCGTAAATAACAGTGGACCATAAAGTTACAACCATATTAGTTTCCCCATACAATGACACGATCGACTGGGTAATGAAAGTGAAGTGTAGTAAACGAAAAACTAGAAAAAATTTAATTACGATGGAGCGCACGCAATTTCCCTCCAACTTGTTTGACGCAAATTTCTACCTCTTCGTATCTTCATCTGAGCATGCCCGTTATAAGCTACATCCTCAGTTATCTGCTTCATGCATTCTAATCTCTTACTTTCGAGATTTTGTTCAGTGACAGTTTAATCAAACCTGCATGTCTTGTAATATAAGGCACCATCTTGTGTCTTCTTCCCGTGGGACTCTTTTTATTTCCAGGACACATTCACTATCTATGCGCTTGATTTTCAACGTCTTCCTTTAGCACCTCATACCGAATGTTGCCTGTTGTTTAAGGGACCAATACTTCTTACTTTCAGTCACCTGATGCGAGAATTCTATTGTTTGAAGACCAAGTTCTTTCTATGGGTTGTTGAAGTTCTTTCAGGCTGAGTTTACACAATGCGAGTTGACTGGAACGATATTACTAGTAATAATTAGAAGACAGTCCACTGTCAGGACAGTTCTGTAGTCCTATGTTGCGATCTTCTTGAAAGTATATCCGTATTACAAGAATGAATTAATTTTTATTAATTGTAACGTTGAATGATATGAAGAATAACAAAAGAAAACGTCGAAAATGCGTAAGGAAGTGGATATCAAAAAGAAACGCTTTAGGTGGCTCAGTGTGCTGAGTAAGGTAGCGAAGATAACTTAAACGCATATAAACTCCGCAATGCTCAGAATACTCGCGGAGGGTGCTTTACACCAAAACTATATTCTGTGTATTCCAATCCTCAAAGGAAGGCAACAGGATGTCATATTGTTTTCCTTATCTATCTTGTAATTGCGACACAAATACTTTGTGGGAGGAGTACTTTACTGCGATGGTAAATGTTGTCACATGTTACTTTACCTATCAATTCCGTGAAGATTCTGGCAAACAGTCAAAACTCGCGCGTTTCTTGATACTGAGCACATAATAAGTTACATCAAAAATGCATGTATACAATAATTTCATACACCATATCCTTTACCGAGCATGGTGGTGTAACGGCTAGCGTTCTGGCCTCGCATTCGGGAGGACGGTGGTTCGAATCCCTGTCCGGGCATCCAGATTTGGGTTTTCCATGGTTTCCCAAATCACTCCAGGCAAATGCCGGGATGCTTCCTTCAAAAGGCCATGGCCTAATTCCTTCCATTTCCTTGCCCCCCATCCTTTCCCGTCTCTAAAAACCTCGCTGTTGGAGAGACATTAAGCAGATAAAAAAATAATAAAAAAACATATCGTTTACAAATATTTTAAAAGTCTTCAAAATTCAGCTGGCGAATCATAATGTAAAATTAGATTTCGAATGACCGATCTTATGTGCTTATTTTATTAAATTTTTTTTCCTACTGTTAATCCTAAGTGATTAAAGGATTCGAAGTCTTACTTTGGTTTTGTGGGCAAGTGGTATATTTTCAATCGCTATGAGCATAGCTTGAACTTAGTACAGCTTAGTTCGCTATTTATCGCCCTGTGCCCAGATCATGTTCTCTAAATAATCAGCAGAACCCTTTATTTCACTGTTGATAAATGCATCAGCAGCAGACAGTCTGAAACGACTGTTAACATTGTCTGCAAGATCAATTTAACTTCAAGATAAATAGACGCTTCATTCCCTATGGCGCTATGTTCAGATCGTCCAGTTGATAAAACTGATATCCATCCATTCACAACTTGATTGCGATATTCCGTCTTCGTTAAGATACGGTTGTGTGCGACAATGTCGAAAGCCTTCTTCAAATACATGGTATTAGTAACGCAGGTTCGACTTAAGTGCCTTTATTTTTTTCGACGCAGTATTCAAAATTGCAACCAGTACAGAGTGACTACAGATTCAATGAATTTTAGAAACCGTTTGATAGCGAAGTGCACGTACCTATTTTTTAGCTGGAGCTTAGAAAACTTTTTGTTTATAAAAGTAACTTCGGCAAGTAGTGGGTGGGGGGTAGATCCGGTTGAGGCCAGTAGTCGGCGATGGTTTGGAACTGGCCAGCTGTGATGAGTGCACACTGAGCACAAAGGATTGTCAAAAAGACAAACGCGACGAAGACTGGAGATACTTTCCCTCTGACAATCGCGGAGAAAGGCGTTTGCAAACAGAGTTACGTCATCAAAGCCGCCGCCAGTGTATCTTGCGAGCTTGAAGCTATTATCAGGATGACATGGCTGAAATGAATTCGCGAGCTGTTAATGTCAGGGCAATAATAACAGCCGTGGGCAAGAGGAAAATTAATTGCGTTTTATTTGGCAGTCATTCCTACTTGCTTTTATTAACAATGACATTTTATTAACAATAACATTTTCTCAGCAGTATGTTGGAATGTAGCATGTAATTGGAAACATTGCTGTTCGTTATTCTAAGGAATGATTGAGTTGATCGTTTACAGTCAGAAGTTGCGTTGTTTGCTGATGAATTAAAGTTACACGATATGATTACGTACATTGAGAGGACAGAACAGCTACCTGGGGATCTGTCCAGCATATTTACCTGGGTATGTCAAAAAGGCAAACAGATAGAAAAATAAGGTTTTGTACGATTATAAGGTAGAAGAGGAATTACTTGTTAAAGTATAAATATGTTGGATTATTATTTGATAATAAACTCAGCAAGGCAGGACACATGGGGTAGGTGTAGGGTGGGGGTATGTAGCAGAGAAGAGAGGAAGAGAAGGAACCAGGTTACAAAACTATGGTCAGAGCATTGGTAAAATATGATGGTGTAGAATGAGATCGACATTGTTGGTACCAAATACTGGACTTGGAGGGGATGGGAGTGCAAGGGAGGGCAGCTAGATACTTTTTGCGGAAATTACCGCAGAACACAATCAGTAACTGATAATGTAAAGGAGCTGGGTTGCGAGTCACTGCAGGGTGAAGAGAGCACAGGGGAACGAATAAGTCATATGTTCATGATGAAGACTGGAGTAGTAGACGATGGAAGGAAAGAGATGATCATGAACACAAACTATCCCAGGGAGAGGGAAAATTTTCTTTTACTCTAAAGAGAATGAAGAACTGAAATAAATTACCGAGGGAAATGTTGAACAATTTATATGATAAAATCAGTAGGTGAGTAGAGAAATTGCCGCCGGAGCATTTTATCCATCGGAATTGATTTAATAAAAGAAACTGTAAGAACTTGGCAGGTTCTACCAGCTATGACTTTGGTTGAGAGTGTTGTGTGCCGCCTTGTTGTTGAAATTAACAGCATATCGAAGTTTTCTCAGAAACGACCATTCGAAAGTGGTTATTAACTGATAGACCTTCCTTTCGCTTATACGCTGTTCGGTATAATGTCTGCATATTTGTTTCAGCAGGTTTCAATGAATAAAACCGATTAACACTATCAGCATGACACAAAAATAATTTCATCACTGTTGCCATCGGTATAATCAGAAATATAGCTTCCCATTTTCGGGTTGCTTGTATTTTATACCGTAACTATCACCAAGCCTGTTAAACTGAAGGCATCATCACTGAACGTTGTGGATGATCTGTAACGCTCAGCCTCGCATTCCTGATAACGCGGGTTTGAATTCCCGTCCAGCCTTGGGCTTTCCATCGTTCACTTCAGGCGAATGCCAGAATGGCTGTTTCAAAAGGACATAGTGGAATTACTTTACTCTCCTTGCCCCCAGTTCTCCCCCCCCCCTTTCTAATGACCTCGACGAGGCGTAAAGCTATAAACGAAAAAAAATATAAACATGAGGCCTCAGGTAATTATATGAAAGCACTGCGCTGATTGTTTTTGCATACCGATGTTTTCATTACTCTCGATGTTTCACTTCTTTATTACTACCACTAAACACGGTTCACCTCGTTTATTTTGTATTATTATCAGCCTGATACAGGCTTTGTTAATTCTTTCCTAGTCACTTCTCTTGAAATTTTCTTAGACCACATTGATTTTCTTTAGACCGAGCGTGGTGGGTGAGTGGTTAACGCTCTGGCCTTGCATTCGGGAGGACGGCGGTTTGAATCCCCGTCCGGGCATGTAGATTTGGATTTTCCATGGTTTCCCCAAATCACTCCAGGCGAATGATTCCTTCAAAAGGCCATGACGAATTACTTCTCATTCCTTTTCCCCAGTCCCATCCCGCCTCTAATGACCTCGACGTCGTCGAGGCGTAAAGCCATAAAAAAAATTTCTTTAGGTTTGTCAAGCAACCTACACCGGATTCTTTCCTCCGTTTTGATTGTATGTCCTACTCTTGCCAGCCTGATACATGCTTGGTTAACCCTTCCCTCGTCAACTCACTTGTTCTTTGAATGGTCAACATTGAAAAATTGGCGAATATAACTAAAATCAAACACACTTCAACAAATTATTTGAAACTACGCTAGTCACTGATGTTAATGTGAAGTTCTAATATTCGTTTTTTTCCGAAATCAGTCCAGGTGTAGAGATGATTTCTTGCAGAAAGAAGTGGCCGAATCCCTGCCCCATCTTTGCCTGAAATTATTTTCTGGCGGTAATGACCACGACGTCTACCCGTAATGTCCCAGTTTAAACGGAGACAGTTTAAAGCATTCAGCAGTCAGTTTCTAACGCACTCTAATATTTATATTGCCTCTGTCAAATATTACTAATAGGGCCCGAATTTTTTTAAAAGCATATATGCACATGCATATTTTGAGGATTAGTGCTTATTCTAAGGATATGTGCATGTATGTTAAAAGCTGATAAGTGGCTTATAGTATTTTCCCCCAATCTTATCCATGTTACATGTTTGGCGCATGGTTTATGTCGCATTGCAGAACAGATACGCTCTCTGTTTTCTTTTGTTAACAAAGTAATTTGAAGCGGGAAAAAAAGTGTGCCTAAAATCACCAGCTCTTGTAACCGGAACCTGTTCTCACTAGATGGGAAACTTGGTTGTCTGCAGTGCTGTTCTGCCAGAAGAACTGCCATGAAGTGAAAGATGCAGTCACAAGTATTGATGATGATGATGATGATGATGATGACGATCTACTGCGTGTGTTCGTGAAGCAAAGTGCGGATTTGATTGTGAATCTGTTTATCGAGATATCAAATTTATCCAAGTACACTATTCGTCACATTCGAAGGCTATTAAGGGTCTAAAAACTAGCGGTGCAACCCTTCACGAGTCTTTTCATTTGGTTCATAATACAATTTTTTCTTTAAATGCTATCCCTGGTGAAATTGGAGAAAACGTTTACAGTAAACTCAGTAGGGTGTTGGACTCAGACCGAGGACTGAAAAGGATTAAATCAATCAACAAGTATTTAAGTGGAATCACACAATCTTTGCCAGATGAATGTTCCGAAAAGTCAATACCATAGTACAAGTATTGCCCAATATCGTCAGTTGACGTGGAACGATCATTTTCGGCTTACAAAATAATTCTGCCAAACAATAGTAAATCTTTGATACCGAAAACATTGAAAAACACTTTGTATCATATTGTCATTCATCATTTTGTAAGGAATGAAACATGCACATCGGTGAGTTGAAATAAAATAAATCATCTGATAAGTATGTATTCTTTAATTGTTAGTGCATATTTTAGGTGTTTCTAGTGCATATAGACGGGGCCTTAGTTATGAGCTACCGGGTGTTTAGTGAGTATTGAATGAAATTACAAAAATATCTCAGTACCACTAAATGTTTCTGATAGACGCTAAGTGACGGCCTTTCTTTGTGTCGAAACGTTTCAGATCTTCTCATTTGATTACCTGCTTGATTTAAATATGAAACATGTTTATAAAGAACGAAATAAAAACGAATCTTCTTCTTCTTATCGTGTCGATGACAGCATCAAATATGTGGTAGTTTTTCTGCCAATGCGATGGCTTTGTCAGTAGCTGATTGGAGGTCAAATTGAGATACATTTATTCCAATTTGTGGACAAGACAGCAAATGTACCATGGTTTATCTCTCCCCGCACGAACATGTGGTATCTGGCTGTTCTCCCAGGTATCCCCTAGTGGCAAGTGTATCTTTGCAGCGGCCAGCTCCAACTCGAAGCCTGTTTAGCGACTTCCATATGGTCCATGGTTGTGCAGACCCAGGTGATAGACCCTCTTTTGGCTTGATCCACTCGAGCCTTTGTTGTAATCTCTTCTCCCAAGCCAGTATTCTTTCATTGCTTGGAATCTTAAAGGCGCGCAGATTCTAAAATGACTCTTAGGTAAATTGTGTGTAGCCGTAGAGATTATACGCAGTCTTGGTCATTGCTGTCCGTGACATCGGAGTTGCGTACAAGCTTCTGATACGCAACACCAATCGCAAGGGATTGCGCAAAGCGTCGACTGTCACACCTGAACACAACGAGCAGCTAATGTCCACATTATATTGGGCGGCTTTCTCCGCGGAAAAAAGAAGCAGTCGCCTTGGCCCTAACGACCCCGTCGTCGACACCCGGTAATATTACGACATTAGCGTCTCAATTACGTGTTGGTGCAATGTATCATCTGACATATACATCTTTGTGAATTGCGGTGCATTGGTATCTTAAATGCCCATGTGACCTTACATTTCAGAATGTTAAAGAAAAGCCTTTACAACTTTTAAAGCGTATAGAAATTTGTTCAGATAGAAGCGATTAAAGTGTCGCTCTGTAGCAAAAAATCTCAAGTTTTGCAATGAAGTTTCATTTTGGTTGGACTAGATGACCCGTACGAAAATTTACGCGAATATGATGAATAGCCAGGTTGGTGGTTTGTAATAGGATGGAAGAAGACCCACCTCATTTGTATCAATTGTTTGTTTAGAGTAACAGGTACCTAGCGAAATACTTATAGCATATTACGAAACAATTAGGAAAAACTTTTGAATGCGTAAAACATTTGTATGAGAAACTATCACTGACCTCAATAGAATACAACTAACCTGCCCAAAATACACACATCACTGTGGTATGTGATGCTGTGATCGCAGCCCGTGAGAAAATTTCGTGAATTAAATGTTTACTTAGGAATTGTAGAGAAAACAGAAAAGTTTCTGTAACAGAAAAAAAAAAATCCTAGAAGTTGCTTATCTATATAATATAAAGTTGTATGTATGTATGTATGTATGTTTGTTTGTTTGTTTGTTTGTTTATTTGTTTGTTTGATTGTTTGTTTGTTTGTTCTTCATACAAATCCACAGTTTTCAATCGAATTCGATGAAAGTTTGCACACTTATCCTTTGAAGCAAGGAGAAAAATGCTGTCTACATTTGGTTGAAAAATTTTCTGTATAAATAATACACGTTGACCTATAATTTCTAAAAATTACTGACGGCGATAAACAGACGCGTAGGATGTGTAGGTCTCTGTACTGCCTTTCCATAAAGTGGTCTGGTAGCTCAATGGTTAAAACGTTTGCTTACTGCTGTTTGGATCGTGGTCTCCGATTCAAATCTCCGTGGAGGCTAAGATTTTTAAAAATTGTTTTTGATCGTAAGAGTCACGCCTGGATCGTCGGTTATTCGGATTGAATGGTAAACTGTAGAATTCAAAAATTTAGGGATTCAGTTCGAGGCAAATCGTAGGTAGTCTTTCAATGCTGTAGGTGTACACTTTTTTACGTTATTATGATCCCTCAGGGGTTGTTCGCAGTCTGTGTGTGTATGTGTGTGTGTGATCTGCAGTAATAATACTATAAATGCGGAAGTAAGTCTCTGTCTTTTTGTTCCGTGTATTAATGGAATTTGACAAGAAAATATGTAGGAAAGGCACAGAATTTTTTTTTCCGGTATGATTAACAGTTTTAGTCACAAAATTTTGAGAACTTATCGAATGGTGACAGAAATATATTGGAAACTGATTCTCTTCAAGAGACAGATTCGACGGTAGAATGATATAGTGATAGCTTTCCTGTCATATTATGCCGACTCAGTGTTGTTTAGGACCAATCCTTCGTTACCAACAGCTTTCTATATTCAATTCTCGCAAACAAATTCTTAATCCACGCGTACGAAGTCGCGGGTATCAGCTAGTTGAAGAATAAACACAGTCACTTGACAATGGCGGCAGAGTTTGTGACCGCCGAAACGTCGGGGTCAAACGATGTACTAACTCGGCTAGCTACCCGAGAAAATTTTATTCAATAAACACACAGTTTATTGATATCTCTGTGATAAACGGTGCTGCTATCTATCGGTAACGCGTTCAATCTTTGTCCTTTAAGGGTAGAATTACGAAATATTTCTTTCCTACAGAGACCTTAATCTTTAAAATGATACCTCATTTATCTATTTCGGTTATATATCAAGGGAGATAAATTGCTCGTTACAAAAAAATACGTAATAGAAATAACGATACTTTTGCCCTTTAAGGGTCAAATTCCAAAAATTTCTTTCTTAAAATATGATGTTATCAAAGCGGAGGCCTTGATCTTTAAAATTATACCACTTTTATCTATTTCAGTTGGATATCAAGGGAGATAAATGGCTCGTGACACACACACAAATGTTGCAGAAATATTGATAGTTTTGCCCTTTAAGGGTCAAATTCTGAAAAATTTCTTTCTTAATATATGATTTCACCGAAGCGGGGACCTTAATCTTTAAAATGATACTTCATAATCAATTTCGGTTATGTATATAGGTAGATAAACGGCTTGTGACCAAAAAAAATGCATTTTAGAAATATTGACATTTTTGTCCTTTAAGGGTCGAATTTGGAAAAAAAAAAATACTTTGTTAAAATATGATGTTACCAAAGTGGAGACCGTAATCTTTAAAATAATACCTCATTTTTTTTATTTTTTTTCGTTAGGTTTGAAGGGATACAATGCCATTTAGAAATAATATACATGATGTGATACGACAGTCAGCCCAAACCAACTCAACTTCTTTCCAAACTCCATGCTTATGGAACGACAGTACTTACATATTTAATAAATTAATACACCAGTTTTTAGCGCATTTTACATGGAGTTAGTTACATCTACTCATACTGTCCTAACTGTGGCACTTTGTTCTTTGCTGTAGGCAAACAATTTTAATGTCCTCGCGGGTCTGTGTTGACTCTTCGCGGAAGCTGCTGGATTCCTATTCGTGGCTTGCGGTTACACAATGACGTTCATCGATAGACTCTTCACTCTCTTAACTTTACAGGTTGAATGTGACGCCAAAAAAGACCACGGAATACACGCGGTTAGTAACTAAATACAAGGGGGGACCAGAAACGCCGAAAAATAGGAAGATAGTAACTGACTCATCGTGTTTAATATAAGTACTAATAATCATCAAGGGTTTTCTGCTATTCAGCAGGTCCACGCACAATCAGAGCCCTCCACACCTCCTTCGGTTTCGCGATTCTCTCAGTCTCTATATATTTCCCGTTTATCATTATATCGTCAATAATTTTCTTCCTTCGCCAACCTCTTCTTTTCCCTCCATTTACAATCCCCTCCAGAGCAGTCTTAAGCAGGCACTCATTCCTCAGCACATGACCAATCCAGTTCTTTTTTCTGTTCCTTATTGTTTTCATGAGTGATCTTTCCTCTCCTACTCGTTCCAGCATTTCATCATTCCGTACTTTGTCTTTCCAACTTATTTTCTCCATCGTCCTCCACATGACCACAAGCTGGCACTCGATTTCAGGCACAAGGGTGTGGGAAGATTCTCTTTTTTAGGTAAGGGTGTCAGGGATTGGAATGAGTTACCAAGAGAAATGATGAATAATTTACCGAAAACTTTGAAGGAAATTAAAGATAAAATTTGTAGAGGGCAAATGTAGGTGGGTGCAGGATAGGGGGAAGATGGGTGTGTAGGGAAATTGCCTCCGGAGCCTGTGCTCCATTGCAATTAAATTAAATTAAATAAATATTCACATTTTGAAAGCCTCCAACCTCTTTAGATCTTCTTTGTGTAGCGTCCATGTTTCTGCTCCATACAGTCCTACACTCCATACAAAACATTTAGCTAGTTTTTCCTTTCAGGTTTTTATCCAGCCTTCCACATAATAAATTTTTCATTCTATTGAAAGCTTCCTTTGCCCTTGCTATTCTGGTTTTCACCTCCTTCTTGCAACTCATGAACGTGATGCTTGTATCATGTGTATGGGATACGACATATGCAGAAACAGTAAAAGACTGGGAAAGAAAATTTTCTTATAACTAAAATCTGCCGTGCAAAAAGTCGAGTCGTGCATTAGAGTAAGTTTGCGCACGTTTTGTTGCCTCTTTATTACAGAACAGCAGTTGAAGAGTTACTCGATTGCCGAAGCTGTTGGAACTCGATAGGCTCCTCGTTAACTAACTAATTCATCCTGTTGTCAACTAATGATGATTCACTTCAATCACTTCATCCTCCAGTTTACAGATTGCTGTCTTTGATCGCCAGAGGGCCTTACCTTCCCAGCAAAGATTACTGATTATACTGTTCTTGACTGAATAAATAGTTATACAAATGATGACACTACAAATGACGACACCGACAAACCGCTTTTCAATTCATATTTATTTTTCAGTGATCTCTAAGATAACATAAGACACCATACTTCTCCAAAGTCAGAAATCTGCGTTGAAGCCGCCATTTTTTACTGACTTAGAAGCTAGTTATCAACGAAAAATGGATTGTAAGAACGGTCATCAGATAATTTTGTGCCAGTTGTTCTCTAAACACAAAATACAAACTAAGATTCGATGCAATAGACCATACTTTAGCAAAGTTTGTTTTAACTTTAAATCATTTTCATTTGTTTACGAGAATTATTTGTACAAAGTTCTTATTTATTGTACAAATGCAATAAATATGGTATCGTTCGTCCATTCTAGTCCAAAAGAAACAACTTTAAAAAATCACACAGGAGTTTCACTTCTTGCACGTGAACACAGTGATACCCCGACCTGTACGGACCCATTGTGAAGTAAAATAATGTATCAATTTTAAAACACAATAGCTGATTTAGAATTTTTGGTTAATGTCTATAACCAAAAGCTTCAAGTTCCTAATAGTTGTGTGTGTGTCGAAAACTTCAAAGTCCATTTATTTTGTTCAGATAAGAGATTCTTCCAAAGAAGAAACGTTAGACTATTCTCTGAACTAACTAACACGGTGGTTTTGTGTTGTGTTTGCAGGTTGTTACGGACCTGGTGCAGGGCGAGTTCATGCAGCTCGGCTCCAAGGAGACGGAGAACGAGAGGTTCGCGCACTACCTCACCAAGACCTACCGCAAGACGGCCAGCCTCATCGCCAACTCAGTCAAGGCGGTGAGTAGTACAGAACTGAGTAAAACTTACTTGTAAACACCAAGCACCCACCAGTGTGGCTGGGCGCCGCACACAGGTTCGGGAAGGCTCCCTGCGGTTTTTAGGTGGTCTTCCACAGTCATCAAGGTGAATGCCAGGGAAGTCCCCAATCTCTGCGTCATAAACAATACATTCCACAAACAAATAAAATACACTTATCATTACAGCTGTAGCAAATACAGGAGTTTGAAGGTGTGTAAAGAGCAGCTAGATTTGTTTGTGGAAATTATTGCAGGACCCTTTTAGTAACTGATATGATAAGGGAGCTGGATTGGGACTCATTGGAAGAAAGGAGGGTAAAGTGATTGTTGGGAATGTAAAGGGCATATGTTGGTGATGGCGCTTGGAGGGATATTGGTCAAAGAATTAGGAATAGTAAATGGAAGGGGAAAGGCGACCATGACCACAAGCTTGCGTTCGATTTCATGCATAAGGGAGTGGGAAAATTTTCTTTTGTTGGTAAGGGTGTCAGGGATTGGAACAAATTACCAAGTGTTGTGATGGGCTATGGTTGTTCAGACCCAGGTGGTAGACCCTCTTTTGGCTTGATCCACTCGAACTCATGTTGCACTCTCTTCTCCCAAGTCAATATTCTTTCATTGCTTGGTGCTCCATTTAGTGGCTTTGAGGTCCTCAGGAAACTGGCGCTGGGTTCGTTCACTCTAAGCCTTGCGACGATAGTGTCAACTTCCCGGCGTATGTATTCAGGGGCGATGCCAGTTAATATCTCCACTTTCTCCATAGCCGATGGTCTGAGACAACCTGTGATGAGCCGGCATGTTCTGTGGAACCCATCTACTATCTCAGCATGACTTGATTTTTGCCACACAGGACATGCATACTCTGCTGCGGAGTAGCATAATGCTAAGGCAGAGGTGCGGTTGATGTTTGGGTTGGCTCTCCAGCTAGATCCGGTAAACTTGTTTAAGATATTGTTGCACGATGATACTTTCATCTTGGCTTTTAAAAGTGAGGCCTCTGTTAAGAGTTACACAGAGGTATTTTGGGTTTACACTGTGCAGCAGAATCGATCCATTCCAGGTTACATTCAGCTTTCGCTTAGCGCTTTTTTTTTTTTTTTTGCTTAGGGTCATTCTGCTTGTAGTAAGTTCCAAGGGATTAAAGATCTGTTGTAAGTCTACGCTCGACGACTTCAAAAGTCACATGTTGAACAGCTAGGGTAAGATCATCAGCGTAGATAAAGGACTTACAATGGCTGTCTGGGGGTTGATCATTGGTGTAGATGTTAAATAAAGTCAGGAAAACAAAACTGCCTTGAGGAAGTCCATTTTTCAGTTTGTGTGGACGGCTTTTTGAAGGTGACGAAGAATTGTCTAGTGCTGAGAAGTTCATAGACCTCTCAAAAAGTTTATAGACGTGGCTGAGGAGTGATATTGGCATCATTTGGGGGCTTACCAGGTTTTAGTAGTGCTATAATTTGAGCTTTCCTCCAGAGCTTTCGAATCTTAAAACTGTATAAACATCCATTGAATATCTCGAGAAGCCATTATACTCCTCTCTCCCCCAACTGCTTGATCTGCTCAACGGGGATGCGGTCAATACCTACAGTTTTTCCGTTTTGGAGGGCTTTAATACAGGTTGTTATTTCTTCCGGAGAGAAAGGGGCACTAATGTTGGAAGTTTCACTGGTGGTGTCACGGATGATCTTGGTTCCTGTGGTCCGGTTCTTGCTTCTGCTGGCTGGTTTGCTATTAAGAATTAGCTGGTGGGCAATATTATCAGGAGTGATGTTGTATAACTGCGTAGTTTGACGACGGTCGATGTGTGAGTTTTTTTAAGAGTTGTCCACGCTTTTTTGCTATTTTGCGTCATATCAGTGTTACTGATTAGGTCAGTCCACGTTTCTCATCCTTTGTTTACATTAATAATTCCCCGCATTCTCTGGTTGCTTCCTGACAGTATTGAGTGTACAAATCGGCTTCGCAGGACTGCAATCCAGGGATGTAGTTCGTTCTGCAGCCTCACGGGATGTACTGTCGCGAAGCTTTTTGAGTGATTTTTATAAACTGTTCACAGTTGCGTGGATCTGGATGTAATTGTGATATTTCCTTATCAACGATTTCTCTAAAAAGACTCCACTGCCCCCTTTTAAAATTGAAGCGTCTCTTGAAAGGTACAGTCATCGGTGTAATAATTTACTGCACGTAATTGTCTTGTGTTGAGTGGAGGGTATCAAAGATAGGACTTACTTCTTGCGGATGCTTCCTTAAAAAGGCCATGGCCGAATCCCTTCCATTCATTGCCCCCCATCCTTTCCCGTCTCTAAAGACCTCGCTGTTAGAGAGACATTAAGCAGATAAAAAAAAAATACTTCTTGCACATTTGACTGTTGTTACTGACGAACAAAAGGTCGGGATTATAACCTCTTTTCCAACAGCTGCTAAGGAAAGATTCGGATTGTTATGGCTCATGATTAAGAGTCAAGTTGTTGGTCTCTGCCCACAGTTCTACCGCCAAGCCATTAGTATTACTCTGTACGAAGCCCCAGTCAACATGATGACTGTTAAAGTCTCAGATGACAACCCTGTTTAGCTGAATGTAAAAAATTTTTGGAGGGTACTGATTAGTAACGAATACATAAGGGTACACAATTTCTCGCTACTTTTACAGCTCTACTTATGACACACTGATCATAGTCAAACATTTCACAGGCAGGTGTTAACACTTAACTTCCCCTATTAGTGCGACCAGGCTGTAGGTATAAAATGCTTTGCGCCAGCAAGCGCATTCAGACGTAAAACCAAAGCTCCAAATTTGACCATGCCAAGGATATGTAAAACCCATCGAAGGCAGCCGACACCAAAACATTGGGAAAAGGTGGTGAAGAAGAAAAAGGAAGAGACTTAAACTAAATTAAATTCATTCCAGTCAGGATTTATCCACACATCCCAGACAAGTATCATTGCTGACAGTTATCAATGATAATCGCTCCCTCTATGACTACTGAATCTTTCTTTCCTCTCACGCTGATGAAATTTGCTCAGATAGTATTTACAAAATAGTAAAAACATTTTCTTTATATTTTCGTCTCATTAAAAGTTTTTTACTGGTCCTTAATCTTGTTCTTTTAACTTTTTTCCCAAACTGGAAGCAGCATGTGCCGTTCTATTTACTGTCAACAAAATCATTGTACCAGAGGTAATGAAACATGTCGCAACTACCACATGACAGGCACAGGCAAGACTAAACGGCTGTTGCAGCGCAGTGTTCTATAGTTGAACTTAGTATGTAACCAAATATAAAACAAATCTTTTCGTTTTTAATCTTCTGGCGCGCGTATCAACCACGCATTATTCGTCACGGCCTTCTCTCAATGGCTTGGCGATGGATGACATATGGGTTTCATCTTTTTTGACGATTACTCCCGAATATGCATGTCTACGGGACCTGACTTCCTTAGATATTGGAAACAAACAGAACTGTGTTAAATTATTTGCAAATCGCGTCCTTTTCTTACCAAAGAATGAAAGCGCTAGCATTTTCGTGACCACATGGCTGTTGTATCGTCTTTTCGTATTGAATTCATTTCCTGGAAACAGCTCCTATACTCTTCCCAGTTCTTTCTTGACACATATTCTAAGTATGCAAATGGAGTGAAAAGTACTTAGAACTGAATATCTTCAAAAATACCTCTATTTTCGTTGAAGGATGTTTCGAAGTGACAATGTTACTTTGGTGATCGATGTAGTAGGAGATTATGATCCGTCGAGTAATTTGCTTCTTTTCAGCGAAGATGCCGAGCTTTGCTTCATCTCTTGCTCCATCATGATTCACAGGAGCTTGACAGTTTTACAGGAGAAACGAACCTAGACTTGAGAATCACTGGACCGGTTTTGGTTGGTTCTGCTCATCAAACATTATTTTGCAGAAATAAGAGCTCCGTGACTAGTGAAGGCAAACCTAATTCCATTTTTGGTTTTATATGCGAATCCTTCTGTTCACTGATGACATTTTTACTTCCAGGGGAACTGCACCACTTTCGGAACTTGCCAGAAACTGGTACTAACCTGTTGAAATTTAGATCAGTCGCTTCGTCAACATGTCCTCTTCACGTTTTGCGATCATACATTCCGGAAAAGTTGCCAGGAATTTAATTACAAATGCCGAAATATGACATGACGAACAGCCGTTACATGCCGCCAACGTTGAAAGAATCAGTGACAGTCTCTTAAAATGTTGATATAATCCTTCGTTGTAATGTTTTGTTGCCTTTTCAGCTCTACTCCTTTGTAAAAAGTCGCACAAAATTGACAAATACGCAATATTTATCCGAGTTGTAATACGGTGATGACTGCCATCTTACATAGCAACGAGCAACCAGAGATAATCGATTGCTTCCATTGTAAACAAATACGCCTTTGCGTGTTGGATGCCGCATAGCCAAAATTTCGTAATTTCTTATATCTAGGTCCAGGCCGTATTTCAACCTAACCACGATTTCTATGACGAAACTAAACTGTTTAGGTTGAAATGATCCCTGTGCCGATAATTTTTGTTGAAAGCATTTAGCAGTTGCTCAGCCTTTCATATTTCGGCATTTTTAATTAAATTTCTGGCAACTTTTCCGGAATGTATGATTGCAAAACGTGAAGAGGACATGTTGACAAAGCGACTGATGTAAATTTCAACAGGTTAGTACCAGTTTCTGGCAGGTTCCGAAAGTGGTGCAGTTCCCACTTACAGTAGTAGTTCCAATTCCAGGCACCAGAAATAATAATTTCACTTGGCTTTACAAAAGTAAGTAGTTATTTCTGTAAAGTTAGATTCTGCTGCCAAATAGCCTGTCTGTCTTATTACCTTCCAAATATCAAGGTGTTCCCTCGGAAGGAGGTGCTCTTCCTGCTGGTTTGATGTGGTGTCGTTTGCAGACGGCGATGCTGGCCGGAGCGAGCGCGGACGTGTCTGAAGTGGCGTTCCAGTACGGCCGCAACGTGGGTCTGGCCTTCCAGCTGGTCGACGACCTCCTCGACTTCGTGTCCTCCGCGGAGGCCATGGGCAAGCCCACCGCCGCAGACCTGCGCCTAGGGCTCGCCACCGCTCCAGTGCTCTTCGCCTGCGAAAAGGTACAGTCTACTGAGACACACAACATGGACAGCTTATCATTCGTTTGGTCACCATTATCTGTAGTACACGATCGAGATAACATAGCAAATCAAGTATCAATCAAGCGTGATAATTTCATTTATTTCCATGTACTTTCAGCCGCCGACAGATGTAATTATTTACCAGCCCAAGGCACAAATTGCGGAAGTTTGGTTGAAGTATTTCCCAGTTTGCTGAAATATCAGTCGATCATTACCATTATCAGAATGTCATTGACCCAGGGGCATAACAATAACGATGTAGACGTTATTTGGTGTCTGTGATATGGGATGCTACAGAATTAATGTTTTAAAATCATTCCCAAGTTCACTGTTGGCAGGAATAAAGTAATTTTTCCTTGAAGAAAAGTGGATTACATTTATGGAAATTATTCACAACTGTAATCCTAGAGTCCTAGAGAAGCACCAGAAAATGAATAAAAAATTTCAGCAAACATCTGTTGCAGAAGACTTGGTACAATGAGTTAATGTTAGCCAGAATGAAAAAAAACTGCAATAGTCGCTTAGTGACTTACAGAATTGGCAGAAGTTCTGTTGATCAAAATCAGTCTGCTCTGTGCCCCACACAATGAAGCTGTGCTTCCATCTTTGGAGCTGTATGAGTGTATTGTAACATAAACTAGGTTGCTAGGTTCTCTAAACCAAGTGGTGAACAGCCAGTTATTCTCTGGTATTGGATGATCAATATACCTCCTGGGACAAAATTCAGGGATATGTGTGAATATTTCTTGCACCATTTCGAACAGTACTCCTAAAGTACTGTCAATTTTTGATGAAAAAAATGTGAAGATAGATCTGCCACCGCTAGAAACAATGATTTTTCTGAGCTGGGGCAAAAGCTTGAGATTGCCGAACCTTCGAACATAAATTTGCTGTCTGAGGCAGTATAGAGCTAGTCTTCGATTTGCTCATGCTACTGACCCTTTCGACACATCTCTTACTGCTGCAGATTGTGGTGCTTATTATAACTGGACTAGTTCTTATCCCACTACACTGGTGCAGGGTATGCATTGAGGATTTGCCTGTGTGAGATAGCATGTTAGGATGTTTTGCAGGTGCAGGAGTCACATTATAAAAATGTGACTCTCTCAGATTAGCTATGGATCTGTCAAGGCAGCAGATGAATAGATAATTACTTAATTTGTGATTAAATTCATACTATTATTCAGAATTCAGTTGAAAATTTTAGTTCTGATGAAGGTCAATTAACCTACTACTCGACTGACATGCCTACAGGAAGATAGTGACGAGATTCTCTCTGTGATTGCAGTTCCCAGAGCTGAACCCGATGATCATGCGGAGGTTCCAAGAGCCGGGCGACGTGGAGCGAGCCTTCGAACTAGTGCACCGGTCGCGCGGACTGGAACAGACCCAGCTGCTGGCGAGACAACACTGTGCAGAGGCAGAGCGGCTGGCCGGCAGGCTCGCCGAGTCGCCCTACCAGAAGGCACTCGCCGTCGTCACCGGGCTGGTCATCAACCGCCTCAAGTAACGCACAGGTCAGTGGCAACAGCTCTACAACAAACCAAGCCTGGTGGGTGAGCGGGAATATTCAGGAGTCCGGCCATCCAGATTTTGGCTTTCCACATTTTCCCGAAGTGTGCTGGGATGGTTCCTTCAAATGGCAATGAGCCAAATTCCTTCCCATTCCTTGGCCCTTCCTGTCCTTTCCCATCTGACCTCAAGGTTGACAAGACCCAAATCCGTAAGCAAAACCACATACACCGTTGTTATCAAAAGATTACTAATATTATCAGTACTCAGAATACACAGTTATGTGTATGTCAAACCCACAAACCTCCAGTAAACGTTAGCTGCTAAATTATCTATACCAAACAAAACCTTACATTCAGTTTGCTCAATCAAAGCAGATGCAAATCCTTGTACCAGTTCTCCAAAAACCTAACTCCTACACATCCAAATTTGTTATACAAACAAATCAATACAACACTCTACAAATCTAACCTTGGTAGCACAGGGGCCGGCCTAGTGATGGAAGAGTCACTGGCTCCAGTCCAGCCTCGATGGACAGACTGACCCAGTACTTAAAGCCTTCATCACCCATTTTCCACTCCAGTAGACTGAATTTGGTAACAAACAAGCTTCTTTCATAATTTCCTGTCTTATTACCACTTCTCTTTCAGTATCTTCTCTCACTCTGGGTTGTGACTGGTGAGGTCATTTTATATTTTCTTCATCCAATCTTCATGGGTTTGTTTCCTAAAAATACATTATGACATTCTCTTTTCTCTTTGTCATGTATTTTGCTTTTGAGGTTAGAGAACCAAGCTGATCTGCTAGCTTGTACTTGAAGACAACACTCGGTATTTTGATACATTCTGGTGATTGCAATCCTTTTGTATATCAAGAAATATGGCTATAACCTGTTTATTTCTTTCCCAGCCTTTTTTTTTTTTTTTTTTTTTTTTTTTAAATCCTTGATGAGATTTACAGTAGAACAGACAGATCTAATTGCATGTTATTCTTTCTTTAGATTGACAACTTTCCACATCCCACAGAGCCAGTCTCTTATATTGGGATCAATGGAAAATGAATGTATTGTATCGTATTGTACTTAGCTCCATTTTCGCCTCTTGTGAACTCCCCTACCCCCACATAGCTTGATGTGGCTTTTCTCTCTACCCCCCCCCTCCCCCCACATAGCACGTGGCTTTTTTCCTTAATGATTACAGAAAACATTTTTTACTGTTTTCTCTGGTCAGACTATTGTAAGTTACATGTGGAAATAATTAAATGAAGGAAATAAATATTTACATGCTGTTGTGTCTTCTCTACCCCATTTTAACTGTGGAAAATAATATGAATGAAAATCTACGTGGGCTGGCTCGGAATCTCCGTCTCCCCCCACGTAGCCCAGCGTAGCTCTCCAGCCAACCCCTCCCCCCAGACCGAGTAACGTAGTTTATGGATGCTCCCTTGTCTAAAAACATACTTATAATTTATTTATGAGCTCCAGATTTTATAGTAAAGTATAGCTCAATGCTTCCAATGCATTACCACAGTTAGCTTTTACTTATCTGTGTAAATAAGTGCCTGTTTATTTATTTTTAAAAAAAGATATCTTTTCTGTTACATGTATCCCCTTGCTACCTACTTGCATCATCAACTTAGTCGGTTAGAATAATATCTTCAAACTCGTTTACTGTCTTAAATAAAATTTTCCTGTCACTATAAATATTGCACCCAAATGCTTGTTTTTGACTGTTGTGTCTGTGTAAATATTGGTAATGTTTCCAATTTATTTTTTTGTTATATTGTGAACCACACTACCAAACTTAATTTAATATTAGATTTATAGTTATTCAATATATTCCAATCTTAAAGGCTTTATTTTTCCCCCCTCCTTTGGGTGCCAGGAAGCTAATGTTCCATTATATCACACCTTTTTGTTTGTTTACAGGTTTTGCCACGAGTTTGACCTTAGTACTCAACTTTAGAGCTTAGTGCACAAAGGAATATGAAGCACAGCTGGACTCTCTGCAGGCAGAGGGAAACGTCTCACTGCCAAAAAAACTCAGTTTGTACATAAGCCTCGTTTTGCCCATTTGTTGAAGCAGACATTGCAGCTCCATCCAGTACTTGCAGACTAATATTGTTGTATCAGTTTTATACTTTTTTGTTTTTATTTGTACACTGAAGTGGACTTTGCAACAGTTGCTACATTCTTATCACAATTTTAAGAATATTGATTTTATAATTGTGTTACACATCCTCTTGAATCCCCTTTATTGACAAGTAATTGTCAGCATAGACTCATTTGGACAAGATTTGGACAAATCAATTGGATATTATGGTTCTTATTACCAGTTTATCTGACTTTTGTATCCAAAATTTTCAGTGATACAGGAAACAATTTCTGTTGCTTATGAAGACATACTTTATCCCAACTACAAAGTGAATATATGGGATGATATTGTTATGAAAAAAATTCGGCTTCAATAGTGTCTGATAAATAGACTGCAAAATAACCATTGTTATACTTATTTCATACACTGTGACAACAGTCCACTCCAGTCACATGATTTTGAATTGTCGAACTTGAACTTGACAGTTCAAAATATTTCTTTGTAAAGGTATGTTGTGAGGTGTAGAATAGAACTGTGTGTTGGGATTATTCAGCTGTGGCTTTGGCTTCTAATCAACAGTTGCTCAAATGTTAGAGTGAGACATATGGGAAAAAAAATACAGCCTTTGTATGTTTGCCATTTGTATGGGAATTGTGTCCCCAGTCTAGGACAGCTAGCTACTGACAGAATATATTTTGTTTAAGGCTTAAACCTCTAAGTGTACATAGTTGAGTCGATTTATGTACTGTTTGTCACACTGTAAACGAGGTGAAATATGAATAATACAGTATTTTCGTACGTGTAATTATAATTTGTTGAAAGTATTATATTGTAAACTAATGTACACATTGAACGTATTCTCAAGGCTTGTATTCAGTATCTGGTCTTATTATGAACATGTACAAAGTACAGTTAGTTGTCGCTATTTCAATGATATTATGAGAACCTTATGTTCTTATCATTATTGAGTTCAGTAACTGCAGACAAGAAATTTTAAAACTGTTGGTGTACCCCATACTTTATTCACATACGGGTTTTGGATTAAGTTTTAGTCCATCCATGTTACATTGTTTGAATAAAATTATGGAAGGAGAACGAAATCATAGAATTTTAATCTCTCATAGAAGACCCATTATTTCAGGTTTCTTAGATAATACAGTTTGCCCACTTATAGATGTTTAAATATGGTTGAGCTCTTGTGAACAGCACTTATTACATAACACTTGTATTGATAATGCATACTGCACTATCAAATTGTATATTATTCAAGTTGTATATCGTCATTAGTTGAAGTATATTGTCTTAATAAAATATTTTTATTTTTGAATTTAATGTAACACAAATATAACTTCTAATGTGAAATTATTTTATTTACAACTGAGTATTAAAACAAGTATATACAAACTACTAATTAATAATTCAAATGCTGTTCACATTTTAAAGTTTATCGTGGGTTTCAACTTTATAGTGACAGAGTTTTATGTTACATGTTTTGGCAGTAGCTAGTTATCGAATACCTATTGACCGGATACTTTTGTTCAAGTTTAATGTCAAAGTTACATTTTAGTGTTATTTATATAAACAAATTTATATATTATTATTATTATACGTGTGCCTGTATCCGGTCAAAAGGTGCTTCCAGTGGTGCAGATTGTGAGAATTATTTTTGCCACTCTCTCAGTCGGCCCCTGATAGGGCATTATTATTGTCTCTGCCATGCAAAGCAAACTGAATCTGTCATGTGACAGGCTCTGTAAATAATATTTTGTAATTGTGTACATATACATATGCAGAACAACTTAAGTGCAAACTCCAGTGAGTGAGAGTGCATATTTATCTCTGGTTAAAGGGACAGGATATGGACATGTAGAATACATATATGTATATTGGGAATATATTCAGCATATTATCTTTTTATAATAAAAATGTATTATGGAAAATACCAGTCTTTGCATTCTTATTCCAAAGAATTGAAAAACTGTTGACCTTAACATCCCATGCAAGGTTGTTCTGAACTGCTGCTTGTGCAAATGTCTTGTTTATATTGTATTAGTTTCTTAAATGTTACCAATACTAACTGGTGCACATGACTTCGTTCGTGTTTGTAAAGAATTTGGATTGACCGACATCTAACTACCATAAACACGAGTCATTTGCACTATGAAGTTCAGGCAGCAAACTAAAATGCACGGATACACGTCTTTGGTCGAAATATGAAAATATCCTTGATCGACCATATGTCCCACACTTGCACAATTACCGAAATTTGGCCAATTTTGTGATCGATGGGTGACTCTGTGCTACTACCACGTACAAACACCAGTGATCTGTGCTAGATAGTTTTGGCTCAAAACTGATACATCATGACACATACTTCTTTGGTAGAAATATGAAAGTGCCGCAGGTTAACCACTTTCAACCACCATATCTCCCACACCTCCATAGCTATCGACATCTAACCACCATAGTGCACGATTGGAGATTCGATGTTATTACCACACACAAACATCAATGGTCTATCCTATGTAGTTGTGCCAGAAAAGAGAAGTATAAGGATACACAGGGCTTTGGTCGAAATATGAAAATGCGCTGCATCGATCACTTTTAACCATCATATCCCCCAAATCCCCACAGTTATTGGCATTCGGCCAATGTTGTGCACGACAGGAAACTCCATGCTACTTCCAAACACAAACACCAGCGATCTGTGCTGAGAAGTGGTGGCTGAAAAGTGAAATATAGGTAAACACATGTCTATATATATATTAGATTTTCACCATTGTGGTGAAGGCTTTCTCACGGTAGCTATACAACTGGCACAATGTTACCAGATTTTGATGATAAAGTTTAGAAGCTCATATTCCTTAAGCAAATGCCAAGATTCTTTTATGACATCCTCAGCTAGTCTCATTGTATAATATAAATTTGTTTACAGTTCTCCAGGAGCTGTAAAGCTACATGTGTAAATATCCCCAGATTACAATGGATTTGTTTACATCAAACCCATGTAGCAGCAATCTTGTAAATGTGTGACAGTAATGAAATTTGGTAATATTACTAATCTTAAAAATAATTATTATTGTAGGTTAATATTTTAGCAATCCAGAAGCACACACATTTTCTAGTGTCAATTTCAAACATCCCACATCTGTTACTAAATTTTGGACAATTTTGAAGGCTCCTCTTAATTTTAATTTTATTGTAGAGTGTATGCTTTGACGGGTGAAAATATTCCTGTACTCCTATTTTGTAATTTCTCTTTTTAAATCTTAAATTGTACAATTTCTCCATCTCTCCACTTAGGCCCCTTGCAAATTTCAATTTTAAATTCTTTCAGTGTTAATGGAAAATATTTCTCATCACTTCTATTGGTGATTTAACCCAATCACTGAATCTGCATTTGATATCTTAAGTGAGGATCCCATACTACATCACCACATTCATTAATGTTCTGGCAAAAGATTTTTAATCCAACACTCTCACTTCTCTGGTACGTCGCCTTAACACCCCCTCCAATAAATGAAGGCTTTTGAAACCTTTTCCTACAGCCTGCATGATTTGTACTTGCCAGTTTAATTTGCTATTTACAATAGCCAATATTTATAATAGCCATTAGTTTTTTTATTATATGTGTATCTGATAACATTTATCTTCATTCCATGCTGACCTACCCAGCTGGTATCCTGTGCAGTTGACTCTTACCAGTTTTGGTCATTTACCTTTATATTATCTGCAAAAAACTCTGGTGGAACTAGGGTTGCCAACTTTCTTTACAAGAAATAAAGTATATTCAGGTCTATGAAGGTTATTAAACAGTATTTTAGAAAAACGAACAGTATTTTATTTATTTATTGTTTTAAATACATATTTTTTAGAGCTTGTCGCACAACTTACTAATTTACAATCTTTTTAAAAAACTTCATATGCCTCATCACAATTAATATCGAAATTAAAATAAATGAGGAGCTCGTTTTTTATTAATTTGATAGATGCTCTATTTCTATCATCCCGCCACTTAGCATTCATTACTGAAAAAACTTTTTCAGTAAATGCTGAGGTGGCGGGAACAGAAAGTAGATATGAGACAATTTTAGTGATGTTTTTAAATTCTTCTGAAGTGTTTACTAATAAATGGCTCCATTTTTGGCTAGCACTCATTTCAAGAAAATCTTTGTCTTCTGATATTTTTTCATAAATTAATTTAAAATTTGTTAATTCTGAATATAAATCATCCATACCAATATTGAGTCTATATAAATTTAGATTATCTATAATTTTCTCAAAATGATCAAATGACCGCAGACTTCAATGACAAACAGCTAATTAAAGAAAGCCAATTAGTTTGATTGATTGAAATCGAACCATTCTTCTAAATACAAATTAGCTTTTTCAATAAAAAGTATAAAGTTATTTATAGTTCTATTAAAAACTTCTTGGGAAGACTCTCTAATAGTATTTAAAACTTTTTTTGTTTCATGGCCAAAATACTTATTATTTTTTTTCTTTGAATTAGCTCAGTCTTTAAACCAGTCATAATGTTATAAACATCTAAAATAGTTACATTATTTCCTTCTAATTTTTTAATTGTTTTATTGAAAACATTTAATATATAACTAGCATACAGAAGGATAAATTACTTTATTTTTAACATTATCATCTAACATTAATAAATTTTGAATAACCATTGGACAGTCAACATCCAAATCAACAAAGTAATTACAAATTGGTGTCCAATTAAGTAAAATTGTATCAATCGCTGGTAGAAGAGATAGCCAACGAGTTCCTATGTGTCGTTTTATTTCATGAAACTCTCCTTCAGCAAGTGCTACAAATCTTTTTAATTCTTCTCTTCTGCATGCCGACACAGAAAAATGGCTATAGATTTTTAATATAATGTTCTCAATGTCATAACTTAAACAATTCATAGCATGTTTTACTGAATTGTGCACAATATGGGCATGACAATTTCCTTTTATTAAGTCTGGCACAACCTCTAAGATGTTTGTATATAATGAATGATTATGTCCAAAATTTGCATTTGTATTGTCAGCGCTAAAACCAGATAATTGATTGAAAGGAAGTTCTAAAGACTCTAAGGAGTTTTTAATGGCTGAAAACATCCCATTGGCTGATTCATCTGGATTTTCATAAAAATCAATTAATTTTTGTTGTATTCCACTTTTAGGGGTAAAATATTGGACTACCAGAGGACACAATTTGATATTTTTTTTATTGGAGGCATCAGTTTGTAGACAGTAAAATACATTGTCTTTATTTAAATGGTCAATAACAGACTGCAAGGAATGTGGGCCAAGAACTTCGGTCACTAATGCCTCCATTTTTGTCCTAGCCAATCGTAAGTTAGTGGCTGTTTTGGAATCAACATAGATAATCTTATTTAATTTGATACTACAGTCCTGGCTATTGTACGATAAATTATGCTTGACAGTATGGTATGTCATCGCTAACTCGGCCGCTGTTAACTTGGTATCTTCATTAGAAAGGGGAGACAAGCCTGATGTAGAAGCAGAAGTTTTAGGAAAAAACTTTTGTAAAAATCCACTTGATTTTCTCATTTCCATTTTTGCTTGATGTTTTTTGCTGGTCAAGTGTTGTTTAACCTAAAAAAATGGAAACGAAATATATTATGTAAAATAGTTTCCTAAAAATATGTAATAATTTAAGCATATCAAAAAATAGATAAGTGGAAATCAAGCAAGACGCAAACGAAAGTATCAAACCTGCCCAACACCTGCGTGAGAAATAGTAAATGTTAAAGCACATATTTTGCATTTAGCATTAAATTTGCACAGTGGATCACTCGTTAACCAATCATATTGGCATTCCCATTCGTGCTTATATTTTTGTTTTACTTTCGATAGTTTGGCTTTCTTACTTGGCGTTGTAGGAGTAGTATCAGTAGTATCACTTTCCATCTTTTGTACACTAAGCTTATCACTACAAAGTCCACACAAAAAACGGTTATATTCTGAGAACGTAACGTAGTAGTAATAGTAACGTACACACCACACTCGCACGTCTGTCAGTGAGTGGAATGACAGTCTTGAATATTTGCCACTGACAGATTCGTTCAGAAACTCAGTGTGATTTGTTTGTGGCTGCACTGCACTGAGCAGTGAGCGCCCTCTGACTAAATAAAAACAATTTGTGAGCGTCTAAGTGTAACACATAATAATGTGTCTGCATTTTGATGCTGAAAACAGTATTTTGTATACTTTATTTTTGTTAAACAGTAAAAAGTATAATTTAATGAAAAACAGTATAATACTGTTTAAAACAGTATAGTTGGCAACCCTAGGTGGAACTGGCATTATACATTAGCTTGTAATAATACTTTAATTGAGTCAAGAGACTTATGGCTTACCAGAGGGCTGAAAAAGGGTGATGGTAGTACCAGTCCATAAAGTAAAGATAGCAAATGGGATTAAAAATTACTGGCTGATTAGTTTAACATATGTCATAGGTAAGTTGATTGAGAGGTTGAAGTACAATGTCTGTGAGGAAAGAAATTGGTTTGTAAATCAGTATAATGGCTTTTATGCCAGTGGTAGCCTGGCCAAATTTTAGAAATAGAATTTTCAATTGGGCCACAAGCACTACTTTCTTGGAAAAAAATACTTGAATGGAGGAAAGAAATAATTAAAAATGAAACATACATTTTGATGATGTATTAAAAATATAGTTATTTTAATGCGTTGAAGTCGAAAGGAGTGTTACTGAGTGTTGTAATGTCTGATATCACCGTTGAAAGTTAAAGTTTATAGATACAATTATTCAGCTCGTTGGGCCGCATGTCGACCTACGGCGGACTGCAAGCGGGCCACGGGTTGGCCACCCCTACTTAAGGCAAAGATATTCATGTAAATACCAGTGGGCTATACGCAAGATATTTTGAATAAAATGGATGAGGGAGCCCAGTTTATGGTGTAGCACTATATATTTCGAAGTAATTTCACAGAATGATCCATAAAATAGTGGTAAATAGGGTAAAAACTATTGGAGTGAATGAAACGGTGAGTTGCTGGGTAGAGACATTCTTAAAATATAGAAAGAAAATGGTAGGAAATACAGTATCAAAAGAGGATGAAGTGAATATTGAAATTCTACACCATAGTGTACTGGATCCATTGCTATTCATTATTACAATTAATCATTATAGTAAATATTACAGACAGAAGTTAGATTATTTGCTTATTACATAACGGCCCACATGGGATAAAAATCGGAGAGAACTCTGAATAGCTGCAAGGTGGTCTGGACAGGATATCCAGATGGTTTGGTTGACATGGAATGACATTAAATGACTTAGAAGGTACATAAATAAAAATTAAATGTTTTTTTATGATTGCAGTATGGGGAATGAATTGCTTGTTAAATACCTTAAATCAAAATATCAAGGCATGATATTTTATAGTGAGCTCATTTGAGTAGGACACATTTGGCAGGTGATAAAAGAAGACATAAAAATCCTTCATTATTGGCTCTGGTGGTGAGGGAATACAGGAGTTGGAGGAGGTTCAACAGAAATTACTGCAAAACACAATCAGTAATTGTTATGATAAAAGAACAGGATTTGGAGTCATTTGAAGACAAAGGAGTGTGAAGAGACTGGTGGGAGCATATAAGATGTATATTGGTGATGAGTCTCAGATGGATATTGGTTGAAGAATTAGGAGTAGTGCATTGATGGGTAATGATTACCATGACCACAAGTTAGCAATTGATTCCAGACATAAGGGAATGGGGAAATTTTCATTTATGGTAAGTTACTCAGGGATTGGAATTAGTTTACCAAGAACACTGATAGAATTTAAATTTAAAATTCAGGGAGAACAAAAGTAATTTGATAGAAATTTCACTCACATAATTAAAGATAAATATAAAAAAATGGAAAAAACTGGTATTTAGGTTGGTGTTTGGGCTTAAGTTCCTGTGCAATCAAAATAATTTAATCAAAAATACTGGGAGATGAATGTTGACTAAATATAAAAATCGGTAGGGAAAAATTAATGTAATGATTGCAATAAAAGTAGATTAATTTAAAAAATAGGACAACATTTATTACTGTACATTTAGGATGTACAATTACATCTGATGGCTAAAGTGAGAACAATGCCAAAAGCAGAACAGCGATGGCAAAAAAGAGCTCTAATTTCTAATATTAACCTTGGATTCAGAAATAAGTGTGTATAATTGTATGAATGTAAAGTTGGAAATTTGGGAATATCAGAGAGGAGAAGTTGAAAATTTAATAATAAATAAAAATATAATGAACATGTTCTGAAAATGCTGGGTGACGAAGGAAGTTTGGAAGAGACTTACAGTAAGAATAAACTGTGTCACATTTGAAGACATGCGGTTTTGGTTAGTTTGTTAGTAAAGGGTACAGTTTAGGGAATTAACTGTAGAGGAAGACAAAGGAGTGAAGCATATATTCTGTTGATAGTTTGTGAACTGTTCTTTTAGTTCTACTTTATGACTATTGTTGCAAATGTTTTCTCTAATTTTGAGCATAAGTACATAACTGCCTGAATTTAAAGTCTCAAAATAGTGGAAAAAAAGTTAACGCAACTATCAATAGTGTCAATCCTGTGAAGATTGATTTATGCTAGACCAATGTCTTTTTAATGAAATACTTTCCAAGTTATAAAAAGAGGAATGTAGTTTCCACTGCAGAAGAAACAAAAATTAAGAATCTGTTGAATTTGAAATCAAAATGCTGCATGATTACTAATGTTTATATACTCTGTGGGATGTATGGAGAGAAAATGCATGAACAATTTGATAGTTAATTTTGAATTTTATTGCTTTTGATAAAAATCCAAGTTTGCCAATGTGGATGCATCAAATTTTATCAAGAGATTCATGGGGCCACGTTTGAGTCCTGGCCCTTCTGTGCTAGCTATCCTTATTGCAGTTTTTAGGTCATTTTCCACAATCGTCAAGGTTAATTTTGGAAATGGTCCCCAATCTCCGCCTCATAAACTGTACATTACACAAACAGAAAATACACTTACCCCACACAGAACATAGTTACATATTTCTCAGACAGATGGCATCACATCCACCTCCCCATAAGACGTCGACGGGCTTAGCAAGCTGGTAGGCTGACTGAAAAATATGCTTTCAAAATAAGCACAAATCTCTTGAAAGACTAATTGATAAGACTGAACTGAGAAAGTAGAAAGAGTCTGTAATGATGATAAAAATCTAAATGCCACTATTTTTGAAACAATGAGAGAAGAATAAGAGCAATGAGTGTATTTAAATCTTCATCAATTGGTTTCAGAGTCAGCATAACAGGCATACAATATGATAAAAGTGGAAAAGGTAAAAATTGTCTCTACTCAGGTTCTAATGTGGGATTGTCACTCTAGTGGCTCAGTGGTTAAGGCGCCTGACTGGAGATCAAAAGGTCTCCAGTTTGAGTCACTGTCTTGGCGGGTATTTTCATAGGCCCTTAATCCAACAATCACCTCTGGCACAGCATGCTGTGTAATGTGAAGTATACCAGAATGCTTCCTTAGTTCGGATTCCACGTTAAACTGTAGGACCCCTGTATCCGGAAGGATTGCTGGGCTAGGTTAAGGTGGCTATGACAGGGGTGGAATGCACAGCCAATAGAAACCCTGTAACCAGGTAATTACGAACACACGGAATTATTATTATTATAATGTGGGATTGGCACAGAGAAAGCTGTACATTTGTTGCCAAGTCTTTGTAGGAACAGCGCTAAGCTCTGACTGCTTTAGCACTAAAAATCTTTGTCTGCTGTACTCATCAGACAACAAACTGAGTAACTCTGGGAAGATATCTGTTCATTCAGCTTAAAGTAAAAACTACCAGACAAACTGCAATTTGAATATTGATTAAAAAAGTTACTGGAAGAATTGTGCTAAAGTGCTAATTTTCTAGAGAACATATCTTTTAAAACTCAAGATCTGTTTGTACCTATATCTATTAAATACTGTACCTTCCTCACTATTCTGAAGTAACAAGTTGCTTTAACATTGCACTGTTAGTATGGTGAGTCATCTGGGATAGCCTAAAAAAAGAGCTATGATTATCAGAGTGACACTCTAGCAAGTTACTGTGCTATAATTGTGTCTAGTTTGGAGATGATACTAATTATGGTTTAGACCATCCTTTCCCAAAGATTTTCAATGGAGGACTTCTTACAAATTATACTATGATCATCGCAGATCCCTTAGTAATAATTATAATAATCAGTGGTGGATATATAAGTTTATCAAGCCAGAGCGAAAACCCTTGAGATTGCAGCCCCTTCAACATGAGTTTGCCACCCGAGGCTGTGTAGAGCTATTCTTTGATTTTACCGTTCCCTTGATTGTTGCTGCTCGGGGCAGTAGAGCTAATAAAAAAAAGTCGCCGCCATACGAATGTGCCATTTACCACCCCTTAAAACATGTTTTTACCGCCCCCCTCCAGTTGCCATCAAGGGCAAGTTTCCCAGTTTGATTCCCCCTAGATCTAGCACTGATAATAATAATAATTTGAAATTGGCTAGTCTAGAACCATCATTTAATACCTTGACTCACATTTCACACATTGTTGCTAGAGTTACACGTTTTCATACCTCCATTTATGCTGTCCTAATTATTTGTTTATTTTTATTTTGTTTGCAGCCCATTAAGAATAGGTTCCCAGGCACCAGGTTGGAAAAACCTGCTTTAGACCATACAGGACTATACTAAGTGGTTGTCCTGTCCACACTGAAATTAAAACCATAATCAAACGAATGTTGAAAGATCTAAGGTAACTACGGAAAGAACACTTCACATGTACTTGAAATGGTAGCTATGAGGAAGACAGAGAACAGTAACTACATCAAAGGGTGGTTTTGTGGTTAGTCGAATTTCAGGTGTACTCAAAAACTGTTACTATGAAAATTAGTATAGTACCATCTAAAACTTGAAAAGCAAGATTCTAAAATTTTGGAAGAGTTATGGTAAGATATAAAAACAGATTAGCCAAGCAGTGCAACGTCTACAGTATTATATGGCTACTATTATGGGACAAGGAATTTACTATAAAAACTAAAATCACTATACATAAGCTTATTAATTTTTTAATTGTGATGGAGCTAATGCTCCTGAGGCAACTCTCCCAGTCATCTAATTATCCCTTTTTATTTTATTTTTTAAACTTTTCTTATATAATTGGATTGCTAAATTCCTACCCCATGTACCTTTCTGATTTATAAATTTTAAGTACCCTTTTCCATCCATTTAATACCTTTAGAAACATATGCAACCGTGCAAAAAGGAATTCTTCAGGAACACCCTGAATGAAATACCACTCAATCAAGCAAAAAATGTTGACATATCAATGGATTTGGTAGTATTAACACGTTTGAGAAATGTAGTAAAATGTAAATTTGAGTAACATGTTGACGTTGAGTACTTAAAGACGAGGACTGATAAAAGAAAAATAATCTCTCGATGCACAACAGTTTATCACAAGAGTATTAAGGCCAGTCTATTTCAGGCAATCTGAAGGGATGCAATGGGGGATAATTGGTCATGGGTCTCCGCACAATTCAAATGTTAGTAGTGAATATCAGCATAAATGGGTTTCCAAAATCTATACTATTATAAATTTGCAAGCAGGCTACGTGTGTCTCATTATTTGAACGGAAGACGCGTAAAAACTACTGCAACATTTTGGATGGTGTTTTCAAATATTTAGAGCTGCTGGTTACAATTGAAATCTGTGGTAATAGCAAATGACTTATATGAACCAAGGAAAGGAGGGAATAATTAAATACAATTCTAGAGATGAAATTATGAGATACGGATCACACTATAATTGAGATGTTCACTCCTTATACAAAAGTGACAAAAATATCACACAACTTAATTTAGAATTCTGTTTAATATTTTGACTTCAAATATTTAGTTTTTCAATTTCTTGAATGCTGTAAACGCAATACCTGAATCTGATGTTAAGCATTACTAATAACGGTGTTCAATTTACTGTTAAAAATCATACATTCGACCAAATATGAATATCTCTGGATTATATATATCTGCCTTTGGTTATAATTTCCTGGTTTCATCTGTTCTTATAAATGTAGTTATACGGACTTCATTACTCAAACCACAACATAATATTTTAACTCTTTAATGCATGGGCACCGGGAGGGGTGTGCAAGGGGTTGCAATTGCACCCCCCTGCTATGAAATTAATAGAGGACAAAAGTAGATGTGGAAAAAGAAAGAGGAAAAAATGGGGGTCTCCGTCAAAATCTCATGTCATTTTAGAGGGGGAGGTGGGGGGAGTCCAACCAGATCTCACGAAGGGAATTCCGGAAAAACACCTCCACAAGTCATTAATGGACGCCCCCCATCATAGTAAAACAATTTTCACAAGCTTAAAGAACCATTGAAAGACTTAGCGGGCGGAAATTTTTTATCAAAATGATGATACTTGAAAGAAGAAGTTACTTTTTTCAATGAACTGACAGTGGAAGAATATTAGACAGGGATACAAGTGTTTGAATTTCCATTTTGACTACGTAGAAAAGTAGTGTAAGGTTATGAGTACGTAAAATAAAATGTTAATTTTTATACATGTTTTAAATTACTAAACGGGTACTATTCTCGTATAAATAGGTAGCTAAAAATACTGTTTCGTTTATGCGTCTTCGCATACGATTTGCCGTCAACAATACATTACTTTCCGCTTACTATAATCGTAATTGAAACAAAGATGGCGGAATTACGAGGCTGTGAAACAACGTTATCAAAATGGTTCAGGTTCTGTCATTGTGTTTAAGCTGTATTATACACTGTGGAAATAAGCGAAAATGTTTATTTAATTCAGATAACCACGGTATCCTATCTGGAGCAACCAGTATAACTTGTATCTTTGACTGATTACCTCATCTGCCTGGAATCTGTTCTCAAAGCAACCTGGCAGAATTCATACTGATATTTTATCACACACTTTTGTCAGTTTGCTAACGGATTAAGAAGAACACAAATGAGAGAATCTGGATACAGCTTTCCTGTTTTCTTTTTTAAATTAAGAATATGTCAGAAACATGGAGGAATATTCCTTCCTCCTTGGTCAGAAATATGTAAATACTATTGTCATAGATGAGCACAGTAAGAAATATGTTACATCGTTGCTATATAGGTGTCCCGTTAAATCTTCAATAGTGTCCAACAGAGACAATATAAGTGACCACATGTTAGCTTGGAGGAAGGAATATCCTCCATGCATGTTAGTCGCTTTAAACAATTTACTTCAATTTTGAAGTATCTTTGGAGGCAATGGGCAAAGATTGTGACCTTATTGAGGGGTGTGCGAAGATATAATTTAATACCTAACCTACCCTTACTATTAATACCCAGAAATGAATCACATTTTTAATTACCCTTTGTAGACAATTTCTTCAATTCATAACTCTCTTTCTAATTTGTTTTCTTGCGTGATTTGGACAGTAAAATAAACCAAAATATAATAATGTTAAGGATCAGGAGAAATACCATCACTTGGTTAACAGAAGGAATTAAAACATAAGAATCTAGACAAACATAAAGGAAAGATAAAAAAAAAAATTCAGCTAAGGCTTTTGCTAACATTATTATCATTTTTAATGCCTTATTTTTCTGTATTTTTATGCCATCTGCTGTCACAGCTGTACTCCATCTCCTTAACATTATTACGCTAAAAAATATCAAATCATTTAATGATTGCCAAACGTCAGGCAATTGAAAGTAACTAGACGACCCATGCGAAAATTTCGCTAATAAAATGCTATGAATAGTGAGGTTGAATGCTTGTAATATAATGAAAAGTAGAACTCCTCTTTTGTTGCAAATATATATTCGTTTAATGTAATAGGTATGCATCAAAATAATCACAACACATTACGAAACAGTTAGGAAAATTTAAAAAACACTGTATTTACGACAAACTGTCACTGACCTTAACAGAATATAACCAACCTGAACAAAATGCACACAGCATACCAACATCTCTGTGATATGTGTTCTTGTGCGAATAAATTGTTCACGTGGAAATTGAATAGCAAAACAAAAATGTTTCCATAACAGAATAAAATATACAAAAAACTACATATTGTATAAAAAACAGTTTATTGACATCTCTGTGATATCTGCTGCCGCAATCTAGGCTCCAAACTGTCTTATACGCGCAACCACTTTCGGCATCAAATTCCGACAAATTCTTTCTTAACTTATGATTTTACCTAATTGGAGACCTTAATCATTTTCTTTCTCAAAATATGGTGTAACGGACCCGAAGACATTGCAAAGACCTCAGCTTAATTATCAAGTGAGATAAATGACTCAAGTAAAAAAAAAATGCATTTTAGAAATGCTGATATTTTGGCCCTTTAAGGGTCTATTCAGGATAATTCCTTTCTAAAAATATGATGTGACCAAAGTGGAAACCTTTAGTTTTAGAATGATACCTCATTTATCTCTTTCGGTTAGATGTTAATGGAGATAAATGCCTAATGAAACAAAAATGCACTGTAGATCCATTGATCCTTTTTCCCTTTAAAGGTTGAATTCCAAAAAAAATTCTTTCTTAATATATGATGTCACCAACGCTAAGATAGTACCCTTCACAACCCTACTTTATTTATCGATTTCGGTTAGATATCCAGGAAGATAAATGGCCTGGGACTAAAAAAAAACGCATTTTAGATAGATTGACATTTTTACCCTTTAAGGGTCAAATTACGAAAAATTCATTTCCTAAAATATAATTTGACTATGGTGGAGACCTTAATCGTTAATATGATACCTCATTTATATATATCGGTTAGCTATCATCGGAGATAAAGGGCTCGTGACACAAAATTTCGTTGTAGAACCATTTATACTTTTCACTTTATGGTTTGAATTTAAAAAAAAAAATGGTTCCTAATATATGATGTCACCAAAGCTGAGACATTACTCTCCATTTATTTTAATGGCTTTTGACCTTGTCGGCCATATTTCCAAGTTTATTACATTTTATAACAATTCACATTTCAGTTTCTATATATGTTCTTTTGTACATCAAGTTTACATTATTGATTATATACTATAATATGTCGACATGGAATCGGTTACATTATTAATATCTCTTATCTGTGCTGTAGAGGGTTTAATATACAATTAGTTGGATTTTGGACACTATAACTTAATTCGATTTGGCTCAGTGTGAAGCCCTAAACATTCACAATGGCTGAACATTCTTGCACTGTATTAAGTCTAGATAATGTGTATGAGGATATTTCTGTTCGGATGCTAACTTTGTTCCCATCGTTTTCTGTTGGGTTTTCTAATTTTTTTAAGATTTATATTTGAATGATTGCGTGCTTCAAATAGGACATTATGGTTTTGAATATTTCCTGTTTGTTGGACCACAGTAGGATGGAAAATTTGGTTGGGAGCGCAATATTGAATATTGCAATTTATGAGATCTTTCTGCATTCTGATCTGAATGTCAGCGTGTTTCTTGCATGAAAATAGGAGGTGATTTATGTCCCCTAATGCCTCATCACCGCAGTCATATAGGGGGGTTACCTCTCAATCCTATCCGTTTTAAGTGGCTGGGAAATTTATCGTGATAGAGTCGGCTTCTAATAGTGTTCATCAAGTAGCGTCTGTTTACTTTCCAGCAATGGAACCACGGTTTGGACGAGATACATGGTTGGATTCAGCCGTAAATAACTCCTTTCCAGAGCACTGAATTGTTCCAATCTGTTTGCCATATTTTCCTTGCTCTCTGATTAATATCTTGCAGGAATGTGGATGCATTCTTAAATCCTCTTCATTTATCGATTTCGGTTAGTTATACGGGGAAATAAATTGTTCGAGACACAAAAAACGCAATTTAGAAATATTGACTTTTTGTCCCTTAAAGGTCGAATTACGATAAATTCCTTGCTTCAAATATAATGTGACAACGGTGGACACTTTAATCTTTAATATGATACTTTATCTCTTTCGGTTAGATCTTAATGGAGATAAATGGCTCACGACACAAAAATACGTTCTAGAATCATTGATACTTTTCCGCTTTAACGGTTGAATACCAAAAAAATTCTTTCTTCATATGTGATGTCACCAAAGCTGGGACATTAACCATCATAATCCTACCTCATGTATCGATTTAGGTTAGATATAGAGGGAGATAAATGGCTCGAGACACATAAAACGCATTTTAGAAATATTGACTTTTTTGCCTTTTAAGGGTCGAATTATGAAAAATTCCTCTCTTAAAATATTATGTGACCACAGCGGAGATCTTAATATTTTATGTGATACCTCATTTACCTATATCGGTTAGACATGAAGGGGGATAAATGGGTCATGACACAAAAACGCGTTGAAAAAATATTAATACTTTTGCACGCGAAGGGTCGAATTCCTAAAAATTCCTGTCTTTATGTATGTCACCAAAGCGAATATCTTAATCTTTAAAATGATACTTCATTAAACGATTTCAGATGGGTATCCAGCGTGATAAATTACTCGAAATACAAAAAAAAAGTATTTTAGAAATATTGATACTTTTGCCCTTCAAGGGTAAGCTTTAACATGACGCCTCATTCATTGATTTTGGTTAAGTAAGAAGCCATGAATGGAGATAAGGGATTGTGACAAAAAAATACATTATGAAAATCTATATCTTTATAAATGAGAAAATTTGGATGTATTTTCGGCCTCAATCACGTCCTAATAGCTAAAAAGGTTTAAATGAAATTTGGCACGAAGTTAATAAATTGTGTGCGAAGTGACATAGGATAGTTTTTATCACGCAAAAATGAATAGTTCCTATAGAAATTGCCATTGTAATTTCGCAAACTGCAATGAGTTTCCTACTTCATACACGGAAGTACACGTTTACTCCTTTTTATGTAATTTAAGTCACAAACACTTCTTTTCAGAAATAAAAGCTTCTGATATATGCATGTGTGTGATTAATTTAAAAGCGCTAAAACTGATGCACTTGACAAATAATAATTAGGAAGCAGGAAATATAAATTTGTAATTAACCTTAAATTTTTTTAAATCGTACTGTCGGTAAGTTCACGAAGTTACTTCTTCAGTTGCATATATTAAATGGTATAACACCTCAGGTATCACAATATATCGTAATATATGCGTCATAATAGATGCGAAAAATCAAAGCTTGAAAAAAATTAATAATAAGAGTACACCAGCACTAAAGTCGGTTCACTAAAAGTTATAAAATAATCGTCCTCGAAATGTCGTTTTTGTGTGTTCGTTACAAATACGAAACGGTTTCGTTTCCACCTAAGTTCAATTTATTGCTTGTGTTTCTTTTCTTTCTTCCGAAAATTTTCTGTAACATTACAAATTATTTTTTTCCAAAATTTAAAACTTAACAGAAGACAGCTAACCCTTTTTTTTTTTATTGAAATTTGTTCAAATAGTTGCTTATAATAAACGAAACTGTCTTTTCTGCTTACTGTTCAATATTCTACAAATAGATCCTAACTATAAGCTGGCACTCGATTTCAGGCACAAGGGTGTAGGAAGATTCTCTTTCTTAGGTAAGGGTGTCAGGGATTGGAAAGTTACCAAGAGAAATGATGAACAATTTGCCAAAAACCTTGAAAGAATTTAAAGTTTGTAGCGTATCGCCAGGGGGGGGGGAGAATTATTAATTAATTCTTAATATTTTACGCTATACAGGATACTATAAATGAATATCAAAAGGTAAATTATTCAAATGAGAATTGGATGATTCTGGGATTTGAAAACTGTCACAAAAAGACATTTTAATAAAGATTTTTACAATGGCATCTACAAATCTGAGCGTATTTACCACTACGTTATTAAACAAGAGGTTGTGCAATTTCTAAGCAACGCTCAGACGTAGAATGAGCCCTTTAAATGCAAGCAAACAAGTATAGTTGTACTTTAAAAATCTCACAATTATTCTAATACAAAGTATGTTACCAGTTATGATGATGGCAAACAATAATGAATTTTAACAGGTTGGGACGCCACGAATGATTAACCTGCATTCGACAGTTACACAGTCTAGCTCAGTGGTTTATCAGATCAGAGCAAGGATCTTTATCTCAGATGCGCTTAAGGGTACAGTACAGTTTCACGGATGTTGCGGGCTGAATGGCTTCGTAGAAACACATTACCGTTCCACGGCAGGTAGCGCTGGGCGGAGATGACCACCCTCAATCGTCGTAACTGGCCACGCCAGCAGTACGCGGCAAGTCGCAAGTTAGAAGTCAGTCCAGCACACATGGACTTGTCTGCTCCGGAATGGAATGATCCTGGCTGGCCTCACGACTGGAGGGAAGCCAGGAAGGAAGTGTCTCGTCTTTTCTGCCGCCACGGAGGTAAACTCTGACTCCGCCTCTTGTGGCTCGAAGACGACATAGAACATAAAATTCCCCGAATCTTAGTACTATGTCCCCTGTGATTGGCTGACCATCTGACGTCATGTGAATCTGTAGTTTCTCTTCGCCACGTTAAGTTTCGGCAATCTTCGCGAGCCGATGCCTCCTTCGGGAGGAAGGAATTCTGTTTACGGCTGCCTGCCCGACAGAAATCCCTAATCCTCTTAACATTCTGCCCAAAAGGCGCCAGCCCGTCTGCCCTTCACTGAAGCGTAAAATCCTTGCCTCTTATCCTTTCAATGTGCATCTTTCGAACATACAGACATCCCAAGAAATGGAAAAATATTCTATTCCTTTACTTTATACACAATAAAAAGTGATATGTAACGGGGAGCTTAGCGAATCGTTACAAGTTATAATTTGTATAGGGCAAATGTAAGTGGGTGCAGAAAATGGGGAAGATGGGTGTTAAGGGATCGTGCGCTCCATTGCAATTTAATTAAATAATTATTATCCTTCACTTAAAACGAATGTATTCATTGGTCTATCGTAGAAACTTTTCGTTTCGAGAAGCCATATTAGGAGTCAATTAAAGTTTCACCGGTGTCCAGCCGGATGGTGTCGTTTTATGACACCATCCGGCTGGACACCCGTGAAACTTTCATTGAATCAATACGCCGGGAAAGTCTCCATTTGCATATCCTATTAGGAGTAGTTTTAATTGTGATACACGTCGTCACTAACACGGCGCTTATGAAAGCAGCTTATTTATTACCAACAATTAATAAATTCCAGCTGCCTCATGCTATAACAAAAATATTCTGGTCCAGGTAGCATTTCAACCTAGCCACTATCTCCGCTAATATTGACACTACAAAATCAAACGATATTGTGATGGAACTCTGTTTGTGCGTGTGATGCAGAGTTTGAGTCCCTCAGATGACGCCAAAGTTCCGTTTTGGGTGGCTGAGTGGATGTTGATTGATTGTCTATCGAGCGTGCGATCACTAACCTGTCATAGTATTTTCTTCTTAATGTTTCTTCTTGTCAGGATGACGGTCTTCTGTCTTGACACCAGGCAACTGTTGATAACGCAGTATGGCCAAACTGCGAGGACAAATAGCTGCAGGAGCAACTATAGTCTGTTAAAGATGTTATGGCTTCAATTGAAAGGCTGCGTAAGTTCTTTAGCTTGAGTGATAGTAGCCTGATAGGGATTAGAAAGGTTACAGAAGTTACAGAAAATTTCCGGTTTATTGCAGTTTTTTCTATACCGACAGTTTCACAAACACTATTATACACCTTCAGTATGAAGTTCAGCTGGACTAAAGCACGCGAACTAACACAATCACTGTATGGCGATGTAAACTTCACTTGCAAAATTAATGTAAGCTGTAATGAATTCTGGACTTTTCGTTGTAGGCCTACAGCGTAGGTAACGAGCAAGCTAGTACACATTTTTAAATTACGTTATTTTAATAGTTGCCGTGATGCTGATGCCATAGTTCATTTAACTGGATGTAGTTCCACATGAATTTATGATTTTCTTTGCTTGTACGACCGCCGTATTGCAAAGGTCATTTTTCAGACAGTTTTTAGCGGTTGCTTTGATATCACGATCTGAAATAGTGGGTCAAGTTTATATCGCAATTCATGACGTCACTAAGAGTCAAATAGTTAATGTATTAATATATGGTAGATAGAATCCTTGATTTTCTAGCGACAATATTGGCGGAGTTTGTGGCTTCGTTGAAATACAGCTTGAGCTAGAATGACAAATGAAACCTTATTAGTAATTAAAGCTGCTTTCATGAGCGCCAATTTAGTGACATGTATGATGTTGTATTTAAATTGTATCAGAAGATATACGATTTCGTTTGCTTTTAGGTTGTAATGCATCCTAGACCACATTAATGTAGATTGATACGACTTGAATATTGGGAATCCACAGTATTGTGTGCGACGTTTTACAACGGAGTGAAGCTAAAACTTTAAGAAAATTTTACAACAAAGGATTAAACCAAAATTTCAAGAGATTATCATTGATTTCGCAGCGCAGTGGCGTCTACTAGCTGCGCTGCAATGTCATATTTTGGCATTTTTAATTAAATAAAAGGAGAGGAGAGTGCAAAAAGTAAAACAGGAAGCAGTTAATCCAAATTTCAACAGGTCAGTACCAGTTTCGGGGTGGTGGAGAATATCCCCTTCCACCCCCTGGCGGCGATTTCATAAACTATTATCGTTCCTAAGGAAAGTAATATCATCACCAAATACATTCTTAATCTGAATGTAAATAATTATTTACTAGCATTTGCCCGCTGCTTCACGCGCGCGTGCCTTGGCAGGTTTAGAAATTATTTACCGATTTTATTCTCTTATCAGACATTTAATGTATTCTGAATAGTTTCGTTTGTTTCGGTTAATACGTTAGGTTCGGTTTTCATACTGATGTCAGAGAGTTGTTTTATTCAAATTTTAACGTGATGCAATTGATTCAATAGTAGAAAAGGTTCCTGAAAAATTAACAGTAGTAATTCGTGGTTGTAATTATTGTGCGACGTATAAACATTTATTGTTTAGAAAGGCTTTCACGGTTCAAACGACATTCTTTCTTCTGTGCGCTTTCAGAAGCTATGGATTTAGCGTATAGAACCCGGTTATAGGTCAATCGCTTTTCTCGGTGCAGGTTACTTTCATTTGCTCTATCTATTTCATCTCGTTCTCTTTGACGTTGCAGACGATGTTGTTGGTCTATTTCACTCTCATTTAGCCGATTTCGGCGACATCTTTTAGCTGCAGAAGTTGACCCTGACAGATTAGATCTCTTTCGCAAGGGCATATCATAAACTTTTATACTTACCCAACTCACAGCACTAACAATTAAAACGTTTTCACAGCTGCAATTATCACTATGCGTGAACTTTGGCTGCCAGTATATAGATGAGCATAAACTTGGTTACAATATAGAATATCTGTGGTAGTAATAAATAATATTATTTCTGAAAGCAATATTTAACTCAGCTAAAACATAATATTTTTAAATGCTGATATGGAGGATTCCACATTAACCGTGGTACCGAAAATTTAAATGGACATATATAACAGTTGTAACGTTAAGAAAGCTGATATTATAATCATTATGTGTAATTTTTTTTTTTTTTGGCGATTTTATGTGTAAACTTTGCCTGGGATTATATAGCTAGGTATAAGCTTCGTTAAGGATGTATCTGTGGATATAATGAAAAATATTGTTTCCATGATACTTAACTAAAAAAAGTTTATTTTTAAATGTGGATACCAAGGATTGCAACATAACCGCGGTGCCATAAATTTATGTAAATATAGCAGTAATCTACGACTTAGTCCTCTTGGAAGTGTGCTGAAATATAAAAATTCGTTACCAATAATCACAGCATCTCAATTTTTCTGATTTATTTATTTTTTGTTGTTTTTTATTTTTTGTTGTTTGGATATTGGTTTTATTTTATGTTGATACACCATCAATTATTCCTGCTTTAAAATAGAAAATTACGTGAATTGGAGCTACTCTTGATTTCAAATCATCGTATCATTACTGTCATTATTTCAGTCAGATATAATTAATCCAAAAATGTCGAGATGTGATCATGGTACAGTGCATGTAACTGAAACAATTATTTCTGAGTGGCAACATTACCGCAAGTTGTGAATCGCTTGAAATGCAACCTGGACAGTGATGACAGCTGATATGCTTTGTTATAGGCCAAAGAGATGATGCCTGCAGCTTTATAATCTACGCGGTGTAGCATTAGGATATGAAACATTTTTAATTTAAGTTTCTTTCAATATAGCCGTATTTTCTATGTAATTATTTCAGTCGCATGTAAGTACCTGGCGAAACAACAGCCTGGACCAGATGACAATTGACTCGTTTTGTTTAGCATCAGGCATAACGGGCTTAGTTTTAAAATTTACGCGGTGTAGAATAGAATTTTAGGATGCCTAGTTATATTTGAAATAAAAATTCGTTACCAGTAATCACAGCATCTCAATTTTTTCTGATTTATTTATTTTTTTTTTTTTGCTGTCTGGATATTGGTTTTTATTTTATGTTGATACACCATCAATTATTCCTGCTTTAAAATAGAAATTTACGTGAATTGGAGTTAATCTTGGTTTCAAATCGTCGTATCATTATTGTCATTATTTCAGTCAGATATAATTAATTCAAAAATGTCAAAATGGATCACGGTACAGTATATGTACTAATGTGCATATAACTCAAGCAATTATTTCTGAGTGGCAAAATTATCGCAAGTTGTAAATCGATTGAAATGCAACCTGGACAGTGATGACAGCTGATATGCTTTGTTATAGGCCAAAGGGACGATGCTTTTAGCTTTATAATTTACGCGGTGTAGCATTAGGATATGAAAATTTTTTTATTTGAGTTTCTTTCAATATATCCTTATTTTCTATGTAATTATTTGAGTCGCATGTACCTGAATTTTCGGATGCCTAGTTATATTTGCACGTTATAGCCACGAGACATATTAATCGAATAAAGTACTTCCAAATATGTGCAATTCCGAAAGAAGTGTTTTATTACTTGCTGATATTTATAATAGCTGTTTTTCAGACATCGCTCTTCGAGAAAAAACTGAATTTCGTATTAAGTATTGGCTTATTGTGGCTGTATTGTACAGCGTTCACGTAGCAATTTTGTTCCAGAGACAAACTGTATAACAGTCTACCAGAAACAATACATGTCTTCAATATTAGTAATATAACTTTTTCGTAATTCAACAGACCTGTTACGATTCAAGTAAATGCTGATTATACTTGATTCACGTATTCTTTTTATTTTGAAGTACTGCGGTCCAGAAAAATGAATCGCAGAAGTAAAAAAAAAAAAGGGAATTGCTAAATTTTGTCAGGTCTCTTTATGAAAGGAGTGACCGTCTGAATGTGTATAATTATCTGTGGTCTACAGTTTCACATTTCTGAAGTTTTTTATTGACTTGCTTCTCCCATGGTACATATCAGTCGTTAGCTACTTCTGCAGATGTTGATCAGCAACATTAGCTTTAAAAATTTGGAAACATCATGCAAATTGATGCGGTAGTTTTTGCGTTATTAGAGATCAAGCCTCACTACAAACGCAGCTTGCTTACAGATTTATAATAGTATAGATTTCCTCCATCGCTCTTTATATTCTTGTTTTTAAATTTAATGTTTTATTCTTAATTAGATCTGTATAAAAAAAACGTAAAATTTTCCCCTAAATAAATTCATACATAACCTTATCTAATAATTATTTCCTCCGCCATTCTACATATTATTGTAATTTAATTTAAAGTTTTTTTACTCTCTTACTCGCAAAATTATTTAAATAATAATAATATTTAATTAAATTACAATGGAGCGCACGCTCCGGTGGTAATTTCCCTAAACGCCCATCTTCCCCCTTTCTGCACCCACCTACACCTGCCCTTTACAAATTTTAACTTTAAGTTCTTTCTACGTTTTTGGAAATTTATTCATCATTTCTCTTGGTAATTTATTCCAATCAATGACACCCTTACCTAAAAAAGAGAATCTTCCCATACACTTGTGTCTGAAATTGAGTACCAGCTTGTGGTCATGGTCTTCTTTTCCCTTCCATGCATTACTTTCAATTTTTCCAACAATATCTATCCATGCCTCATCACCAATATACGACTTGTAAACTCCCATGACCCTAGGGTTGCCAGATGTTCGGGAAATCCGGGAATGTCCCGGAATTTTGTGTCTGGCCCTGTGTCCAGGAATTAAGTTTTATTGTCCCGAAATTCACGTATACTAGTTTTTTTTCTAACTTAAGATATTACGGGGGCCGCGAGACCAAGCCAAGCATGCCGTGCTCGCAGCGGGAGTTATAGGAGTTCGGGCGTCCACACCATGGAGGAAGGAAATATATGGAGACGACGCAAGAGACCTTCACCACGCATTGAAGTGAAGCAGGGCGGAGGAGGAGTGGGGGGGGGGGCATGGCCGGAGTGGAGGGGGCATGGCCGCTTCCATACAGACACGGGGAATATGTACAAAAACCTCAAGGGGACTCTAGGATAAAGGTGACGCCGCAATCTGGTGATGGATTATTATGTAACTCGATATGACAAATAAAAAATGAAGAATAAAATTTTTTGATGTCCTGCTTAGTTTTCGAGATATTCTGTCCCAAATGTGAAATGGTTTTGGTTGAAATTCAGAAGAAAAAATTGGTCAAAGTCAAATTTGATGATGGATTCTTATTTAAAAAGACGATACAAATGAAAAATAAGGAAAACAAAAATATTCGATATCTCACCTAGTTCTAGAGATATACTGTATCAAAAGTGAGGTGTCTTGAGTTGAAATGGAGAAGAAAAATTTCGCAAAAGTCAAATTTAATGATCGATTCATATATAACACGACGAGACAAATCGAAAATAAAGAATAATATTTTTCGATATCTTGCTTAGTTTTCGGGATATACTGGGAATATCGCAATTGTTTGGAAGCGCAATATCGCCGCTGCCGCCACTGCGCATGCGCGAGCCTGCTTCACCAATTTAACGTCTCTTCTCCTCCATATATTTCCTTCCTCCATGGTCCGCACCATGGAGGAAGGAAATATATGGAGACGACGCAAGAGACATTCACCACGCATTGAAGTGAAGCAGGGTGAGGTGGAGTGGGGGGGCATGGCCGGAGTGGAGGGGATATGGCCGCTTCCATACAGACACGGGGAATATGTACAAAAACCTCAAGGGGACTCTAGGATAAAGGTGACGCCGCAATCTGGTGATGGATTATTATGTAACTCGATATGACAAATAAAAAATGAAGAATAAATTTTTTGATATCCTGCTTAGTTTTCGAGATATTCCGTCCCAAATGTGAAATGGTTTTGGTTGAAATTCAGAAGAAAAGATTGGTGAAAGTCAAATTTGATGATGGATTCTTATTTAAAAAGACGAGGCAAATGAAAAATAAAGAATAAAATTTTTCGATATCTCGCCTAGTTCTAGAGATATACTGTATCAAAAGTGAGGTTGAAATGGAGAAGAATAATTTCGCAAAAGTCAAATTTAATGATCGATTCTTATGTAACACGACGAGACAAATCGAAAATAAAGAATAAAATTTTTCGATATCTTGCTTATTTTTCGGGATATACTGGGAACATCGCAATTGTTTGGAAGCGCAATTTCGCCGCTGCCGCCACTGCGCATGCGCGAGCCTGCTTCACCAATTTAACGTCACTTCTCCTCCATATATTTCCTTCCTCCATGGTCCGCACCACGCATTCGACCTTTCCGACGACCAGAGACATATTATATAAACTGTTCAACTCGTGGAGGAAGGAAAGTGAAATCTTCACTATTTTGGACTTTGATCGTGCAATGCGAAGTCTTTTTGATCAATTAAAAAGCAGTTTGGCTGATAATTTGTGGGCCTATTTCTTTAGAACAAATGTTTCTAATGATCTTGTAAATTTAAAGAAAATAGTTTTTTTTTTTTTTTTTTTGTCAATTCCAACAAGCAACGCCTTTTGCGAGAGAATTTTTAGCCTGTTGAACAATTTACGGACTAAAGAGATAAACAGAATGTCCATGGACTTAATAAAGGCTGAACTGCATACTCGAATCGATTTTGAAGAGTCTTGGTCAGAAATTTTATCAGTTTTGCAAAGCAGTGACGGAGAAAAGCTTGTGAAAATGGCAAAATGTAGTGATAAATATTTTAAAAAAGTAGCTAATTAAGATTCATTTTGATTGATGTAGATTTCGATTTAACAAAAGAGACATGGTCAATTTCTGTCTATTGTTTGTAATATCTGATGTTGATTTTCTACCAACGATTGATTAATAACCCTAAAATAAATATTCAGTTGTTGTTTTAACTTCAGTATTTTTCGTTTTGATTGATAACACCAAATGTTGACTTTCTACTAAAGAGGTGCTTAATTTTTGTTTTAAGGTATTTAAAAGGTATTACTTGATATGGATTTTCAACCAAAGTTGAATTAATAATCTTATATATATATATATATGTTATGTAGCATAATTTTTACTTAAAATACAACTTTTGTTATTAATTTGAATTTTTGTTCACTATTTAAACATACCACTAAAATTTCTTTTTAACTCCAGAAATGTCCCAGAAATTATTATCCTGTATTACTAAAACCCATAAATTATAATCCTGTATCTGGCAACCCTACATGACCCTCTTCACCCTCCTCCTGACTTCCAGTGAGTCCCATTCCAGCTCTTTTATCATATCTGTTAATAATTGCATTCTGCGATAATTTACAGAAACAAATCTAGCAGCGCTTCTTTGCACCCTCTCCAACTCCTGTATTTGATACTCAAAATGTTGGTCTCATACTACACTACCATATTGAAGCAATAGTCTGACGAAGATTTGTAACCCAGTTCCTTTATTTCTCTCCTACATCCCCTCACCACTCTCTCCAACAATTGTAGAATTTTGAAAACTTTTCCTACCACCTGTCCAATGTGTCCTGCCCAGTTAAGCTTGTTATCAACATGGAGGAAGGAAATATATGGAGGAGAAATGACGTTAAATCTGTGATGCAGGTTCTAAACTCTCGCGCATGCGCAGTGGCGATATTGCGATCCCAAACAAATGCGATGTTAACATTTTGTTTGATGCTGTGATTATTTCATTTTGTAATGTTTATAAGTATTTTATAATGCCATCTTGTGTTGCATACGGTTGCACAAATAGGCAAGAGAGGAAAGAACTTGGAATATCATTTCATAAGTAAGTTGCATTCTAATTATCGTTCTTGAAGTGTGAAGTAAGAATTTCAAATTTTGGTGCCTGTCTATAAATTTAGTCATAGCTCTCAATGGGATGACTTTGTTCTCAAATTTTTGTTGGTGTAGTGTAGAAAATCAGCATACCTTGCTATTTTTCACATAATAGACTAGCATTACTTTTTAACGAGTGTTGAAAATGAGATTTAAAGGGGTGTGTTTTACATCGCGATTCAGTGAATTTAGGTTTGCGCTTTCTTTCGTCACGTTGCAGTTTATACTGACAGTGTATGATGAAATTAAATGTGTTAAATTATACAATGCAATCTTGATGATGTTGTTACCGCAAATACAGTTTGCGATTCAAATACGCGTGTGTGGGTATATCTACATAGTTTGATTCTGTAGCGGCAATTTGATGGAAATTGTGGTTAGGTCTAAATGCAGTCTGTACCAGAATGGTTTTGTTGTTCCATAAGGGACAAAGAATTTATCTATTACTGTTAGTAATTTCATGAGAACCAAGTTAGTGACAAAACGTGTATCGCGATGGAAACTACTTTCGCTTCCAGCTATTCCCAATTAAGCTTACGATGTATGGTAACAAGATAACTATTTTTATTCTGGTCTAGGCCGCATTTCAATCTAACCACAAGTGGTAGTAAAAAAACTGAAATATCCATTCTGCATGTCCACCATGTAATTCATTGTGGCTTTGGCAGAATTAATTTTTAGTCCAGGCCGCATATCAACCCAATCACAGTATATCCCGAAAACTAAGCAAGATATCGAAAAATTTTATTGTTTATTTTCAGTTGTCTCGTCGTGTTACATAAGAATCGATCATTAAATTTGACTTTTGCGAAATTTTTCTTCTGCATTTCAACTCAAGACACCTCAGTTTTGATACAGTATATCTCGAGAACTAGGCGAGATATCGAAAAATTTTATTCTTTATTTTTTATTTTTCTCGTCTTTTTAAATAAGAATCCGTCATCAAATTTGACTTTGACCAATTTTTTCTTCTGAATTTCAACCAAAAATGTGTCACGTTTGAGACAGAATATCTCGAAAACTAAGCATGATATCAAAAAATTTTATTCTTCATGTTTTATTTATCTCATCGAGTTACATAATAATCCATCACCAGATTGCGGCGTTACGTTTATCCTAGAGTTCCCTTGAGGTTTTTGTACATATACCCTTTGTCTGTATGGGTTCGGCCTAGCCCCCCACTCCTCCTCCGCCCGGCTTCACTTCAATGCGTGGTGAAGGTCTCTTGAGTCGTCTCCATATATTTCCTTCCTCCATGGTTATCAAATGTAATGCCAAGATATCTACATTACACGTCTTCAATAAGCAGTTAGTTCACTGTAAAGATAGTTTTGTACACCTAATAGATGAGAAGTGCATCATCTAAAATAAAGAGGAATATCGCTGAAAGGCGAGGTAGAGAGAAAGACACTGATTGGCTAGGAGAATCACGTGATAAAAGGAAGTGTTGTGATTGGCCGATTTAGTCCGATTACATTGAAATTGCTACCTATTGGTTTTGACAATAAGTATCTCTGTTTGCGATCTAATAAAAACAAATTTCTCTGGTTTCTTACAAGGTACGTCGCTGTTGTATACCTAGGCGCGCGCGATAAAAGTGTATGGTGAGTATACAGCAACTTCACAAGCTATTGTTGAATTGATTTTTTTTTTTTTTTTTTGCTATTAAATTTTATCAAAGATAATGCTCCAAAGGCAAAGCAATTCGCTGTTACTCATATTACGCTTGATAATTATTGGGATATTGAATATTACCATTCTGTCGCTAATCTCTTCCACATTCTCTTTAGCCCCTCTATCACAACTACCCCTACTCCATTACTTCTCCCTTCCTCATTTCCATTCCAATACAGTTTGAAACCATTTCTCAGTTCTCGCCTACCCTTTCCTTTCCACTTTATCGCACCCAATTTCTTCCAGTTTCCCAATTAATGTATGTGTATTCAAGGATTCAAATCTTAAACCTTTTCGATAGCCGTGTCTTCTGTCCATTGCTCCATCCCTTCCAAGGCTTTTTTGTTTTGTTTTGTTTTTCAAGCAGGTTCTATCCACTACCGACTTGCTAGGCTTGCCGCAGCTTCACCAGAGCCCCGCTGTCCGACGTTTTTCAGAGTTTGGCCGCCATTTTACAGGGTTCCTGCAGCGCCTTCATCTTATCGGTCCCAGGGCAGACTAGGTCACCACTGTACCTCACGCCCACATCCACAAGGAACTACATGCCGGATTTGCACAATAGGTGTTTTGATTTCTTACTTCTGGATGTGGCTAGGTTGAAATACGACCTGGATCAGAAGTAACAGAACTATAGCCAAAATTAATTTTTGACAGTCGATATCTCGAGAACTAAGCTAGATATCAAAAAAATTTATTCTACACTTTCGATTTTTTGATTTACACAAGAATCCATCATCAAATTGCGGTTCCAGGTTTATGATAGTCTGCCAACAAAATTTTGTGCCTAAAAGTGATGAAAATCAGTTTTTAGCTATTAATTGTAGATATGCATAAAGGGAAGATGTTTATGGACCTTGAGTTCTATTACAATTAATTTTTTCTCTTTCCTCGATTTGGTCAACTAATGACTAAGTTCCAAAGTTTGTTAAACCCAATGTGCTTCGCCTATAGAAGGAAAGTAGTTTGTGTTCTGTATGATAAGTGTATTTTAGTTTGTGAAATATTTAGTTTATAAGGTGGATATTGGGATCTGCCCCAGTGTTCATCTAGGTGATTGCGGGAAACAGCCTAAAAACCACTTTCACGACAATCGGTATGTGGTGACCATTATTTGATCCTGGTTCTGTTATATCTCTCCGATCTAGTGTGCCTTAATGAACTGAGCCACACTAGAGAATAATTAATTATTAACAATAATAGTAGCAGCATATGAAAGCAATATAGAAAAGTCACGTATTTTGCGAGGTTGCTGTTTTATTTTAAAATAATCAGTTCCCAATACTGCCACTAATTTCGTTCCAAGGAAATAATTATCTGTAATTATTTTTTGATAGCTGGGTTGTACAAGTGGTATATGCTGGGCATGATTTGTTAAATTTTTTAATAAAAACAATGAAGTACGGTATGTGTCTCGCATAAACATATCACCATCTCATAAATAGTCTCACAGAAAGAGGATAAAACAGGAACGTTTCGCTGGATTTCCACTTATTTTCTTGAAATAGTCTTGTCTCACAGAAATCTGTATCCTCCTATCTGTGTGCTTTGTCTTGTTAGAGATAAGTTAATTGATACCTTCTCTTTAATTCATTGTTATTATGGAAGGGGAAAGGAATAACCGATGTTTGATCTCAGAATTTACCTGGAATGATTTCTGAAAGCATTCAAGGTAGTGTGACTATATCCAATCATACACAAGCCAAAGAATATGATACATATAAAACACTGATATACTATTAGTTTACAAATGTATGGGAAACATATTTACTAAATTTCCTGTAGTAGTTACAAAAAGTAAAAACGATCAATGAACTATTATTACAAGAGATGTGGTTTTGACTTTACTATAGTATTCAATTAATTTTTCCTTCACAAAACTCCAAATTACTGCTTTTAATATCTTTGTTGAACATCTGAACACATTTTTTGTAACAATTCTTCATATGAATGATTTTTTTTTTTTTTTTTTAGGTCACGTGGAATTGTTGAAAATGCCACAACCTGTTCATCCAGTAAGTGATTGTTATTTTTTCCTTCTCTTTTATAAATAGCTAATGTTATTAAAATTGATTCCAAGCAAAATCCTCAAAACACAAGCAACAAAGTTTTATAGAAACAGTTTATTCTAAAATACATATGTACACACACATACACCACCCTCCCTCCACAATGTTCTCCTGTTGACAAAGGACTAAAACCCTAAATATTCTTTTTTTTTTTTTTGCTGATCTTATGTAGGGAAAATAATTTATTACCCATCACTTACCACAGATGAAGGCAGGAGGGCGAGATGAACACGTAAAAACACAAAAACTAATACAAATTGCACAATATTTTGGTTCAAAACCTTAATCATATGAGAGGCGAGACCTATGGCAGGAGAAAAGATGTGGTCACATTCCGAACCACCACACATATATATATATAGTAACAATGAAATCAAGATGCTAAGTTGCGGAAAGGAATCAAATTAGGATATGGAAATGAGCCACCACTTACCTTTAGGTGATGGATGTGGGGCGCGAACACACAGAAAAGACACAAACACAAATAATAAAGAAATTTTCAGGATAAACCCTTCGTCAACGGGAGAACATTATTAGAGGTGGGCGCAGCTGGAGACTTCCTCACAGATAGACCTCTATATATATATATATATGTATAAATGAAACATCTTTGTAGATAAGAAGAAGCAGGGAAATTAAACCCATCATTAACCAAATGTAGAGGCAGAGGACAGCAATGAATATGAATATTTCTATATAAAACCTTATTCATGTTCAAGAGCAAGATAAATGGCGAGGGGTTTAGATGTGTTTGAAACTACACACGTGCCTCATTCATTTACACTGCTGTTTTCCTATTTCTTCTGTCCACACTGATTTTCTTAGTTTCTCTTAGAAACTGTCAAACTCTGTTCCCTTTTTTTCACAAATTTCACTATTGCAGTTTTTTTCTGTGTTAAGATTTATTTATGCTGTGTCTGTTATTACTTCTATAAACCAATGAATTTGTGCTTTGGAGCTTTTATCAAAACAATCAAATAATTATTGGCAGTTTTTCTGGATTCAGTCAAATCTTGTGTCCTTAGAAAGCAGTTTTTATTTTTCTGATTACTAGCTGGCAGTTTTTCATATTTCAGAGGTAATTTACTATTTCTTTTCTTCCACTCATACTTTCAATATTTTTCCCTTCCTTTTTCTGTAATGCAGTTCCATTTCTTTTATTTGTGTGTATAGAGCTAAACTTTCTGCAAGTTACACAATTTTGGTTTTAAAACTGTGTTGTTGTTTCAAATTTTTGATTTCTTTGATTTCGATTTCGTGTTGTAAAAATGTTTTGTTAAGTGGTAGACTAATTCTTTTATTATTATTATTATATTTTTTTTGTTGGTTTATTATAAGGAATTGTTATTACATAATGCTTGTGGCCTTAATTTGGTAATGTTCTACACATTTGATTTGCTGTTCACATAGTAACTTCTACTGAATTAATGACGACGGAAGTATAGAACCAATAAAATTAAAAACAAATTAGGAATCCCGAAAACTTTTGCTGTCCATGTAATATCAGTTTTTTCCTTGTACAGGCACAATTCAGCACGATGCTTATGGAACTACTTTTACCCGCATTAATTAATACCTTCAGTAACATGGCACTTATGAAAGCAGTTTAATTGGTTTGTAAAACTCATTTCAGAGTGAATTATGATGTAACAAAATGTGTCAGTGGGGATTCTTGTCAACTTAAGCACAACCTCCACTAATATTGCTTTCGAAAATCATAGCTTCTATTACCCTCATATGAATAACGACGGGCATTACCTGTGATGGTAGTAGGAATTTATTCAGGGAAAAGCTTGTAAGAAAAAATGAATAACGATCAGATCGACTGGAGATCGCGATTCCTCCAAAATAACAGTAATGACATCATTATACTGCTGTAGTCAATCGCAAGACTTATTATTTTCAAGCAGTAATTCCGTTATAATACAGCCTGTAGACTATGGTACCATTATTTTCAAGCAGAAATTAGGATGTAATACATCCTGGACCGGCATAATACACTTAAATGTACTTCGGAAAATATTTCTAAAGGATTATTTACCACGGCAATTCCTAGTGGAAATTATCGCAGAATGCAATCAGTGACGGATATGATAAAGGAGCTGGTATGGGATTCATTGCAAGACAGGAGGAGGATGAGGAGGGTCATGGGAGTGTACATGGCATATACTGGTGATGAGGCATGGAAAGATATTGCAATAGGTATGAAAAGTGGTGCATGGAAGGGAAAAGATGACCATGACCACAAGTTGGCACTCGATTTCAGGCACAAGGGTGTGGGAAGATTCTCTTTTTTAAGTAAAGGTGTCAGGGATTGGAATGAGTTACCAAGAGAAATGATGAATAATTTACTGAAAACTTTGAAAGATAAAATTTGTAGAGGGCAAATGTAGGTGGGTGCAGGATAGGGGGGAAGATGGGTATGTAGGGAAATTGCCACCAGAGCCTGTGCTCCATTCCAATTAATAAATTAAATCTCCAATAATCCTGATTTATTTACTTTACTTTATTTTACTTTAAATGACAGAAAGTATAGTATCATAAACAGATAACTGTCATTTATTTGAATGATATATTTTGTGATTCGCACAATTTGTGTAAACTTTCTCAGAGTTTTTAATAAACTTCATTGTTTCTTATCTTCTGCCAAAAAAGTTCACAGGTTATTTTTTAACCTAGTACTTATAACTGATACAGGTAATATAACGTAAACATAGAATACCCTTCTCCTTACATGAATTTTTGCATCTGGTTGTCATAGATAAATAAAAAGCAATATGTAAATTTAAACGCATGTACTAATAGTAACTTTGTGACATATAATTACATCACATTAATTTTTTTTTCCCCTGCTCTCCATATTTCTAATATCTCTCCTCACTGCTATTTTGCGGTAATAATATCGTTGTTGAATTGCGAGTGTCACATCACTTATATAGTAAACGGTCATATCCTTGATGATTTAAATCTAATAAAAAAAATTATCTTAAATCTCATTTAATAGCTAACACACATATCAAAAAGTAAGGGTATAATACGTAATGGCAGTAGGAATTTATTATGGAAAAGCTTATAAGGAGAAACGAATAAGTAATTTTTAATGATATCTTTCATTATTTTAATACGTTACTCTGGTTAGATTATCAGAGTATTTGGTTAGGATTTTAAATAAAGAAATGCATTTGACTTTAAATGACGGAGACTATAATTTCGAAAACAGATAACTGTTATTTATTTGACTAATACATTTCGCATTATGTTACTCCAAGTTTTTAATAAACTTCATTGTTTCTAACTGTCTGCCAAAAAATTCCTTAGGTTATGGTATTACCTAGTCCTTATACAGATAAAACAGCATAAATATTGATCCCCTTCTCCTTATATGAATTTCTGTGTTTAGCTGTAAATAAACGAAAAGCAAGATGATGGAACAAATGTAATATGGTGGTTGTTGATTAGCGAGTGAAGGCTGGCACGTGACCGTCCTCTAGCCAATAGCTATTGTACCTATAGACGACGAATGCAGACTCCAGATTAGCATTTTTAAAATAGGATAGTCAATTTGAAATTCTGGTAACTGGAGGTTTGAAGACCTCAAGGTTTTTTTTTTTTTTTTGGAAGTGTTCGTTTTTACACATTCTTATTTGTTGTTTTGTGTGCAGCAAATTCTGCCATAAAGTTTCTATGGCATATCCTGTGTTGACCGATTGTTCGTCTCTCATGTTATTTATATTAATTAAAGCAAAAATAATGAAATGTGCTATTTGACTCTTAACAATAAATAGGAATATGCTTAAAGATAATAAGAACACAAACGAAGGTAGAGGCAGCTAACCAATCTCTTTCCAGTATTGCATGTAAGAGGGCGTACACACTATTTTGAGTGATTATTTACACCGAGGATGACAAGATGTGAGTCATTTGCTTTTCATTCCCTTGTCCGTCCTAATGAATGTTACATGAATGCAACAAAATAACAGCTGGTCCAACAAATTCACTGCCTCCAAAGAAATTGTGGGTCAGTGCACATGGTGGCTAAACGTTGATCTTCATGTTATAGCACAACAAAGGTATAACTCTTGTTCACTAGATGAAACTACAAAAATGTTTGCACATATGACCTCCCATCAAAATGTGTTCCTGTGCACTAGCATTAAGTTGAAAAAGTTTCCTAACGCTCTCTCCTCACTCACCCGGGAGTTTTTTTTATCAATTATGAAGGATAAATGACGGAGTGACAGAATTTTTCCAATTGGCTGTGCAATCCATTTCTGCCCTAGCCACCTCACCTAACCTGTTAATCATACCGGGTAAAGTTTAACTTGGAACCAAAAATGACTAGTGTACTTCACATTAAAAAATCAAAGCTTCCGCAATGGTGAAAAGCAGTTTAAGGTTTGAAAAATTAAAAGTGAAACCAGGATTTGAATCAAAAACCTTATTCTATCCCCATCACACACCCCTTACAAACTGAGGCACCTAGACTGCTCAGTGACAAAAATTCTGTTTTCACACATTTTTCTATTGTAACATTCTCCATTATCATCACCACTTGACATTTTTGCTTCCGCTATTCCAGTTTCGATGTTACTCCAACATTCCTTCACCACTACTAATCTCTAGTCCACTCCTTGACCTCAAATCAACCTTATCCATGATCTTCCAGTAATTCTTCTCCTCTCCTCTCTGCTGCATTCTTTCCTCCTCCATTTTCACATGTTCTGACCATTATAAACTTTTCTTGTTTGGCATTTCTTCTAGTACAGTGTTTCTAAACCTGTAGTCCAGGGACCACTCAGGTGGTTGGCAGGCAGAATACTAAAAAAGTAGATAACATACATGTACCGTATAAGGATAGAAGCAAAAATAAGCTTTAGGACCAACTTTTCAAAAGTCAGGAATATTTCAATTACAAAAAAAAAAATAAAAAAAAAAAGAACCTGTTATTTCCAGGTTGAGGATAAGACAGCATTATTCCTACAATAGTCTATTCATTTCCAGTTCAAGTACCATTTGTTTAAGAATTAAGTTTATGACCGTTTTCTGAGGGCCTTGTACTAGGTGTGAAGCACTGGTAGCATTCGTAACGTAGAAGTGTAAAGTAAAGTAGAAAAGTCTGGTTGCTTTTATTTTTATTTTGTGCATGTTAGTTGGTGGTATAGTGTAACAGTCAGACCATAGTAACATTAGGACACTAAATATTAAGGGTCAAGTCATATCAATATATAATTCACTTTCAATAGTTCAGCTCCAGTTTCATAACTGTGATTCAAAATATGTTTTTAGATTTATTATGTCTTAATGGTACAATAAAATATGTCCCAGATGTTAATAATGTAATAGTAATAATTGATAATCTCACAGCAAAATCACCTCCAAAAAGTAAAAAAAAGCATTAGGGTTAGTCCAAAATCTCTACAACAAAAAATCCGTGTCAGGATAGACCCAAATTGGGCACTACAACACAGTCATAAAACCAATAGTCCTCTATGCAAGTGAAACATTAACACTTAACAGAAAACATGACCTTGAAGAAATTAAAAAAGTAGAGAGAAAAATCATTAGAAAAATTCTAGGAGCAAGACTCACTAAAGATGGTTACAGACTACAATCAATCAAAACAACAGAAAAGTTTTCAAAATTTGTAATTGACATCAAGAAAAGGTGAATGAAATTCTTTGGTCACCTTAAGAGGTTACCAGAAAGTAAATTGACAAAAAAGATAATAGATTATGTAACTTCACTTACAAATCCAACACCTTTACTGAATGAAATTCGGAAGGATCTTAAAAATGCAAGCATAGGAGCAACAGACATCTTAGACAGAGACACCTTCAAACACAAAGTAGACAAATGGGAAATTATAACTGAGCAACTAAAACAAAAACAATACACACCAAAGTGGTCGGAAGAATGCAAACAAGCTTTCCCGGAAAGAATGAAAGCCTATTGGAACAATAAGAACATCTCAAAGAAAACTTGATTCGGTCATTTGCTTACCGTCTTCCATTTATTGGGAGAACTTGTCAATAATAATAATAATTGATAATATTGTGATGGAGGGCATGCTCCAGTGGCAATCTCCCTATACACCTGTCTTTCTCCTTTCCTTTTCCAACCTACTTGTGCCCTGAACTAATTTTTACTTTAAATTCCTTCTTAGTTTTTGGTAAATTATTCATCACCTCTCTTGGAAATTTATTACAATCCCTTACATACTTTCCTATGAAAGAAAATTTTCCAACACCCTTATGCCTGAAATCAACTGCCAGCTTGTGGTCATAGTCAACCTTACCCTTCCAAGCACCTCTCTTAATTTTTCCACGCCAATCTTTCCACACTTCTTCACCAGTATAAACTTTGTACACTCTCATGACTCTCTTCACCCTCCTTCTATCCTCCAATTAATCCCATTCCAGCTCTTTTGTCATATTATTTACCGATTGTGTTTTGCGGTAATTTCCAAAGACAAATCTGGCACCCCTCCTCTGCATCCCTTCCAACTCCTGTATTTGATACCCAAAATGTGGATCCCAAACTACACCCCCATATTCCAGCAGTGGTGTGACCAATGTTTTGTACCCAGTTCTCTTACTTCTACATAGGTACAAAATTAGACCCATATAAGCTAGTGGCCTGCAGTACTATCTGTGAAAATTTTCTGGTCCTCAGGTTGAAAAAGACTGAGAAATGCTGCTCTAGCTCATCAACCTTTTAACTCTTCCTTGTATTATCATTTATAATCCATTCCTTTCCCTTTGGCATTTTCTGTGACTCTCTTTGCCTATAGTTTGCTTAAGTCTTTCTTTGTCAATGCCTACAATTCAGAACCATATACCAATATCAGTTGGTAGTATACTTTATATAACAAGATTTTTTTCCAACTTTCATACATTCCACCTCCAGATTATATTGTTAACAAGATGATGTAAGTATCCAATCTTTTTTTTACTCTGTCACTTCTGATCATCTATCTTTTCTTTGATGGTGACTTTACTTCCTATACAACAAAACTATTCCACATATTCTAATTTCTGTGGAGCATCAACTGCTTTCATGGGTCTTTATTTCGTATCTTAAATTTTTTGATACTTATATACAGGCCATGATTTTTCATTGCAGTTATCCATTTTCCTATTCTCTCTCAAAATTCTTTTCTGTCTCCTCCCAGATTATTATGACACCTGCACATGCCATCCCCTTAAGGGTATTTTTTTTTTTGGTATCCCTGACGTTTAGCCATCATTTTCTCTAGTTTGACATTAAAAAATAGATGACCAAACATTTCCTTGCCTCACTCTGCTTCCTCTCAAAGAGCAGTTAAAGTATCTGTTACCTGTCCCCACAAAATTTTCACCTTCATAGATATTCCTAATTTTTTAAAAGATTCCTTTATTTAACCCTTTCCTCTGCAGGCTTGGACATATACTTTCTATTCATTCATTATTGTAATCCTTTTTAGGATGGTACACCTTCTGAATGAAAATTCTAACCCTCATGGATTTGATCATTTATCTGTGTGTTCATCCATTCAACACACTGTCTTAACTTCTGAACCTTTTAACTTGGAAATTTGTAAATGTGTGCACTACCGGTACTTCAGTTCTTGTAAACTATAGCATGATTATAACATAACATTTTGGAAAATTGGAGGGAGGTGAAAATAATTATAGGGGGCTTAGTAGGAGGCTGCATGACAGATACTTATTGTGGGAATCAAAGGAATGCTGGCAATACACTGAATATCAAAACATTTGGAGTTTCCTTTTCTGTTCTACAATTTCTGAAAGGTTTTGGGGAAAAAATTACAGGAAAACTATAGTGATCTTTCTGGAGTTTATAGTTTTCATGAAATAACTAAATGAGCTATCTTAGTAAATTTGATACTGTAACAAATTTTTTTTAACAAAAAATCATATTCACCAGCAGAATGTTTGATAAGGTCTTACAGTGGTGATCCTGCGGACTTCCTGCTGGCAACTCAGGAATTGATAAACTATGTTAATAAACTAGATATATGTCTTTACTCTTGTAAAGTTGCAGTGTGCATATTTCATTCAATGTTCTTAAACATGTCTAAATCGCCATACGATAAATAATAAATAAATAGAAATTTTCTGAGCCAGAGCAAAAATTTTGAGATCACTCCATCAAACATTATTTTGCCACTCCATTGTAACCATATCAAGTTTCACAGCATCGATCATCACCCACTGTTGCTGCACAAGGTATTAATGGAGCTAAAAAAAATGCCGTACTTCAAATACAATTTTTCCATCTCGCCCCCCCCCCCCCCCAAAGTTGCCACCTGGGGCAAGTCCCGCACCCCCTAGATCTGGCATCATTGGACGTCTCGGATTGTAAATATATTGTGAAAACACTTCTTAAAAAATTTTGACAGCTTCAGTAATGTTTTCAACAGGTTATTTTTGTGCCTGGTTTATATCATTTGGATCATGATGACAATTAAACAACCATTAGCTAATGAAATTAAGAATATTATTTAAAAGACAACTACTGAACACTCTTAAAATAACTTGTTACTTTTTTTTTAAGTTTTAATTTTTATTAATTCAACTTAAAATGCAATTTATGTATAGAACATCCAGTGTGAAACAATAAACTTACACTTGGCAATGTCCATGAAAGTTAATATGATGACATCTTATTCCCACCTTTTCTTTATATGTGTGAGTATAAAAATTGTGGCTTCGATTGACCTGCTTTGCTGAGATCTGTAATTTTCTTTATTTTTCATTTTATTTTATGTTTACTTCACCAGGCCATTATAGAAAAATGCACAGCTGCCATGCAGTCATAATGTTAATGTTTTTAAAAGACTGTACTTCTAGCATGAGAAGAGTGAAGTTAGTTTGAGTATACTGGTACAAAAATTTAAGGCTGTATAATTTTAAAACATACTTTTGCAATAAAAACTTTAATTAGTTAAAAGAGGAGTTAATGTAAGGTATTCTCCTTCCCATTGATGAGTGATTTGTGGAGCGAGAGCTCTGCATTCCCTTTCCAGGCTATGGCAGTTGAGTTAGGGTGCTAGAGCTAGTCACATTCCATCTGCTTGCTTGCAAGGAGAGTCCTCTTTGTTACTTACTATATAGGAGTTGGAACAAATTGGAAAAGAGGGATCATCTTCTGAACATTCGACTTTGTAGAAAAATCCACAGGTATGATGGACATAAATTTCAGCTAATTTAGTCTGCATTAATGGATTGAGATACACATCTGTCTGAAAATTAATTTTTGTGGCAAAAACATCTTTTAAGTCTATGAAGAAATTGCTGTAAAGATGATTCTATGGCATAGTAGAACTTTAAATAGCACAATATTCTTTTCTGATGTTTCAGATTAACATCCATACTCTCTTTTAATAAAACAGGCAAAGAGTTTTTTTTTTAATATCTGTTTCATCTTACACATACACCAATACACCAAGGAAAATAGTTAAACTATTTTAATCACCCAACAATGCCTACTGCCTTCACCGAACGATTACGCCGATAGCCTAATAGAGGCCTAAGAGGCCTATACTGTGAAAGGTTACTTTGCCAGGTTATAAGGAGCCTGTATGTCATATCTTGTAACTCGCATCTAAGAAGTATGTATCTTGCATCCTGCATTTTGACTCTTGTATCTTGTCACATCTTGAATCTTGCATCCTGTATTTTGAACCTAGTATCATGTAACTTTGAATCTCGTATAATGCAACTTTGAATTTTGTATCCTGTATTTTGTAAAAGTATGTTGAAAAAGTAACAAACAAAAAAAAGCACTGGTTTGTGCACACCCAGTGGCATAGCTAGATCAACAAGGGCCCTGGTGCAAAAGAAATTATTTTGGGCCCTCAGGCCAGATGGGCGACCTTCAACCTTTTTTTTAGCTCTGCCAAGTTATTGGTAGGGGCCCCCGAGCTTGGGGGACCCCACCACAGTGTTCAGGGGCTCCCTAAGTGTGGGGGCCCCAGTGCAATACACCGCCTAGCCCTATGCTAGCTACGCCCCTGTGCACACCTGATTCCCTCACCATGTGCCTTATCTACTAACATGAATAAAGTTTACTACCGAAATATTGTAATGTGTGTGTGTGTGTGTGTGTGTGAATTGCTGCCCTCCTGCTTTCATCTATGGTAAAGTTGTCACTATCATTGTTATCATAATTACTTTACTTGCCATAGCAGAAGTTAGAAAACTTATGAACATTGTAAAATATTTTGTTTTTATATTATTAATTAATTATCTTCATTTGAAATGACAGATTAATCCAATAAAATTCTATTTTTAGCAGTGGCAGCAGCAGCAGCAGCTGTACAATGATTTTCAGTGGCCTGTTTGGTGGTGGAATTGGTGCTCTCGTGAACAGAGGATTAATCACAGCAATCAGAACTCCAACAATGTTGGTGAAATTAAGTAAGTTTCATAAATATCTTCTAAAGCTAAATTTCTTTCTGTCTTCTCATATATATATAAAACTAAGGAAGGATAGGGAAATATGACCCAACACTTACCAGAGATGAAAGTGACTGGGAACGACAAACATAAAAAAGAACAAACACAAGAAATGCACAATATTTTGGCGTATAGCATTATTCTTGCAGACAGCAGGCGGATCCAGGCAAGTAAACAATGGCAGCCATCTAATGAATGGAATGGCTGGCAGTGATGGTAGTGTAGGAGTGGGTGGGAGACTTAAATACTGGATCGGTAATCGATACTGTAGACTGTAAATTATCATTGAAAGTGGTAGACCAACGTAATAACTGAGAATATACCATCTACAGCATTGATTTTTATCAATTTGAGCTTCTCCCTTTTACACTACCATCTGTGCCGGCCATGCCATTCACCAGGAGGCTGCCATCGCTAAATGCCTGGCTCTGCCTGGTGTCTCACTTCTGCAAGAATAAGGCTGTACGCCGAAATATTGTGCGTTTCTTGTGTTTGTTCTTTTTTGTCTTTGTTGTTCCCAGCTGCCTTCATCTGTGGTAAGTGTTGGGTCATATTTCCCTAACCTTCCTTAGTTTTATTGCCTTAAAGCATTTTCGTCTTATTATATACATATTTGTAATAAAAAAATAGAAATCTAAAGCTTTTGACAGAATGAGCCATATGTTTTAAATAAACTGAAAACTATTGGATTGGATGACAAAGTTAATTGTTCAGTGGAGGAATTATTAAAAACCAGAAAGCAAAATGTTAGAGTAGGAAATACATTATCAAAAGAGCTGGAAGTAAATATGTGAGTGTGACAGGGTAGTGTGTTGGGAGCATTGGTGTTCATTATTCTAATGAATGATTGTGTCAGAATTTAGGTTGTTTGAAGATGATATAATGGTATACAACAGTATCAAAACACGAGAAGACTGAACAGCTGCAGGGTGACCTGGCTAGAATATCTAAATAGGTAGGTCAGCATGTAAGGAAGATAAATGTCACGAAGAGTCAGCTTATTAGGTACACAGATAAAAAACTGAAGACTGTTTATGATTATGGTGTGGAGTCAGAAGTGCTTTTTGAAAGTTTGAAGTGTAAATATGTTGGCATAACATTTGGTGATAAACTTAACTGGGCAGAGCACACTGGGCAGGTGGTAGGAAAAGATTATAAAGTTCTATATTTCCCGGAGAGAGTGATGAAAGGAAGTACCAGCGAAGTTAGGGAACAGTTTTACAACTCTTTGGTCAGACCATTGGTTGAATATGGTGGTGTAGTTTTAGGTATCAAACACAGGAGCTGGAGGGTGTGCAAAGAAGACCAGCTAGATTTGTTTGTGCAAATTATCGCAGAACCCAGTCAGCATCTGGTAATACTGGATTGAGAGTCATTGGAGGATAGGAGGAGGGTGCAGATAGTGCTAGGAATGTACAAGGTATATGTTGGTGATGGGGTTTGGAGGGATATTGGTTGAAGAATTAGGAATGTGCATGGAAGGAGAAAGATGACCATGACCACAAACTGGCATTGGTGGCGGATCTAGGAATTTCCTGAGCCGGAGCAAAAACTGTGAGATTGCTGCCCCTCTGAACATTATTTTACCACACCCATTGTTGCCAATCTGATTATCACCAATTTTCGCCACCCAGGGCAGTAATGGAGTTAAAAAAAAAAAGTCACCATGACATAAATTTGCCATCCTTCAAACATGATTTTTGGTGGCCGGGGAAAGTGCCCTGGTTTGATCCCCCTAAATCTGGCACTGACTGACACTAAATTTCATGCATAAGGGAGTGGGAAAATTTTCTTCTGTATGGATTGGAACAAATTAGCAGGTGAAGTGATGAATAATTTACCAAAAACACTGAAGAAATTTAAAATTAAAATTTGTAAATCGCAAAAGCAGGTGGGGAGGAATTTAAAACTCATATGATATAAGATAATTCAAAAATAAAAAGGGGTAATTATATGATTAGGGAATTACCACCAGAACATGTGCTCCATCACAATTAAATTAAATTAAAAAAAATTAATTGCAGAGTTTGTAATTTGCTAATTTGTACAAACAAGTTAAAACCTTATCGTTTATTCTGTCATACAAAGATATCATTGAGCCCTTCAGTTTCATGCAATCTCCAAGTACAAATGATTATTGTATTAAGAGAACTTCATATATTTGACAATTAGGCCCAGATTTGTTTTATAAAAAGATTTAAGTAAAGGATGTTGTGAAAAGGGAGCCAAATTTGTTATATACAATTATGAACTTTATTTTTTCAAAAAACAGTAATAAAGTACATAATCATGTTCCATAAACTTTCCAATTTTAGATTTCGAAAATGATGGTGGGCATATGCTGCCCTCTACTGCATGAATTCTGTCTGTGAAATTTACAAGGCTCCACTTACATGTCGCATGCAACAGGTTGATTTCCTCCTTAAAGTCTGAGATATTTTTTTTTTTGGGGGGGGTTTATCGACATATAAGAGTGATTTCAGATAACCCCAAGGTAGAAATTGCAAGGGATTCAATCATAGGACCTTGGTGACAATTGTTGGTCACCATTAAGCAAAATTAGGGGATCCAGAAACTGCTCATGGAGCAACTCAATTGTTGCATGGGGTGTATGACAGGTGGCACCATCCTACTGAAACCACAACTGTTCAATGTCCATTCCATTAAAATGAGGCCACAAGAAATCTCTTTATCATAGCATGGTATTGGTTTCTGTTAACTGACCTGCCTCATCTTCAGAGAAATAAAGGCCAGTGAATCCGCCCGCCGAAAAGCCATACCAAACCGTCACTTTCTGTGGATGCTTTTCCCCTTCTTGAAACACGCGAGGATTTTCTGACCCCCAGATATGCCAGTTATGTTTGTTCAAACATCCATTTAAGTAGAAATGGACCTCGCCATTAAAGATGAATTTGCTCGCAAAACCATCGTCCTCCTGTTGTTTTCTCAGAAACCAATCAACAAAATGTCACCTCGTGATCGATAACTTTTATGGCTTGTGTTAATTGAATTTTATACGGGTGGTAATGGAGATCATACCAGAGAATTTGTTGTACTGAAAAATATCCTATCCCTACTTCTTTGGAAAGGTGACAACCTGACTTCAATCGACTAAACTTGATCTTTACTATGCAAACCCTTCTCCCCAAAATTCTACCCACTGTGCCTCGCATACATATTAGCAGACCACCATTTCCTAACAACCTGGGTCTACGAATACCCTCCATCAGATTCTCCAAAACAACCACAGGGGTCTTTCCAATGTCAAAGACCTCACTGCAAAACCTACAGTTTGCATCCAACTCCCATGACATATCCCAGTCGTACCTTTCCCTTCATTGGACATGCTACTTGTTCCACCATACACCTCATATACAAACTAAACTGCTGCCACTGCACTAGTTCTTACATTGACCTCATCACAAAACAACTCTTAGACCACAAACAATCACACCCACAACCCGTACCCTCCAGTAGCAGAATATGTCAATATCCATAACTCTAACAACTTCTATGCCGCCTTTCCGTGAGAGCTGTCAAAAAATTTTCTGGGAATATACCACCTTATCTGAACTTCAGAGTTGAACTTGCGTACTGAAATATCCCAGCTTAAATCAGATTCTACCTCTAACCCATCACTAATTAGGTACAATAATAGCCAACCAGTTGCTTAAATTTTTGATTTATTAATCTTAATTGCAGTTTCAACAAACATAAGTTTGTCTTCTTCAGAAGTACATTTAGGGGTTCATAGACAGATGCAATACACAACTTCTGTCATTTTAGTGCGAACCTGCACTATGACAACAATTTCAAACAGGATTACTACTTGCGTCATTGCATCCACTGTCTGCATAGGGCAGGAGATTCACTTATTGTTTATCTATTATTGTTCTTTTTTATTTTCACTGCTCCATTAATACAATTTACATCTTTACATTCTTACATCTACTTTGATGTTTCATTACCACCAGCAGTGGAAATATATTATTTCAGTCTTTTTCCAAGAATTATTGATAGTTCATTTCACAATAGTTTACTCCCACCATTTCGACTTTGCACAACCTGTTCAAGTAGGTGCTAGTCATGTAGTAGGACATGGTGTGTGCACGTCCCTCCTTGCTAAATGAATTGTATCTACATTACGTGTTTTTGTGTTCATCTGGCTATCCTGCCTTCGTCTGTGGTAACTGACGGATTATTTTCCATAACCTTCCTTATTTTGTGAAAGTAGAACACAATCCATAATTGATGTAATTGTAGGATGGGTGGTAGGTGAAGAGAATCCTGGAGATGTGTAAGAAATGTATTAGTTAAGAGCTGGATGGACATTGGTAGAGGATTTAGGAATCCTACGTTGAAGTGAAGAAATGATAATGAACATAAAATAGCATGTGATTTCATACCTGAAGAATTGGAGAATTTTCTATTTAGGTAATGTGATCTGAGATTGGAACAAATTACAGAGGAATGAACAATTTATCAGAGACAGTGAAAGAATGTAAAGTAAAAATTTGTCATATGTAGATGTAGTTGGTAGGATTATCAGAAAAATGTTCCTCCACAGTTAATAATTAATAATAATATTAATAATGCTAGTTAAACACAATAGTTAATCATAATGTTATTTAATTTTAGTGTATTATACATTGAGATATGGCAATGTCTTTAAAGCAAATTACTTTAATCACCGAGTCCAGAAATCCAAATTATCTAAAACAAAAGTATGATGGTAGGATATTACATATGTACATAACAGGAAAGCTAAAGTGAATGGTATTTGGATTAGAGATAAAATAATTTTCAAAATATCACCAAAGTTAATACTAGAGATGAAACAGATAGCTTTTTGGCTGGATACCGGTTATCCAGTCATCCTATATGCTGGATATGTGGCAGCAGAATATTCAGCTAAACATTGTTATTCGAGGTTAGGAAAAATAAAAATGTTATAACTAAAGAAAGGATTGCCTATTTGGGAATATTTTGATGTAAATAATAACAGTAAATTTTCGATTTTGAATTACCTTTCGCGAGGTACGTTTTGATGCAAAATTTGAATCATTTCATTTTATCTTTGTGGACTTAAAGCATACACAATGATGTTTTTTTTCTATCTTAGACTAGATACTTCTGCTATGACAAACCATTTAAAAATGAAACATCCAGTTAACTTTTATGAAATGAGAAAAGCTACAGCCGCTATCGTGCCTATATTGCCTTTAGCCAGCCCCGGGACAGGTTCATCTTTAACATTTGAAGAAAATCAATTGACTATATCAGAATCTTTTGAAAGGAAATTACTTTGGGATGTATACGACACCAATATATATATATATATATATAAGTTATTGCAGGAATCGTTGCACTAGACAGCGAGCCATTAATGGAATTTCTAGTTCCCTAGAAGATGCTTTATTCTGCAATAAACACTCAGAACACATTTCCAAAAAAATTGTACCCAACTTTTACAAGATTTATTAGAAAATAAAACAAACATATCTGGTTCTCTGGCTGTTTCTTCTAGACTTCTAGATCTATTTTCACAAAAATTCCTGAATTTCACAGAATATGGGTATCTTCTGAAGTCAAACTAGAACATGGAGTTTTTGATAGGAAGTATTTCCCTTATTCCCATCCTGGAGCAAGGGAGCTTATTAGTATCACAAATCATTGGGCTTTTGACCAAAACAAAATACACTTACTCATTCATGACTGTAGTGCCAACATGGTGAAGAGAGTACAAGTGGCTGAGTATGCTTCTGCAAGATGTTTTCATCCATTTTCTTCAGAGAATTTTAACTGAGCTATTGAAGATCCAGCCTGAAGTGGCTTAGCTCAAGAAAAATTGCTGGCAATTCAAAAAGAAAAATATATCTGACCGTCAGCTGGTGCCAGATATCAGTTCTTGGTTCTTATTCTTAATTACGAGCACAGGCAAAATTGATTATTACCTCTTACTGCAGAGAAATTGGTGTTCATTCAGTACCAGAACTAATTCTTTAAGTAATGTTTTTTTTATTTGAACACTGAGTTTTTATTTGTGTTTAGCATTATTATATACTTAACATTTGTGAATTCAAATAAAATTTTAAGAAATTTTCATAATTTATTGAGAATCCAATACCTGCCGGATATCCGCCGGATATTGTCCTACTATCTGGTATCCGGCCAGATAGTTGCCAGATATCTGTTTCATCTCTAGTTAATACTACTGCATTTTTCTCAGACAATTTTCTTGTTTTGCATTTGCATTAATCGTGTGTTATAGATCCAAGTATAATCAGAAACGATATTACATCCATCCATATTTTCAAAGCAAATTTTTTGTTAATTGTAAAAATAATGAATATACTATTAATTAACAGGAAAGTGCATTAACCTAAAAAAGATATGGAATCTAAACTTGTCACATACAAATTTTGAGGTAGGAGGGCTGCAGTAAAAGAATGATTATTAAAAACATACATACACAAGGTTTTGGGTGATCTGTTACTCATGTGAGACACAAGCTGGTAACTGACAGGGGGCAGGGCAGCACGGAGAAATAAACTAAGATGTCGAAAAAATAACTGCAATGTAAGTAAGGATGTAAGGAATATAAATAATAATAACACTATTTTAAATAAATACAAATATTGTAGAAAATAAATATAAATTGTAAGCTTACAATCTAAGGGGTATTTTAAAGCTCGTTTTGACTAACAGCAGAGTTTCATGTTCCGTAATTCAAATTACTGATGCGTTCAATGTGGCTGAATTATTAAGATCTTTCTAGTAAAGATGAATCATTCTTTCTAATTTCTTTCCCACATTAGGGACATCTATAAACTGCACCAAACATGGTGGGTCAGTGATAATACTCTGGCCTCACATTTTTAGCACGCGGTTTCAAACACGTGTTCAGCCTTCCAAGCTTTTGGTACCAGCCTCCATAACCCAAGTTTATACATCAACTTCACTACTGGTCGATTTTCTCAGGACGAATAATCATAAACAAACACTTTACTTTAACACGGCCCACATGTCACTATATACTCAAAAACTGTTTCACAGTCAGAGTCATCTCAAAAACCACATCGCCCTATAAATTCCATAGGTGGGACTGGGCCTACCAATGTATTGTAGATAACAGATATTCCCCTGTGCTCATTTTCATATATTACCCACTTTTGGTGAACACAGAACTTGTTTGATTATCATCATTATTAGACATTTTCCCCTATGCAGGCCATCCAGTACAAACTCTTCCAAGTCTGGTGGACATTCCAAACTTCCCCCTTCATTTCTGCGTCTTTCTTCACTCGACGCATCCATCTTGCCAAAGTTCTTCCAACTGGTTTCCTTTTCTTCCTGCTGTTCAGCAGTGCTAACTTCAGCATAATTCCTTCCTCCATCTTCATAACATGCCCCAGCCATCACAGTCCTTTTCCTTGTTAACATCTCTTCTAATCTTCTACTTGTGGCCTTTCCCCGATGTTTTCATTTCTGATTTTATCTTTCTTCGTAACATTCTCTATCACCCTCAGAGACCTTATCTCTGCCACCTGCAATCTGCTAACAGTGCCGGCTTTAGGGAGGGGCCGAACCGGGCGACCGCCTGGGGCGCCGGGGTCTGGAGGGCGCCGCGCGTGCCAGCTTAACTTAACCATTTAATTTAATTACATATTTCTGTCGATCGCAAGAAAAAACGAAATTCAGCGTATTAACGTTTATGGACTTATCTCGTGGGGGTAGGTATTTAGCATGTGTAACAAGACCTGTCATCTTGTAGCTTGTCGTATCCCTCATTAATAAAGGTGCGATTTCTATGCAGTTAATCACTGCTACATAGACTATCGAGAAAAGCGAGGGGCCAGGAGACCAGGGGTGGTAGGGTCCGCCGGTCATTCCTGGTCCTTCGTTGCCCACACACACGCGGGAATGTTCAAAGACACAGCCGCTCACTTCCTCTTTAGGTCGAAGTTCCTACGGACCCTTTGAAGGGTCTTCCAATCTTTGGGACATGTTAAACCTGAAATTTGCAAAATATTGTACGAGGAACTCAGGAATGATTATACGAAGGTAAATGTATATAAACATATTCGTATACATCTACATAAATATAAATGGATAAACATGGGAAGGTCTCGTACAGTTTAATAAAGTCAGTTAAGATATCTTTGCCAAGAAGACGAGCGTCCATTGCAGTGTATGCGTCAGTCCAGGACGGTCTGTCAGACTGTATGTTAATAGCGATCGAGGGATCACACGCTGACGCTTGGAATGTGGGGTGAAAACCCTGGCGTGTTGTCGCCCTCAAACTAGAAGTATTTGCGGTGGACTCACCTCACAGCATTCCAGGACTGCCCGTTTCCCCGCTAATGTATGGGCTGCTATATGGAAAGCAACAAGAGCGCTTCCTATGAAGCGGGCTGCTTGAGCTGCGCGAATCTATCGGTCCCAGAGCAGTGTAGACTCAGCCGCTAGCAGAAAAGTTCAAATATTTTAGCAGGGAAAGGTGTTATTTACAGCGGATAAAGATGAAAAATTGGTGGAAGTATTGTGTAAATTTTTGTGCATATATGATGTTTCTTCACCACTGTACAAGGACCAATCTGTGAAGGACAATATTTGGAAAAATAGTGGAATTCCTTGAAAGATCAGGTAATAAAAATACAGTATAATCTAACATAAGTTTTTTTCATTTTTTTTACCACCGTTTCACTCGTTATTATATATTTATTACTATAAAAGCCTTCAGAAAACCCAGTTACTTCGTGTAATGTAATTGCAATATGCCACGTAGTTAATTTTAATTAAAACTTCATTTGGTAGTAATAGTAATACTGATTCTAACGAATATAGCAAAACGTAAAATATTCTGGCAGTTTCCACTATTCGTGTTATTTTTACTCTAATAAAAATTTGACTGTTGTATCTGCACAGAGACTCAATTTTTGTTCAGATTTCAAATAGAACTCTTACTTTGCTCCGTGGTTTATAGGCATGTTCATAAAAATATTCTTTCATTGACTTATCTTTATCTGTATAGTTATTAAACTCAATATTAATAATTTTTGTAATTTTTCTTGTGTAACACAAATTAATAAATAATACACAAAATTAATAGGCCTAACATAAATTCACATAAATACTAGTCTGAATTTCTATTAATATATGTATATATTTTTAATATGATACAATTAGAAAGTGTAACTCGTGTTAGTCCTTCTGTACTATTGTTTCTTCACTTTCTACATACTCATAAATTCACAAGCACTTAAAAAAAAATCTTTTCAGACCGTCACCGCACCAACACTCGGCCTAATTAGGGAGCATCCATAAACCACGTAGCTCCATTTGACCCCGTCATGGAAGAGCATGTTAGAAAGACAGTGAACGGTGATTTGGCTGACCATTATTGCGGCAAAAATATTCAAAATGAATTAATAGAAATTATGGCATCAAAAGTTATCTCTACCATAGTATCACATATAAAGGATTCAAAGTATTATGCAATCATAGCTGATTGTACTCCTGATACAAGTCATAAGGAGCAACTTTCAATCACATTAAGATGCGCCAACATAACAGAGGATGCCATTAGCATAAAAGAATATTTTATTTCTTTTTTACAAATAGTAGATACAACGGGTGCAGGTCTCACAGAAAGTATTTTAAAAACATTGAGTGATCATGGTCTTGACATTAACAACTGCAGAGGACAGGGTTATGATAATGACGCAAACATGAAGGGAAAAAATAAAGGCGTTCGTAAAGAATGATGGACATAAATCCGCTACCTTTTTTTGTACCATGTGGATGCCATAGTTACAATTTAGTACTATGCAATGCGGCAAAATCATCGGTAAAATCCGTTAACCTGTTCGGAATTTTACAAAAAATGTTTAATTTATTTGCAGGATCGGTAAATAGATGGAAAATTTTGACCGATCATTTGAAAATATACACCCTGAAAAATTTAAGTGACACACGCTGGGAAGCTGGAATTGAAAGCGTCAAAGCAGTTCGCTATCAATTATGTGATATGCATGTTGCTTTGGTTTCATTGGCCGATGTTACCAAACAAAGCGATGCCTCGACGTCATACGAAGTGACCACCCTGGCAGGACGAATAAAAGATTTCAGCTTTATTGTTCCTCTTATAATATGGTATGATGTACTTTTTCAAATTAAAGTTGTGAGCAGAGCCAGTCAGTCATCTAAAATCAATTTTGTCGACTTTACTGAAATGCTTTATAAATGTTGCTCTTATTTGAAAACATATTGACGAACAGGTCTCAAAGAGGCTATTGTAACAGCAACTGAATTAGCAACGGAGCTTAACACGCAACCAGTTTTCAAACCACAAACTCGACTAAGACGTATTAAACGTAGACCGGGTGAAGAGGCTATTGATGAACCAATAACTGATCCAAAAAAAAGGTTTGAAGCAGAGTTTTTTAATGCTCCTTTGGACACCGTGCATATATCTATGAAGGGAAGATTTCAACAGATGCAAGATTTCTCTTCAACGTGGAATTTCTGATTTAACATTTAAAAAAAATCAAAATAAAGAAAAAATAATGCGACATTGTTCTGTACTGCAAGAAAAGTTAACGATCAACTTTAAATCTGACATTGATGGAGATTTATAGTGCGATGAAATTTTAGGTCTCCAGCACTATCTTGAAGACCATCAGGCAACACCTATTAAAACATTAAACTTTACCAAAAAGTACAATTTTCAAGAGTTATACCCCAACACCTGGATTTCGCTGCGTATTCTGTTAACAATACCAGTGACTGTTGCAAGTGGCGAACGCAGTTTTTCAAAACTAAAACTGATAAAAACGTACTTGCGGTCTACAATGTGTCAAACAACTCGCTGTCCATTGAAAATCAAGTTGCAGAAGACCTAGATTTTGCCAGTCTTATAAGAGAGTTTGCTGACAAAAATGCTAGAAAAGTCAAGTTTTAGTTTTATTGTTTTAATTTTCGTTTTTCATTTAATGTTTCATGACTAAATGAAATTGTTTAGAGAATAAATGTATAAAATGTTATTATTAATAAGAATAAATACATGTTTGTAGTATTATATTATTTCAGTAAAAAAAAATGGTACAAAATTCAAAATATTAAAAAAAATTATAATCAAAAATAAAAGGGCGCCAGATGCATGACTCGCCCGGGGCGCCTAGATGGTTAAGGCCGGCCCTGTCTGCTAATATCTCTATTTGTCCAAGTCCAGGTTTCAGAGCCATAAGTCAGTATGGGCTGGTAATATACTTCACAGAGCAGAATTTTGGCTTCCTCCCTTAAGTTTCACCTCCAGATTACATCATCTGATGATACAATTGTCCACTCTTCCTTATTCTTTTACCCATTTCTACCTTTATCTTTCCACTGATAGTTACATTGCTTCCCGGATACACAAATCATTCCACCCATTCCAATTTCTTGCCATCGAGTGACGCATCCTTTGAAGGGTCAGTGTTCCTTGTTATCTTCTACACTCTTCTCCGGACCATGTTTACCCATTGCAGTCCACCATTTACCTAATTCTCTTTCTAGATCCAGCTCTGTCCCTCCCATATTATTATGTCATCAGATTTGCTAACACCTTCAACTCTGTCATCATATGCTTCCGCGACCAGAGTCAGTTGATTTTTGAATATCTGTTGCCACAAGAAATATGACGCGGCACCACCCAGACAGCTAAGAACTGCCTTCAACTCTGTTGGATCTCTGTGTCTCTGGACTTAAACTATTATTACATCTAATACCACTTTAAAGAGAACAGGTGACAATAAACTTCTTTGTCCGACTCCTCTTTCCTTGTGAAACCATTCCAAGTGTCTATTGTCTATGGACATGAAAATCACACACTTCTCATAGATGTTCAATGTTCATCTTCATTGACATTTGGTTGAAAATGAGGGCTGACATAGACGCCTTCAATACGTCCCACAAGTGTGAAAGATTCATGCAGTTCCAAGTCCAAGAAGAACGCCATGAAAAAACTTCAGTCTTACATGACTTATTTATGTTATTATATTCTTCATATTATATATTATTATTTGTTAATTTTTTCCTCCAGAATAATTTTTATTTATTTTATCTATTTTTATGTATTCATGTAATAGGTCTTGATGTGTACACATCTTTCCCTTTGCTACATGTTTTACCTCCCACTTGAGTAAGATTATTAACCGAAATACTGTAAATTTTTTTTTGTTATATCTGGTGATACTGCCCAGATTTTCAGTTATAATGCATGGTAAAGCTGTATTTCCTTAGCAAATTTTTCAGAGTTTTTATTTTGTTAACATGTTAAAAATTTCAACAGATCTCTGTAGGTCAAACGAGGAAAATACCTTTCCTCAATAGCAAGTCCTGTGGTAATAATATCCTCCTCTTTAGTAACAAAAAGCATACAAAGCCATATTTCATACTATATGGCATTCATTTACTTAATAAAACATTAGACAAATAAATACCAGTTGGCAACCAAAATTATGCAAATCGTCTCGAGTTCAGCCTTTCTTGCAGCATAGAGACAAGTTTTACAGTCCTGCAATTACTGTTTTCCATTGGTAGAAATGTCACATTATTTTTTAGAATCACTGAGAAGGAGTCTAGAGATAATACAGTAATGCTAAAATTGATATGTATCTAACATTCTGTTTCCTTTCATTTTCAGCAGCAGTCCAAAGAAAATAGACAAGTATGTGCAGACTGACTTTAAATCTGCAGACAAACACATTCAGGTCGACAGTAAGTACCAATAATCCATTTTTTATTTACAATAATGTATAGGAAGAAATTCCTCACAGAATATACAAGTGGCGTGTCTATGTATACTATGTACACAATCAGTGTAAAACTTTTAACTTTCCATGTGACCAAAGCATTCTTACTATGTTTGTTTAGTGGTTGACTTACAGCACTGTTAAACCTTTTCCACTATATGACTCCCAGATATGTCTAAGTAAAAATGAGGATGTTGCAGGATTGCATATCGGGATGATAGCTTTTCATTATTCTAATGAATTATTGTGTTGATGGTTTACTATCAAAAGTTGAGTTGTTTGCTAATAACAGAACACTATATAGTAGGATTAAAACAGTAGAAGAATGAACAGCTGCAGGGTGATCTGGAAGGATATCTAACTGTGTAGTTCAACATGTGATGAAAATAAATGCAAAGAAAAGTCAGCTTTTTAGGTACACAGGTTAGAAACTGAACGTTGATTATGATTATAAAGTAGGGAAAAACTGCTTGTTCAAGACACGAAATATAAAAATCTTGGTATAATATTTGGTAACAAACTCAACTGGGCAGTACACTTTGGACAGGTGGTGGGAAAAGGTTTAAAAATCCTGCACTTGTTTGAGAGAGTGATGAGGGGATGTACCAAAGAAGTAAGGGGATTGGGTAACAAAACTTTATGCAGACCATTGCTTGAATATAGTGGTGTAGTATGGGACCGACCCACATTTTGTGTATCAAATACAGAAGTTGGAGAGCGTTCAAAGGGCTGCTAGATTGCTTTCTGGAAAATATCTTAGAACATAAACAGTAACCGATATGATAAAGAAATGGTTTTTTTTTTTTTACTGCTTAATGTCTCTTAACAGCGAGGTATTCAGAGACGGGAAAGGATGGGGGACAAGGAATCAGAAGGAATTCAACCATGGCCTTTTGAAGGAAGCATCCCGGCATTTGCCTGGAGTGATTTGGGAAACCATGGAAAACCCAAATCTGGATGCCCGGACGGGGATTCGAACTGCTGTCCTCCCAAATGCGAGGCCAGAATGCTAACCGTTACACCACCACGCTCGGTGAAATGGTTTTCATTGGAAGACATGAAAATGGCAAAGAGATTTATGGGAGTGTACAAGGCGTATATTGGTGAAGAGACATGGAAAGGTATTAGTATAAGAATTAGGAGTAGTGCTTGGAGGGAAAAAGATAACCATGGCCAAAAGCTGGCATTAGATTTCAATCACAAGGTTGAAGGAAGATTTTCTTTCCTAGGTAAGGGATTGGAACAAGTGACCCATAGAAATCATGAATAATTTACCAAAAATGTTGAAAGAATGTAGTGTTTGTAGAGGACAAAAGTAGGATGGTATAGGATAGGGGAAGAATGGTGTTTAGGGAAATTGCCATTCAAGTAAGCGCTCCTTTGTACTTAAATCTAATTAAGTCAATGTTTTTTATAGCATGTGGCTGATATAACTCAGACATAAAGGTTGTTGTTCTCTATCATAAGGAAATGAATGCTTTATGTAATTAAACTGATTTTAACTTTTGGATGTATATGTATAATTACCTAAAAATAAAGCACTCATTTGCCAGTATATTATGCAAGCTGAAAAATTTAATTAACCTGTTTGTGGAAGCTGGCATGTAAATTTAAAAATAAAACTATGTTTGAATTTTTTTAAAAAGATTAGGAGAACAATAATTGTTAAAGTGGGAAGAAATTCTTAACAGAGAGTTAGGATATGTAAACGTGTATGGCATTTTTGGCCAGGAGATCCTCAAGGCTTACCCTAACATGGTAATACTCCAGATAGCACAGAATTAGGCTAAGAAATGAAGTAAGATTGAAGTGAAAACATAAGTGCCACAAAATACTGTATTACAACCATTTCCATTCATTTTTTTTTTTTTTTTTTTTTTTTCCTGGGGGGTCCTACGGCTCCTGCCACTTCCTGCATATCAGTCTCCACAATTGTCTATTGTGGGCCTCCTTCAGTTCTATATTTTTTCTTTCATTGACCGCTGCACTCCTTCCAACCATCTTAGCGGTGGTCTGCCTAGTCTTCTCTGGTTAGCTGGTTGTTAGTTAAAGACTATTTTTGGTATCCTTCCTTCATCCATTCTACTTAAGTGCCCAAACCATGATAGTGGTTTCCTTTCAATGCTATGGACTATAGTATCTTTGATGCCAGTTTGCTACCTGATTTGTTCATCCTGCACATGCTCTAATTTAGAAACACAGGAAGCTCTTTGAAGGGTATCCATCTCCACTGCTTCTATACTCTTCTGGTTTCTTTCTGTGACTGTCCAACATTCTGCACCCTAGGTGGTAATTGGTACATGTCTGTACATATTAAGTTTTGTTATCAAGCCAATTTTAGTGGACTACAAAAGTGGATTTATTTTTTGTATTTCAGACCTCCCTTAGTTTAGTCTATGTCTGATATCTTCTTCACATGTTCCCTTATTACTAATAATACTCCATAAATACTTATACTTTTCACGTGTAATTATCGTTAAGTTATCTGATACTTTGAGAGATGCTGTCATCTTTCTAACAGCCAGGTAGTCTGTCTTTGTGGAGTTGATTTTAATCCCCATTTATCATACTCCTCTATTAACTTCCTTAATATGTACGCTAAATCTTCTACATCCTCTGCTACTACTACCTGATCATCTGCAAACAACAGACTATACAAATAGGTTCCATTCATTTCTATCCCCATTCTTAATCACTTTCTTCTCCAATTCTCTGAGAGTCCTTGAAACTTCCATTCATTATTATAGCAAATTACTGCATTGTTAGTACACAGACAGAAATTAGGTTGTTTGCTGATGACATAATACTTTATACTAGGAGTATGAGCAGCTTCACGGGAATTTGAACAGAGTACCTAGTTAGATAGGTAACAAGTAAACAACAAGACGTGTCATCCTGTTACATACAGTGATAGGAAAATGAGGGATTTATTTGATGATCCGATGTTGATTAAAAGTATAAAATACAATGATCTTGGAAAAATGCTTGACAGTAAAATTATCTTGGAGGTGCCGCATTTGCTAAAATGGAAGATGAGGGGATGTACCAGGGAACTAGATGAAGTGGTTGATATTGTAAAATTTTGAACATGTTGTCGCGTAACCATGATCGAAAAGTATGGGAATCAAATATAGGATCTTCATGATCTGTAAAGAAGGCAGGCTAGATTTGTCCAAGGAAATTACTCTAGAACATGATTAGAAACATATGATAAAAGGAACAGTTTTTAGTCATAGAACATCATCTGCTTAAAAAGTTAAGATGAACATGTTTATATTGTGTGTAGCTTTCCCATCTGAAACCTGTTTTATTCAGTGAGAAGAAATAAATACTTAGTATCATATAAAAACCTGTCAGTCCTTTTTATACCTATAGAGGACCTGTTTCAGCAGTTCTATCAAATTTCTTTAACAACTTGGTACGTATTTCATCATTTGAGAATGGAGATAAATGATGGTATATTTTCATCAGATATATACGAGGGTAATTTGGAAAGTAACCTCCATTTGGATATAAATAAAAAAACTTGGATATTAAATTTTTTTATTATATACATCTTAAAACTACAGCTTTTTATTATTTTTCAACATAGTCACCATTTAAATTTAAGCATTTGTGATAGTGTTTCACTAATTTACAAATTCCTTCTTCATAACATTTTGAAGTTCGTCGTCATCATCGAAGTGCTGCGACACAAGCCACTTCATGAAAATCACTAGACACCAAGTCAGGATTGTAAGGCGGATGATCGAAAACATCCTATTTGAATTGCTTAAGAAGCTCATGAGTCTTACAAGCACTGTGAGGACGAGCGTTGTCATGCAAAAACACAACACCAAATGACAGCTTACCGCGATGTTTGTTTCGAATGGCTCACTTGGTTTCTTCAAAGTTTCACAGTATACATCTGAAGTGATTGTGGTGCCACGTTCCATAAATTCACTGAGCAAAACTCCCTCGGCATCCCAAAAAGCTGTAGTCATAACCTTCCTTGTTGAAAACGTTTGACGGGCTTTCCTCGGCTTGCATGGAGAATTGTTATGGCCCCAGGCCATCTACTGTTGTTTCATTTTGGTGTTTACTTACGCCACCTATGATCTCCTTCTGCGTCGTAGCGTGAAAGGAAGTTTAAGGCAGAGCCCATTCATTTGGTTTTGTGGACCTCTGTAAGCAGTTTCAGTACCCACCTTTTACAGAACTTCCAGTAGCCTAATTTCGTGGTAACAACCTCGTACAAAACCGTATGAGAAATTTTCAGGAATTGTTCAGAAAGTTCAGAGATTGTGAATCTTATATTTTCACTAACTTTTTCATCTACTTTCTTGACAAGACCATTACTCATAACACTCATAACTCTCATCATGAATGTTTGTTCTACCACTTTTAAAAAATCGGATTCATTGCCACACAACACCTTCACTCATAATGTTTGGACCGTATATAGTACACAATTTAATTAAAAAGTTCAATTTTACTAAAGAAAACATCACATGAAATGCAACATGAACCACATACGTTGTGAGGCTGTTTGCACATGCGCGGCAACTGTTTCCTCTTCCCCTGTATGTTTGGGGGCAGCAGAGTGGGGATAGAGCAGAGTTACCTTGAGTTGCCTCTCCCAACTGACCACAGTACAGTGTGCAGTCACAGTGGTGTTTCACAAGACTGAAAACTTGTTTAAAAATAATCTTGACTATAGCTATTATTAATAATTTTACAATAATTGAAACATTGCCAGGGTCCAAAATGTCAAGTTTTCTTCTATAAACAAATACCTTAATTTTGAAGTCTATATACACTTTGCCACTATTCCTTTGTTTTTCATTTGATGAAACAAATGTAAGGCCTTTTAGGTTAGAGAAGAAATTCTAGACCCACACAGCAACTCAAACATGGGTCTACTAGAACTAGTGTGTTTTTCATTCTTCAAGACTTATAATTGTCATACCTAAGCAAGTTCTTCCATCCTGTTCAGCCACTTTGCTGTTGATGTATAGTTTTAACATTCTTTTAGCAGCATACTTCCTTTTTTTTTTTATTCAATTTGTTGATATATGAGGTAGAGTCAAAAAGTTCCTGGAATCATTGTGTACAGTTTGCCGGAAGTGAAATTTTTGTTTGGGAGGTTGGCAACACTACTGAGGAAGGTGGTGTGCCATGCAGTAGGCAGTTGTAGTTGGTTTTGTGCATTTCATCAGATTGTGAAATGTCGTCTTTAGAGCAACGTGGTAATATCAAATTCTGTTTGTTGCTGGAGAAATCACACTCGGAGACACTTGAGATGCTGAAGAAAGCATACAGAAACTATGTGATGAAGAAAATGGTAGTTTATGAGTGGTACAAGCATTTTCGCATCGGCCGCACAACAATTGAATATGACGTTCGGACTGGACGGTCTTCAACTTCCACAGCAGCTGAGAATGTTGAGCATGTTCGATAGCTTGTGTGTGGGGACAGGTGAAAAATCATCAATATTATTGCCTATGAAGTTGATATTTCACATGGGAGTGTTCACAGTATTCTTCATAATGTTTTGAACTTGCATTGTGTTTGCTTGCAAATGGTTTTGAAAATGTTATCCCATGATCAAAAAGAAATGAGAGTGACTGTCAAGAACTTTATTGGCTGATACAGATGTCAGCTTCCTGCGCAAAATTGTAACAAGTGATGAGATGTGGTGTTTTTCTTAAGACCTTCAGACGAAATTGCAGTCTACTAAATAGAAATCAAAAAAAAAAAAAAAAAAAAAAAAAAATCTCTCAGACAGGAGCTGGTGTAATGTCGGAGGTATTTTTTGATTATTGGTGCCTGATTCATTATGAATTTATTCCTGAAACGAAAACAGTCAACAAAGAATTGTAAACAGAGGTTTTAAAATGGTTATGAGATGCAATTCATCAAAAATGACCTGAACAATGGGTAGGGAATGATTGGATTTTGTTGCATGACAATGCCTCATCACATAGATCTGTAACAGTGAAGCAATACCTTGCCAAAAACAATGTTACCAGTCTGCAACCCCTTCCATATTCTCCCAATCTTTCAACACCAGATTTTTACCTGTTTTCACAACTGAAAATGACATTAAAGGGATGACGTTTTGCTGATTTGTCAGAAGTGATCGAAAATGCGATGAAGTTGCTGAAAGAACTTTTAAAAAACGGTTTTCGGGAGTGTTTGCAACAATTTTATGAATAGCAGAAGAAGTGTGTAGAAGCAGGACGATAGTATTTTGAAGAAAAATAAGGTAAAAATGTTATATATACTTTCAATAAATTTTTTATTAACCAATACCGGAAACTTTTTGACATACCTCGTATCTTGTGTAAATAGTTGACTGTGGTAATTCTGATGATGAAATAGTGTGTGTTTGTTTTAAACTTCAGATATGCATTATTCAAACCCTTTAACATAGTGCTGAAGCTAGCTGATCTCACAATCAATTTCTAAAAAAAAATATTAAAAAACAGATTGCTTCAGCATTGGTTTATTGATGGACGATTTGATGGAAACACAATAGAGTTGCATATTTATGTTAAATCCAATAATTTAAGTCTGAAATAAGTAAATTAAGAACTCTGAAACATTAAAGGAGTCAAAACAAAAGAATTCACACAAGAAATAACTTTTCTGTACTGTTTATAAAAACTGTAAATGTTGAATACAAATACGTCAATTTGTGAGACTGTTATTTATTCAAATTCTTGAAACATGTTTCAGAATTTAAACACAAATGTTGAAATTTAAAAGAAAGACATTGATTTTGGCAATGAATTCCATTTTTGCTTACTACTCTTATAAGCAATCAGAGTTTAAATTTTGAAAATGAAACAGTATAGACTCGTGCCAGTGTGGCACCACCAGGTTAGGTTCACTGGTCTCCTTATACTTGGACAGTCTCCAATTTTTGCCTCATAAACTACACATTTCACAAACAAAAATACACCTATCACACTTGGAAAATAGCTATATGAACACATTTTGCTGACAAATGGCAACACAACATTCTATTGTGGGTAGGGCACATGTCCTACTCCCATAATTACACACTGGATGGCTGTGCAACGGTGCTGGTGTTTCATGGTCCACCAGGACTGATGCAAGGGGGAAAAAGAAGCTGTGTGGAGTTATTAATAAGTTAAAAACTATTCAGTCTTGATTGATGCTTGTAATATCTTAGATGCATTTCCTTCCTCTTAAGTTCCAGAGGTACCAACAAAGAAGGTGGTGTGCCACAAATGTCACTCCAGATTTCCAAACCCAAAAGGAATGAAAGTAAAGTATGAGTGTTTCCCATGCACCAGGAATGTTACACCACAGTAAGTAATTAGTTGTCCATATAACTTTCACTTGTCTAGTCTCTGTATTAATTTATTATGACATAAATTATGAAAGATGGAGACACTCTTCACTCACTACAGATGAAGTTGGGAGGGCCATTATGAACACAAACACCCTATACAATGTTTTGGTATAAACTTTAATTATGATTGGAGTATGGAAAGTGAAAATGAGTACAAATTGAGATTGACCACATATACATTTAGTTATACATAAACATTTTGCTTTGTTTTGGACACACAGAATTCAAAGTGTAACCAAGTTGATGGATGTAGGCTAGGAATATACACACAAGAATTCTATGTGAGCCTATCACACAAATTTATAGAAATGTATTTTTCTGAATCAAGGGGGTTATCCTACATCATCCCCATCCATAAATCTAAAGATAAGTCGAATAAGTCTAAATATAGGTCAATACGTATCCAGTCGTCCCTAGCAAAACTTTTGGAGAACTACAGGCCACAATTAACATCTGATCAGGGGCGTAGCTACTATGGGGCTAGGCGGTGCAGTGCACTGGGGCCCCTACACTCAGGGGGCCCCCCAAGGACACATCTGGGGTTCCCCAAGCACAGTTCAGAGGGATCAATGGCCTTCACAGCAAAGTGGCTTTTTTTTAGCTCTACCGTCGTCTAAGGTGGCCCCTGGGACACAGGGAGCCCCGTCACTAAGAGGCCCTCACTGCTCAGGGGACCCCAAGCACAACTCAGGGGCCCCCAGACCCAGCTCAAGGGGCCCCTACCAGCAACACAAAGCAAAAAAAAAAGGTCGCCCTTCTGGCCTGGGGACCCAAAATAATTTTTTGCACCAGGGCCCTTGTTGACCTAGCTACGCCACTGCATTTGCTTTCAGAAATATTATAGCTCCTAGACAACATGGTTTCTTTGGTCTTAAGTTAGATCCAAGACAACCAATCTGTATGGGTATGCTAACTATATACTAAATTCACTGAGCAGAGATAGAGAAAACATAGGCTTAATAAAAAGTTCATCAAGGCTTTTAACATGGTTCTGCTACTGTGTGTCTTTGGTGTCAGATCTAAAGCACTGGAATGGTTGTGCTCACATCTATCCAATAGGCATCTGTGGATCAGTGGCGTAACTATTGGAGGGCTAGGCACCAAGCCCCCAAACTTAGGGGAGCCACAAGCTCAGGAGGAGGGGGCAAACCCAGCTCAGTGGAACCCCCAAAGCTCAGGAGCCCCTGCCAGCAAACATCACAAGACGAGGTAGAGCTTTTTTTTTTTTTTTTTTTTTTTTTTTTTTTTTTTTTTTTTTTTTTTTTTTTTTTTTTAAAAAAAGCAGGGTTTGCATAGAGATCCAATCCTATTCTGTATCTTTATTAATATATTGAATTGATGACAACATCATGTATGAGTCTTAGTGCTGTCCTTCATGTGATCCACAATTTACCTGCTTGAAAATTATATTGTCCAAACAGTTAAAACACTAAAAGACCTTGGTGTGGTTATTGATGAAAAATTTACCTTCTCTGATCAAAATAATTTTATAACACTTTGTGCCTGATAAAGCCTCGGTTTTATTCATAGAAAAAGCAAGGAGTTCAAGAATACCAAAACATTTATACTTCTTTTCTCATCCTTCATCAAGCCCATACTGGAGTATGGGTCTGTTGTCTGGTCTCCAATTACTGAATTAAACATCAATCATATTGAAAAATTCAATGAAAATCATTAAATGTTTATGCTCTTCTACACATCATGAAGATGACATCAGTTTTGACAATATTTATCACCAAATTAAGCTCAGGAGCCTAATTAGTCACAGGTGGCCTATCTGACTTTCTGCTTTAAAGTTTTCAGTGGACTGGTTGATTCTCCAGAAATCTTATCCAACTTTTGTTATATCTGCTTAAAGGCTATGCTAAGAACTTAAACAGTATTCTCAGTTGATAGCACAAATACAAACTACATCATGGACCTTGAAATAGTATATCCAGATTGGTTAACCAGTACACTGCAGATATCAACCTCATCATTCTCAGCGAGTGTTAAAAAGCTACTACTAAATAATTAGGTTTACATAATAATTTCCACATGTATAACGTGGTGCAGTATTCTTGGTGTGATTTAATCAATTATACTTTCCACAATTCCACTGGAAGGCTCCAGTCTATCAGTGACACCTCATTGTATGCAGTCTCCATATTCAATGTATTGCAGGAAAATGGAGGGGGTGTTATGATGATTTTTAGTTGTGATTAATAGTTCAAATGTGAAATTCTTCTGGATTACAAAACAACATAATTTGTGAGGAAAATTCAAATTTTTTCTCATTCCCTGAGTTGCCCTCTGAATCCTTTTATAAGAAAAAAAAATCAAAATAATTAGGCTTTGACAAAATGTGGAATGGAAGAAAGAGTACACCGCAGTGACCCAAATAGGAAGAGAAAGCAGCAGCATGACAGTGCTGTAAGACAGCCAGAAAATATTATAAAGAAGGTTTGCCAATGCAACAGTAAATCTAGGGTAAAACAAGAAGGCAGCAGCTGAGGCCAAAGTTACAGATCATTATGACAAATATTGTAGCCCATGTCTCAATTATGCCAACATTGATATCACACATAAGGTGTTTTACTTATCACAAGTTTTCCATGTTAAAGGTAATGCAGTGAAGTGTTTTCTATGTACGAGTAACTATTTAAACTACACTTGGCCATTATGAATAAGTTCTCTGCAAGATCAATAGTAATAAATATATTATATTAGAATGTCTTATCATGTGGAGCTTAACATTTTAATGTATGTTTTGTTCCACAAATTGCAATTCTCCTAACATCTTTGCTAGTTCCATGCGAGTTGCAGTACTTACATTTATTAACGGTCTGGCTTCCATGTTTGCTTACCTGTGATCCCATCCCTTGCTCATGTTAGTATCTGTCATATCATCTATTACCATATTCATTTTTACAATACTAATAGTTTTACTTCAGTTTCACCAAATTTTTAACCATTGATAAATATTCCAAGTTGAAATTTAGTGAATGAAAGTTTCAGATTTCAAGTTTACAAATACTTATTTCACTGACCCAAAACTGAATATTGTACAGGGTGAGTCATAAAAATCTTTCCAATTTCATAAGGTCGTGGCAGGAACACGGGTGGGAGGAGAAGGGTGGGGATAACATCATTAGACGCGCCATGACTTGCAATTTTCAGTGTGAGAAATGGCTTGGTCGGGACAACTTCGAGCGTTCATGGTGGAAGAGTACATTCAAAATAGCGGATCCGTGATCAAACCACAACATGCATTTCGTGTACATTTTGCTTGTGGTCATCAGGATCCAATTCCCACGGCACTGACAATTATGAATTGGGTATCTAATTTTAGAGAGACATCTTCGGCGTTAAAAAGAAAACCATCAGACCGAATTAGGACGTCAATGTCAGCGGAAAATGTGGATAGAGTGAGGATTTCAATTCAACAATCTCCCGAGCGTTCTGTTCGTAAACACGTCATTGCACTTGGTTTATCTGCCAGTAGTGTCAGAAGAATTCTCCATAGAAATCTTAAATTGCACCCACACAAGATGCAGATAGTGCAAGAGTTAAGTGAAAGAGACTTAAGACACACAAACAAAATTGTGCTGCGACATTTTGCAGAATATCCCTCATACTGCTGTTTTGATCTGTAGTGACGTGGCCCATTTTCACCTGTCCGGAACTGTAAATAAACAAAATTTCCGATACTGGGCTAAGGAAAACCCTCGGAACCTTCACAAATGACCACTCCACAGCCCTCGAGTAACAGTGTGGTGTGCTGTTGCAGATTTTGGTGTGTGGGGTCCCTACTTTTTCGAAGAAGAGAGTCAAGCTGTAACAGTGACTTCTGCTCCGTATTGTTACATGCTTGAAAAAATTTTAAAACCAAAATTTGATGAATTATTGCACGACCAAGACAATGACAACATCTGGTTCCAACAAAATGGTGCTACGACCCATACATTGCGTCCTTCGGTAGAAATTCTGAGACAAATGTTTCCCAGTCATCTTATCTCTTTGCGAGGTGACATTGGATGCCCCCCTCCCCCCAGATCACTTGATTTAACCCCATGTGATTTTTTTCTCTGGGGTTACCTCAAGGAAAAGGTGTTCGGGCATCGTCCCCGAACTATCGACGAACTGAAGGATGCCGTCACTGAAGAAATCAATGCTATTCCTCTGAATATGATTCGCAAAGTCATGGACAACTTCCGGGATAGACTCCATCAGTGTTTGGACAATGGAGGTAGACATTTACAAGATATTATTTTCAAAACCAAGTAAATTAAAATTGCATTCTTTGTTCTTGCAAATAATGAAAAACATTTCATTGAATCTCACTTTGTGTTTATTACATACATCTTTGAAATCGGAAAGATTTTTATGACTCACCCTGTTTTTAAAATTTTATTCATGGGAAGTAAATGAGCAGGTAAAACATTCTAATCTTGCATGTGAGTGTGTGAGATCCCACTCACAAAATCATTGTAATAAAAAATAACTGTAAATAAACTAGGTTAAACAGACTTCACAGCATGAGTAGTTTGTGTAGACATTTGGGGTAATTTTAAGTTTTTTTTTAGAATTTAGTTTGTTGTAGTTGGTACTACTGTTATTGTGGATGGAGAGAGAGTGAAGATGGCAATATGGCGAGAGAGTACTAGGAGAGAGCTTGTATAGATAGAAGTGTGTGTTGGCAGTATTTTGTAGCAGCGAACGTTTGAAATATAGAATAAAGTTTCTCAAATGAATGAGTGGAGTAATTGAATTATTTGACTATAATACCCGTTGCGCTAACATGTATATCTTGTAAAGTGGTTTGTTGAATAGTAGTAATAAAACGCTAAGTGATATCACTACCGCCAAAACCAACAGGAGGGCCATATGTTGCGAGGAGCGGGATATCTACTTACTGCTGGTTAATGTAAAAATTAGCAGTGGGGCTTAGCAAGTGTGACATAACAAAATATTTTATAAGAATATTATATTTTTGTTCCTTGAGTGTAGACAAAAATTAATATAGGAAATTAATAAAGGAAAGAAGTGTAGGTTGCTACGGAGATGAGAAAGAAATAAAGAAAGACATAGAGGCTAATGACATAGAGACAGACCGGTAGTTTTTAAAACATTCATAGCTGAAGGACTTTGCATCTTCGGATACTACGATACAGTTCCTAGAGGAATACAAATTTTGTATAATAAACTGAAAACTGTTGAAAACAAAAGGATTGGATTCTTTATAGTTATAATCAGTTAACAAATATGCAGTTATATCACATGAGGTTCCTTAGAACTTATCAAGTAAAAGATAAGAATGTTTTCATTGCAAGATACATACATATGCTGCTGTCCAAGTTGTTAGTTCTGATGATGTTTGTTATCAGGTCTCTTCCTATGGGGGATATGTTACAATTTATCAACCATATAAGTTAAATGTATCAGAGCAGCATATACATACACATAGCCTTAATATTAATTATCTGTGTATCTTACTTGTTACAGATCAGACGCAGAGTACTTTTCCAGAGTTGAATGCGAGATATGTAAACGAAAATTGAAAAATGTCCACGGATTGAGGATCCATTGCTCTAAAAAACACAAGAGCTGCTACAATTACATAAAATTTGATAAGTACTCCCAAATGGAAAACAGTTTTGTATTACGACATAGTGTGTAAAATGCTGGGCGTTACAACACTGAAGTTACATTTACAAAATTTAAAATACAAGTCAAGTTCTTGAACATAAGCTAAAGTAGACTGATCTAAAACTTATGTTAAGTGATAAACAGAGTCTAAAGAACCATAGTAATGTAATTAGGCCTAAACAAGTATTAATACCGACTCAGACCAAAGAAGACCATGTGACCATTGTTAGATGAAATGAAGGAAGAAACATAGAAGGCAGAATAGAAAAGATGGAATTATTTTTGTGAATCAAAAAGAATAAAATCTCCTGTTTTTTTTTTTTTTTTTTTTTTTTTTTTTTTTTTTTTTTTTTTTTTTTTTTTTTTTTTCTGGGAAGTGTTGTATAAAGGTATAATAGAGTTGCAGAGGAGTTACAAAGAGCTTCGGGTAATTAAGCATGGGTAAGAAAGAAACTAACCCCAGAACCTCAGAGTACTATCCCATAACCCTGGCAATATCCTCACACCAAGTCTTCCATCATATCAGTCAGGAGCTATAAGATGGAGACTGAATGTCACTTATCACACATTAAAATGTGAAACTGCACAGTGAGTGGTTCTGACCTTTCAATAAATTCAATACACAATCCAGTAAAATGTTGCTAACCCAAATGGATCACCATATTTACACCCCCTATCTGATTTCCAGAATGCATAAAACCTACATTCCAGGATGACTAAGTGCCTATGTATCAGAATTTTGTAACTCAAGTGTTGGGTTATTATTCACATGTAACATTCTCCACAATCCACCATCCCTTTTTCCCCTCTCTCAGTTCACAATTACAAAGCCATTTTTTTTAACTCTCTGTTTATATATATATATATCTCCGCAAATGGTCAGTTCCTTAAATATTGCTGATCTATACTGCTTTTTGATTGATATGGTTCTTCGATCCCAGCTGTAATCACCCAAAACTCTTTTTTTATATTTCATTTGACCTATGAGGTCATATAGTTTATGACATAGTACAGGTCAATACCAATTATACTGAGTTGCAAAATATGTTATTAAGCACAGTTCGAGGTGATATATCCTTATTATAATATAGAAAAGATACATTAGCTGCCATAAGTAAAGTGATACATTGATATTTTATGATTTTTACAAGGAATATAGCAGAATAATTCAAATCATGTTTCTACTATTTCTGATGGTTCATATATTCATTAATACTATGCCAACTATTGGTTAGTAGAATTATATAAATTTGCTACTCCTATGTTTCCAGGCCAAGTGTTGTAAAGAATTTTATAACAAAATAATTCAAAGCATGTTTATAATATTTCTAATGGTTTATGTATTCATTCTTGCTACAGAAGCTATTGACTAATAGCATATTTTTAAGCTTACTTTTATAAGTATGAAAATTTGATATTCCTTTCATGTTTTCGGGCTGAATTGTAAATAATTTTTGGTTGGTAGAGCACATTTTGTTGGTACAGAGATCTCTTATTCCACTGTCTATGGAAATCGTACCTATTTCTTGTTTGACATTTATGTACTTACATATTTAATGTTGTATATTCCTGATGTAATTTCAGGAAGTTTATACATTCAAATAAATAAATAAAAGGTAGAATGAATATTTTTAGTTCTTTAAAAATTTCCCCGCAGGACTCATTGTGTACCATACCTTTCATAATTCCGTATTTCCTCTGCATTTCCCCACGCAATGTCATTCCAGCAGTAGCCAAGTACCCTTCTAATGAAGGGCCTTTCCAAGAAAATTTACTTTCTTGTGTCAGTATATATAGTATTTCTATGCAGTCGCTCCTTTAGCTGTGGTAAGTAATTCATCTGTTGCAGGTAATGATTTCTTTATCTATTCTTAATATTATTTTGGAGAAATGAAGAAAAGATGTTTGAAAATTAAAGCTGCTGATGATAAACCTCTTTTAACCTCAGAAGATAGAGCTAACCGATGAAAGGAATTCATAGCGAAACTATGATGGTGTTTGATTTGAGCGACAGTGTACTGGAGAAGGAAGGTGATGTTGATATTAATGACTTAGGAGATCCTGTTTTGAAGGCAGAATTTGACCAGGCATTAAATGATTTGAAATCAAATAAGGCAGTTGGAATTGATGAGATTCCTGCAGAACTTATGAATTCCCTAGGAGATGAAGAAATTATTTCTTTTTCTTATGGCTTTTACACCTTATTGAGGTCATTAGCGGAGGGAAAGGACTGAGTACAAGGGAAACAATTCTGGCTTTAAGATTAATACTTGAAGGGCGGAACAAGAAAAACAAAAATACTTTTATGGCATTCGTTGATTTAAAAAAACTTAGCTGTTAGGTAGTACAAAATGTTCAAAATGTTAAAAAAAAATCAGGTCTAAAATACTGAGATAGAAGAATATTTCAAATCTATATAAGAATCAAGTCGATACAATAAAAATCGACAGTCATGAAAGACATGCATCAGTTAAAAGGGGTGAGACAAGGTCTATCCCAATTAATATTCAACCTATAGTAGCAGAAGCAATAAAGGAAGTGAAAGAAAAATTAAAATGTGGCATAATTGTTCAAGGAGAAAAAAAAATCAGTATGCTATGACTTGCTGATGACATTGTCCTCAAAGCGGAACAGGCTGAGGATATTGAGAAGTTACTGAATGGCACGAAAAAAATGTTGAAGGAAGATTTTGGACTGAATATAAATCATAGCAAGACAAAAGTGATTAATTGTAGTACAATTGATAGCAATAATAATCAATTAAGTATAAAAAATAGGGTCAGATACGATATGAGAAGTAAGTGAATTCTGCTACTTAGGAAGTAAAATTACAAGTGATGGCCAAAGTAGGATTGATGTTAAAAGCAGAATAGCACTAACAAAAAGAATCTTCGTGAAAAAGAGGAATGTTTTAGTTTCAAATATTGATCTAGTACTCAGAAAGAAATTTAAAAAAATGTGTGGAGCACACAGTGGCATAGCAAGGTTAACAAGGACCCCGGTGCAAAAAAATATTTTTGGGCCCTCAGGCCACCTTTTTTTTTTTAGCTCTACCAATTCTTGAGTTTTGCTGGCAGGGGCTCATTGAGCTGGGGCCCCCCTGAGCTGAGCTTGGGCTCCCTGAGCTGCACTTTGGGGCCCCTTGAACTTGGGGGCCCCGATGCATGGCAACGTCTAGTACTCTGATAGCTACGACCCTGGGAGCACAGCACTTTATGGTAGCGAAGCATGGACTTTAGGAATACCATAAAAAATGAAAATTGAAGCATTTAAAACCTGTTGCTATAGTAGGATGCTGAAAATTAAGTGGGTGTGTAAAGTATGAAATGGGTGTGTTTTGGAAATGATGGGTGAGGAAAGAAGTTTGTGGAAGAATCTAACAGAAAGATGATGGTGGGTCATATTTTGTGACATGCTGAATTACTTAATTTGTTGGTGGAGAGAACAGTCAAAGGGAAGAACTGTAGAGGAAGACAGAGTTTAGAATATATGAAGCAGATAATTGAGGACACGGGTTGTAAGTGGTATGTTCAGATGAAGAGGTTAGGATTGCTTCGAACCAGCTGAGAGCCTGATGACAAAAAAAGTATTATTTTACTATCATGCATCCTCTCCTTTTAATGTAAGCACTTTTAGGTATTTGTTCTTCATAACTGATTAACAAGCAGTCCGGTAACTCTGTGGTGACCACAGAGTGTACTTTCAGAAGTTCAGGTTCAAATGTTGGTGAGGCCAGGAATTTTTAAGAGTTGTGTTTGATTGTATGAGCTACATCAGGATGTTCCATAGTTCAGATTCCATGCTAAAATGTAGGTCTTAGAGGAAAGGAACTGGATGTTCTACCTCTGAAATAATGGCTTAATATGCCTCCTTCTTGGATGATTCAACCAATTTACAGGTTTACAGTGATAAACGAGTTAGAGGAGGATTTGAACAGAATGTCTTGCTGTGTAAGTCGACATGGAATGAAGACAAATGCCAAGAAGGGTCAGATTATCAGAAGCCATTGTAATGTGAGTGTTTGGAAGTAGTTGAGATATAACAAATTATTTTGGTACAGGTCACAAGCTAGCAGAGAGAGCAGTTGATGATAAGATCCATGAGATTCAAAGAATAAAGAGGAGATACTTAGCTAAGAAGTAATCTATGTTGTTCTAAGGGGAGAAGGGACCCTCGACAGGCCAGATTGGCCCATGTGACAATTAGAGAGGTTATGATTGACCAAAAGTCTGGAGAGACAAGTGGCCATCGTAGTATGGACAGTAGTATTCAAGTTTCCAGATCAAACAAACATGGCTTTTGGTAGGGGAGCATTCATTAACTATGTTGCTCATTCTAGGAGGGTGGGGGGGGGGGGGGGGTTGGCTAGAAGGCTACTCTGCACTACGTGAGAGAGGAGGCACTTCCAAACCAGGCCACGTAGATTTCAATTCATATCATTTTTCACAGTTTTAATGAGGTTCAGAACACACAACAGCATGTGAATACTTATTTCCTACATTTAATTATCTCCGAATGTAATTGACAATAGTCTAACAAGAGAAAACAGTACAAAATGTCTTCTGGAATCAAAAGGGAAAAAAATCTACATGCTACGTGGGGGGAGGGGGGGGGGGTGTTACAGACAAAAGCCACATCGGGCTACATGGGAAGGGGGAGGGGGTGTTCACAGGAGGCCAAAATTGAGATATGTGGTTTATGAACGCTCCATAGGTGGTGAATTATGGTGTGGAACCATGTGGAGTGTTAACCGTGTAGTGCCCATGATGTATCAACACGAAACTGAAGAATTCTAAAAACACACTGACTGTGTACAATTATGTAAGGAATAACAAATGTGCGTGGTTTAAGGTGAATGTTCCTAGTTGCAAACCTGTAATTTTTGTATGGGAATTTCAATACGAGCTATGTACCGTCCTGTACATTTCTGTGATGTTTAATAAACTTTTTTGAAATGGTATTTTGAGTCGATGAAAATTCTTTGAAGAATTGTTTTAGAGAAGAACACTTAATTAGAATGTCAGTTGATATTTTCCTGTAAGGGAATGGCGAACGTGATTAATATTGAACCTGTATAAACTGTTGTGTTGAAGATCGCTACACAAAACTTCACATTCCATTTGAAGACAAAGCAAAGCTGACGTTCAAGCCACATAAAGATAGTCATGCCAGCCATCACTCTTTAACAAGAGGGGTGAGAGTCGACAATGTGTGACATGGCTTGACAAGGAGAAGAGGGCGAGCAGGATCATAAACTTCATCATGTCATATTCAATCAAGTTCTAAATTTAAAACTGCAAAATGTGTGATGTGAAAACGGGGAAGGTGTAAAGAAACCAGGAGATTTGAGTGATGTAATTTACATATGGCCCCAAAGGTATGTATGTAAAACAGGTTCTTTATGATAATAGTGAGGGAAAGGAATTACTTGAAGATCTTAAATATACATAGCTTGGCATAAAATTTGATGGTAAACTCATTTGGGCAGTTCTCATGGGCAGGTAAGGAAGAGGTTTCAAAATCCTTCAATTTTGGTGCAGGTAATGAGGGGATGCACCAGAAAGTCACGAAAATGACATGACCAAGTTTTTTAACTTGGTCATGTCATTGCTTGAATGTGGTTGGGTAATATGAGACCCATGTTCTGAGTATAGATGATATGAGTCATTTGGAGGACATGCAAAGGAGAACAGGTAGATTTGTTTGTGGAAATTACTGAAATATTCAGTCTGTAACAGTTATGATAAAGGAGATGGATTTGGAGTAATTGGAAGACAGGAGTTTACTGAAAAGAGAGCCAGGAGTATGTAAAGTGTATATGAAGTGATGAGGCTGTGATGGATATTGGTAGCAGAATTAAGAGTAATGTGGGAAGGAAGAGATGATTTTTTTTTTTTTTTAACTTCTTTATGTCTCTCAACAGCGAGGTCTTTAGAGACGGGAAAGGATGGGGGCAAGGAATGGGAAGGAATTCGGCCATGGCCTTTTTAAGGAAGCATCCCGGCATTTGCCTGGATTGATTTGGGAAACCATGGAAAACCCAAATCTGGATGCCCGGACGGGATTCAAACCGCCGTCCTCCCGAATGCGAGGCCAGAACGCTATCCGTTACACCACCTCGCTCGGTGGAAGAGATGAACATGATCACAAAATGACACTTGATTTTAGACACAGGGGAGTGGGAATATTTTTTTTTTTAAGGTAAGGGGGTTAGGGACTGGAATTACCAAGATAAATGATGAACAATTTTCCTGTAACAATTATAGAATTTAATATACATAAAGGAAAATAGTATGTAGGTGAGAGAAATTACACTTAAAGAATTGAAGATTAGAAGAAATGTGAAATTTTGGCATATGATATATCTGGTATCTCAAGGTTCTTGCTCTCTAAGTTTGGTGAGCTGGGTTCAAACCCTGTTGAGAGCAGAAATTTTTAAGAATTTTATTTTATCTTATAAGTTATGGTAGTACATTCTGTGGTTATGATTCCACATTATAGTCTATAGGTCCAGCCATGGCGGAGACAGAATTCGTGACAAGTTGAAACTCTTCCATCAGGCTGTAAGAGCGTACAAATCTACTTTTTACTGGACATCGATCTGTCACAATTAAATTAAGAAATTATAACCCTTCTTTGTTTTGTAATGTTTATATTTGGTGTTGGAAGCCACAAAATTTACATAGTAATATGTAGGCCTACATTCCTGTATATGGCATAAAAATAGGTAGCTGTAATAATATATATATCATGAACAATTCTTAATAAACTACATAAAGTCTACCTGCCATTCACCAAAGTGACAAAAAACTCTACATGAAATAATAATAATAAAAAACAATATTTTGAGTTATCCCCTTACTTATGGGAATAGAAACTTATGACCAAACATGTGTATGTGCCTGCAGTCAACCTAGCCCAAAGAATGACGGTTTTTTGCCTGTTACAATCAGAGCAAAGATCGTGGGGATGACAATAATAATATCAGAGGAAACTTTATGTTGATAAAGAAATTATCATAAGTTAGCGGTGGAAAACTATCAAACAACATAATAAAAAAATAATACACAAATATAAATAATATAAACTAATTACGGTACTCACTAAAGTAGAAGTTAGGAAGGCATCTGTTATAAAATTCTCTCCACAAATGCAAAAAAATATTAATATTTAGATCTATGCTTTTATTCATAAAAAAAGAAAACATGTAAAAGCTTGCACAGTTAATAGGACCACATGACTCCCTCCTGCCTTTGACTTTTATGGGTCATGGGTTTAATTTTATCTTTCCTTTCCATACTAACCAAATCTAACAGCATTTCTTCCTGCTCCATGTTTGCTAAATATTAAGGAAAGTATACTTGCATATATATATATATATATATATATATATATATATGGTTTTATGCCTCCTAGAAATTGGAGTCATTAGCTCAGAAAAGAACAGGAGGTCAGAAGTGGAATTTGGCTATTGCCTCTTAAATGGACCATCCCAGCATTCTTCTAGAGTGATTTGGGGAAATCATGGAAAAGCCAAATGTGGATGGCCGAATGGGGATTTGAACACACGTCCTCCCAAATATGGTACAAGGCCAGAGCATTACTGCTAACACACCACACTCGGTAAACTTGCAAATTATGGGTTTTCCAGGGTGAGTATTTGAGATTGAGGCACTGAGAATGTCCAGAATTTGTTGGTAGGTCTATACCTAACTATGGAGTTCACACGGGGATATTGGTATCAGGGAATACTCTGATGACTAACTATGAAAAAGTTATGGTATTAATGGTCTTTTTTAGTATTAAGTGGAAGGCTTCTGTGGTCAGAGTCCATAGTTTCTACTTTATACAAGTTTGTTACCTTTTTCTAAGGCAGAACCGTACTACAATTTTCTCCAAGCATTCTACTAAATACATCTTTGAGCATATGGAACACATCGTAGAAGAAGGCAAAATGTGTTTTTTGAAATATCGGCGTTTCATGCTAGGATCGGTAATTTCAAATCAATTTAAGAAAAACTGAATACCATCTTAATGGTGCACTGTAACATCCTTGCAGTCAAAATCAGACATTTACAGAATCTCGAGTTATAATAATTATCTTTGTACTACAGTCCCTGGAGTTAACATGTCAAATAAGAACCCATGTATTTGGTGCATCATCGTAATTTCATGGAGGGATATTTGAATGGGGTTAATTTATCTACTGGTAAATAAGGAGTTGTTACACTTACAGTGTATTTCTTTTTCAGTTGCTGCAAACTTGTCATTTTTGCCCGCAGATCTTTGCTCCTGCTACTGCGAGTGTAAACTTAACTGTTTCCTCTAACTCTACACTGGAGCCTGCAAATTCCGCTCTGTTTTCTGCGATATTTCTAACAGTAAAGCCATCTGTCGTTCTCGATGCTAACTGTATTTCTATTTTATTTGATCCATGAAGTCATAATTTATGACATAGGACAAGTCATCAGTAATTACAATAAGCATTACAATATTAGTTTTTCACAAAATTCAGGATTATATATTATTATTATAACTTTCATAATTAAAATTGCACAAACTGTGACTACAGCATTAATAGAACATATTTCTTGTTTACAGATGGATGCCCTGCACGCTGAAAATACGAATTCCTGACTTTAGCCACGAAGAAATCTACGTTCTTACCGTTTAGATGGAAAAGTCAGATTTTTGTCAGCCTTTTCAGTATAGGGGCTAGCGCGATAACCTCACATTGCAAAAATCGCCGATTCGACTTCGGCCTCGGGGATGTTTGGTTTTAATTAAATGTAGTATCAGTCCTATGCTGTCTGTATATTGTTGAAGCAATACTCAGCAGATGTCGAATCATATATTCTTGAGAGAAACAAAATAATACCTGAGCTTGTAAGGAGTAATACATTCCTGTTTCTGCCCAATGATGTGGCGGAGGTTAATATCGTTTGGAGAGATGTTAATGCTAAGTGTTCGGAATATGAAATATTTTTTTTATTATTAAGGTTGCCATCCTCAAGTAAAATGATTTGTAAATGCCGAAAAGTCAATAAAAGATATTACAGCACTTACAATAAGGAAACACTCGTGGATTTAGTTCAAACAGTGAAACAGCTCTTCCAAAAACCACCACGTTTTGACATATTTAGTTCGCATTTTCGTGACCAAAGTTTCCCCAAGTCTTAAGAACTTGGGAACAACGTGCCCAAAAAATGCGTTAGTTAAATTCCGAGATTTACTTTTAAACCACTTTCCCTATTTTTTGGATCAGACTTCGTTCATGTTACTACTCTATTAAATTCTCTGTCCCCATGTTGATGCGGACCAATTCCCATCAGCTGTAGCTGTGATGCCACGTCGCTTCTTACCGTTATCTACACTGAAGTGCCAAAAGATAGATAGATATGTTCGCTCCGATCCCATGTCAGAACACTCTCGGTGATGTGGAACAGTACATACACTTATTAATAATATCAATACTATCAGGGCCGGCGCTAGGATTTTGGGGCCCGGGGTAAGCTTCTTAGCAGTCCCGTAACCAGTTGGGGACCCTTGGCCAATTCATCGGTTAGGGGCCCTCCGTCAGACCAAATCGGCGACCTTTTTTTTTTTTAGCTCTACAACTTGTCGAACGGAGGGGGGCCCCTACAGCCGGTGGTCGGGCCCCCCATCAGCCGGGCGGGCCCCGGTACATTTGACCCGCTTACCCCCCCCCCCCCCTAATTCCGGCCCTGAATACTATTACCAGAAATTGATAACACGTTAGCTACTTAACAACCCATTAGTATAATCCAGTGTTTCCCAACCTGTTTTGGGTCATGTCCCACTTTCAACATATTTTTGCCCCCCATACATAATTTTTAATAAAAAAAATTGTTTGTAATTAAAGAAACTGATATAAGATGGTTTTTGAAAGAAAACACTTTAATATGATCATAAAACACAGTAAGTAAAATTAAAAAAAACATATGATGAAATACTAAAATTCAAATTCAAAAGATTTATAATAAACATTTATTATGGCAATTTAGTGTGATCCTTTTAAGAATTTGCTTTTTTGCTATATTTTGTAACCATATCTGGCATTGCGTTTAAATAACCCAAAGAGAAAACGGTAAAGTCGTATCAAGTCAATTTCTAAATTGCACCCCCTAAAAAAACCAAATTGCCCCCCTGTGGGGCGTGGGCCCCACGTTGGGAAACACTGGTATAATCAGTATCCACTGTAATCTGCAAATACAATCCCATGTTAGTTACTACAGATGTGAAACAGTGTATACACTTGTTACCAGCATCTAATAACCAGTTTTTTTTTTTTACAGACCAATTACCATAATAAGTTTCCACTGTAATCTGCAACTACATTTTAAGTCATGAGATACCTCCTAATATTGCGCGGAACCTACTTTGGACTGGCGATGTGCAGTAACCCGATTTGGCTCAACAAATTGTCGGTAGTATCCTGAAAAAAATATATATATATATATATATATATTCATCCTCTACAGCCGTCCATAATTGCAAAAGTATTGCAGGTGCAGTACGTCATGCTTTCGATTATGTTCAAGATAAGTTCGATTGTACTCATGCCTGGCGATGTATGAACCAGTGGCGTTAACAAGGGCCTCGGTGCAAAAAAATATTTTGGGCCCCTCAGGCCAGATGGGCGACTTTTTTTTCGTCCTTGTGCGGGGCCCCTGAGCTTACAGGCCCTCCGATAACTACGCCCCAGGTAGGTACCAAAATCATTACCTGGAATTGACCAGAATGTTCCTCTAACCAATTGTGAATGATTTTGGCCCAGTGCCAGGACGCACTTTCGTCGTGGAAAAATCCATCGTTGTTTAGAAACATGAAGGCCGTGAATGGCAGCAAATGGTCTCCAATTAGCTGAACGTAACTATTTACAGTCAACCGTTTACACACACGCTTTTTCAGGCAGTTTTGGAGCGTACGCTCCAAACACTTGCATATGACAAACTGGTAGAATTCTGGATGACAAATGTTTGTGAAAGACGAGCAGGGCGGGTGAGCGGTAGCGGGAGAAAGCGGGTTCGAATCCCCGTTCGAGCATCCAGATTTCGGTTTTCCATGGTTTTCCCAAATCATTCCAGGAGAATGCCGGGATTCTGCCTTCAAAAGGCCATGGCCGAATTCCTTCCCGGACCTCGCCCTAGTCCTTTTTCGCCTCTAATGACATCGACAGCGCGTAAAGCGAAAGTAAAAAACAAAAAAAGTTTGTGAAAGTGCAAACAAAGATAAAAAAAATTCAAAGAATCCGGTGTGCATTTAAAGAGAAGCATATATACAAGAGACAGGAGTGGTTATCTATACAAGACACACGTAATCTGTCGAATTTTCATCTTTTAACATTTTTCATAGATCAGGATGAACCGACAGAAAACGTTACAAATATTTTATCAAATCCAGAATAAAATTACTATGTCGGAGTAGAAATTACGGATTCCAAAGTTTTAGAGGATATAATTATTTAAATCATCTGGATTATTTTCTATTAGCCCACTCAAAAGTAGCATGTACAGGTCTCTGTTTTGACGCCATATTTTTACACACATGAGCATTTTCAAATAAATAAAAAAATCTTCCTGAACCGAAAAAATATATGTATAAAGCAGCACCTGCTATTGCTCTGTTTCTCTCATATCATTTTGAGGACTTGTTAATTACACTTACAGAAACAAAAACAACAACGTAGTGAAAAGTGGATGACGTCAGGCTTGGAGAATATACAAAATTTCCCAACGTGGTGGCAATTCCACGCGGCACGTCAGAACCCTTGAAAGTTGCGTTTATACCTACCTACACATCTGGCGAGAAGTTCCGGTGCGCGCGACTGGATTGTTGAACCATATTTCGACTCACGATCTAGCTCGGCGCTCCGGAGTTCCGTTTCAAGCGAACAGTTCAGCACAAACGTGTAAACGGGCCTAACAGGGGCGTAGCTACTATGGGGCTAGGCGATCCAGTGCACCGGGGCCCCCAAACGCAGTTCAGAGGCCCACGAGCTTTCATGGCGAACTGACGACCTTTTTGTTTAGCTCTACAGTCATCTAAGGGGGCCCCTGAGACACAGGTAGCCCCTCACTAAGGGCCCTCTCACTGCTCAGGGGGGCCCAACCACTGCTCAGGGGGCCCCTAAGCACAACTCAAGGTCCCCATCCTCAGCTCAGGGAGCCTTACCAGCAACACAAAGCAAAAAAAAAGATCGCCCATCTGGCCTGAGGGCCCAAAATAATTTTTTTGCACTGGGGCCCTTGTTGACCTAGCGACTACGCCACTGGGGCCTAATAGTCGATTCAGTTTGTTCAGAGGTCCCAGTTCATTCCACTTAAACACAACCTATACCAGCATGGAACCGTCATAAGTAGGGTTCGGATCTTTAGGGCTAGTCATATTTTGTCCTGCCTTATTTTTGAGCTGAAATGTTAAATTAAATACTGATTCAACGTTTCTGATTATATTTAAGTGTGTTTTATATAGCGCATAAATGCATATTCAGACCGTTTTTATAGTTTTGGTCATATTTCGATAATATTTATGGTCATATGGTCATACACTCCTGGAAATTGAAATAAGAACACATTGACGCCGGTGTGTAAGACCCACCATACTAGCTCCGGACACTACGAGAGGGCTGTACAAGCAATGATCAAACGCACGGCACAGCGGACACACCAGGAACAGCAGTGTTGGCCGTCGAAGGGCGCTAGCTGCGCAGCGGTTGGGCACCGCCGCAGTCAGTGTCAGCCAGTTTGCCGTGGCATACGGAGCTCCATCTCAGTCTTTAACACTGGTAGCATGCCGCGACAGCGTGTACGTGAACCGTGTGTGCAGTTGACAGACTTTGCGCGAGGGCGTATAGTGGGCATGCGGGAGGCCGTGTGGACGTACCGCCGAATTGCTCAACATGTGTGGCGCGAGGTCTCCACAGTACATCGATGTTGTCGCCAGTGGTAGGCGGAAGGTGCACGTGCCCGTCGACCTGGGTCCGGACAGCAGCGACGCACGGACGCACGCCAAGACCGTCGCATCGTACGCAGTGCCGTAGGGGACCGCACCGCCACTTCCCGGCAAATTAGGGACAATGTTGCTCCTGGGGTATCAGAGAGGACCATTCGCAACCGTCTCCATGAAGCTGGGCTACGGTCCCGCGCACCGTTAGGTCGTCTTCCACTCACGCCCCAACATCGTGCAGCCCGCCTCCAGTGGTGTCGCGACAGGCGTGTATGGAGGGACGAATGGAGACGTGTCGTCTTCAGTGATGAGAGTCGCTTCTGCCTTGGTGCCAGTGATGGTCGTATGCGTGTTTGGCGCCGTGCAGGTGAGCGCCACAATCAGGACTGCATACGACCGAGGCACACAGGGCCAACACCCGGCATCATGGTGTGGGGAGCGATCTCCTACACTGGCCGTACACCTCTGGTGATCGTCGAGGGGACACTGAACAGTGCACGGTACATTCAAACCGTCATCGAACCCATCGTTCTATCATTCCTAGACCGGCAAGGGAACATGCTGTTCCAACAGGACAATGCACGTCCACATCTATCCCGTGCCACCCAACGAGCTCTAGAGGGTGTAAGTCCACTACCCTGGCCAGCGAGATCTCCGGATCTGTCCCCCATTGAGCATGTTTGGGACTGGATGAAACGTCGTCTCACGCGGTCTGCACGTCCAGCACGAACGCTGGTCCAGCTGAGGCGCCAGGTGGAAATGGCTTGGCATGCCGTTCCACAGGACTACATCCAGCACCTCTACGATCGTCTCCATGGGAGAATTGCAGCCTGCATTGCTGCGAAAGGAGGATATACACGGTACTAGTGCCGACATTGTGCAAGCTCTGTTGCCTGTGTCTATGTGCCTATGGTTCTGTCTGTGTGATCATGTGTTGTATCTGACCCCAGGAATGTGTATATAAAGTTTCCCATTCCTGGGACAATGAATTCACGGTGTTCTTATTTCAATTTCCAGGAGTGTATTTTGAGGAAAAATCTGGTAGTTTTTTTTAATAATTCCGGGAATTCACTAGACATGGATGAGAAGAAATTAAAATAATTATTCACAGACCTGTACTTCTGCTATACAGGTGGGGGGGGGGGGGGGAGACTAATTTTCACTGTGGTTAGAATTCACCAGTCAAGAATTAAAGTTATACATTATTGTCACTCTCTAAACGTAATGTTCCGCGTCAATCAATATCTCAATTAGATATCCTCAGTCATCGTTAAATCTGTAGTAGATCAGTGGGTAGACCTATTACTATGCCGCGAATAAAATTTTCTGAAAGTGCGAAGTAACGTAAGGTAAGATAGAGATGAATATTTAGTACAGATGAAAGTGTTCTATTCTGTAAAGTATCTCAAATTAAAGTGACTTCAACAAAACGATTTAAAATTTTATTTTCCAATGGTGCAGCGAGTGCATGGAAGCAAATTACGCTGTCCACATGAAAGCGATACTAGTAGATAAAATAACTGATATATATCTGGATGTTGTGGATCATTTTCCTCAATTGCTGATAATATTAACAAATAAATTACGCTAAAGCAATTAACTTTTTTTTTGTATATATTGATCTCCCGTACGCGTTTCACTTCTTTTGCAGAAGCATCTTCAGTGGGTTTTTTCTGTTAATTATGTACAAATGTTGTGAGTTGGTTATGTGGTGTTTGGTACAATGGAATTATTATCTAACTTTTATTTTACTTACATTTTGTGGTCTATTGAATTTCTTTTAGCTCCATTCTCAGCATCAGTGCTTTTGCATTTTTGTTAACAAATAAATTACACCAAAGCAATTGACTTTTTTTCGTATTTATTGATCTCCAGCGCGCGTGACAAGCACCATCTGAATAATGAAGACACTTCTCACCCAAACATGCAAAAGCACTGATGCTGAGAATGGAGCTAAAAGAAATGCATTAGACCACAAAATGTAAGTAGAATATAAGTTAGATAATACTTCCACTGTACCAAACACAGCATAACCAACTTACAACATTTGTACATAATTAACAGAAAAAAAACCGCTGAAGAGGCTTCTGGAAAAGAAGTGAAACGCGTACGGGAGATCAATAAATACAATTGCTTTGGCGTAATTTATTTGTTAATAAATGATATATAATTGAGCATGTTTTGATGTATAGTAAGTTTAAATGTTTGGTCATGTTTTGCAATTTTTAGGTCATATTTTCCTGCATATATCAGTTTTTTTCCATGAAGATCCGAACCTTAGTCATAAGCTTGCAAAGTGCCTTCTCACAAACTGAGTCCTTGGTTTCGTATGGTCTGCGACTCAGTCGAAACCTACCGTCAGCTCTCACCAATTTTTTTTTAAATCATCTGGATTATTTTGTATTAGCTCTCTCAAAAGAGACATGTACAGGTCCCTATTTTGACTCCATATTTTATGCCTTATCTGACAATGCAATATTTTTACAGTCGTCTAGGGTCACGAGCCCGGGAAAGGAGCTGCAGCCGATAGCACTTCCGTCGGTTTTCTGCTGCCATATCCCATCACAGCCAAATTTCTCTGCACTGTCCGCACGGACCCCTCTGCCGTATGTCCCACATTGAGACAATGTTAGCTGTCTGTCAACAGATTCCTCAACGCAAACGTCACCAGTCTTGGTCATTAAGCAGACGTGATCACCTACTGCGTTTTTCATAGTGGGAAGTATGACTGTAATTATATTTGGAAGCAAAGGTGACAAAAATACTCTGAACATTAAATTTATTAAAGTGCTCGGAATTTAAAGAATCTGTAACTTTTTTTATTGATTGTAAAACACTAATTGGTCACGATTTTTTAAAGATTTTATCTCAGGATTCGTTTGCTTGGAGTAGGTTGTTCATTCGTGTGTCGTTTCCTTTGGGATGGAAGTCGCTACCTACCGTGGTGGGTAAGCGGTAACGTTCACGCCTCGCATTCAGTTGGACGCAGTGTGACATAACGAAAATATTTTTTAAAAAAGAAAAAAGAGCATAATATTTAGCTCCTTGAGCAGGTTTGAAAATTAATAATATATACTCTTAGAGAAAAACAAGATATAGGTTGCTATGGAGATAAATACTCAAGAGATGTTAGCTATTGGTAGAAGCGTAGTTCGAGTGCTTGTGATTATCGTTGCCTAAAAGAACCTGCATCTTCGGAGAGTAACCAATTTCGATGTAATCCCTAGTGAATTAAAGTAATATACAATACACCGAAACTGTTTGAATTTGTATTCAGTCCATCAAATGTACTGTAGCATCACATGGTGACCGTGACAGGACTTGCATTTGTGTGTATTTTCTGAAATGTTTTATAGTTTGTTTTGTTATGTTGTTAGTATTAAGAATAGAATGTCTCTCGTAAAATATTAGTAAAAATCCTACTAGGAATGAGAGAAATGGGAATCAAGAGATGCAAGGTTTGTTCTGTAAGTTTACCAGTGTCATCCTAAAAAAAATCCATGGTAAACTTGAGGAGGCATGTGACATAAAGGAAATATTTTTTTTTAAAAAAAGAAAGAAAGAACATATTATTTAGTTTCTTGAGCAGAGATGAAAATTAATAATGTATACTCTTAGAGAAAAGCAAGACATTGGTTGCTATGGAAATAAATACTCTAGAGATGTTTGCTATCGGTGTAGAAGCGTAGATCGGGTGCTTGTGATTATCATTGCCTTAAATAAACCACATCTTCGGAGATTAACCAATTTCAATGTAATCCCTTGTAGATTAAAATAATATAGAATAAACCAAAACTGTTTGAATCGGAAGAACTGAATTATTTATATTCAGTCCATCAAATGTACGGTAGGATCACAGCAGGTGCGAATCCCCGATCAGCCATCCCTATTTTGGTTTTTCAGGCGAATGCCGGGATGGTTGCGTCGAAAGGCCATGACCGAATTCCTACCGTTCCGTTCCTTGCCCCTTAATGACGGCGACGAGGCGTAGTCCTAACAAAATAATAATAATAAAAGCGGTTGCCGATGTTACCATTTCGTAGATCGCGATGATGGCGCCAGTGTGCGAAGATGAAGTTTCGCGCAGACACCTCCATCCGGCGGATCTACCATAGACAAGGCGAGAGCAAGACTAGCGTCGTTCAGACATGCTCTTCAAGAGTACGTGACTCAGGAGCAAACGAGACGTGTCATCTCGTGCTTAAGTCTGCACTGGCGAATTGTAAACACCGTAAGTAGCACGGAATCCGCGCCTGAAGTAGTCGAGCTAGAGCAGTGGTTCCCAATAATTTTTTTCCGAGTGCACATTCAAGTGAGAAATCAACCTTGCGTACACCTTACAGCTGAAGTGAAACGATATATAAAAAATGATACCTATTTTTCGAAATTTATTAAATTAATCTAATTACAGAAAACAAAAAATCAACAACTGTCCACAAAATATATTTGTGGATAATAAATTTTGGATAATTTCTTTGATTATATTTGTGATTACCCTAGCCAGCAGAGTACCTCTTGAAGCAACTTCACGTACCCCTGAAGGTACGCGTACCACGAATCGGGAAATCACTGAGCTAGAACATCCCCGAAGATTGTCCCTATTAAACATCACAATCTTGCGTTCCAGCGTAACAATTTTGTGTGTGTTTGTGTGTGTGTGAGAGAGAGAGTTGCAGTCCCGTTTTTTTGTCTCACAACCTCTTTTTGACGAACACTTTAGCGACAGGTATATCTCCATTCATTCATGCGAGCCAATTCCTCGACCATTAAAAACACATGCAAACAATTACGTTCTAAGCGTCCGCACTGCACATACGACAATTGTCCGCGGAAATCTTAAATAACTGTGTCACTACCAGGGCCGCATTTAGGCTCTCTGGGCCCCTAGGCTATACAGGTGGTGCGGGCCCCCCTGTCGCTTAAATTTTGAAAAATTCGGCCAAAAAATTTATGGACGACCTTTTTTTTAGCTCTACTACTGGCCCAGGCGGTAGAACCAGGGTTGTGGTGCAGGCCCCTTCCTTGTGGTGCGGGCCCCCCTTTGTGGTGCGGGCCCCCTTTGTGGTGCGGGCAGCCTCCTTGTGGTGCGGGCCCCCCTTTGTGGTGCGGGCCCCCTTGTGGTGTGGGCCCCCTTTTGTGGTGCGGGCCCCCCTTTGTGGTGTGGGTCCCCCTCTTTGTGCGGGCCCCCTCCTTGTGGTGTGGGCCCCCTTTGTGGTGCGGGCCCCCCTTTGTGGTGCGGGCCCCCCCTTGTGGTGCGGGTCCCCCTTTGTGGAGCGGGCCCTCCTTTGTGGTGCGGGCCCCTAGGGTACAGCCTATGTAGCCTATGCTTATATGCGGCCCTGGTCATTACAATCTCAAAAAATTTCAAACTCACATTAAATCCGCAATAATTATTTCAACCTCCACGATTTGTCCAAATTTAACGTCATATTATGTTTGGGCAGTAAGATCTAGAGCGCAGTTACAAATTTCTAAATTAAACAGTCTGTCAAGCAGACGGTCAAAGGAGTCAATAATACCACAGGGATTCCATCTTTTATTCAGAAAGTACGGAACATTACAAACTAAAAATGTTGTTGCAGTTTTTTAACATTGCAATGGTTTTGATTTTGACGTGAAACCGCCCTTACAATTGTTCCAGCCTAAATTGCGACAGTATTATGTCACCTTTATCTTCGTTGTAACTTCTGTATTGGCAGCCGTGCGGCCAATTTGACGAAAATTAAAAAAATGCCGTTTATCTCCACATGTGTCAGTGTGCTTGCTTTATTTAACTGAGGGTGGAGCAACTCAGGTCTCATGGTGGCAACATGAAGAGTCAGTCGAAGCTCTGTGGCGGTACAAGATAGAATTGTGATTCTTATACGTGCACGAGCTACCTAAAGAACATGACGAGCAACTTAAAGAACGTGAAGAGAAACACAAAGTATTTGAGCACAAAAAAGCTATAGTTCAATAGTTATAAGCCATAGAAGGTTCAAAATTTTCAAAATCAATATAAAACAAGTAATTAAATCCCAATACAAGAGTAAGATGCGCGAAAGGGTTCACGCGAACAGAGTGGAGTCCAAAGAACTGAACACGCCCAAGAGCACGTCTGCGGGACTAATGAGAAAGTTAGGGGAGCGTTGCAAACCGGGACATTGGGTGGTCCAGTGAGCGTTTACTGTACCCTGTTCACTCCGAATTGGCGCCTCAAGATCATGTTCCCCTGGCCCTCATCCTCACCTCACATCCCCCTCCCTCCCTGCCTCTCCGAGTTCAACGCTGGGTTGGGGTAGGAGGGTGGTAGTGGAGCAGACCGACCTCTGAAAGCTGCGTCCCCACGACGCGTTGTAAGGGAGGCTGCACCTCATTAGCCGAAGTGTACAGATCAGCGCGCGCCGCAGGTCAGCCCTCACCACCTTGCCTAGTGTCGCTTCTGCCACACGCGTCTTTCATCTTTACCGCCTGGCGATGTGTAGAGACGCCGTCCCTGACCATGGCCATCTCCTCTGAGCCCCGGCGCGCACCGGCCTCTACTCGTCCGGCGCGGCTTACCAAACAACGCGCCGTGGGAATGCACCTTTAACTGAACGCACAGGTGATGATGGATACAGAAACGGATAACAAGCAGTCCATCCAGCCGATATCAAAGAGAAGGAAATCTTTCCCAATATTCAACATATCGTTCCCCATTATTCAATAAGATCTCTTTGTAAGGCTCATAATTCAACACGTGCCCTCGATAATTCTGTTTATAGGTATCAATAATGAATGTATTCTGTTAAAGTAAATCTTTATTTTTTTTACGCACTTCTACGCTACGCACGCCCAATCAAAAGCCGTTTTAATGCGCACAGTTTACGGCAGATCCTGGGGCCATACTAACGTTAACATTTATCGCAATGTATTTTCTTTTAATCTGCTTAACGTCTCTCTAACAGCGAGGTCTTTAGAGACGGGAAAGAATGGGGGACAAGGAATGGGAAAGAATTCGGCCATGGCCTTTTGAAGGAAGTATCCCGGCATTTGCCTGGAGTGATTTGGGAAACCATGGAAAACCCAAATCTGGATGCCCGGACGGGTATTCGAACCTCCGTCCTCCCGAATGCGAGGCCAGAACGCTAGCCGTTACACCACCACGCTCGGTTTTATCGCAATAATTAGTACGACAATTAAAATACGTGTTAAGCAGTGTGGACTTAACATTTAACGCCATAATGCACACGTTAAACAACGCGTTATTTCAAGATGTGAGGTTTAGGCTGCTTTGGTATATTACGTGAGTGTCAGAAATTATTGTATGCATTTATCAGATTACGTGAGAATGAGAAATCAAACAAAACAAGATTTAAAAGTTCTGGACAGTATATCTAACTGAGTTGGTAAACATGGGATGACGATAAACGCAAAGAAGAGTCAGCTCATTAGATACAGAGATAAAACTAAGGGCCGATTATCACTATAAGGTGGGGAAAGCATTGTTTGTTGGAGACTTGAAATGTAAATATCTTGGTATTAAATTTGATAACAAGCTTAACTGGACAGGACACATTGGACAGGTAGTTGGGAAAGGGTTTCAAAATTCTGCAATTGATGGAGAGAGTGATGAGGGGATGTACTAGGGAAGTAGAGGAATTGGATTAAAAAGCCTTGGTCAGGCTACTGCTTGAATATGGTAGTGTAGTATGGGACCCTCATTTTGCGTATCAAATACAGGAGTTGGAGAGGGTGCAAAAAAGGACTGCTAGATTTGTTTCTAGAAATTATCTCAGAACGCAATCAGTAACAGATATGATAAAAGAGCTGGAATGGGAGTCATTGCAAGACAGGAGGAGGATGATGAGAGTCAGTGTACAAGGCGTATACTGGTGATGAGGCGTGAAAGACATTGGTGTAAGAATTAAAAGTAATTCATGGAAGGAAAGAGATGACCATGACCACAAGCTGGCACTCGATTTCAGGCACAAGGGTGTTGGATGGTTTTCTTTCGTAGGTAAGGGGATCAGGGATTGCAACAAGTTACCAAGAGAAATAATGAATAATTTAACAAAAACGTTGAAAGAATTTAAAGCTGAAATTTGTAGAGGCAAAAGTAGATGGGTATGAGAAAGGGGGAAAATGGGTATGTAGGGAAATTGCCACCGGAGCGTGATTTCCATCGCAATTAAATTAAAATAATAAAATAAAGAGGATGGGGGATGATACTTTTGGCTATGGCGTGTACAATAAATAGCCTCGTGTTGAGACCATAAGTGTACACGTATTGACAAGAATACATAGGCCTACTTTTGTGTGCAATGTGGTGTCCCCTACGTATATAGGTCGGAGGTAGCTAAGCATCTTGTCATTTACAAACCAATGTATCTGCACCAGATTTTACAGGTTATCTGGAATAACCCATAAGAGTCTTCTTTTCCTTTTTCAAATCTTCTATAATTGTAGAAAATGACATTGCTCGCTTAATCCGGGCCAAGCATCAGTTTTCTGTACAGGTATTTCTAGAAAGAAGCTCGATGATTTTTTTCCAGACTATGTTTATGTCGATCGCCTTATTCAAAACTAGTAGGGCCTACTTGCCACATTAACAATTTGAAAAGCTTCTGTGGGCTCAACATCGCCATGAGCAACGCGCTAAATACCGCCACTCGAGCTATCGCGTAACCTCATTACTAGCGGCTCACAGTAGTGTGGCAGAACGGGCAAAATTCCAAGGGCCCTAGCCGGAGGGGGCCCTGCTGGAGGGCTCAAGGCCCGAGAAGGCCTGCAGCCCCTTGAAACAGGTTCCGCCCATTGTCCACCCGGTACAGTAGTAGAGCTAAAAAAAAAAATATGTTTGCCCGCCACCCTATCAAATTAGGGCACAAAGTCTCGACTACATCTGCGTTTAATGATAAATAACGCAAAAATTATTGGATATTAGACGTTGGTGTAGCCCCAGCATAATACTTATACGCATTTTTTTTAAAGAAAATCCCCATCGTTAAATTTTTTTTAGAGAGCTGTTCACAAATGTTATACTATGACCTACACCATGCTCAGTATTTCCACAACGTTAGAGGCAGTCGATAAGGAACGGAATGATGCTGAAGCCGTGTCAGCCAGCAGACAGTATCATAAGACACGAAAATGAGATACAGCTGGAATACCCAACAGTTGTGGCAGATTAAAATTCGCCAAGGCAAATAATTTCAGTTCAAAGTATAGCATAAACAGAACGTTACTAAAAAAACAATTAAATTAAGCTACAGACAGAGATTTAAAGACAAGCTGTAGGTACTGAGTTGTGAGCATTTTTTGGGTTATCTGAGGTGCTTTTGCCGATGGTGGGAGTTATTAGCAGCTCTGGGAATGCTATTGATATCAAACTGATTCCGCTGCTGATCGAAAAATTCTGTCAAAACGTCTGTAAATTGATATCATTTGGTCGTTCAGAAGTAAGTTATCGATTGGTGACCGAGAACTGATATGACTAGAACAGTGATTCCGCATTAGCTTTTCCCGAGCACCACTTCAAGAAAGGGCTCAACCTCGCGTATACCTTATAGTTTAAATGATAGATAAAAAATGAAACCTGGTTTTTACAATTTCTTAAATTTTAATCCAATAACAAACGTCAAAAGAATCATCAAATGTCCAAAAATATATTTGGTGGTAGTAATGTTTGCGTGATTGTTTTAAAATTATCTTTGTGGTTACCTTAGCCAAGAAATCATCACGCGTACCCCCTTGAAGGAAGCTCACGTACCCCTGGGGGTAATTGGAAATCATTGAACTAAAGTTAAATGACAAAAATTATTGCTACAGGGGGTTAATCTTCTTTTTTTTTTTTTTGCACTATTTTATATCGCGAGACAAGAAAAAGATGTTTCGGATTGAGCTTCCCGACTTTTTTGCTAATGGTCTTACTCCTTGTCGAAGTCGAATTCATTAGAGGCGGGAAAGGACTGCGGGGAATTTTGAAGGAACCATCTAGATATTCGTCTGGAGTGATTTCTGTAAATCGTAGAAAACCAAAATCTGGATGGCCCGACGGGGATTCAAACCGATGTTCTCCCAAAAACGAGGCCAAAGCATTATCACGTCGCTTGGTTTTGGGCTTCCCGAAGTGATAAAAGAATAAATGAATTCAGTGAATCACTTGACAAGTAATGACGGGTAAAGAATTATCAGCTTCCATTGTTTAATTTAGCACGCTAATTATTCTTCCAAATCATACGTAATTTCTTTTTTAAATTTGTAGGTAAATTATGCACCCAGATCATGCTATCATGCTAGATAAATTATACATTTACAAGTATCGAGTTTAGTGTAGTAAGTAGTCAAACTGACATAATTGAGGTTTACCCGGCATGCTCTCATAAGCCTCTACAGAGATCTCAGCACAATGTAAGTGCCGTCTCGTGGCTCAGTGGTTAAGACGTCTGTCTGGAGATCGAAAGGTCCCCGGTTCGAAACACTGCCTCTGAGGGGATTTTCAAAGGTCGTTAACCCTATCTTCAGTGGAGTAGCAATAGGGTGGCAGGACGGGCAAAATGCCAAGTGTCCCAAGCCGGAGGGGGCTCAAGGCCGAGAAGGTCCGCTCCTCCCCCTAGATCCCGAACTGAGGGATGGCTCAGATTAATTAGCCACGGGCGTCTACGGTACAGTTACGCCATTGCTTACCTTCACCTCTCGCAAAGCTTTCGTGTAATTTGAAGAATGCGTCTGTGGGCTCGGATTCGACGTGTTACTGTAGGTCACCTTTACCTTGCAGGATTACCGGGTTAAGTCAACTTAGCCACTATAGAGGTGAATGGGTTGCAAATCGAAGTTCTTCTAACTGGTGGTCTAACTAAATTTCGAGTTCTCCCAGCCAATATTACCAAACGCATTATTATTATTAGCACAAGGTACCCAATCAAAATATAAAACGGAAAAGGCCAGCTAAAATGTTTAAGTTGTATCATTGCAGTGTAGCGATCGCGAGGCTATCGAATAACGTAACAACAATGCAACTTCTAGAGTCTTATGTACAGGTGTTACTGTACCTGCTACCCATGGCATCGATCGCGTTCATCAAGCTCAGTTTTCGCCCCAATATTTTACCACAGATATTTATGATGGTCATCAGTATCTTGGTTGCATCATGGGGGAAGGGAGATGTGGCGACGACGCAAGGGACCTTCACCACGTACTGGAGTGAAGCCGGGCAGAGAGAAGTGGGGTGGGGAGGTCGCCATATTGGTCGGCCTTAGAAACACGGGGAATAGGCACAAAAACCTCAAGGGAATCATACGACAACCATGGCACCGCAATTTGATGATGGATTATTATGTAACTCGACGAGACAGATTAAAAATGAAGGATACAATTTTTTTATATCCTGCTTAGTTCTCGAGATATACTGCCTCAAAAGTGCGGAGTTTCGGGTTGAAATTCAAAATAAAAATTTCCCCAAGGGCAAATTTGATGATAGATTCTTATGTAACACTATGAGACAAATCGAGACTGAAGAATAATTTTTTTCGATATCTCGCTTAGTTCTCGAGTTTTTCTTTCTCCAAATTTGGGTGGTTAGGTTAAGTTAAGTCAATGTTCGGAACTATTTAAAAAAAAGGAGCCCTTAAAAAGATCACATAGCTTCTGAGCTTACTCAGAAGATATTGTACTGTTAGTGGCCTATGTAAATTTGCTAGCAATATCAGTGCATTTATCTTCTTACCATACATCAAAAGTCAGAAGCTTAGATGGGAGTAGTTTACATCGCGATACACGTTGTGGTGCTCATGAAATTACCAACAACTATAATAAATAAATTGTTTGTACCCTTCTGGTACACGCCGCATTTCAACCTACCCCCATTTCCATTAATATTGCCGCTACAATATCCAACTATGTGGACAGATCTAAGCACTTGAAATGCATCGCGAACTACATTTCGGGTAACAATAACGTTTGCTTCATCAAGTTTAGTAGTTCACTCAGCACAAATGATCACAATTAATTTCATCGTACACTTTCAGTGTAAACTGAAACTGGACTAAAGCATGCACATTCACTGTATCGCGATGTAAACTTGATCCGCTTAAATTAGACTTTCAGCACTTGGTTACAATAAGGCTAGCCTTTTAGGTGCAAAGTAGTAACATATGCTGATTGTCTACGCTGCACCAACAAACATTTGAGAACGATATCATCCTATTGAGAGCAATCAATAAATTTAAAGCGATAGGCTCTAATCTTGCACTTATCTATCAAAAACTTCATAACAATAATTACAATGTGATTTAGTTACGAAACGTTATTTCAGGTTGTTTACTATCTTGTCTGTTTGGGCAACAGTATGCAACACAACTTGGCATTATAAAAAACTTTGAAATATTAGAAAATGAAATATTCACTGCAGCAAACACAGTGCAAACAGCCCAATGATTTGGAGTGATTCCTATGGCCGCCGCGCATGCGTAGTGGGAGACTAGTTTTTATATGAGGTTACACTGATTTAGCGTCATTTCGTCTCCTCTACCTTTCTTCCTCCAAGGGTTGCATCTGCAGATTTAGCTACACGATACGCAGTATTTGTTTCAAACTAGCAGTTAGCACGCTTTTTCGCCCACTTGAAAGTGTATTATAGTTAGGGTTGCCAACTTTTTTTTCAAAATAAAGGAGACTATGATGTGACGACGTGACTACCGTGAATGAAGAAAAAATGTTTCCTTAGAACAATTTTATTACATCAAAGAAACTAACAAATACAAAATGATTACAAAGGTTCTTAATTAAAGCTATATTTATGTACATCTTTGGCAGCAGCCTGAAGTTTGGGATTAATTTTTACATATTCTATAAATTCTTTGCATGTGTAATCAAAATTAACACTGATTTGTAACTCAGCTTTAATTAAATCTACATTGCAACGGTTTCTATCATCACACCATTTATTATTCATTATAGAAAAAATCCGCTCTGTGTGGGCATTGGATGCAGGTATACGGAGTACAAAACCAAGAATATTTGCAGCTCCTTGAGTTTAACTCCCTTGGCTTTTGCCTCATTCATCACAAATACCCACTTCTCCACAGCATTGCCATCAATAGAAACTTTTGAGGCTATTGTCTCTCTCAAGGAAGAAAATTCCTCATAAAGGTTGTCCTCATTTATGTCAAGTTGAAGATTAATAAGAATATTCTGAAAATCTTTAAAATTAATATCATTCTTCAAGCATAATGGGAGCAAGAATTGCATTATAAGATTGTCTGAAATGTTGATACGATTTACAACATAGAAGTCAACAAAATTATTTTGAATTCTTTTCTGAATGATAGGGTCTAACTCGTTCAAGATTTTGTGTGTATTACTTCCAAAAAACATATCCTCTTTTCTTTGCAAAATTTTAGTTGTCAATGCTTCAACTGCATTAAATGATTCCATGATGGTTAAATCAGAAATTTCAAGGTTTTTTGACGTTTCTACAAGTAGGTTGCCAATGTATGAAAAAAACACAAGATTTGCTTTAAGTATTAACATTTTATCGGGATCCTCGTCATTGAAATATTGTTTCAAAACTTGAGGCGTTTCATTTGTGCTTTGAAAATAGCTTATTATTGGCTCCCAGTTCTTCAATAACCTATCAACTGATGGTGTGAGGGACAGCCACCTAGTAGGCACATGCCTTAGGATTTCACTCCATTCCGTACTAATAAAATTAAAAAAATGATTTTAAGTCCTCCCTTCTTTTTGCAGATACTGAAAAATGCCCATAAAATCCCTATGATTACCATTTCTATGTCTACATCTAACTTATCACAAGCATGTTTAGTGCCATTGTGGATTATGTGATTGGTGCAGTTTGCTTTAAATATGTAGCCATTATCATCACATAACAACTTCATCACAGACTTGTTTTTTCCATAATTGACACTAGCATTATCTGCACAGTATAAAGAAATTTTATTTACATCCAAAGAGTGAGATTCAAGGCTCCTTGTTATCAAAGTGTGATAACCACCTGCTGTCTCATCAGCTTGTTCCACAAAATCTAATAGTTTATTTTTTATATCAACAAAAGGATCAAAATACCTGATTATCACAGGAAACATTTTTCTGTTTTTATAATTAGATGCATCTGTAGCCACAGAAAAAAAGGTGCTACACTTTTCTGGATCACCAAGTACATTTGAAAAGTCACTTACACTTCTTGGTGCTAACACATGTTTTGCAATTGACTCTGCCTTCGTTCTACCACAGTGCATTTTTTTTGGCCACATCGGAATCCACAAATATGTCCTTCGCAAGTTTATTTGCACAGTCCATGCTATTATAGCTGAGGTTATGGTTTAGCGTATTATACACCACTGCTAACTCACCTACCGCAATTTTGCTGGATTCGCCACTCTCTTTCTCGCTCGGACGATGAAAATAGCTGGAAACCTTGGACGAGTCGTTCATTCCTCTTATTCTGCTTTTGTGTAATTCGGTATTAGCGTGTTGCACACAATCCGTATTACCACCATGTGATATACTAAACTCGCGCCTACAAAGTGATCATTGTGCTTTATACTGGTTGTTTTTTAACGGAATTAATCAATGAATAACTTTCTTACCACTTTTTCTGGTACACGCACAAGTATTTCGGTTTCTTTTTAAGCGTAGAATGTTTAGGTTCATCCATCTTGTGTTATTACGGATTTAAAATTGGAACACAAATTCGAGAGCAACAAGAACGACACCACAAAACACACACAGGATGCGAATATGCGAACTGAAAGCGGAAGTTTAGATCGTATCGATCACGATATCGATGAAGTTGTGTTATCGATTTTACATCTGTGGAGCAAGAATCAGCAGAAAACGAGTTCTTTTAAACCGCGCGGTAAATTTAAATAGCAATTAAGTGTGATTTCCTTAAATACGGGAGATATGTGCTCCCGGATGAAATCAAAACGGGAATGGGTCATAGCTTAAAAATTGAGCAGAATATGGGAGTTCCCGTATAATACGGGAGAGTTGGCAACCCTAATTATAGTGTAAGAGTTTTTCTTAATAATAGTAATAGTAAATTTACTTATGTCTTACAGAAAAAATGTAATTGACTTAATATATAACCTCTATTAGATCAATTAATTCTGCTTTAAAAATAAATTAGTTTGTTAATGTACAAATTATTTGTTTTCTCATTGTGGTCTTCGATTAATTTCACAGTCCTAGCTTTACTGGATTTCGTTGAAAGATTTGACTTACGTTTGCCCATCACGTCTTAAAATTATTACTATTATTATTATTGTTTTAAAGTACTTCATTTCTTCTTTTGATATTGGTTTTGTTCTGTTAATACGTCGCTTAATCAATCAATTTTGGTTTGAAAAGAAATTTCCACGTTTAAGAAGTAAACTCGCCAACAAGGGTAATCCGAGATAGTGCAGAACCACGATTCACTGATACGATAGGCATCGCATCGTGTTCATCGATGAATCGAGGTTCTGCACTACCTCGGATGACCATCGTCGGCGTGTTTGGCGGTGACCGAAGGAGACGGTCCCATCTTTCCAACATTTTGCAGAGGCACAGCGGCGTTACCCGAGGCGTCAAGTTGTGAAGACCCGTCTGGTTTGTCTTCAGGTCATGGCTGGTAGTGATTGAGGCAACTCAGACGGCACAACGGTACGTCACGGACATCCTGCGTCCTCATGTATTACCACTCATGCGACAGTATCGCGGTGCCAATTTTCAACGGAACAATTCTAGTCCACAAAAGACACGTGTCTCTATTAACTGTCTGCGTGATTTTAAGTTACCTCCATGTCCAGTAAAGATCCTCATATATGTCCCTGACACAACATGTGTTGTACCAGTTCGGACGTCAACTCCGCCCCAGTGCCAGTATCCATGATTCCAAGGACCAGTTACAACAGTTGTGGGCCAATTTGCCTTAGGAGAGGATACAACGACTTTACGACACCTTGTAGCGAACGAGCGGTGATTCGCCACAGTCAAGTTGGATTCGTCTGTGATCAACTACTCCCCGATCAGTTTCACCGAAGATATGTGATTATAGGATCAGAGAAATTACGTTCTGGCCTCACTTAGTGCTAATAATGAGCAGGAATCAGTGATAAAAGTGAAACATGTAATTGAAAGAATGGAGTTACTTTAATATCTTCAATAAAAATAAGCACATGGAAATACACTGGATAAAACTGGAAATATTGCATAAAATAGCTCTCATGAATGAAAATTCCTACTAATAAAATCCTTTCACTCGGGACACTCTTTCTAAGCCAGCAGAAGGGTATAAATGCATCAGCCTTTACCTAATAAATTCTTCATGCCTTCATGCCATCCTGAGACTCGGCGAAGAGACTGCCTGGGGAGACTGCTACAGACTGCGCTCTCCGGTGTAGGAGCGTGGTGGGAGAAGTCACGTGATGTTAGTTCTATTCGCTTTTTGAATTTACCATGGTAGGTAGACGACTTCTCACGGGAAGAGAAACTGTTAACCTTGGACTATGCTGCATCGGGGGGAATTGAGTTACATGACTGTAGCTTGAGAAAAATTATCCCGAGTAACAATTACAATATTGCCGCATGAACGCCAGTGTACCGTCTGCCAGCATGGCGCAGCGGGTAGCGTCACGAATTGCGGTACCGAAGGTCGCCGGTTCAATCCCGCCCACTGACAAAAATTATTTAATTCTGTTTATTATTTCCAGAAGATTCTACATGTTTCCTAAGGTCACTTGTAACTTCTACACATTTCACTTGTTAACTACTCTTGTAATCTCTAGTACGTTCTATCTGTGTATAAATAGAAGAGCATTCTGCCCAAGAGGCAGTCAGTGCTGCGTGTATGTTTGAGTTCTCAATAAACCTGTTCTCAGTTTAAGTGCTGTGTTCATTGACAAGTAACCTTCGAATTCACACCTGCCCCGGTTCCAACGCGACATAGTTTGGTGGAGGCGCCGGGTACCCTGTGCAACAGCTGCATCGTCGTGGCTCCGATTAGGCAACGTAAAAGTCGCCGCCTACACGGACTGGAACCGGACTACAAAGGATATACTCAGTACGTCCTTCCGAAAGTCCGCGTCATTAGGAAACCCATGGCGGCAAGCCAGCTGCACATTCGACACCCATCGGTGTTCTCTGGAGACGCTGGACAGGATCCTAACAAATGGCTAAAAGGGTTCGACCGAGTCGCCAAGTACAACAGGTGGGATCATACCATGTGCTTGGCAAATGTTTATTTCTATCTGGACGGAACCGCCCAGCAGTGGTTCGAGAACAACGAAGAAAAACTGAATAACTGGGAAATGTTCCAGACGGAACTTAAGAAAACGTTTGGGGACCACCAGCGACAAATCCGCTCGGCGGAAGAACAACTGAAGAACCGGGCCCAACGACATGGGGAGCCGACGCAATCTTACATACAGGATGTTTTGGCCCTATGCAACGTAGTCAACCCGAATATGACTGAAGCCGACAAAATCACGCACCTAATGAAAGGTATTGCAGAAGACATGTACCAAGCTCTTCTGATAAAAGACGTCGCTACGACGGAAGAGTTCATCAAGTGGTGCCAGCGGATTGAGGAGATGCAACAAAGGAGGGTTGGGCGAAAGAAGTATGACAGACTTCCCAACGTAGTCCCTATGGCAGTTGTGGAAGACCAGCACGACTTTGCGTCTCTCATACGACAAATTGTGAGAGAAGAATTACAACAGTTCATGGCAGCTGGGACTCTTGAACCGAGTGAGCATCAGATCATGGCCATGGATGTAAGCCCAGTGGGTCATGAAGGAGCCGACGCGGCGGAAAAAGAGGTATTTCAGACAATAGCTCCTGTCTGCCGAGCCAATCGCACTCGACGTGAAGAATGGCCTCGCCCTGATATGACGTATGCTGCAGCTGCCAAACGGCAGCCTAGGAACCGGCCGACACGGCCACAACCAAATCCTCCGGCACCTATGACGTCCCGCAGACGAACGGACGTCTGGAGGACAGAAGACAACGCGCCAGTATGTTTCCACTGTGGGCGCCCTGGACATGTCATACGCTACTGCAGAGAGAGAAGACGAGTATTTGACGATTATTTTGCCGCAAGACGTCCGCCATCCGAACAGTTCTACCCCAGGCAGCCACCCGCTGACGAGTTCGGTCGACCTACGGGAAGAAGCCCATCGCCGTACCCTAGACGAGGTCGATCCCCGACGCGCCGCTGCCGTTCATCGTCGCCGGACAGAGCTACCAGCCGCTCCCCTAGCCGCCGCACGCAGGAAAACTAAGCAAGGCGACCATCTACGGAGGTGAGGCCGCCGCAGATGAAAATCCTCCATGGATGACAGTCACTAAGATGTCGGGAAATCTCATCAACGTTATAATCGACGGCCAACCTGTCCGGGCGCTGGTTGATTCAGGAGCTTCTTTCTCCGTATTGTCGGACAATTATCGTCGCACACTAAAGAAGACAATGTTCCGTGATACGGGGGCAACTGTGCTAAAGGTCGCAAATGGAAAGTACGTCCAGCCAGCTGGAGCTTGTGTCGCGAGAATAACCATCAACAACAGGACCCAGCCAGTTGAATTTGTCATTTTAACAGAATGTAGTCATAATGTCATCCTTGGATGGGACTTCCTTAAGGCATCCCAAGCTGTCATTGACTGTGGAACGTCTGAGCTGCAAATTGAAGAAGTCGTTGCGACGGGTACACGTAACACAGAATCTTCTGGGAAGTTATTCGCCGTTGACAACGTGACAATCCCGCCGTTCGCAATGAGAAGAGTCCCAGTCAAAAACACGGACGACCGCAACCTTGAAGTGCTTGTCGATAGTAGAAAGTTTATTAGGCTCACGAAAGAAATCTACATACCAGCGGCTATCATAAGCATTATCGGTGGTCGAGGAGACATTTGGATCACCAACTGTCACGAGCAGTCACAAATTATCCCCAAGGGAATGTGCATAGGGACAGCTGAACCAGTCCAGGAGGGCGAGCTCAACGTCATTAACGAAGATCCATGCTCTGTTACTAGTACCGACAACACGCTGGAGGAAACAACTATGGAACTGCCAATAGGGTCCGGCCTGACCAAGGAACAACACCACCGGGTGTTAGCTATACTACGCCAATTCTCTGGTGTATTCACACCCCAGCAAAAAAAAGGTCAGACGAAACGGCCCACGATAAAGCATCGTATCAATACTGGGGATCATCCGCCCATTAGCCAGCGCTCGTACCGATTGTCACCAGTCGAAAGGCGAATAATTCGAGAGGAAGTGGAGAAGATGTTGCATAATGACATTATTCAACCTTCGGAGAGTCCTTGGTCATCTCCGGTGGTCCTCGTAAAGAAGAAGGATGGTACGTGGCGATTCTGTGTCGACTATCGGCGGCTGAACAAAATCACAAAGAAAGATGTCTACCCACTGCCGCGCATCGACGACGCCTTAGACTGCTTGAAAGGAGCTACATACTTCTCAACCATGGACATGCAGACAGGCTACTGGCAAATCGAGGTTGACGAAGCTGACAGAGAAAAGACGGCTTTTATTACACCTGATGGCCTCTATGAATTCAAAGTAATGCCATTCGGATTATGCAACGCTCCGGCCACATTCGAACGCATGATGGACAACTTACTTCGACACCTTAAGTGGACGACGTGTCTTTGTTATTTAGATGACATTGTTGTTTTCTCGAAAACATTTGAAGAACATCTGAGTCGCCTGTCAACGGTGCTGAAGTGTGTTCAGACTGCAGGACTCCGCCTCAATCCGAAGAAGTGCCTCTTCGTCGCCAGAGAGATAAAAATCCTGGGGCACCTGGTCAACGGAGATGGCGTCCGCGCTGATCCAGATAAAGTAAGGGCAGTCATGGAATTTCCAACTCCTCAGCACATTCGTGATGTGAGAAGCTTTCTTGGGCTGTGCTCATACTTCCGGCGTTTCATAAAAGGATTCTGTAACATGGCACGTCCACTGCAAGAACTTTTGCAGGGAGACGCCAAGTTTTACTGGGATGAAACTAAAGAAAGATCTTTCCAGGCACTTAAGGAGGCTCTAACTTCCGCACCAGTTCTAGCCTTATACGACGAGAATGCAGAAACTGAACTTCACACTGACGCCAGCGGTTATGGGATCGGTGCAGTGCTTGTGCAAATTCAGGAAGGTGCTGAGAAGGTGATAGCCTATGCATCAAGAGTATTCTCTAAGCCCGAGATAAACTACTCTACAACCGAGAAAGAATGCCTCGCAGTTGTCTGGGCTATCAACAAGTTTCGTCCGTATTTATTCGGCAAACCTTTCACCGTCGTAACAGACCACCATTCTTTATGTTGGCTAACCAGCTTGAAGGATCCATCAGGTCGACTAGCAAGATGGGCACTTAGACTTCAAGAGTACGACGTCACGGTGGTATTCAAAAACGGACGCAAACACAAGGATGCCGACAGCCTTTCAAGGAATCCTTTAATAGAACACAACAGCATGAATGGAATTTCAGCCCTCGCTGAATTAGGTGACGTTGCAGCTGAACAGAGGGAAGATTCAGAGTTATTAAGAACCATAGACGCCTTGGAGAAAGGAGAACCGGCCAAAGGAGGGTTTCAATTGATAGATGGGACATTGTATAAGAACAACTACGATCCACTAGGCCCCAAGTGGCTTCTGGTCGTTCCAGCTCATCTCCAGCCAGCTATTCTCAAGTATTTCCACGACGCTCCAATATCCGGTCATCTGGGATTTGTGAAGACCCTGGACCGAATCAGACGCAGGTATTACTGGAAGGGTCTCTACCGATCTGTCAAGCATTATGTGAGTCACTGTAAAGAGTGCCAGCGACGGAAACATGTGCCGCAATTACCTCCAGGTCATCTAGTACCAATTCCACCTGCAGCAGTTCCATTCCACCGAATTGGGATCGACCTTTTGGGGAGGTTCCCGAAGTCGACAACCGGTAACCGATGGATAATAGTCTGCACCGACTACCTCACGCGCTACGCTGTCACCAAACCTGTGCCGACTGCAGAAGCTCCAGAGGTTGCAAAATTTCTAGTAGAAGACATTATTTTGAAGCATGGAGCACCACGTGTGATGATATCCGATCGTGGAAAGGTATTCCAGTCAAGACTAGTATCAGAGGTCATGTCAAGATGCGACGTTGTCCACAGGATGACAACTGCATACCACCCTCAGACAAACGGTCTCACAGAACGCTTCAACAAGACATTAGCCGATATGCTGTCGATGTATGTGGATGTTGAGCAGAAGGATTGGGATACAATACTGCCAGTGGTCACATTTGCTTATAATACAGCAAGGCAAGATACGACAGGCTTCACTCCGTTTTTTCTGCTCCATGGCCGTGAAGCTGAGACCACAATGGATACGCTGTTCCCATTCCAGCCGGACGACACTCAGGATGACTATATAAAACAGCTCATTACCAGGGTCGAAGAAGCAAGACAGCTGGCTCGCATACGAACACTGGCCACCCAGGAGAGGGACCGTCAGCGGTATGACGGCAAGCACCGACCTGTTGCGTACAACCCAGGAGATCTCGTATGGATTTTTACCCCTGTCCGGAAGGTTGGGCTATCAGAAAAGTTACTGAAGCGGTACTTTGGTCCGTATCGTGTCATACGCCGCCGGTCAGACGTCACATACGAAGTCGAGGATTATGAGCCGTCTTCGAAACGACGAAAGCGAAGGGACATTGTTCACGTCCTCCGCATGAAGCCTTACTACAATCCTGACGAGCAGCTAGGCACAACCAGCTTCTTGTTCAAGGACTCTGAGGACGGTTTGGATACTGAGGAAGTCGGACAGGAAGATAATAGTACAAACAGGAGGGGCCCTCCAGAACTGCCATACAGAGGACCCACGACAAGATCAAGATCCAGGACACTTCAGCGTGCCCCAAAAGAAATCTAACAGCGGGACGCTGTTTTCCTCAGGAGAGGGAGCAATGCCGCATGAACGCCAGTGTACCGTCTGCCAGCATGGCGCAGCGGGTAGCGTCACGAATTGCGGTACCGAAGGTCGCCGGTTCAATCCCGCCCACTGACAAAAATTATTTAATTCTGTTTATTATTTCCAGAAGATTCTACATGTTTCCTAAGGTCACTTGTAACTTCTACACATTTCACTTGTTAACTACTCTTGTAATCTCTAGTACGTTCTATCTGTGTATAAATAGAAGAGCATTCTGCCCAAGAGGCAGTCAGTGCTGCGTGTATGTTTGAGTTCTCAATAAACCTGTTCTCAGTTTAAGTGCTGTGTTCATTGACAAGTAACCTTCGAATTCACACCTGCCCCGGTTCCAACGCGACAATATTATATAGCTAATATCCTTCAATATACTACAACCCTTGCCAACTGAATCAGTGTATGCATCCATGCAAGAGGGGGTGCGACGTCATACTAATAAGTAGACTCATACTGGCAAGTTCTTTGTATATTTGACTCTATTTTCTAATCACTGAAACAACATCACATTCCCTCTCAAACTGTGGAGTTTTCATTCCGTTTCCTCTTCCACTTCTGAGTGCATCACTTTTTTTGTTAGGTAGTGTAGATGGCTCATTCTCCAAGATGTTGTCGACTGCATAACGGATGGGTGAAACGCTATTGTATTCTGTTGAAACAAGCGGATTCAAAGAGTGTCAAACTTGATGGTGTAATGCGCCATGGTATTCTGTTGACACTTTCCAATTTATTTATTTACCTTATGGCCATTGCACAAAAATAATACAATATAACATTAAATTATAATTAAAATTCAAAATTAACATGATGTAGCCAATGTAGAGCTTCATTTGATATATTAATAAAATTTATCGGTGATCCCCTGAAGGCTCGAAGTGGGCAGTCAAATGTCACGTGACTGATTGTTTGTGTTTCCCCACCACAGTCGCATCTCGGTGAATCTCTCATTCCCCATGTGTACAAAGATGAAGCAGATCTGCCACGACCAGACCTAACTCTGAGAGCTGCTCATGTCTTGCGAGGAAGGTCGAGTCCCTTTAGTGCCTGTTGACTGTCGAACAGGGAGTGCCATTCTGGTGGGGCTGAGGCTATCCACTCCAATTTCCAAGCTTCTCTCCCATTAAAATTATCAGATATAATCTGTTTTACAGTTTTTACGCTTTGATTTCTTGATTTAAGTCTCTGAAATTGATTAACCATGTCGTCATGGATGGGCAGATCCAATTTATGACAGATCTTATTATATAGAGCAATTAAGCAATCGTGTCGTCTTATTGTAGGCGGTTCGATGTTACACAAAACGGGTAGCCAGTACAGTGGAGTGGTCTTGATACATCCGCTAATTATCCGCATTGTCTGGTTTATAACTGTGTCGATCTTTTTGACGTGGGTGCTATTCATCCAGACAGATGAACAGTACTCAACTGCAGAATACACAAGGCTCAGTGCTGATGTGTGAAGTGTGGAGGCGGATGCTCCCCAGGAGGTGCCAGTTAACTTCTGCAGAATATTATTCCTGGTTCTTAGTTTTGCTGCAAGGTTGTTTAGATGTTTATTGTACGACAAGGTGCGATCCATTACGACTCCCAAATACTTGTGAAAAGGCTTGAGTCGGAGGGGAGTGCCATCAAGAAGAAAGTACTTACCAATTGCGTGTGACCCACACTGGATATTGTGTCACGCTGATATCCCACACTGCACCGCTGACGGCTGACCCTAAAGCGTGTCGGCATCAACTTTGTGATCCGCCATGATGTTCAGTTTTGTCTGCTCAAAGTTTGTCACTCTTTGGTGTTGTGTCACACTAGATGGCTGATTCTTCAAGATGTTACCGGCTCCATGTATACACGGGATAAGTAATACCAGTAGACTCCAAGCGTATCACACTAGATGGTGTGATATTCTACGGTGTTCTGTTGCCACTTGCCAATTCCATGCGAGCCAAACTGGATACTGAGTCACACTGGATGGGTGATATCCTATGGTGTACCGTTGATACCGACTCCAAGCGTGTCATTTTCGAAGCTGTGATTCATCATACTGTATTGTACGGGGTCAATTTCATTTAATTTAATTGTGATGGACCGCCGGTTCCAGTGGCAATTTACCAAAACACCTGTTTTTCCCCCTTTCCTTTACCGCCTACTTCTGCCCTCTACGAATTTCAACTTTAAATTCTCTCAGCGTTTTTAGTAAATTATTCATCATTTCTTCTGGTAATTTATTCCAATCCCTGACACCCTATGCCTGAAATCGAGTGCCAGCTTGTAGTCATGATCATCTCTTCCCTTGCATGCACCTCTCTTAACTACTCGTATTTCACCAATATCATTCCACGCCTCTTCACCAATATACGCCTTGTATACTCCCACGACTGTCTTCACCCTCCTCCTGTTTTCTAGTGAATTCCATTCCAGCTGCTTTATCATATCAATTACAGATTGTTGCCTATCTTTGCATCCCTTCCATGCCCTGTATTTGATACGCAAAATGTGAGCCCCATAGTACACCACCATGTTTAAGCAATAGTCTCACCAAAGTTTTGTAACCCAATTACCTTACTTCTCTGGTACATCCCCTCACCATTGTCTCCAACAAGTAAATGATATTTAACCCTTTTCCTACTACCTGTCCTATGTGTCCTGCCTAGTTGAGATTGTTATAAAATGTTTGGCCAAAGTAATTATATTTCAAAGTCTTCAACAAGATATTCCTTCTCCACCGCAAAATCATAATAAACCTTTAGTTTTTTAACTGCATTGCTAATAAGCTTACTCTTCTTTGCATATATCTTCATCCCATGTTGACGTAGCCAGTTAGTATCCTGTTCAAGTCACCCTATAGCTGTTCGCAATCTTCTCCCGTTTTGATAACTGTATAAACTCCTGCAAATTGAACCTATATTGTCTATGATTTGATCTAATGTTGCACTAGTTTTTTTTTTTTTTTTTTTTTTTTTTTTTTTTTTTTTTTTTTTTTAAAAAAAGAAAAAGAAAACTCGAACCTCGTGGCTCGTGCCTAACTGATCCTGCAGAAGAGGGCCTACACCTCTCCCATGGCTACTACCTAGCATTGTAGCGGAAACCTTTTCTTCTGATTTTTTCCCTTTCACGTCTTTATTCCTAAAGGTCTGCTGCACCTTACCTGCTGCTACATCCACATGAGGCTCTTCTCCTCCTAACTCTGGTACCGTCTAGCTTCACGTACTGATGGTCGCCCATTCGAGTCCGGCCGAGGGCACGGGTGTTTAGTGTAAGTGTTGTGTGTGTATACATGTCATGTCCACCCTGTGGTGTCCAGAGTTACTCGCAAGATAATATACAATGGATAAACTGAACACATTGGATAATCAGAAATCACACTTAAGCTGGCTATGTGGTCTTAGAGAAGCTAAATGCCATTTAACAAGAAACAAAACAAAACAAAAACTCTGGTACCAAGTCATACCAATTTTCCTTACAGCTTCTGCAGTGTCTGGCTTCTTCATCCTTTTGATCGTATTTCCCATACGACCTGTTATCAGCTCCCAACCATCCTTCTTAGTGGGGGTCCATAAATTATGTGAGGTGAAATAGGAGGGGGGGGGGGTCTGGTGAAATCTCACCATGGGGAAGGGGGGGGGGCGGTCGACGGAAATCTCACGTGAGGTTTTGGAAATTTTTGTTCAACTGTAGAGCTAAAAATAAAAAAAAGGTCCACAAAACACGCGAAAGTGGATTTTAGGTGGGTATTTCGTCGAAAAGTGGGGGTGTAGCCGGCTTTGGAAGGGTGAGACCTAAAACAAAGGTCTCAAAAAGTTTCGAGGGCGATTTCTAGTCGGGGGTCTCACGGACCATATCTCACCAGAGGGGGGGGGGGAGATCGGTCCTGATCTCAGGAAGTCTCCCCTCACGTAGTTTATGGATGCCCCTTAAGCTGCGTTCCCACGATATCTTGTAACGGAGGCGGCACCTCATTAGCTGAAGTGTAGGGACGAGCGCGCGCCGCAGGTTAGCACTCACTTACCTCGCCGCCACCTACCCACCATGTTGCCTAGTGTCGTTTGGCATAGAGCAACAGAAGGGGTGCGCACCGCTGCTGCAAACCGATGGCAACAGCGCACCACTACACACGTCTGTGATGTTTACCGACAGAGAGTGGGTAGCTGCGTCTCGTCCGCGATAGCAGAGGCGGCCCTGTTCCCATGGCGTGTTGTTGAGTCCCGTCCCGTCCCGCCTTCGTTACAAGACGTCGTGGGAACACGGCTTTATCCTATGTGTGAGCCCCGAACTCTCCTTTATGCCTCTATAGGTTGAGCTTCAACCCTTTCGTATCCGGCACAGGTGTGTGACACTGGCTGTGTAAGTCACCCCAGTGTTTCGTCGATTCCTGCCGACTTGCGCCGTGCGATAATGGATCGCTCAGTCACCACGACGTTCCGGTAATTCAGTGTTGGGCACGGGGTGACCTTGGCCAGTGTTGTACGGTGAGGGAGGGGGACTGGAAGAGCGCAGCCGCGGCGGACGCGTCGGAGCGCGACGGCCCTCGCCACTGTGCGCCGCGAGCCCGGCTCATCGATCAGTCAGCACAACATGGCGCTGGACTTCGCCGCTACGTACAAGGTGCTCGTGCTCGGCGACTCCAACGTGGGCAAGACGTGCATCGTGCACAGGTACTGCGACGAGAGGTACTACGACACCTACATCTCCACCATAGGTGAGTCTCCGTCGAGCGCGGGACCCGCTTCGACTGCCGCGCGACCCCGCATAGCACCGTACCATCCCTCTGTCCTCCCTTATTTGTCCATGTCAACCTTCAAACTTAATTTATAAACACATCCTTTACGAAGACGCAGTGACGGGTCGCTCGTTCGACTCCCGCGGCTACCACCAATATGGAAATAACATTTGCGACCCTTAAACGCAATACATTTCTATAGTAACAGTCTAAATAACACGACGAAAAAGCAATTAGATTCGTTGCAGTAATTCCTTCTACATAAAATAATTTTTAAAAATTATTTCGAATTATGTATCACTTTTTGTTACATTCAAAATATTTCTTTTTCTGACAGCAAAAGCAGTAGAATTTAAAGTTTAGAAAGTATCAGAATACACAAATACTTGTCTTTCAATAACTAGCAGTTCATATAAAACTATCAAAACAAAAGAGGACAAGACTGTTTAAAAATAATTTATAGGTCGATATCCAGGGCTGCTACTTTACTCCAAGCAAGTACCTGCAAAGAGAACCAGTAAAATACTTTTAAAAATTTTGTGATTGTTGGCTAGAAGTGTCAGGACAACAGTAATTTTATGTTATTAAAAGTAACAAGTATTTCTACCCTGACGATGTTAACGCATTCTGCGAGAACAATGTCAACTTTTTTAGTACAATAGAATAACATATGAGGAGTAGCTGAAATCGGGTTTTGCACCCTTGTCTATAATAGAACAGACGACTTGCTGGAAGGTGTGGTTTGTTGACATCGATCTGCAGTGACGATTTCTGAAACATTACTCACAATATGTTTCTTCTTAAGGAAACAAAAATATGAACTTCGTGTCTGAATGCACTACCATCTTTATTATCTTGCTGTCATAGTCAGATTCCTAACACACAAAATGTTTTCACAAAGGTTAACTGAAACACAATGCCATCTTACCAAATAAAGACAATAGAAACAAAACACCTAAATGCGTTCAACTGCTAAATTACATATATGTCGACAAATTGAGTAACGTGTATCTGCTTTAAATTATGTACCTTCAATTTGACACCATCAACAATCTGAAAAAAAAGAAAAAAATGCAAATTTCAGCAATACATAGACTTCAAACGCTTAACCATTGCAGATGTTGAAATTAATAATTTGGTGTTAGGAAACGATTTTATATATGTGTTTCTCGAAACGATTGAATACAGTTTGGAGATTGTAGTTTGATCTAAATCTCTGCATGCATAGAAAGAATACAGTACTAAGATAATATGATATCTACATCAACCAGTAATGGAAACATACATTTTCTTATGTTTAAATTGCATTTTTTTCATGTCACAGTGAAATGAAAAAAGGATGATTTATATTGCCAAACAGCGATCTACAATCGTTATATGTATGACCATAGAACGATTTTCATTTTTCATTTTTTAAATTCGTTTCTTAAATCAGAGTGCATGCTGAATTGCAATAAACTAGTAGTATAGTCTATTTAATGCTAAACACACCTTCCTGCTTCATCGATTGAACTTTACCTCGAAGTTGCTACAGCTGAAAATAAACATTTCTCTGTAAAGTAATGAATATCAAGGATGACGTAAATAATACCTTATAAAGAAAATTAAACAACTGTATTTTTTTATATGAACTTAATTATAGATCACTTTAAAAGGTTCCTTTATAATAATAAGGTATGTATGTTTTTGAAAAATTTATTGCGTTTTTCTTCCTCTTCTTCGTTATACCCAACTGAACAGTGCGACTGAACTTATTTAGCAGATGTGGTTTTCTTATTTTCTCAAAATTTCTCCATTCTCCCTCTTTGCTACGTTCCTTCGTCCAGGTATTTCTTCTTCTAACACATGGTTTGTTGACAGATTGGTGGTTGTTGACAAGGGTAATTATTCTGTATATGTCTTGTATGATATCATGTGCGAATCCAATTTCCTGGAGGTCACATTAGATTTCATGTAGCCAATTGTTCTTACCTTTCATTGAGATGACAAGGTCGAGAATTCTCTTGGCCAGTCGTTTTATTCATTTTTATATTGTGGCCGAAGAATTTCATTCGTTTTCTGAACGTGTCTATAATTTTCTAAGTTTATAAGAATTCCTTTTCATCCAAATTCCTCCAGTACAAACTGGCCAGAAGATTTTCTTTAGAATTTTCCCTTCCTGCTTTTCAGTATCTTTAATTAGTGATCTGAGTCCAACAATAAAATTTTCCGTTTGATTACTGTATTATGGTGTCTTAATGTCGCATTTATGTTTTTTTTTTTTTTTTGTTTTTTTTTTTTTTTTTTTTTTTTTTTTTTTTTTTTTTTTTTATACATCTGTTCCAGATGATTCTATAGGCTTTTTGTAATTTAGATATATTCTCGTTATTTGCTTCGTGGTTTAGTTCTGCAGGTTGAATAATTTCTTAAAGGTATCAGAATTTAATCACTTCATCATAGGTTATCCATCTTCGTACCGAGAGAAACCTTCCATATAGTGGGTTTTAACATGTGAGATTGGAGACCAGTTGTAGCTGAAATTTCGTGGAGTTTTTCAAGGAAGTAGATTTCCTCTTGCCTGTTGTTGGAGAGTATTGCTAGATCATCTTCAAAGGACAAACCCTGCAGATGAAGTTTATTTTTGAGTAGCCTGTCCATGTTTATTCCTTTCTCCCATCTTTTGGTTATTTTCCCAGAGCAAGTTGAACAAATCGTCCCTTCGTCGAATCCCTATTCTGATTTCAAAGGTTTAAACATTTCGCCTAAGAACCTAACTTTTGAGATAGTATCTGTTATTGTGTGCTTCATTAATTATCTTCATTTTCTTTCTGCTTTGGATTCTTCTAGCATATTATAAAAAAGTTTTACCGTTAATAGAGTCATATGCGTTTTTAAAATCAACAAAGGTGATAACTGTATGTCTATTTTTACGGATTTGCAAAATTATTTTCAGATTTAGAATTTTATCCGCACATCATCTTTCATTTCTAAATACTGTCTGATATTCATCTGTAAGTTTACACTCTTATTAGGTAAAATATGTTGTTGTTTTTATTCAACAAATACTACATTTAAGTTGATACTGAATCAGAACCCCATAAAATGAAAAACTTCCCTCTCCTTTTAGCCAGTCACAGTCCTCTCCTTCCTTCTGTATAGTACTCTTAATCCTTAATCCTTCATCCTTCCGACTCCTTTATTTAAACCCTTAATGTTAGCGCCATACGATCCCATCATACTGTCCGGCAAAGGAATGACGAATTGTAATAGCTCAGTTCCCTTATTTACCATCTAATAGATCTCTAATAGAACTCTCAAAGTGTTCTTCCCAGCTAAATACGTTACCAAATGATTTACATTTTATGCCATCCTCCTTTCACCTTGTGCATAATGAGCTAACTGCTATGCGTTTTAACTTAACTAGGTATCCTGTCCAGATTCCTTTTTAGCTATGAACAATCCTCCTTCATTGAATATATACTGTATGATAAAATCGTATACAAGTTGTATCTGTATTTTAAATTTAGTTATAAAAGAGTTATTACAATGTAACTACTAATGACAAAGATACAAAAACCGTAAAATTTGCAATTTGTCTGTATGTTCGCGCATCACGAACAAAACATTGGGCGAATTTTAACAAAACTACACAAAGTGATAGCTTATGTCATAGGTCAGGATTCAGGATACTTTTTGTCCCGATACACTACAAAGATAATGATGAATTAGAGTTGGAAACTGTATTTTTTTAAAAAAAAATCTGTCTGCGTATTACGTGAACACTAATGGCCGAATTTTAACTAAACTGCATGTAGTGATAGGCTATGTAAGAGGGTAACTTATAGGCTACTTTTCATCGACATTAGTAATATTATTTCGGTTAGATATCAAAAGAGATAAATGATTTATATATAAAAAAAAACTCGTTATGGGTATAATAATACTTTTGCCCTTTAAGGGTAGAATTCCAAAAAAAAAAATCCGTTCTTGAGATATGATGTGACCAAATCAGAGACCTTAATCTTTTAAATGATACCTAATTTATCTTTTTCCGTTAGATATTAAGGCAGATAAATGGCTCATGATAAAAAGAAATAAATTACAGAAATAACGATAGTTTTGCCCTTTAAGGGTTGAATTCCGAAAAATTCCTTTCTTAAAATATGATTTGACCAAAGCAAAAGCTTTAATCTCTAAAATAATACCTCATTTCTCGATTTCGGTCAGATGTCAAGAGAGATAAATAGCTCGTAACAAAAAAATCCTTTATGGAAATAATGATACTTTTCCCTTAAATTCCTGTCTTAAAATATGATTTCCAAAGCGGTGATCTTATTCATTAAAATAATACCTCATTTATCTATGTCAGTTAGATATCAAGGGTGATAAAGGGCTCGTGACACAAAAATGCGTTGTAGAAATATTGATACTTTTGACCTTTAAGGGTCGAACTCCAAAAAATTTCTTTCTTAAAATATGATTTCCACAAAGCGGAGATCTTAATCATTAAAATGATACTTCATTTATCGATTTCGGTTAAATATCCAGGGATATAAATGGCTGGTGACACAAAAACCCGCATTTTAGAAATATTGACATTTTTTACCTTCGAGGGTCGAATTTGAAAAAATTACTTTCCTGAAATATATTATCAAATCTCATATCATTATCTTTAAAATGATACCTAATTTATCGATTTCGGTTAGATATGAAAAAAGTAATGGCTTGTAACAAAAAAAAAAAAAAAAAAAAAAATTAACAAAACAATAGCTTCATATAAATAATATATTTGATGTTTCAATGTGAAATCGATATACTGATAAATAAAAATATGTTTCCGCAATTTAAATGTTTAGTAGTAGAATCTACCCATTTAATATTGTATCGCACAAGCCTTCTTCCAGTGAACATGATTACCACGTTTAGTCCCATAAACGCGGCGTTAGTGTGCTTAAATAGTACGAACTATAACAGATCGACATTGCAATTAAATTAGAGATTTTACATGGAAAGTAAGCGTTTCCGGACACATGTCCACATAACATATTTTCTTTGTTTGTGTGTGAGGAATGTTTCCTGCACAGCTGGGCACAAAACAGTTAATCCGTTAATCGTTAATTAACGAAGTTAAAAAAATTGCGAAAATTTAACTTTTAAGTTAACCTAAAAAATCATTAACGGTCTTCTTAACTTCCGTTAAATTGGACTTCCGTTAACTTTAGTCCGTTACATAGGTTGTTGACGTCTTTTCGTTTGTTTGAACTGTGCGCCACGCCACCACTCGTATGCAGGGCTGCCAGATTGTATAATTGGATACAAACCTGTATAATTTGGTTACCTCTTGTATCCTGTTTGTATAACAGATTGCCTTGTATAATTGGATACAAAAATGAGCACTTAAAAGTAAAGTACATTCCAGCACCTTTTTGGAAGTGTTTGCCCTTTGTTTCATTGAGTTGGCAACCCTTCCTGCATGTCTATTTCCTTTTTGTTATTCAAAATTTATCAATGTATAGATATATTGTTTACTTTTCGTGGACTTTTTTTGCTCCCAGCACTTTCACTCACGTATGTAATCAATGGATGACCCCTTTGTATAATTGGGTTTCATTCTGTATAATTTCAAAGAGACAGTGGTATAATATAAGTTGGCTGTACTGGCAGCGCTGCTCGTATGTTCGGTGTAGTAGTGGGTGCCGTCAGCTAAAATCTTGGCGGCGGCGCGCCGAGCATTTTCAGCCGGCGGCGGCGTAACGCCGGCGGCGTGACTATTTTATATTGTGAATTCCGCAAACGTAAATAAACTAAAAAGCGTCATGATTTAGTGAAAACAGGCCGGGTCGTCTAAAGGGGCCTTTAGGTCACAGGTAGGCCGCAGCACAAAGGTAACCTAACAGGGATTGGTCGTAGATTTCAGGTTGGCCGCAAATTTCACTGGTCGCAGTTTTCACAAATTCAGGTTTTTACTACTTTTTTTTTTTTATATAGTCACGAGTACCTTAATTGTCTCTTGTAAGACAATTTGCAAGTGTTATGTTGATCACAGTCTCAACAAAGATAAAAACAGACAGGAATACCACTTCGTTGTTGTGGCGATAGCGTAACCACAATTTGTTTATTTATTTATTTATTTATCAATCTTGTTCCATGGATCCCTGCTGAGGAAGTACCTCTGGGATGTGAAACATGTCATTGTTGATACATATACACATAATATGAGACATATCATAGTAAACATATACATATATACATATTTTACAAATACAGGGTGCGGCAAAATGATCTGACGGTTTTCACCGCCGTATTGCCGAGCTAGTAGATGGTGGAGGGTGGTGGGGATAGGGGCATTCCAGAGCCCACACGTGGACATTTGTAGTCGCCATGGAGCAGAGGTTGGGTGAGCATCGTGCGTTTGTTGTCGAGGCGTTTTTTAAAAGTGGTGATTTCTGCGTTGCTGTTCAGCGGCAGTTCCGTAGACATTTTAATGTTGGTTCAAGAGGAAGAGTCCCATCTCGTAACACAATTATGCTATGGGCGAGCACCTTCAGAGCTAATGGTTCAGCGTTAAAAAAGAAGTCGACAAGTCAACCAAGGTCATCCAGGACGCCAGAGAATTTCCATCGAGTGAGAGAAGCTGTGGAAGTCAGTCCTCGGTGGTCAGCCCATAAACAAGCTGCAGCTTTGCACATGTCTGACTGCTCGGTAAGACGAATATTGCATTTCGATCTGCACTTCCACTCGTACAAAATGGCCACATTCCAACAGTTAAAGCCTAGTGACCATTCAAAGCGTAAAGCATTTGCGGAAGAAATGATTGTTATGTTGACTGATGAAATTTTTTTAATGATGAGCGATAAGGCTTATTTCCATCTGGATGGTTATGTAAACAAACAGAACTTTAGTTATTGCTCGGCTACAGATCCAGAACAACTGCATGAACGTCCTCTGCCTAGTCCTAAGGTTACTGTGTGGTGTGGTGTAACGAAAAGGTGTGTCATTGGGCCATACATCTTTGAAGAGGGTGGTCGACCTTTACGGTCAATTTGCAACGTTATTTGTTGATATTGAAAAACTTCCTGATCCCTGAACTTAAGAGAAATCGTTTATTGCGCAGGAGAATATGGTTCCAGCAGGATGGGGCAACTGTCTATACAGCCAATGAGGTTATGGACGTTTTGAGAAGCAAGTTTCGTGTCAGAGTGATCTCGCGTCTCGGGGACATTGAATGGCCAAGTCGCTCCTCAGACCTCAGCGTTTGTGATTTTTTCTTTTGGGGGCTCCTTAAAGCAAGAGTTTAGACAAACAAACCCCGCACACTGGTCGGACTGAAAGAAGCCATACGCCAAGAAATCACCAACCTGCCTCGTCTAATGTTAGAGCAGGTGTTCAACTGCTTCAGTGCAAGGCTGGAAGAATGCTTGGTCAAAGACGGACGTCATTTAAAGGAACATTATCTTCACATCTTAAACGGATGAAATTGGTTGTTCTGATGTTATTTTCATTAATTTACATGAACACCCTTCTGCAATAAGCAATAAAATATTTTGTATCACTTTTATTTTTCATGTTGTTTTTACTTTAAAACCGTCAGATCTTTTTGCCGCACCCGAAATAATAATAAACATACATTTTTGCAACTGAGTTTTGCAAACGTCATAATGAGTACAATTAATTATTTTCTTCAAATTCTTGAATGGAGTAGAAGGAGTTGCCAATAAGATAATCTCTAAGTTTTTGTTTGAATACATCTTTATTATCTGAAAGCTGTTTTATACGATTAGGTAGTTTATTAAACAGATGTATCCCAGAATAATTAACTCCTCTTTGTACTAATGACAGAGATGTTTGTGTTTTATGTAAGTTATTTCTGTTTCTTGTATTGAAACTGTGTACCTGTGAATTAGGTGTAAACAGGTTAAAATTTTCTATGACAAAGCTCATGAGAGAATATATATACTGAGAATACATTGTAAGAATATTGAGTTTCTTAAAGAGTTGTCTGCAAGAAGTTCTTGGTTTTACCCTACACAGAAACCTAATAGCTCTTTTCTGTGCTATGAAAACTTTTTTACTTTGTGAAGAGTTCCCCCAAAAAATTATGCCATATGACATTACTGAATGAAAATATGAGTAGTACACCTGTTTCATTAATTCCAGATCTGCTGTTAGAGAAAGTGTTCGTATTGCGAAGGTGGCACTACTTAACTTTGCCAGTAGTGTAGTGATATGATCATGCCAACAGAGTTTCTGATCTATTTTAATACCAAGAAATTTTATACTCTCTGTTTCTAAGATTGTGTTGTTTTTATAGTTTATACATATATCTGGCTGTGCATAGTTTTTTGTTTTAAACCTAATATAATGTGTTTTTTCAAAATTTAATTTTAATGAATTTGCCTTAAACCAATTTGATACTACTCTAAGTACTTCATTTACATTAAATTATATAGTACTGTTTGGTGTTTTACGCACAGTCAGGTTAGTGTCATCTGCAAATAATACACTCTTAACTTTGTCGGATAAATTTCCAGGAAGGTCATTGATGAATAACAGAAAGAGGAGGGGACCTAAGACAGAGCCTTGTGGAATTCCATGTTTTATTTTCTCCCAGTCCGATGAAGCATCTTTACTTATTTTAGAATCAAAAATTGAAACTTTTTGCATTCGGCTTTCAATGTATGATTTAAACCATTTACCTGCGGTCCCAAAAATACCATAGTATTCCATTTTTTTCAAAAGTAATTCATGATTTACACAGTCAAATGCTTTTGCAAGATCACAAAATATTCCTACAGGATTCATTTTATTATTCAGTTCCTCAAATGTGTTATTTAAAAATGAATATATAGCCATTTCTATGGATGATCCTTTTTTGAACCCAAATTGTGAATTAGTTAGGATATTATAGTGTGTAACATGTTTTATTACTCTTCTATACATGACTTTTTCAAAAACCTTTGAGAATGTTGAAAGTAATGAAATGGGACGATAGTTGTCTACACATGTTACTTCTCCTTTTTTAAATAATGGTTTTACAACAGCATATTTTAGTCTATCGGGAAAAACACCTTGTATTAAGGATTCATTACAAATGTGAGCAAGTACATGACTGATACAGTCTGAACATCTTTTCAGTAATTTACTTGAAATATTGTCATAGCTGGAAGAATTTTTAGGTTTTAATTGTTTTATGAGTTTATTGATTTCTGAGACTGTTACTGGTGGCAATTTCATCTCCACAAAGCTATTTGGGAAAGCAGTCTCAAGAAGCCTTAGAGCACTATGTGGGGATTGCTTTTCTATGCCTAATTTATCTACTACTGACGTAAAATGTTTGTTAAATATTTCACAAACTTCCCCTACTTCGCTATACACATATCCATATTGTTCTATTTTTATGTCTTTAGAGTGATTTACAGTTTTTCCTGTTTCAATCTTTATTATATTCCATATTGTTCTCATTTTATTGTCTGAATTTTCTATTTTCGCCGATATATACCTGTTCTTGGCCTTCCTTATTACATTTCTTAGTATTTTAGAATAAAGTTTATAGTGAACTTTCAGCGCATAGTTATCTGATTCTCTCATTTTTAAATAAAGGTCCCTCTTTGTTTTACTAGAGATTCTAATACCCTTTGTTATCCATCCCATGCCCAGTTCATTGTTTGGAGTGTTGAGAATTTTCCTTTTTTTGAAACTACCTTCAAAAAGTGTTAGAAATATATTCAGAAAGGAATCAAATTTCGCATTAACACCCTGCGCATTATATACTTCTAACCAGTTTTCATTGTTTAAGGTATCTATGAAGTGTTTTATATTATTTTCACTAATATTTCTTCTATAAACCCAGCTTTTCTTTATCTGTTTAACAGTGTTCCTGGACTCGATACATAATAGCTGGGCATCATGATCTGAGATACCATTTATTACTGGATGTATGCTGTAATTACTGCACTGAGAAATATCCATAAAAAAATTATCAATTGCAGTCCTGCTATTATTTTGTATTCTCGTTGGAAAATTTACAAGTGCTGTTAAGTTAAAAGACAACATCAAGGCTTCCATATCTAATCTATCATTGCTGTGATTCAGAAAGTCAACATTGAAATCTCCACATAATACTATTTGTTTGCTATTTGTAAAACTTAGTAGCAAAGACTCTAAATGAGATAAAAACAGTCTGAAATTACCTGAGGGGGCCCTGTAAATTGCTATCACTATCAGCTCTTCCTTATCATATTCTAATTTTTATAAATAAATCCACACTTGCATCATGGTACATAACACCTTGAGATAGAGAGCAGTTACACCTACCGTACTATAATACTAATACATCAGTACAACTTTTGACTAGTTAACTTTTAACGGATAACTTTAACTTGCGTTAAATTTATAAACATTTAACGCTTTAACGATTATCGAAGTTAACTTTTTAAGTAGCGGAATAATGATTAACGAAGTTAACGTTTGGATTAACTGTGCCCACCTGTGGTTTCCTGAAAGTTTGGCCGCACCTTTTTGTAACACCCTGTATACATACACCGATTCTAATGACCTCGTCGTTAACAGTAAAGCCCTAAAAAAGAAAAAAATAGTTGGCAATCTTTGGGGACTCCCGACAGAAGTGAAAACTTAAAACTATTAATATCATATGCCAACAGGTCATGCTTATAGCTACAGATATACTAGATAATAATAATTCTGTCTGGACGTAATGACCTGGTGACAGGGGTTTTTATCGGCTGCGCTTTCTGCCCTTATCTTAGCCGCCTTAACCTAACCCAGTAGTGCTACCAGGTACAAATAACTTACACTTTAACCTGGAATCCAAAACACTGGTAAACTTCACATTACACTACAAACTGGGTTAACGGCCGCCGAGACAGAGATTCGAACAGGGGACTAGAGATGGGTCACTCGCGAGTGAATCAATTCTTTAGAGCAATTCTTGAGCTAGTGAACCGTTCACAAGAACTAGTTCTTTTCGTGAAGTGATCAAATGAACACCGCTCTTTTTAGTGAATCACTTTACCTACCTCTACAGGGGACCTTTTGTTCGCCAGACAGACACCTTAACCACGAGACCGGAACTGATATACTATTAACATTAGCACGTCGCTAGTGAGAACTCATATGATTTTGCCCATTCAAAAACCGCCCAACGTGTCTAAAGAAGTTTTCATTTCAAAAACTAAAAATCTAATTCAGTCCACAACCCGACGGTTCGTCGAATCTTCCCGAAGGAGATGTACCAAGGTATTGTGTCAGAGGCAAGAAAGCTAATTCCTTTCATCAGGGACCTGCAGTTTAGCGTGGAATCAGAACCACGAAACGTCCCGGCGTAGCTCATATATTTAAATACATTTTCTAAAAATTCCTACTCACCGCGGGATTTGTATACGCGATGGGAGAGAGAACTTTCGGGAGTAACCGCTTTAACCGCTGAGCTACCAGACCGCCTGTTTTGAAGTGTACGTGTGTTAAGTACTATCAAAATCGGATAAAAACTGTCTGTTTGTAAAAAGGTTTTGCGAAAAGCGTCCAACACGCATATCATAACCGCCATAGGTGACGTCATCGTGACGGAGACGTCACGAACTCACAGAAATTAACCTAGGTCATCTTTAAGGCTGCCTACCAAGTTTTCAAGTTTTTCGTGTGGTATGCAAATTATCTTGACTCCGTGTTGAGTTAACAGACTACCTATTTTAGAACTTAGGGCACCTACAAGTGACAGAAATGCAAGGTCTTTTGTATTAATACAATGCAAGAAGTGAAATCAGCTGTGGCCGATACGGTGTCCAATTTCGAAAAAAATTTAATCCCGGGTCAGAGATTTTTGGGGCAGCATTATAACAGAAGCTGTAGAAATCAGAACAACTGATTCTTTAGTTAACAGGGACACTGGTTACGAACTCAGTGCTGCCTGGAACCCGGCTATTTAACTGCTGAAACAGCTTCGCCTCGGTAATGAGCAGAAGAGTGGATGACGTCATCACGCTGGGTTGGCTTTTGTTTTCCACCATTTCCGCTGTAGCGTGTAAACAAACAATTATTCTGTGACGTCTATGGTTGAAAATGAGGGCAGAGTTAGACGCCTTCGAAACGTACCACAATCGTGACTTTTTTAAGCCCGAGAAGAGTTTATTTAATCTGGGCAGTGTTTAGTTTTATTCCGAAGCAAAAATTGCAAAAATGGAACCTTTATAACATCGTCACATTGCTTTCTTACAATTAGACAGTCTTCACACCTAGTGTGATTAAATTTTACAGGAAGATGATTATATATATACTTGTCGGATCCATCCAGGAAAGATCAGGAGTAGGGCGGGTTGAATTGAGTCCCCGGTTCGAGGCTGATAGCCCACTAGCGAAGGTAGGCTGTGGATATCCCTCCGACAGTGGAGAGTAACTACGAGAACGCAGCTGATACAAGGATCTTGTTTATTAGACTCAGTCTCACAATACACAATGACAGATAGCGGAATGATGTTGACTAGATGGTCAGGCATGAAGAGAGCTCTGTGTGCTGTGTGCTGCCGTTAAGTAGCTTCTCGTAGGTCACTCTACCGTCATTGTGGCGCTGGCATCCTGCTCGCTGCGTCTGTCGCGCCATCTAGTAGCGTAGCCCCATACTCCGGATCCGACATATATATATAATTAAGTATACGTCTGTACACATGTAGCAGACGAACAATGTTATTTTATGTACATCTTAAGTGTGGTAAGTGTGAACATATACTGTGCATTTATTTAGTTACATATTTTGCAAGATACACGAGTTCCCAGAGTCTCTAAAAAAATATGCCCCGCCTCCACTGTATGACAGAAATCTCTAAAAAAATTCTTGAGAGTGGTACTTGTCGTATGCTGTACCTCAGTTTTCAGAACCGTCGGTGGAATGTGAAGCAAAAAGAGTTCAGTCATCAGGAATCGCAGCTTTAAGGGCGATAAAAATTCGTCGTAGTCAGTAGTCGGTTGCCTGGCGTCGAACCGAAGACTTATGGGCTTCAACGTGTTGCTCCATGCCCCGCCAAGCAACTGTAAGCATTACCATTCATTCTTATGGGCCATAAGCTATCGTATTGAAACAATTCGTTTACCTGTTCATGTACGGATTCTTTTTGTGAAAGGCATTGAAATGTAATTCTATAAGCTAAGCCAACTCTCATTCCGTGGAAGTAGCATAAGATCCCATAAATGTGGTATTACTACCGCAGCTGCTTCCCCCTCCCGAGCAGCCATGTTCTACTCAACCAAACAGCCCGTAGTTTTGTGGGTCGCGCCGTGCAGTAGCCCTCACCACCTCGCAGCAACCTCCACACCACGTTGCCCAGTGTCGTTTCAGCTACCCGGGCATTTGATGTTTACCGACTGGTTGACGGATAGAGGCGCGCCATCCCTTCCAGAGGTAGATCCCTTCTCACGCCCACTGTTCATATCTAGACCTGCGCGACCAGCAAACGTACGTATCGTGGGAAGCCACCTTAATGGTAAATCTGTTGTATCTCCACTCCACTACCCTTTCCTCTCCATGCGAAGGGGAAATTTGTTACTCGGCGACCTGGACACAGCGGTCAAATTGGAGCGGTAGGAAGGGTGGGGCTGGTGACGTGAGAAGTAAATAGGGTATCGCTATGATTCGTCTGGCAGAAGTCTGTAGATGTAGATCTATGCTTAACTAGGAACAGGACTCTCAATGCAAACTACTGTTAAACAATTCGTTAACGACTTTTTTTTAAATTTTCTCATAATTCTATCACAACAAACCTAATTTCGCTGTCAATAATATAAGCCCCGAATCTGAGCAATTAGGTTTGTTTGCTTGAATATACGGAATGGTAACTCAGTGCTTAATGCACCAGCTTTAAAAAAAGGTTGGAGCCTATAGTTCGAATACCGATACGGTCACAAATTTTTACGGACACTCAACCTGATGTTTACCTTCGCCAAAGATATGCTTAGTTCATCCAGTCACGGCTGATCGAAATAAGCATAATCTTGAAAAAAATAAAATTAGATTATGTTTTACTTCAAAAACTAACTTACTTTTTTAATTTTTTTTATTACGTTAGTGACTACTTTAGTATTATGTAGAATGATAATTTCAAAGCACAGTACCGAACCGGGTGGGAGAAGGGCTGCACTCGGGACTGGCATTCGGAAGGACGTGGGTTAAAATCCCCGTCCTGCCATCCAGATCAGATTTCCATGGTTTCCTGAAGCCAATCCTCTAGAGAAGATTGTTCCTTCAAAAGACTATGACCAAATTCATTCCCGTTCCTTGTCCTCAATTTCCTCGCGCCCGCCTCTAATGACCTCGACGTCGACGAGGCGTAATGCTATAAAAACACAGTAGAGTGACAACAGTAAGAGTTAATGGAAACCACTGAAGATCACATTTTAACACGTGATTCGCTGGAAGTGAAAGTGGGCTTCACCTGGAGGCTGAGGAGGCAAAGTTTCTCTGGAGCCAACAGGTAGACAGGAGGGGGTTCCCCCGGGGTGCTGACTCACAGGAACCAATCGATACGACGCCAGACACGCTGACCCGGATTGCGGCAGCTGGAACGCATAAAAGCAGCCACCAAGCCTAACCAGTGGACCCAGCCTCTACAACGGTGACAACGTTCGCTCACATCACAGCATTGTCAAAAGTTTGTTTTAAATTATTGCCAAGAGAACCGGTATTCATAGGTTCCTATCTCGAATCGGTTGCTAACTACCTGTTAGCAAGTCAGAAATATTGAATTATGAATTGTTAGACCGCATCGTTCGTTTGTGAACGTCGCTATAAGTGACCTGGATGTTTTAAAATTTTATATTTTTTTTTTTAATCATACAAAGCCGTTCCGAATATACCAGCCCTACTTTGGCCATGGAAGAAAACTGCTGCGTACCCTCCTTATCGATTCACCTCACTTTTAATTTAGGTGTTTTGTTACGTAACTAATATGTTACTCCTATTTGTTATTTTATGGGTTTGCCATTTCTTGTATTTTCTGATAAGTATCTGATAAGTATTTATGTATGTAACGGAAATTGAGGAGGAGCGTCATGTAAAGTTGGTCTCACTGAGAAGTCATAGTAGAATCGCTGGTGGCTAGATAGCGCAAGCCAGGGTATAGCTTCAAGGAGTACAGATCGTGGACTAAGAGATCGGTGTTGCAAGTTAGGCCAAGTAAGACAGGAAAGGTTTTTTTTTTAAATCTAATTGAGAAGAATGTACACATTGTGGTAAAAAACCAGTTATTTACGACGTATTGCATGGACCGTGCTCAGAAGTGAAACCGCATTCGAAAAAGATAGAACCAATACATGTAACGACTATGCAAGGTTTTATCGGAGTTGTATATAGAGAAAATTCTCTTGTGTATCTAGCCGAGTGAGTTTGTTGATGAAACACAACGTTTCGACGGTCATTTCCGCCACCATTTTCAATGTTACTTGACGATGGTGGCAGAAATATCCGCCGAAACGTCGTGTTTCTTCAACGAACTCTCTCGGCTAGTTATTCGATGGAATTTTATCTATGTACAACGTCTTTTAACTCGTTTGTTAATTGGTAATGCGTTATTGCAATGAAATATATTTGAATTTTTTTGTACACGAAAAAGTTTTGTGGAAACCTTTCAGAAGTCAGAAATACTTTCCCCATCTTCCATTCCCATTTCTATTGCACAAGATAGTAAAAAGAAGTCAATTGCAACAGAAAAATGTTGTTTAAAATTGATGATTTCCTCCAATGTGTTGCACTTCATTGTTTTGGTTGTATTTGTTTTTCATTCTGAAACATTTTGTTTTTAGTGCTTCTTTCTCTTAATCATTCCAGTATCTAGGTGCCTCGGTACCATTCTTCTGGCTTCATGACTCATTGAGTCTTCTTGCCTCCCAGATCCATTATTTCTAATTTGTAATGACTCATTTACTACTTTTTTTATCTTCAGTCATTGATTTCATCTGTTCCCTCACTATTCTACCAACAAAGAAGCTATGCTACTTCTTGACATACCGAAATTATATTGAAAAAGCAATCAAATAAATACTTATTACCTGGTAGTGAAATAATGATACAAGCAAGGCAACTGTAACAAATGAAACGAATAACAAAATATTTCCTTAAGGGACGATTATCAAGATGGAACAAACATTAAAAACTCATTTCTATCAATTTCGTGTATTCTCGGCATTTTAATCCTGCAGCAGTAATCTGCAATCAGTTTATCAGTAAAGATGTCAGGGATTGAAACCAAGAGAAATGATGAATAATTTTTAAATTAATTTAATTTAATTTAATTGCAATGGAGCACAGGCTCCGGTGGCAATTTCCCTACACACCCATCTTCCCCCTATCCTGCACCCACCTACATTTGCCCTCTACAAATTTTATCTTTAAATTCCTTCAAAGTTTTCGGTAAAATATTCATCATTTCTCTTGGTAACCCATTCCAATCCCTGACACCCTTACCTAAAAAAGAGAATCTTCCCACACCCTTGTGCCTGAAATCGAGTGCCAGCTTGTAGTCATGGTCACCTTTTCCCTTCCATGCACTACTTTTCATACCTATTGCAATATCTTTCCATGCCTCATCACCAGTATATGCCCTGTACACTCCCATGACCCTCCTCATCCTCCTCCTGTCTTGCAATGAATCCCATTCCAGCTCCTTTATCATATCCGTCACTGATTGAATTTACCAAAAACGTTGAAAGAATTTAATGCTAAAAGTTGCAAAGGGCAAATGTAGGTGGGTGGAGGACTTTCTTTTTTTTTTTCTTTTCTTATTGCTTTACGCCTCGTCGACGGCTAAGGTCATTAGAGGCAGGACTACTGCCCGACCGAAGGTCATTTTTTGGCCGAAGCCGAATGTTCGGCTCTTGGGATAACCTTCGGCCGTAGCCGAAGCCGAAGTAATTATATATCTTAGAATACTGACACGAAGTATATATGACATGCAAATACTGAACTTTTACTTTGTTTTATATGTAGTATTGTTGAAATAAATTGCACCTTTATAATAATTATATACACAGTTTTTAATATTAGAATAAAATAAAACAGTAAATAGTACCGAAATTGGTTTTAAGCAACGGAATTTAGCAAAATTAAATGCAGTTAGATTTATTTAGCAATAATAAAAATTTAACAGTAACAGCTCGAATTAAATTAGAATAATTTGTCTCGTGGATTAAATTAATAATTAATTGTTTGGAGTTTTAGCTTTGCTAAATCAGATACATGCTAGGTTAAATATAGTAATACTATCGTTTTTTTAAGAACCATAAAAACAAGTTTCAATCTTCTTACCTAACATAAATTATTCTAGCTTTTGAAATATGATATACTGCTATCTAAATTAGTATCACACATTAAAATTTCAGTTAAAACCGAATCAATACCAATATTTTTAAAGTAGTTTCACGTATTCAGATTAATTAAAAATGTACTAAATATAATCAAAACAAAAAGTAGATCGGCACTAATAAAATAAGATTTAATAATCAAAGCCAAACTGCTTGATGTTATAAATTATAACTAATAGTTTTTCAACATTTCGCCACTTAAATTAGCTCTCCTGACGTCATAGATTTGACCAGCAGCACTGAACAATTGTTCGCTAGGAATACCAGTGGGAGGAACTGATAAATATTTGGTTGCTATCGCTCGTAGATAAATATACAGACTGAAAGCCCAATTTTGAAAAATATTGGCGGTCCACAGCTGCAAAGGTTCTTTTAAGTAACAAATCAAATGTTCTTCAAAAGGTAGGTGACAGCTGTACAAATACTCCAATTGTCTCAGTCAAATTCATTTTTCAAGGGTATCTCATAAATTGCCTGCCAGGAGTAGAATTTGGTATTGAACAGGAGGGTCCATGTTCACCAACATTCAAATGATTCGTTTTATTTGTTATTGTCAGTGCACAATTTTGACGTAGAAATGCCAAAATTTCAGTCTTAGTATTTAAAATTTCGTCGCTTGTCAAAGACTTAGTTTTAAACCGTGGATCGAGTAGAGCGGCAATCAACAACCGTAAGGTTTTTCTTGCGAAAGCAAATCTCCAGTTAACAAGCCAACATAAGCGGCTTTTGAGCAGTACTGTATGATCAGTCTTAGTCCTTTTAATTTAAGATGGCATCAATGATATAATCAAAGATACTGATGAATCGCTAGAAATATAAGTTGTTGCTTTATAAAAACACTTCAACACGGTTATACAGTTGTTCATTTGTATCCATTCTTCTGCAGTTGGAATTTCTATTCCACCACGTACTGACATGTACAGATTTACTGCATTTTTCTGTTCTGTTTATTAAGATATCGAGTGGCTTGTTCACTCTTCTTACGTTTGCCATTACGTTGTGAATCATGAGTTGTAGAGTGTGAGCAATACAACCAATAAAAACGAAGTTTCCACAGCGCATATTTGAAGCATTATTATGTATACCCCTATGGATATTTTCTTTTGTCTTGTATTTGGTAACAGTTACAGTGATTTTTTGTGCAATATATTGCCCTGTATGTTCCAACACACTATCTGTCAGTTTAATTTTTCCCTTTTGGAACCTTTGGAAGTGCCATGCGCCGTAACACTAATAGACGTGTTTGCTTGATAACTTCATATGTTCGTGGTAAAACTGGTCCATTCAGCCTTTTTCTAAAACCAATGTAACTTTACTGTTTACTTTCTCGTACTTAGATGGCATTAAGGACTTTCTAAAATATTTCTCTCGCTTTTGTCTGTATTTGGTCGAGTTTGAGGATCAGTAAAATTAAGTCTGGGAAGTGATTCTCCTTCAACGAGGTTGTACGGAAGCATGTTTACGATGATGAGGTCGATGCGTAATGCATTAATCCGCAAAGAAATCCTACGATTATCGGGCCATGATAGTGCTACTTTTCTCTGCGATAGCCCGTATAGCAGATTGTTAAACTTCTTTTTTAATATGTTGTGGTGCATACAAGATCTCTGAGTTAAAAAAAAAATTTAATCAAGCTTTGGTATTTAACACTGGCTTCATAATAGACTTCACACATATTTTTATGATTTTTTTCAAAATGGTTCGTTATCTTTGCTATCGTCAGTTGGCGCGCAACGTTGACGGTATTCGTAAAAGTTGGTTCATTTTCGGGGCTGGATGTAAAACTTCGGCTTCGGCCAAACATTCGGCTGATTTTGGCCGAAGGTGAATGTGCCGTCGAAGGTGCTTTTTTTTTGGCCGAAGGTGGCCGAAGCCGAACCTTCGGTCGGACTCTAGAGGGGACTGGGGACAAGGAACGGGAAGGAATTCGACCATGGCCTTTCTGAAGGAAGCATCACGGCATTCGCCTGGAGTGATTTGGGGAAACCATGGAAAACCCAAATCTGGATGCCCGGTTGGTGATTCGAACCCGCGTCCTCCCTAATGCGAGGCCAGAACGTTAACCGTTCACCCACCACGCTCGGTGGAGTGCAGGAAATGGAGAAGATTGGTGTGTAAGGAAATTGCCACCGAAGCGTTCGATCCATCGCAATTTAATTAGTTATTATTAAAAAATTAAATATTAAATAGAAGACAATTCACTACAGCATTATAGATGTCTGAAAAAAGACAAAACAAGTAATAAAGGAGTTATCTGACAAATAGGGAACTGGTTGATAAGAGAAGCGTCGCCAATTGTTTAACTCACAGCTGTTGATATCGTCGGTAGTGACGAAGCAATGTACTGTAGTCATTTGAACGGAGTGCTGATTATAGCGATGGTTTCAATTCACCACAGGTTTTACTAGTTAGAATGTTAGTTTTGCACAATAACACGCGAATTTGAGGAATTTGGCATGTGTGTTGACAGAAGGGGACCCGTTCATTGCCCCCCGTCCTTTCTCGCCTCTAACGACCTCGAGGAGGAGTAAAGCCATTAACAAAGAAAAACCATCAAAATTTCATAAAAATTGTAAATTGTAATATATATTTAAAAAAAGAAGAGAGAGAGAGAGAGAGAGTCTTTGGGGACTGCCAACAGAAGTAAAAACTTAAAACTATGAATATAATACACGCAACACATCATACTGATAGCTACACATTTACTAAATAATAATAATTCCGTGTAGCCGTAATGTCCCAGTGACAGGGTTTCTATTGGTTGCGCATTCCGCCTTAACCTACCCCAGTAGTGCTAACAGGCACAGGGGACCCACAGTTTAACGTAGAATCCTAACCACGGAAGCGTTCTGGCGTACTTCACGTTGTGCTAGAGGTGAAGGTAGGGTTAAGGGTCTTTGAAAATCCCCACCGAGACAGGGATTCGAACCGGGGACCTTACGCTCCTCAGTCAGACACCTTAACCACTGAACCTCCAGACCCCTACAGATATGCTATTAACATTAGCATGTTGGTGACGCGAACTTATTACATTTTACCCATCCAAAATTCGCCTTACGCGCCTAAAGAAGTTTCAAGTTCAAAAACTAAAAATCTAACTTAGTCCACAACCCGAAGGTTCCTCGAATTTTCTCGAAGTACCAAGCTATTGTGTCAGAGGCAGGAAGGCGAATTCCTGTCTTCAGAATCAGAACCACGGAACGTCCCGGCGTAGCTCATATAATCAAATACAACTCCTAAAAATTCCTGCTCACCACGGGATTTGAATCCGCAACCGGAGAAAGAAATTTTGACAACGGGCACGAAATAAAATATGAAGACACGAAGCAGCTGTGACGAGAAGACCAGTGGTGGCCGCGACGTGTGAAAAAGGCAGCAGAAATTTTAAATAATACCAACAACATCAAAGAAGATAGCGGCCTTTTATTCTCCGATACTCGGCGCTCGTTGCTATGTCAACATAACAGTATCTCTGGCGAAGGCTGTAGGATGACAGCCGAAAGTTCAGATAATGAAATAAACAACGCGGCGTACTCCGAAAATCTATTAATCATGAATATTGTATCAACTTGCGAATCATCTGTGATCCGCAATTCATAAAGTTTTAGTTGCAAAATGGTGCTTCAAACCAAAACTAATCACTACTCTGAGCATTCCAGTCACTAACAGCACGTACAGGCGAAAGTGAGGCATCTTATTTCACTCATTTTATCACTCTCGTCATTGCGACTGAAATTGGTTATTTTTTAAATAGCTTTTGGTTACTATGATTCTCTCTGCGTATATTATTTTCATTAAGATGAATATTGTAGTGTAGTATGGGACCCACATTTTGCGTATCACATACAGGAATTAGAGAGGGTGCAAAAAAGGGCTGCTAGATTTGTTTCTGGAAATTATCGCAGAATGCAATCAGTGACAGATATGATAAAAGAGCTGGAATGGGATTCATTGCAAGACAAGAGGAGTATGAGGAGGGTCATGGGAGTGTACAGGGCGTGTAGTGGCGATGAGCCATTGAAAGGTATTGGAGTAGGTATGAAAAGTAGTTCATGGAGGGGAAAAGATGACCATGACCACAAGCTGGCACTCGATTTCAGGCACAAGGGTGTGGGAAGATTTTCTTTTTTAGGTAAGCGTGTCAAGGATTGGAATGAGTTACCAAGAGAAATGATGAATAACTTACCGAAAACGTTAAAAAAAATTAAAGTTGAAATATGTAGAGGGTAAATGTAGGGGGATGCAGGATAGGGGGAAGTTGGGTGTGTAGGGAAAATTGCCACCGGAGCGTGTGCTCCATTGCAATTAAATTAAATTAAATTAAAATGATCTAGTAAAGACACAACATTAATTAAAACCTCCCATGCCCCAAGACTGAACTTAAACCGATGACTTCTGCAATGCTAGGTAAGCGTGCAAGTTCCTATACTGTCAGGGCCGGCGACCCAAATATGTAGGTTATTGGGCAAGGATTCCTCCGTTATCTTAAATGGAATTGGATGCTTGCATGTTTGCTGATAAATTGAATCGAAAACTAAGTCGTCTGTATGCCAGACAATCCCCAGTCCGTCCTCTGCGTCAGAGCTGTGGAAGTAATGGTAAAACGAGCGGCTCTCCTTTGTTCTATATTGATACTACTAATCAATCCTTTTCGACACAGTACTGCTCTACATGAGCAGGTACCCAAGTTGTATGCGTATTTTTCTCAATAAGTGCGTCACATTTCTTCAGAATCAGACGTATCAATTGCCAGCTAGAATTAACTTCACTACGACCAAAATTATGTGCTGTTTCCACTTTGTACTTTTTTCGCCTATGTTCTTCAGGGAATCGAAACTTCTTATCCACCATATCCAGCGTTAAATTTCTTGAACAACTGAGGCAGATTATTTAGAAGCTGCTTCATGAATCGCGCCCTTAAACGCCCTGGGAAAGATCGAGTATAAAATCGTGAAAATATGGTAAAATATTCTCCCGCGCCCTCCGATTATATTCTCACTTATTTGGGGAAGCAAGCAAATGTGAGCAAAATGTAATCATACCAATCATGGTTCGACTGTCTTCGTGCAGTTAAAAGTCAGTTCTACTGCACTCGAATTCCAGTCCTTCAAAACCTCTAGGGAAATGTGTGCTAGGAACTGGAAACTATATTCAAATGTGAAGAAAAGCGTGTAAATTAGAATGGTGAACTCAGTTTATCTGCATTTCTAAAGCCAACTAGTGTTAGCCCGTGACCGTTTTTTACGTATCGTCACGGGTCTAGAATACTTTCAGTTTTTAGGGTCAAAGATTATAAAAGGTTGACCTGATCAAATATGAACTTGACCTGTGTTTCACCCTTAGGATGAATAAAATCTCTTGACCTTGAAGAACTCAGAAGTATGATTAAAGTATGTATTAAACACGACGGTTAAATCGTGCAATCGTTAAATTGTTTCAAAGGTCGTAGACTCGAACTTGCTGAAATACAAACTTGACTTGTATTTTATCCTTAAAGTTCACTCTGCAAAATTTAAAAAATTCCTGTTTACTTCGAAAGCCTCACGTTGTATTTTACTGAGACGGGGCTAACACTCATAATGTAATCGTTGGTCACAGTATCTGTAACGACCAGAGAACTTAATACACATTCCATATTATTAAACAGTTGAGCAACTCCGAAGAAATTAATTGCCAGAATAGTTGATTTGGTAACATATTTGGTCTGATGTCCACTTAATATAACCTAATAGCTTATGTACAGCGAACATGAAGAAAGACCATAACGAAAGTTGTCAGCAAAATACCTAAAAAGCAAATAAACCATAATGCATAAACTTTGGTCAAGCATCAACATTAATGAAAGTTTCAATTAAAATGAAATTTATTCTAAGCTGTAATGACAATTGGCATTCGTGGTTACAGTAGAGACCGTGAGTAATTTAATTTTAAGTTTTTTTTTAAGTTGCTTTCATTAGCAACATGTTACTCAAAAGCAGATCCATGGTTTTTCTAACGTAAAGTTTACTGATATTTTTTAAAACTATGAAATGCTATGAAACGCAAACTTAATGTATGTATTATGACAATTAATTTGGTTGGTAGCAGTTTCTTAGCTATTAAATTGTGGACATTTCTTCTAATGGTATCTCTGGAGGCTGACACGTGACACTGTTCTCCAGCCAATAGCTATTGAGGTGAGTGAATTTGTGACCTTACGATAATTATATAGAGGATAGCTGTTACCTTCACTTCGTACGCATAGACTAAGAATTTTATTGCTAGAATTGGATATAGAAAACTATAAGTTACGCAAGAGGTGCCCCAAAAAGCACGGCAGGAAAACTATCACTATACCATTCCACCACTGAATCTGTCTCATCAAGAGAACCAATTAGCAACATATGATTACGAAATCTTCCGTGGTCACTGTATTTACCATCTTGGTTCTCCGGGTTGAGCGGCTCTACCAGGAGAGCCAAGATGATACAATTTGCAACTTGTTTTAAAATGGCAACAAACTAAGGAAGGGAGAAGGCGCGGGGTTAACTGTGAAGACTACCTACCACAGGTCTTCCGGTAGATTTTTATTAATTATACCACTTTCTAGGGATATATTATATCAATACCATTTTTTTCACTTTTTTGGTTTTGCTGTCCTTTTCTTCGTTTTGTTTTCCTTTGATGGTTGGAAACCCGTGAACTGGATACATATTACTGCACACGGGATAAAAACCACCCCTTTTATACTAGTGCTACTTTCAGCTTCTGTTCGTGGATGTTGTTGACAGTCATCGAAACAGATACACAACCTGACTACGAGAGAAAGAAAGCCTGAGTGACCGGTATAACATTACAGAGACTTGCACACGCTATCCATCTGTCTGTCACCGTCTTGTTAGTTTGCAAAATTTCTTCGCAAAATATATTATTTATACCGAAAAATAGTATCCTATGTCCTTCAAAGTATTTCCTTGTCAAATTTCATCAACATCGGTTTAGTTATTTAGTCGAGAAAACGTGACAAGGAAATAGTTACTTTCGCGTTTATAATGTTAGTGTAGATATCTGTTAAAATTATTGGTTACTAATTTTCGTATGATTTTGGTAAGTTTGTTACGATATTCCGTAGGTTTACTTAGGCCCTTCTCACACGGCGCTACTGAAAAGAAACCAGTTACGAACTAGAATCAGCAGTCAGTTTCTTTCCAGTCACAGCACTAGTATTTGTATGGAGGCTGTCACACAGGGCGATCGGTTGGAAACCAGTCCGCGATTAGTTCGAAGCGACGCAGCATGCCAGTTGCCGCGCTGCTAGTTTTCAAGTAGTTTCTCAACAAAAATGGCGGATCAGATAATATTAAACCTTGTTGCTGAAATCGAGAAACATCCGTGTTTATGCAACTACAAGTTGAGTGAATATTCACGGAAAGTTGACACAGAAAAAGCATGGAGTGTTATCAGACAGAAAGCTAATTTATCAGCTATGTAAACATGTTTTTAACAAAGAGTAATGAATAATATTTTATATTATTTTTCTTAAATTAAATTTCATAATATAACTCCATTGCCACGAAGTGCTCCTTGTGGAGTAATAAAGTAATTGGCTAAATAATTTTTGGTGTAATATGCCGATGAACGAAAACTAATTTTAAGTTGTGACAGCGGAATTATGTGTAGTGTGCAAGTTGCATTATTTCCAAATTTAATCGGAATGTACAGGACTCCTTTCCCACTCCTGACAATTGTGCAAGCTGATTTTAGTATATTAATCACTTTTTGTTAGTCATAACATCGTATGTGACTGTAAAAAAAAAAAATACCCTTGAAATTTTTCCATCATGACAAATGTACATTCTATAGTTGAGCAGGAAATCGTTGGTATTTTCATCTCTTCGCAGCTTTCCAAGCAAAAGCTTTTGTTTATAAAATATTTTTTTTAAATCTCCTATTCTTTCTTTGAATAATATAACATCCTCAACTGAATCAGAAAAATCGTCGCCTCGCTCAAATCTCACGAGTGACTGAAATTCCAGAGATTTGAGTAGCATCGTGTGCGAACATTGGTCAGTAACTAGTTAGCAATTTCAGTCTGTGTTCAGTTTCGTTTCCTTTGAGTAGCGTCGTGTGAGAAGGGCCTTAGGATTTAAACGTAAAGTAATCGACGTCTGCATATTTAGTAAGGACAAAGGATTTGAAGGATAGCCTGTGAAGGGCTGTCGGAAGGACAATAGAACGACGAGTTAAAGCTGCAGAGACAACGCTGAATCTGGCTGTGGAGAGGGCGCAGCCAATTAGCTCGGGGAACTTTCCGTCACGCTCTCAGGCGGCAACATCCGTAGGAACTATCCCTGCTCACTCGACTAAACCAACTCTTAACTACTTGAAGGTTTTTTAATTTGTGATGTGTGATGCACTTTGGAGTTATGTGCTGACCGAGAAAATTTTTTCAGTTCCTTATTCGGGAGGACGCGGGTTCAATTCCCAGTCCAACCTTGTAGGTTTCTGTTTTCCGTGGTTTCCCCAAATCCCTACGGGTGAAAGCCGGTATGGTTCCTTCAACAGGCCAGAGCCAAATTCATTCCCGTTCCTTGCCCGCCACTCCTGTCGTCTCAAGGCTCTAATTACTTCGACATCGACGAGCCGTGAAGTACGAATTAGAAACATTAATACCAACACCACTACATTCCATATGTTAATACAGTCATTTCCAAGTCATTTTTATAGAGCACAATGACTTGTTGCAGTTTTTGTGTAACATTCCTGACGCAGTTATTTTGTATATACTAGCGATCCTTCGTTATTTCTTTGCCTGCCTTTTTCTGTTTGCATCCAATGCGTTCGGTACAGGGTCTGTTGCGGACCTTCATTCAAGATTTCAGTAACATTGTCTCCAGTAACGATAAATAATTACGCAATAATGTAAAAATAAATGTTATATATATATTTATATAAGCGTATTGAAAATTTACATAAACATTAATTAAATATTTATAACCATATGTTTTCCAATTTTTTAATTGTTTCTTTACTTCCTACGAAAGGACTTAGAACTTTATCGTTAGAATTTGATGTAGAAAGATATGTGAAAGAAGTATATAAGTTATGTAAAAGGTGTCAGCTCTGTGTTACGAAAATTGAATATGGCTTGATCACTACCTGTATTTATGTATTAACAGTCGTGCCTGTGCATTGATGTGGACACTAAACATTTTACTCAGTCAGCGCCGGCGTTAGGGGGGGGGGGGGGTTAAGTGGGTCAAATGTACCCGGGCCCGCCGGCTGATGGGGGGGGCCCGATCACCGGCTGCAGGGGCCCCCAGGCCTCGAAGCCAAGAATCCGCCCATTGTCGCCCGGCTAGTTTGTAGTAGAGATTGGTCGTTCGCGATTGAATCAGTTCTTTAGAGCAGTTCTTTTAAAAGAGCGAGTGAGCAGTCGCTCACTAAAAGTGAACGGTAGTTCTTCTAGGTGAGTAGGTGAGGCGGTCGGTCATAAGTCGGCTAATTCCGAAGATCAAGAAGAGTTTGTTCACGTGGGTTTTGTTGACTGTACAGCTAAAAAAAATAAAAAAAAAATAAAAAAAATAATAATAATAAATAAAATAAAAAAATTAAAAATAAAAGAAAATAAAAAAAGTCTACTAATTGCATCAAAGTCGATTTAAGGGGGTATTTGATCGAAAAGTGGGGGTGAGACCTTAAAAAAAAGGTCTCAAATAAAACTGAGCTAGTGAACCGTTCAAAAGAACTAGTTCTTTTCGTAGAGTGATCAAATGAACACCGCTCTTTTTAGTGAGTCACTTTGCCCACCTCTAGTTTGTAGAGCTAAAAAAAAGGTCGCCCATTTTACCCCGGGCCCGAAATTCCTAGCGCCGGCCCTGTACTCAGTACTGGGGAATAGAGACAACTCAACTATATAATAAGTTGTGTCTGTACATGACATTTATAAACAGATCAAAAACAAACTGACTGCGACAGAAACAACGCCTGAGCAGCCTATATAACATTACATACAAGCGCTATCTGAATCTCTGTCACCGTTCGGTTAGTTTTCAAAATGTTACGACAAAATATTCATTTCAACCGAAAAAAATTATCCTACGCCCTTCCTAATGGCACGTAGTATTTCCTTGTCAAATTTCATCAAGACCGGATTACCATTTACTCATGAAAACGTAACAAAGAGACAGAGATAGCGTGTTGCTTTCGCATTAATAATATTAGTGTTGATAATTTAAATAAATACAGTATATAAACATTGATGTCATGTAGACCGGTTTCCGAACTCCGGTATAAGCAGCTGTTTGCTATGCCCTATACCAGGGATGGCAAACCTTTATTGATTTGCGTGCCATTTTATCTAAAGAATTGTTGAATGAAGCCATGACGTGCCATAAAACAATCGCGACGTAGCGAATAATGGGAAAAGAAATAAAAATATTTACTATCACCTTGAAACTTCATATTTGCAATACACATTTTTTAATACTAAGCAATAATAACATCAACAATTTTGTGTTTATTTAAGTAGTAGAAACTAGTGCGACTTCTGTTGTTGCAAATTATATGCCAGATAACTTATATTAAGTACTTTGTTTCTTTTAACAGAATGCCAGCTAGAGTCATCTGACAAACGGTTTCGAAGCCAGTGTTTAATGTTATTTATTTCTGAAAATAATGAATTACAGGCATAGGTAAATAAAATATTGTTACGATAGCAAAAGCCAGCTTCTTAAGACATCTAAATGTGTCTGGAATTGAATTCCAAGTGTCCATAATTATGGTATCGAGATTTTTACTCATATTGCTTGATTGTGTTGCTAATTCGTTTAATTCCAGTTCCTTCCTCATTTCAATGGATTTTTGAGTCCACATTGTACTACGCTAGAAATCAGATAGACGCATTTCTTCAATGTCCAACCAATCAAATTTAGACAAGTTCAGTATATCAGCTGAAATCTTTCAACTGAGAAAATCTCGAAGTAAATTCTTCGATTGAAGAATTAATTACTGGTGATAAATCTTTATTGAGTTTTAATTGGTCTAGTTTTTCGTGTTCATCCAAATCTCTCGTGATTTTTTTTTCTTTCAAATTTGGGAAATAATTTGAAATAATATCTTTGGCGTCAAAAGCACGAATAACATCTAACATGACGATAATTGTTTTGTTTGTAAACAGATTTGTCATTTGTTTCATAGTCATGTTTTACAAATAATGTTCTACATACCCGTGTTCCAGAACATAAAACACATCGCCTTATCGCCTTTATTAATCATTCCATATTTCTCAGTCCATCAAGGTTGAAATCCACTATTACACTTATCTTAAACTTTTTTTTAATTTTATTTTTTATTTTTTAAGCTAGCCATGTTGAATAGTTGAAAATTTAACTAAAACAAGCAGCTGTGTTAACGAAGTTAGTTTAAAAACCGTAAGAACTACGCGTAACTGGTGAAAGCAATCAACGTCGTCAACAAAACCAAACAAGTGAATAAGTTAGCTTAGCGCTCTTCCCGCCGCCGTGCCGCCTACGCTAGCTTACTCAGTCCGTTCGGTCAAAAATTCGCTCAAAATCCACCTCTTTTGCGCAATCTGTAGCCATTCCGGCACCGGCAGTTTCTTTCACGATGAACTTTGGTACTATGTTCTTAAATTCTGTAGAAAACAAAATAAATTACTTATATCGATGAGGTACCTACCTACTTAATTATTGCCGTGCCCAAATTATTTGCCCGCGTGCCAACATCGGCACGCGTGCCATTGGTTCCCCATCCCTGCCCTATAGTGTAGTATTAAGAGACAACCACCGAGATAAATTATGGAATGTCTCGGCCTTATTTTTTTCTGGTGCGAAAATAGTTGCCTTAATCGAACATAAATTAATTTCGACAACAAACTCTAATAGAACAGTCGCTGTTCTCAATACTTTCGAATACTCAAGTATCAACTTAGGGGCTCAGCATAAGTTTCAGGCAACCCAGCTTGAGAACGCAACGCACGATTGACCATGTGAGAAACATTCGCTCTTAACTAGTTCCGACTCAACTTTCTCTAAAGTTTGAAATTATGACTAATCCATAGTCACGGAAAAAGGCTAACTTCTTTCAATAGAACGGAACACGTAAATTCGTTCAAATTTTAATATTGATTCTTGGTTCAAAAACTATCTTTTCTGTTTTATCACCACCAAAACATTTGTCTACATTTCAAAATGTTGTACTCGTGTCAGAATGCAAACACCGGTTGCAATGTCCATATTTCTAACTAACATTATGAATGCGTTTTAATTTCGCGCTTTGGCACACTTTGAATAATTTGACAACGTATCTGTGTCGTGAAAATTATCTTCTCTCGTAATTCGTCAACACTAAAGTATGTCTTTCCTTCATCCTCAACCAAATTCAATTTTGGGTCATTCATATTGTCCCCTTCCTTGTTTGATGTTACCAAATCTGTAATTAATTAATAATTAATCAAACCAATATCTATATTATTAGCACAGTAATCGACCACCTCCACGACTGAGATCAATGAGAAACTATGGGGATGCCTTGTGCTCAACACGGGGTTCGAATCCAGCTGGAACATGGCCGGCAGGATATTAAGGATGGTAATGCACGATTCACAAGTCTTGGGTTAAATTCCAAGTTTGTCCGCAGTGCTTATGGAGTGAGGCACTGTTGAGGATGAGTCATCAATCCAATGGGGATCTTCTACTGACAGTTTGTTGATTGGTATCTTCAGGAAAAACAGATCTTAATGCGCTGGCACCAGCTTTTGTTATGTACTTTAGCTTCTTCCATCTACTCAATTAAGCCTGATGGTTGTGTTATCATAGTTCATGGTTTAAGGTCAGAATTTAGGTTGTTTGTAGATTACATAATGGTATATAATAGAATCAAAGCAGAAGATGACTGTGAACAGCTGAAGGGAGACCTGTATAGAATATCTAAATGGGTAGGTCAGCATGGAATGAACATAAATGCCAAGAAGAGTCAGCTTATTAGGTACTCAGATAAATAGCTAAAGATTGTTTATGATCGTAGGGTGGGATCAGAACTGTTTGTTGAAGGCCTGAAGTGTAAATATCTTGGCATAAGGTTTGATAGCAAACTCAACTGGGCAGAACACATTGGGCAAAAACCTTCATTTACTGGAGAGGTTGATGAGAGCATGTACCAAAGAAGTTAGGGAATTGGGTTACAAAGCTTTGGTCAGACCATTGCTTGGTGTAGTTTGGGACCCACGTTTTGGGTGTCAAATACAGGAATTGGAGGGCGCACAAAGAGGGACAGCTTGTTTGTGGAAATTATCGCAGGACCCAGTCAGTAACTGATATGATAAAGGAGCTGCATTGGGACTCATTGGAAGACAGGAGGAGTGTGAAGAGAGTGATGGAAATGTTCGTGATAGGGCTTGGAATGATATTGGTCGAAGAATTAGGAAGGGAAGCGATGACCATGACCACGAGCTGGTACTCGATTTCATGCATAAGGAAGTGGGAAATTTTCTTTTGTGTGCAAGGGTGTCAGGGATTGGAACAAATTACCAAGTGAAGTGTTAAATAATTTAACACACCCATCTTCCCCCTATCCTGCACCTACCTACATTTACCCTCTACAAATTTTATCTTTAAATTCTTTCAAAGTTTTCGGTAAATTATTCATCACTTCTCTTGGCAACTCATTCCAATCCCTGACACCCTTACCTAAAAAAGAGAATCTTCCTACACCCTTGTGCCTGAAATCGAGTGCCAGCTTGTGGTCATGGTCATCTTTTCCCTTCCATGCACTACTTTTCATACCTATTGCAATATCTTTCCATGCCTCATCGCCAGTATATGCCCTGTACACTCCCATTACCCTCCTCATTCTCCTCTTGTCTTGCAATGAATCCCATTCCAGCTCCTTTATCATATCCGTCACTGATTGCACTCTGCGATAATTTCCATAAACAAATCTAGCAGCCCTTTTTTGCACCCTCTCCAACTCCTGTATTTGATACGTAAAATGAGGGTCCCATACTACACTACCATATTCGAGCAATGGTCTGACCAAAGTTTTGTAACCCAAATCCTTGACTTCTCTCGTATATCCCCTCATCACTCTCTCCAACAAGTGCAGAACTTTGAAACCTTTTCCTACCACCTGTCCTATGTGTCCTGCCGAGTTAAGTTTGTTATCAAAAGTAATTCCAAGATATTTACATTTCAAGTCCTCAGCAAGCAATTCTTTCCCCACCTTATATTCATAATTAACCTTTTGTTTTTTATTTGTGTATCTAATAAGCTGACTCTTCTTTGCATTTATCTTCATTCCATGTTTACCAACCCAATAAGATATCCTGTCCAGATCACCCTGCAACTGTTTACAATCCTCTATCGTTTTGATTCTTTTATACAGCATTATGTCATCTGCAAACAATCTAATTTCAGATAGTAAACAATCAACACAATTATTTATTAGAATAATGAATAGCAATGGTCCCAATACGCTACCCTGTGGCACACCCATTTTTACTGTAACTTCTTTTGATACTACATTTCCTACCCTAACTTTCTGTTTTCTACCTTTTAAAAATTCTTCTACCCAGCAAATGACTTTCTTATCCACTCCAATGGTTTTTACCTTATTTACTACCATTTTATGGCTTACTCTGTCAAACGCCTTAGACAGATCCAGTGGTACACTATCAATTTGGCTTCCCTTGTCCATTTCATCTGAAATATCTTGCATATATCCCACCAACTGAGATTCGCATGAATATCCTTGCCTGAAACCATGTTGCCTGCTTGAAAACCACTTACGTTCCTCACATATATTTCTGATGTGATTGCATATCAATCTTTCCATTAATTTACCTAATTTACCGAAAACGCTGGAGGAAATTTAAATTCGTAAATCGCAAAAGTAGGTGGAGGTGGAATTTAATCCTCAAATTATATAAGATAATTAAAAATAAAATAGGGGTAATTTGATGACAAGGAATTGCCACCGGAGTCTGTGCTCCATCGCAATTAAATTAATGAAAAATTGGCGTCTGGTATACGAGAGAATGCACGTTCTATTTTCCAGTTTCCGGTACTCCATTATTCCTTTAAATCACGAAATTGTTGCTTCGAAAGGCCTATGATCAAATTATCTCCCATTCCTTGGCCCCAATTACTCTCCAGCTGTAATAGCTTCATGTATTACATTAAATACGTATTCATCACAATCAATACACTCACACAAAAACACTGAATAACACGAAACTGAAAACTGTTCCTCGAAGAACTGCTATGGAAGGGTAAATACCCTTCATGTAACCACCAGCGCCACGCTTAGGATAGCAGGTTTGGCAGTCTCAAAATCACTGGAAGTAAATAAGGAGAACCAAAATCTGCTTACACATATAACTCGAAACTGCGAATCATTTTTTTAAAAAATATTTCTGATTTAGGATATGAAAATAAAGCATGAAAACCTATGCTGGCCAGAGCCTTATTGTTGGAGTTTTTGGGACAGCTGGAAATTCTTGAAAGCGAAACAAGGAACCTGTAGTGAAATTTGAGTTTTTTGTCCCCTTTGAGCCTTAGGCTACGACACGAAATGAAATATCGCGTAGGACGAATAAATAAATCAAACGGTGGAGTTCGTTAACAAATATACATTTAATGCGCTTGTTGTGCTCTTTGAAAAAGGTGGAAAGGGAGCGTGCACAAACTACGTTGCTCGGTCCAGGGGGGGAGGGGGGAGGGGGGCCTGGAAGGCAAAGCTAGGCTACGTGGGGGGAGAGGGGGTTCCAAGCCAGGCTACGTAGCTTTCCTTTCATAACATTTTTCACAGTTAAAATGAGGAACAGAACTCACAATAGAATGTGAATATTTATTTCCCTCAGTTAATTATCACCGTGTGCAATTTACAATCGTCTGACAAGAAAAAACTACAAAATGTCTTCTGGAATCAAAAGGGAAAAAAGCTACGTGCTACGTGGGAGGGGGGGTGGGGAGGTAGAGGCAAAAGTCACGTAGGGCTACGTGGGGGGAGGTTCACAGGAGGCTAAAATTGGAGCTACGTGGTTTATGCACGCTCGCAAAGCTGTATACTCTAACTGTCTGCCTCAAGCAAGTTCCGTGTAGATCTGGGTGGTCGCCGTAGCAATTAACACATCGCGATACGGCTACAACACTGTTAACACATACCGCCAATATTATTGTCGGGACAGGGGTCGAATAACTTCTGTTTTGTTACGTGAAGTTGTGGTTGAAATGTGGCCTGGATCATTGAGAAAAATTTCGTTAAAGGCATAGAAATTCAGTATTTTCGTACAGCGAAAATGCATGATTCCCGTGGAAAATACATTGCTCCGTCAGTTTCTTGTGACTTTTAGTACTTGAGAGAAGCTGAAATGTCAATCGTTACAATAAAGTAATTAAAAATCATTTAGAGAGATTTATATTAATTTTATAGCGCTGGTGGCATAGCAATATCGCGATTCAGAGTTAAACCGTTTTACTGTCGCGATTGTCATGACAAATACAAAGCTCTCTCTATCGAAGAATCAATTTTTTTTAGAACAGATATAAACTACAAAACCATTAATACAGTATTCTTATAATCTTCACCAACCATAAAGAAAGGTGCGTATATGGTTTAAATCAACGTATTAAGTACAAAGAAGAAGCCGAAACATTTATAACATTAAATCGTTACAAAATCGAGTTTCTGGCCGAAGAAATGAACTGCAAGAACACTGTTATTTTTTTAAACAATTAGAAGAAAATTTGACTAATAAAGAGACATCTGTTATTTTAAGTTCGGAGACTGTCAACAATGTTTCAGCTGTGAAAATCTCTTTCTGTTTCAGGAATCGACTTCAAGCAAAAAATTATCAACCTCGACGGCACGCCGATAAAGTTGCAGATATGGTGAGTGGGCCTACAGCCTCCTATCAGCTATTTTCAGTTTCGTTGCATCGTGTTCTGCAATAATACAGATGTTAAACGAGCTATAATGCATGGTATCCAACGCGTGTCCTCTGTAAGTATAATGTCACTATGTATGTACAGGATACTACTGCATTATTTCAGCTGTACTGAATTGTCCCTGTAGTGGATGACGATGGAAGAATTCGGAGGGTGAAACCAGAAGCAAGCCTTTTAAGGACTTCCCATCCGAAAAGATAGAAAACGCTTAAACTCAGTGTCCGCCGTATGCATCAACATCGACTTTTATGAAAGACCTCACCCCAGAGTAGAGAAATAATCTACGAGGGATATCCAGAAAAAAAAGGATTACAAATGCTGTTAAAAATTGAAAAATGAATATATTTCAACCAAATTTACAGGGTCTGTTACGAAACCTGTCTTTATTTCTCCTCATAACCGCCATCAAGTTTGATGCATTACTTCAGCCTGGGCACCGGTTTCTGTATACCCTCCTCGTACACGCTCCGCTCCAGCTCCAAAAGCCAATTTTCCTGTGTCTCTTTCACTTCCTGATCGTTGGAAAAACTTTTTCAGCCCAAAAAACAGAAGCCATAATCTTCCACTCTGACAACTGCACTTTGAGCTTCTTTGCCGTTGGGGAATGGGTATGACGCCATTGTTGGGACTGTCTTTTGGACTCGGCAGTATAGTGACATGCCCAAGTTTCATCACCAGTGACAATTGAGTCTAGAAATACCTCACCGTCCGTTTCATAACGTTCAAGAATTTCACGTGCGGCCAAAACGCGATTTTGGCGACGATCCATAGTCAACATTTTTGGCACGCATCTTGTACTCAATTTCCTGCTATCAAGATTTCCTGAGACAATTTTACCCACGAGACTAAAAGATATGTGTCAAATCATTTCATGAATGCTGTCAATAGTCACACGACGATCACTGCGAATTGTTTCATCAATTTCCTTCAGAAGCTTTTCTGAAACGAGAGACGGCCTCCCACTCCTTGTAAACTTGCTGATGTGACATTACCTCAGGCCCGTAGGTTTCCACAAGCTGGCGATGGATTTCGGCCGCGTATTCTTGCCGCAAAAGTGAGGTATTTGATGACCGACCTAATTTCATATCGGCGGTAGGTGAAGTGAAAGGCCCCTGCGGAGGTTGACGGCAGCTGCTTCTCTGACCACATATCTCAACTGAATTGGAGTGGAGCTCAGTTTGGCTGTTACGGACTCCCCCTCCACGCAGGTGTGCCAACCTTTGAATAAAAAATTTCCCTGCGCCCTTCAGAGTACTCGTAACCTTTTTTTTATGGATCTCCGTCATAGTACTTCGGTATCGAATCTGGGGATTTGGAATTGTTCACCACGTGGTTCGTTGTAGCGTCACTTCGATAAACAGTGAATAAGAATTATAACAGCTGAGAATTATGTGATAAGAAAAGCAAACAATATAGACCGAAATGCTTATGCGACTTTTCTTTAACACTTGGACCAGATATTCGAGAGAACATGAGCTCAGATCCCCGTCAGGGCATCCAGATTACGGTTTTTATCGTTTCCCGAAATCATTACAGACCAATGCTAAGATACTTCCTTCAAAAGGCAGTGGCTGAATTCCTTTCCGTTCTTTTCCCCATCCCCTCAAGTCTCTAATGTTCACGTCATACCAGCTCGTAGATACAAATTTGTCTCTATTTCACACGTCAGAACATTTAGATTCTTAAACGCAATGAGACAATAGTAAATGCCCATAAAAGCAAGCTGATTATTTTTTAACAGACATTAATGTATGGGAACATCGCAATTCCGCGAAAAATTCAAGGTATCTAAATGATCTTAAAATCACATGTCAGCAATGTCACTGCAAGCAAATATTAAATCATAGAATTGCCTGTTGTAAGTTTAGAACAATAGGCCTAGTATTTTTTGAAGCTTCCTATAAGGGGGCATCCACAAATTACGTGAGGTGTTTTTCCGGATTTCTGGTCCCCCCCCTCCACCTTGGTGAGATTTGGTGAGATCTGGCCGGACCCCCCCCCCTCTGGTGAGATCTGGTCCATCAGAACCCCCCCTAGAATTCGTCCTCGAAACTTTCGTAGACCTTTTCTTTTTTTTTTTTTTTTTTTTAGGTCTCACCATAACTTTTCGGCGAAATACCCCCTGAAGACGACTTTGGCGCAAATTGTAGACTCTTTTTTTTTTAGCTCTACTGTCCGTAATTTTTTTTACAAAAATCACACGTGAGATTTACGTCGACCCCCCACCCTCCCCCTTGGTGAGATCTGGTGAGATTTCGCCGGACACCCCCCCCCCCCCTATTTCACCTCGCGTAATTTATGGATGTCCCCTAAGAGATTTGGACAGACATTGGAAGATGTCTTGAACTGGTTGCTTGAATGATAGTCTACAGCTGACTGGAAAATTTGGACCGACCTAAAATTTCAAGAAGATGGAAAAATAAATTTATAATTATTTACAGTTTAATAATTATTAAAAATGCTTATCACAGATTCTATATTTTGCGTAAGCCTCCTCTATTTCCATATATTACTGGTGGATTGGTACTTTTTTTTCTTCACGTTTCAACAACAAAGAAACGCGTAGTGCTAATTACGAACGCTCCTACAAAACAATCTCTGTCGTATAAACTTTTGCGGAGTTCGCGGTTCAACTAATTCGAGTGACCTGCATAAGACCACACCCACCTTTCCACCGCTCTAGCGGCCCATTCACAGTACGACTTGTAGGACCTAAGATGATCCGATTTTCCGATGTAGGACCCTCTTTGGACCGCGAATGGGGTTGCAGGAGTTGTTGGACTCCCAGACTATCCAACAAAGATCCTTCAACCGACTTTTATTAGTTTGTGAGCAATTGTTCTTTACAACTGAATTGACTACATGTTGCTACTTTTTATATTTTTAGAAAAACAAAATCTTTTTGGAACCACTTTTCATATTAAAAAAAAAAAATCTGGTTGTAACTACGGGAAAGCTTACAATCCGGTGGGAACGACAGAGAATAGAAAATCGGTCGAGTAATCTGATTTGTATGTTGTAGATGGCGGCAGTAACTTGCAAAAACTAGACATATTTTCAGTTTGGGTAACGGACTCCATTGCATGCCTCTAGCAAGTCGCGCTGCCCCTCGTTACAACGGCACAATATGCCATATCCTTCGATTTTGGAATGATTCAGAGCATTCCTTCTATTTGTTACAATTTTAGCAAATAGTAATGTATGTATACATATGCGTAGAGTACCTACTCGTTGATTGGTATGAATTAAAAGAATTATCGATAAAATAGTATCATTTTTCCTCATCTTTCATCAGCAAAGGACACCTAAGTTTATAAGAGTATAGTGTAGTGTACCAATGCACCACATTGCCTGGGTCGCAAAATGATCCTAACGTTTAATGAAAGTGCGTACCTGCCAGATACCTGAGATCAAGGGCGGATCCAGGATTTTGGTTTGGAAGGAGCTTGAGCGGACTTTGGTTTGGGGAGGGGGGGGGAGCTTGACTTGAGTGTATTTTGGTCGGGAGGGCTTTCCTTCAATAGATTTTGGCTGGGTGGGGGGGTGGGGGGTCTTGAGTCGGGCAAAGGGCCAAAGGGCAGTATTTATAGTCTCCTCGTTCCTCGAATCAGTAGAGCTTAAAAATAAAAAAGAGCCTCCAAAATTACAATGCCGGAGGTGGACCTAGATACTTTTGGGAGGGGGATTGAGTCTCCTAGCCCCCCCCCCCTTCCTTGGATCCGTCCCCGACCTGAGAGCACAGAACAGTAAGTCGAGTCCAGGTGCCTGACGGCAAAGAACACTGAGTGTTTCCCAGGCATCCTCGGATAATCGCGACCTGTCCGAAGACTCGGGCTGAAGCAGTTCGCTCGCAGACGCTTCATATTAGAGACACTGTTGCGAAGTTGCGTGGAATAGAGCTTTGTCGGTTCGAGTGGCAGTATATCCGACTGTTTTGTGGGCCAATTTGGTTATGGTCAGGAATAGTCGAGTGTGGTGTTGTTCTATCTGTGGCAGTTGTAATGGCAGTTACTAGGTGATGTTTCTCTGGCTAGACGCTCTTCTGGTCCGTCCTCGCTCTTGCGTCCTTGGTTGCTTCATTACCCTGGCAGCTGATTATGCAAGTGAAAGTAGTCTAACACTTTTGCCCATTTATTACACCAGTAGTCGAGGGGTTTACAATCCTTGGCGTTCCCTTCAGCAACTATCCAGGAGCATGAAGTTTTCTTCAAGACTTACTAAGATCACTAACAGGTAGGCGCGGACCAGGCTGGCTTCCGATGATCTGTTGGTGATGCTTAATCTGGCATAGCGACGCCGTAAGATGATACTGTTTGATGTGGGGTCGAGGCACTCTGCTGTCCCGTCCATATAGTCGCTTCTCACAATCCTATACGTGTGACTTAGTTGGAAGACCTCTGATTTTGCACAGTGTCATTCATCGACCCTAAAAGTTCGATCGATGTTCTCGAACATTGGAGCGTGATCGGTGGTTGACCTGTCACGTTTATTCCAGACCATTCCCCTTGCTCAAAACGTGACGAGCACACAACGCTGCTGAATCAGACCGCTGACATTGTATTTCTAAAGCTGCGTTCCCACGATCTGTTGTAACGGAGGCGGCACCTCATTAGCCGAAATGTAGGGTCGGGCGCGCGCCACAGGTTAGCCCTCGCTTACCTCGCCGTCAACTCCCCACCACGTTGCCTAGTGTCGTTTGGCACAGAGCACTCAACAGCAACAGAAGGGGTGGGCACCGCTGCTGCAAACCGATGGCAACAGCGCTCGACTACGCACGCCTGTGATGTTTACCGACACAGAGTGGGTTGCTGCGTCTCGTCCCTCGCTTACCTCGCCGCCCCCTCCCCACCACGTTGCATAGTGTCGTTTGGCACAGAGCACTTAACAGCAACAGAAGGGGTGCGCACCGCTGCTGCAAACCGATGGCAACAGCGCTCGACTACGCACGCCTGTGATGTTTACCGACACAGAGTGGGTAGCTGCGTCTCGTCCCTCGCTTACCTAGCCGCCCCCTCCCCACCACGTTGCCTAGTTTCGTTTGGCACAGAGCACTTAACAGCAACAGAAGGGGTGCGCACCGCTGCTGCAAACCGATGGCAACAGCGCTCGACTACGCACGCCTGTGATGTTTACCGACACAGAGTGGGTAGCTGCGTCTCGTCCCTCGCTTACCTAGCCGCCCCCTCCCCACCACGTTGCCTAGTTTCGTTTGGCACAGAGCACTTAACAGCAACAGAAGGGGTGCGCACCGCTGCTGCAAACCGATGGCAACAGCGCTCGACTACGCACGCCTGTGATGTTTACCGACACAGAGTGGGTAGCTGCGTCTCGTCCCTCGTTTACCTCGCCGCCACCTCCCCACCACGTTGCCTAGTGTCGTTTGGCACAGAGCACTTAACAGCAACAGAAGGGGTGCGCACCGCTGCTGCAAACCGATGGCAACAGCGCTCGACTACGCATGCCTGTGATGTTTACCGACTCAGAGTGGGTAGCTGCGTCTCGTCCCCGCTAGCAGAGGCGGCCCTGTTCCCATGGCGTGCTGTTGAGTGTCCGTCCCGTCCCGCCTTCGTTACAAGACGTGGTGGGAACGCGGCTTTAGGTTCCGGCTAGCGGCCCACCGTAGCTTACACTCCCATACAGATAATTATTTATTCTTTACAATTATCTATTCCTTAAAATTGTATATTAAAGCATAGCACAGTGAAACCGTATGCGGAATGCAAGGTCGCTGCACCCCTTGGTAGAGATGTACAGGGGAGTACAGATTGGGCGAGAGATAACGGATCCACACATTCCGCGGAGAGTGGGTTCGTCCGCACGGCAGATGAGTAGCCGGGGGGAGTGCGACAAGGACGCTCAGACAGGAGACACAGTGATACGATGTGCGCGAGTGTGTGCTGTACGAGTGAATGAAAACACATTGTTTATTCGTTATGAACCAAATCACGTGATTGTTTACATTTTCATGTGTAAACCTAGGCAAACCCGCCCTCATCCGATGATATTGGTGGATCTTGTCTGTGGAGAGCAAGCTAAACTTTCTTGGTAGAAAATTAAGCAAGTAACGAGTTGGGGCTAAGCCACAGAGACGAGCATTCGTAAAGATCCTGATATCACCGGCTGACCTTCGACCCGGCACTTGAAAAATGCCTCACCCTGTCGGGTGAGCCCATGTGAATTCAGTGTTTGAGCTTACCAAGTGTTGATCCAATATGTTTGACACTGTGCTAGGAATACAAAATTGTGTGAGTGATGTACCGATACTACAGGGGAAGCTCCAAGGTCGAGGCTACGCTTCCCAGCGACAACTGTAATCAAATGGTAAATATAATGAATCTTTTCTCCGCGAGGACAAAATAACTCTGAATGTGGTGCACATTAAGAACCGGTGAACGATACTTGTGATTCAAACCACAGAGCACAGAGACAGAACTCGTTATCTCTGACTGTCAATTGAGCTAGCCGCAATTTTTTATGTAAATGGACTGCAATGTCGTTTTCTTTTAATCAGTGTTTTGTTTGTGAATAATGGGTAGATGTAATATTTTTGTATTTGTTTTAGAATAATCCATATTACCTACTCTTGATTTTCTTTATGATAATAAATGTAAGTTGTATTGCAAAATCTTGAGCATGGCAGCATCAACAGCAACGGTATTTATTCAATTGTAAAATGAATCACAGCCAACCTGTTGCAACAGGTAAACAATAAATTCAATGAATATTGCAACAGGTTGGCTGTGATTCATTTTCCAATTTAAGTTGTATTGGCTTGAAAGTAATGTTATTTCCTTTGACGATTATAATTCCCATGAGAATAATTGTATTTAATGTGGATTGTTCAAGTTAATTGTTAGAAGTACCTCTTCCATTGTGCCCAGGCAGTAGCCAAGAGAGGGAATGACATACAAAGTTTAATAAACTAAAAATAATAGCAACAGGTGGTAAGAATGGTACACCACGTGTACACTACAAGGTCAATAGTGGCTTTTAGCGGGTGGAGTACACTGATCAAAAAAAAAAAAAAAGAGCTTTACTCAGAGACGACGGAGTCTGGACTTTTAAAGAAAGACTGTTAAAGATCAATGGAACGAACATGATAACGGCCGAAAGGAGAAACATTATGTTTCGAATCCACGATTTTGAAAATCTGTGTTCCAAATATGGCAGCCCTGAAGTCGTGATGAAAGGCGCGAATATACTAAGCCAATGAGAAATGTGGATTACGTGTGTGAGTCTACATCAAATATAAAGCCTCAGTCAAAACAAGAATTTGGCAACAGGGACTCGTATGTGTGTGGTTTCATATTTCAGGTAACCTATCACGAGAATCGCAAACTTCGGAACTGTACGGCATTCGAGGTGAGCTGCGTGATGGTGGGTCGATAGTATTCTTTCCGTGGCCGTCCATCTACGGAAACAGAGCTTTTGGTCGCTGAATGTGTGGAGAACACGGGTGGACCTCGCATCTCGGCACAAAGTCACTGCCAACTAGAGGCCTCTAATCAGGCTATTCTACGGCTCAGCCGCATTCGGTCGGACCCTCATCAATCAACACAAACCAGCGCCATAGCGACAACAAACTCGTTTGCAGTGTCCACCGCAGATAATGAGACACCCATGAATTGCCCAGATCGGCTCAAGCCGACAAGTAACTCTTATCCTCTACCCGAATTCTATTCACTTATGATCAGCTAAAATTCATTTCTTTCATTTGTTAATAAACACCGAGCGTGGTGGGTGAACGGTTAACTCTCTGACCTCGCATTCGGGAGGAATTACCGGTTCGAATTACCGTCCGTCCTGATTTGGGTTTTTCATAGTTTCCGCAAATCACTACAGGCGAATAGCGGATTGCTTCCTTTAAAAAAGGCAATAGCCGAATTTCTTCCCGTCCCTTGTCCCCAGTCCTATCCCGCCTCTATTAATGTCCTCGACGTTGACGAAGCGTAAAGTCATTAGTAAAAATAAAAAAGGGATAATAAACGTTTCATTTCTTTGTTTTCCAATAAATCTAATAAATCTCTCAGATTTGTTATTCAAGTAGTGTTAACAGGGATGATTATTCAGTCAAATACATCAATTTTTTTTTATTATTATTTCCAATTGTACACTATCGGATCACGCAAAAACGTTGATTCCCATATTGACTTGTATCTAAGAAACTGCCTAATGTTTCCACTGGTTAGTTAGAACCAGGGACTGTCCGTTTCTGAAGCAATTGCAGGAGCTTAAGTGTTGTCATCCATCAGAGATTCGTGTAACGTGTTTTCTATGATGTTTGTATTTCTTAAGCTGCGTTCCCACTATCTCTTGTAGCGGAGTCGGCAGTGTAGGGACGAGCGCACGCCGCAGGTTAGGCCTCCCTGCCTCACCACCACATCCTCACCACGTTGCCTAGTGTCGTTTGGCAACAGCTCACCGCTACACACGCCTGTGATGTTTACCGACATAGAGTGGGTAGCTGCGTCTCGTCCCCGCTAGCAGAGGCGGCCCCGTTCCCATGGCGTGTTGTTGAGTATCCGTCCCGTCCCACCTTCGTTACAAGACGTCGTGGGAACGCGGCTTTAGTGAGGAGGAGGTTGGGACCATCCGTGCATTTGCCTGGATGATTCCGGAAAACCACCTAAAACCGCTATCAGGACGGTCAGTACGGGGGTCGAACCCAGTCCCGTTGTACGTCTCAATCCAGTGTGGTGACGTCTTAACACGCTCAGCTACACTCGCGGGTCCATCAGTATAATTATAACCACTTGAGTGATTACGATTTGGTCTTTCTCATCATATATATTATTTCCTTAAGGTGTTTTTGTTGTTTTTTTTCACAAGCCATTATCTCCCTTCATACTTAACCGAAATCAACGAATGAGGCGTCTACACTTTAGTCACATCATATTTTAAGAAAGAAATTTTTCAGAATTCGACCCAAAGGCAAAAAGTTCAATATGTCTGCAACGCGTTTTTGTGTCACGAGCTATTTATCTCCCTTCATACCTAACCAATATAGATAAATGAGGCATCATATTAAAGATTAATTTCCCCGCCGTGGTCACATCATATTTTAAGAAAGGGATTTTTCCGAATTCGACCAACAAAGGGCAAAATTATTATTGTTTCAATAACGTATTTTTTTTGTCATTAACTACTTATCTCGCTTTATACGTAACCGAAATAGATAATTTTAGAGAGTAAGGTCTCTGCTTTGATCATTTCATATTTTAAGAAAAGATTTTTTTTGGAATTCGGCCCTTTTCCCTAAAGGGCAAAAGTATCATTATCTCCCTTTATATCTAAAAGAAATAGAATAGAGCTATAGATAAGCTCTCTGCTTTGGTCACATCACATCTCAAGAAAAGAATTTTTCGAAATTTGACCCTTCAAGGACAAAGTTATCATTATTTGTATAACGTGTTTTTGTTTTTTTTGGCGATGAACCAATTATTTGCATGGACACCTAACCTAAATCGATAAATGAGGTATCATTTAAAAGATGAACGTTTTCACTCAGGCAACATTACAAAGTAAGAACGAAATTTTTCAGAATTGGACCCTTAAAGGCCAAAAGTAATAACTGTGAATGTATTGCGTATGAGACAGTTCGGAGCCAAGCCGCTAGAGTGCAGTAGCACATATCACAGAGATATTAATAAACTGCTTCACTATCATAAACTTTTGTTACGTACCTATTACACTAAGCAACTAAATAATTGAAACAAAAGAGGCGGTTCTTCTTTCATTATATTACAAACCCCCACCTAGCTATTCATTGCATTCGCGAAATTTTCGCATCGGTCATCTTGTTTTTAATAATAGAAATATTTAAGTGTTAGTACTTAAAAGAAAAGCCTTGTATCCATTTCATTAGAAACCTCCATCATCGGTCATTGGGTTAGATGGATTCGCCATCTACAATAAATGAGTCACGATAGACTCACAGCAGATGGAATAATTCTGTACGATGAATTAAACACTAGGAAAATGTCTTCGAGATGTTGTGAAGAGATACAGAAAGCACTACAAAACGAATCCGAATTCATGCGATACTCCTGTAAATTATTACTCTCTCTACATAAAAACAACGTTGCCTATTGTTCCTGTTGAAAACACAAAATAACTAAAAGAAATTAATTATGTAATTAGCTATCTACAAGATTCACGCAGTAAGAAGATATAAGAATCAGCAAACGAGAAACCGTATGTCACCGCTGATCACGACTAAAACGAAAAAAAATGTTGACTGTTAATTCAAATTACGTACAGTACATCGTAGAGTGATAACATCCTGTGTCTAACGTTAGACCTGCAAAATTGGACGGTACGATTAATACCAGCAGCTTTCCAAAATGTCTGTTCAAGTTTTTATTTGGCATCTTCAGCCTCAATATTATAAGCTTTGAATCATACACCTTGTCTCGCGGCCGGGAAATATATATTTACTCGTCTAGAAGCATCAAACTGTAATCGACTTAAAGCACTCTTCTTGGAACTGCAAACACTTGGAGCGATCGACCCGGCTATTACTGAAACCTGATAACCCTCTTTGGTAATGAAGTTCTGATTGCTCCATTAATGGCACTTACTGCTAGGAGAGTAGACATGTTAGATTAACGGGAAAAAAATCGACCTCTGTCTTGGCTGGACCTGCAGTTTAACGTGGAAGACGAACCGCGGTGCGTCCTAGTCTACTTCATATGAACAAAGCAATGCTATTCCAGAGGTTAAGATCATTTTAAGTGTCAATAAAATATCGGTCCAAATCGACACTTAGTAGAGGATGCTTAATTTTAAGGATCAGCATCTTATCCGCTGTACTACCAGTTCACTAAACCAGAGAAATGTGTTCGAGAAAAAAAAAAGTCTGAATTCCAGCATTGGTGCAAATGAAAATGGGACGAGCTTTCAAAACACTCAGTTATTCGCAGTCCATGAACAGGAAAATATACTAACTGATCAAATGTATCCTGACGATTATCTGAAACAGCACTTTGACTTTACCCGTGTCACGTTCAGGGCTGCCGCTAGGATTTTGGGGCCCGGGGTAAGCGTTTTTAGCAGTCACGTAACCAGTTGGGGGCCCTTGGACAATTCATCGGTTAGGGCCCTCCCTCAGACCAAATGGGCTACCATTTTTTTAGCTATGTCGAGCGGGGGTCCCCTACAGCCGGTGATCGGGCCCCCCATCAGCCGGGCGGGCCCTGGTACATTTGCCCCCCCCCCCCCCTAACGCCGGCCTGCAGTCTGTTAATTCTCGTGCCTATATCCACACTCTTGTCAGTTTTTTTTTTTTTTTTTTTTTGTTTGTAACAGTTTAACGTCCCTTTTTAACAACGTGGTATTTAGAGACGGGAAAGGATGGGGGCAAGGAATGGGAAGGAATTCGGCCATGGCCTTTTGAAGGAAGCATCCCGGCATTCACCTGGAGTGATTTGGGGAAACCATGGAAAACCCAAATCTGGATGCCCGGACGGGGATTCGAACCGCCGTCCTCCCGAATGCGAGGCCAGAAAGCTATCCGTTACACCACCACGCTCGGTCCTTGTCAGTTCACTCCTTCGAATGCTCGGTCCCCACTTGTCTGCTCAGAAGTTTCTTCACTTCGGAACAAGTTTTAAGAAGTGTGCTATTCAATCACCAAAGTCAACAATTTATCGCTGAGGTTACGTAGGGAAACCCAAGAAATATACCTTGCACTGGTACAGGAAACCTCATTTTTTATGGATAACCTCACACATATAAATTCTTTCCATGGTTTCCCCAAATCACTCCAGGCGAATGCCGGGATGTTTCCTTCAAAAGTTCATGGCCGAATTCCTTCCCGTTCCTTGTCCTCAGCCCTATTCCGCCTCTAATGACATCGGCGACGAGGCGTAAAGTGATAAGTATATATATATATATATATATATATAACCTATGATAGCACTCGCCAAGAGGAGAGGGTTCGGCCAACCTGCTGATTGTTGACCAAACACACATATGCATAAATAAAGATAGCAATTATAAGAAAAGGTGGGGAGTAACGAAACGCTTCAGAATTTCGTATGAGCCCAGGACCGTAAAGTCATGGAAAGTCGTAGCAGAGGTACAAGAAATGAAAGGACACAAGACACAGATTGTAAGGAAATATTTATTCAATTTCAAAATGTTTCACATGTTCGAAATTTCCACCATTACTTTCAATGCATGCGTTACACCGCCGTTCCATGGATTGGTTTGCATTATCGAAAACTCGATTTTCTTGGATACCGGCAGCAGCACAGGGATTTCATACACATTAGATTTAAAAGCCCCCGAAGAAACCAATCCAGGATGTTGAAATCCGGAGAGCGTGGGGGCCAAGCAACCGGTCGACCACGCCAACACGCTATCATGAACAGCGCCGCCTAGCGACCAACAGTAACGTTTCCAGTCATGGTTCAATATGCAATTCTGAGTAATTTTGATGCCTCCTATTAATGTTTGTACCTCTTCTTATGAGACACCCTGTATTCAATCCTTTAAACTGGCAATAAATTAAAAGTCTCTTGTAAGGTAGTTTTCGGTGCGTGGTGTTACTTAAGCACAAAGTTTCGTCAGTGAACTCTGCCGCGTTCCGATGATGATGTCAATTCCAAAATCAGACTGACGCTGCAGATCTGCAACGTAGATGGATTACGCTAACTACCTTCATATGATGTCCGTTCAATGCCGGTCATTGCAACTTGATACATAAAAGAAGTATCGTGTTTTTTATATTTATTTAAAAAATGTCCCACAGAACATCCGCGAAAATCATGTTGTCTCGATTCTCCAGAGATCTACATCTACATACGTATATACTCTGCAATTCACAAAATTGTGGGTGGCAGAGGGTGCTCAGCACCAAAGCTAATCTCTTTGTTGTGTATTCCAATCCCTAATGGTACGAGGGAAAAAAGAATTCATGTAAGAATCATTGCGGCACCTTATTTCTCTAATCTTATCTTTCCTGTCATTCCGGCTCAAATAGGTTGGTGGACGAAGTATTTCACTACACTCGTGAGTGAAAGTGGGAGTACACATGTTTACCAATAAGTTTAAACGAAACGTGTGTCGTCTATCTACCAGAGACTCCCAGCCTAGTTTACTAATCAGTTCTGTGACGCTTTCATAAGGACTGTAGCAAGCGGTCACGAATCGAGCGGCTCTTTGTACTTTCTCTATACTTTCGATCAACCCCTTACGAAACGGATCCCAAATGGCATAACAATAGTCCAAAAGTGGACGCACAAGAGATTTTTTACGCTATCTCCTTTCTTTGTTCATTACAATTTTTCAATATTCGACCTATGAATCGCAGCCTAGAATTAGCTCTACCTACTAACTAATTAATGTGTAAGTCCCATTTCATGTTCTTTGTACTGTTACTCCCAAATATTTCATAGAATCGACCATATCAATAACTGTATTGTTTAACTCGTATTTCTGAACAATTGGTTTCTTTTTGTTAGTTATGCACTTTTTACAATGCAGCGTAAGTTACCACTCAGCGCACCATGCCAAAATAATATCATGCCTCAGTCTTACAAATATCTCATTCTCGCGCAGATTTTCGCGATCCTAAGGAATCTCATTTGTCCTAAAGCTTTGTTTCAATCAAAATGTTTCACCGCCTTCCGTAAATATGTAAATATAGAGAAAAAGTTTAAGAAAGCTATAAAAACTCCACCATTGCTACCAGAACGTTAAAGAGAACCTATCAACTTCTGACTCTTAGAACAAAGGTCTGGGCCTTTCCAATGTTAATAAAACAATATATAACCTGGTCGCAAAATAACAAACGGCTAGGGCAATGCTAGTGTAGATGATATTCAGCAAGCAAAATTTGGTAAACATTCATGTTACAGTCAAGTCACATACAACAAGTTCTGGTATATTTTTCCGTTTTGTCAGTCTGGATTCATAATCAGTGCAACTGGCACTCGACAATTTACAGCGTGATTCCAGACAACATCAAAAACAGTATGTTGAACTGTACGACAAATTTCAAAATTTCAGGAAGGGGCCAATTTCTAGAAAAGCGTAGATTTGGTACTGTATGGCGACCAGGAAATTGGAAATTGGAAATGGTGACAGGATTGCAATTCATTTCCGTCAGGAAATGCAAACATGCAGTACAAAAGTTGTTCAAAGCTTTGGCCTCCTACTTCAGTTCAGAGTCTACATGGACAGTGCAGAGATTCATAAACATTATCTATGAGTCGCCGAGTGTATTCGTGCAATAAGATCTCTTTGGTTCGGGGTTTAAGGTTCGTCATTACTGTCTGGAGAGAAGGGGAAAGAGGAACGGAAAGAAATTTGGTCATAGCCAAGTAATTCGCCTAGAGTGATTTCGGGAAACCATGGAAACCTGAAATCTGAAATGCCGGATGGGGATTTGAATCCACGTCCTCCTGAATGGCAGACCCTAGAGTTACCGCACCAGACTCGATGTGATAAAGTCCTCGTTCGTTGTCACAGAAGTATAATACAACGCACTGTTCGTAATACCACACAGAAATTAGCCACAGGTGTACTGGTGTACAAGACAACATCTTTGCACTGGAAAAATTAACCAATTTTGGGCTGACACCGACAGCGTAGGGGATAACGTGCAAGCCTCGCGTTGTAGAGGTCGCCGGTTCGAGTATCACCTCGGGCATGTGTGTGTTTTTTTTTTTTTTTTTTTTTTTTTTTTTTTTTTTTTGTAACTGCTTTACGTCTCTTTTTAACATCGAGGTCTTTAAAGACGGGAAAGGATGGGGGGCAAGGATGGGGGCAAGGAATGGGAAGGAATTCGGCCATGGCCTTTTGAAGGAAGCATCCCGGCATTTGCCTGGAGTGATTTGGGGAAACCATGGAAAACCCAAATCTGGATGCCCGGACGGGGATTCGAACCGCCATCCTCCCGAATGCGAGGCCAGAACGCTAACCGTTACACCGCCCTGCTCGGTGTGTGGTTTTAATCAAGTGATGACATTGTCTTGTCTCGTCTGTACCATGTTGAGTCTAGTATACATTGAGAGCACCGATGAGTAGGTGCGAATTATGTAATGCTGGATATGTGACCATGTAGCCAAATGCCATTAAAAAAAATTGGATACGAATATTTGATTATGAAGAGATATAGCGTGTGCGTGGGACTTATTTGGCGCAGTCGTCCATCATTCTTACGCTGATGGAAAGGTGGTTGCATAACTATTAGGCCACTAGAAAAGGATCAAATTTTGACATCCCACAGCTCAAAAACCATGCTTTATCGCACATGGAAGCCCTACTGAAACAGGATTGCCGTCCCCTGAAACGTACTAAGCGATGTCGGTGATGTTTAAATCAGTCTAGATAAGATCCTTCCTACTATACCACACTAATTAAGTCAATATCCTGACTGTCTTTAACAAGGACGATTTAACCTCATCGATGAGTGAATTGTTATCATCTACCTGCAAGCCGTGCAAGATTATTGGTAGCACGTATTGTACTACCATTCCTGTAATGTGCACTGTTTGAGTTGGGAAACAACGACTAATGGGGAATTCACGTAAATGACCACGGAAACCTTACTGCAAACAGTATGTCAGGACAAGAAACAAAATGGATTTATTTCTACGTTTTTTTTCTGCTTGGGCTTTACGCCTCGTCGACAGCGGGGTCAATAGAGGTGGGATGCGATTGGGGCAAGGAACGAGAAGGAATTCGGCCATGGACGTTTGAAGGAAGCATCCCGACAATTCGCCTGGAGTGATTTCGGGAAACCACGTAAAACCAAAATCTGGATGCCCGGTCGGGGATTCGAACCCGCGTCCTCCCGAATGCGAGGCCAGAGCGTTAACCGTTCACCCACCACGCTCTGTCTCTACGTTTCCTAATATAGCATGGCGGTGCTTTAATACACAAGATCTGCATACTTTAAAATATCAGTAGCTTTATCTGTAGTAACCATTGCACTCATGTGGTTACAGTTTCTTACGACAGATGTTTTAAAATTAGAGCTCTTATTGCATTCTTATGTAATGACTCTAGGTCAACTAAACAGAATTTTTCAGGACGTTGTTTACAAGGTAAACCTATGAATCACTATAATTTTCTACTTTTTATAAATTTCATACTGTCTCCAGATTTTAGCATATCGGCTTTGTGTGACGCAAGAAGTTTTTGGCGCAGTACATTAAATCACCGCTACAATTGATCTAAGGAGATGTGACATGAGCAGTTCGGTTTTTTTTTACGTCTCGTCCATTTCGGGGTTATTATTGGTGGGATAGGACTGAGGTGACAAGAAACTTGGTCATGGTCTTTTGATGGAACCATCCTAAAATTCGACTGGAGCGATTTCTGGAAACCATGGAAAAACGAAATTTGGATGGTCGAACTGCCAAGCCAGAACGTTACCGCTATCCAACCATGCTCAGACCTAGCGTGATGGGTGAGAGATAACGCTCTGGCCTCGCATTCGGGAGGACGCGGGTTCGAATCCCCGTCCAGGAATCCAGGTTTGGATTTTCCATGGTTTTCCCAAATGCCGGGATGCTTCCTTCAAACAGGCCATCGCTAATTCCTTCCCAGACTCTAGAGACCTCGACGTCGACGAGGCGTGAAGCCACAAGCCTAAAAAAAAAATTAGGCTCAGCCATACAAAGTGAAATATTCCCGAATAGACTATTCATTTTAAGCATTTATTGCGATGGTTAATAAATAATTTAAATATGCCTTTTGCATTTAACGACAGAAGCATTTTTTTTAACTGCTTTACGTCTTTTTTTTAACATCGAGGTCTTCAGAGACGGGAAAGGATGGGGGGCAAGGATGGGGGCAAGGAATGGGAAGGAATTCGGCCATGGCCTTTTGAAGGAAGCATCCCGGCATTTGCCTGGAGTGATTTGGGGAAACCATGGAAAACCAAAATCTGGATGCCCGGACGGGGATTCGAACCACCGTCCTCCCGAATGCGAGGCGAGAACGCTAACCGTTACACCGCCCCGCTCGGTAGGAGCAATTAATATGGACAGAGTTTTTCGTGGCGGCCATTCGAAACGTGTTCTCTGGCTTGTAGCCACGTAAATCTTGAAATCTAGCTGGAATATCGAGAACATTTCATCAAGAATATGACAGCAGGTTTTTACAGTACAGCGTGAACAAAATTTTGCATGATCTCACAGAGTTAGGAACAGTAATTTTCTCCTTTAAGATAACTCGGACTCCAATGACCAGGCTGTTGACGAGAGAAAGTCACAAAATAATTTTTAAAAGGCGGTAAAATATATCACGAATTATCAGAAGAATTACAGGTTCTTCAAGCGCCTGGCTACAGGCTAACGAACAGTTACCAAGAGGAATCTAGCAGAAAGTCAGAAAGTGCAAGGTCAGATGAGGATAGCAAGCAGATGTTGCCCTCTTGCTTACCTTGACACTAACTAATTCAACAAAAAACACAATTAGCGCCTGATCTGCTGATTGAATCTGCAAAACAAAACGACTCTGGCTTTCTGTTTGCTCTTCTTTGTGTATTTTCTTCTATTGTATTCGTGTGACATGTAAATAAACAAATAACAGTGAAATATCACAGGCGGTTCAGACAGAAAGGATGTCATTATTTCAAACACTGAAACAATGCTTTGGTGGGTATCGGATAGTACATTATTTCCCGTCCTGGTTTTTATATATATATCCAGATACATTACCTAAGACATTATTATGGGGTGCCTGAGAGTGGTAGTACCTTCCGAGCATGGCTGATCATGTCTTGACTTAAGACAAGTCCTGCAGACTGGTCCACACCAAACATCCAACTCTCACTTCGTAGCTCCAAGAGCTATCACCCGGGCAGCAGTGTGGGTCCACTGGCTAAACCAGGTGAGGGGAACCTGCTGCATTGCAGGTTTGATAGGGGACTATCAAAGGCTAAGGGAGCCAACCCTGACAGAAAATCAAACGCTGGTCTGGAAGCGTCAATGTGGCAGCCTCACAGCCAGAATTGCTACCTCTTGGCTAGCAACCAATTGGTATGACTAATTGTCTTTGCTTTCAAGTCTCAAACAAGAAATAACAGGACGGATAACAATCACGACAATGGCAAAAAAAGAGACCACGAACTGGAAAAAGAATAAAACACTCCTTAGTACGTGGAATGTGCAAGCACTAGCACACAAAGATGAACACCTTGGACAGAACATGTACTGAGGATGAAGACGGACCGGATCCCACAGAAAATTCTCAAATACCATCCCAGAGGCAGGAGAGATGTGGGAAGACCACCAAGAAGATGGATTGAGACCGTAACAGGCTACCAGGCCTAATACGGGCAGGAAGAAGAAGAAGAAGACGTTTAAATATCAGTAAAACGGCAGTATTGGAATCTGCAATAATGGTATACAATAGGATCAGAAAAGGTGAAGACTGTTAACAGTTGCAGAGTGACCTGAACAGAATATCTAAATGGGTAGGTCAGTGAGGAATGAAGAAAAATGCCAAGAAGATTCAGCTTATTAGGTATACAGATAAAAACTATAGGTTTATGATTATAGGGTGGGGTCAAAATTGCTTGTTGAAAGCTTGAAGTGTAAATATCTTGGCATAACTTTTGATAACAAACTCAATTGGGCAGAGCACATTGGGCAGGTGGTAGCAATAGGTTACAAAATCCTTCATTTACTGGAGAGGGTAATGAGAGGATGTACCAGAGAAGTTAGGGAGTTTTGTTAAAAAACTTTGGTCAGACCATTGGCTGAATATGGTGGTGTAGTTTAGGGCCCACATTTTGGTTATCAAATATAGGAGTTGGAAGGTGTGCAAGAAGAGCAGCTAGATTTTTTTGTGTAAATTATGGCAGGACCCAGTCAGTATCTGATATAGTAAAGGAGCTGCATTGGGACTCATTGGAAGACAGGAGGAGTGTGAAGAGAGTGCTGGGAATGTTGGTGATAAATGCAAAGAAGAGTCAGCTTATTAGATACACAAATAAAAAACAAAAGGTTAATTATGAATATAAGGTGGGGAAATAATTGCTTGCTGAAGACTTTAAATGTAAATATCTTGGAATTACTTTTGATAACAAACTGAACTGGGCAGGACACATAGGACAGGTGGTAGGAAAAGGTTTCAAAGTTCTGCACTTGTTGGAGAGAGTGATGAGGGGATGTACGAGAGAAGTCAAGGAATTGGGTTACAAAACTTTGGTCAGACCATTGCTCGAATATGGTAGTGTAGTATGGGACCCTCATTTTACGTATCAAATACAGGAGTTGGATAGGGTGCAAAGAAGGGCTGCTAGATTTGTTTCTGGAAATTATCGCAGAATGCAATCAGTGACGGATATGATAAAGGAGCTGGAATGGGATTCATTGAAAGACAGGAGGAGGATGAGGAGGGTCATGGGAGTGTACAGGGCATATACTGGCGATGAGGCATGGAAAGATATTGCAATAGGTATGAAAAGTAGTGCATGGAAGGGAAAAGATGACCATGACCAGAAGCTGGCACAAGGGTGTGGGAAGATTCTCTTTTTTTAGGTAAGGGTGTCAGGGATTGGAATGAGTTACCAAGAGAAATGATGAATAATTTACCTAAAACTTTGAAAGAATTTAAAGATAAAATTTGTAGAGGGCAAATGTAGGTAGGTGCAGGATAGGGGGAACAAGGGTGTGTAGGGAAATTGCCTGTGCTCCATTGCAATTAAATTAAATTAAATTAATGAGGCTTGGAGGGATATTGTTCGAAGAATTAGAAATAGGCATGGAAGGAATTAGAAGACCATAACCACAAGATGGTACTCGATTTCATGTATAAGGGAGTGGTTTTTTTTTTTTTTTTCCAACTGTGTCAGGGATTGGAACAAATTACCATGTGAAGTGATGAATAATTTACAAAAAATGCTTAAGGATTTTAAAATTAAAATTTGTAAATCGGAAAAGTAAATGGGAGAGGAATTTAACAGTCCAATTATAAAAGAAAATTAAAATATATGTAGGGGTAATTAGATGACTAGGGGAATTGCCAACGGAGCGTTAGCTCCATCGCAATTAAAAAAAAATTATCCTAAAAAAACTTGAAAGTTGTCTGTGCAGCAGTAGTGATGACGTCGAGACGCGTGTTGTGTAGCGGCTGCGGTTGCAGCTCGCCTGGAGTTTCCAGACGGCATCGATCTGGCTGCCCAGCCCCGCCTAGCTGTCGCCCCCGGGATCGAACTCTGAACTTTGAGGCGCCAGCACACGAGCAAAACACACAAACACTCTTGACCTCTCGCCCTAACGAGAAACAAAGCACAAGTGTTGACCCGGAGGATGTCAAACATGGGGGACAGTTCGTCGCCTGCACGTTGAGACTCTTCCGTGTTCTCTTACGTACTGCAATAAACAGCTATGATAAATTCGTTAACACGAATCGGTTCAGAAGACAAAGAGAATTCTATAAGTATTCTAAAAATAGTTACCCATCAGAACGAATTCTAAAGTAGAGCCAAGCAGCAATAACATTTTTCTACACTTTATAAATTCGTACGAGTTTTGAAGTTGTTCTAAACACACTTTCCTTTTTTTAACTCTTAGAACTTAAGTGAAATGAAATGCGTTAATCATCCAAACATATGGTGAAAGTCTGCAAACTGTACAATTTTATATCATCGGACTGAATAATCTTTGTTTCCTTCTAATTCATTTACAGAGAATATTTACAGATATCTTGCAAAATTATTGCTGCAGCGGTTAGCTTCTGGAATAATGAATATACTGGATACAATTGCTAATGATAGGCTTGGGAATATTTACGGATACAAATTTGTGGACACATATTACTCAGTTTTTAGTTAAATCTTTCTACTTACACTTGTCAATATTGATAGTTTTAAACCTAGTCGAGTTGTGTTAAATATATGAAATTTCCCCCAAGTATCACCATATGAAGACCATACAATGACTAAAACATGAAGGTTGTTCATCTAATAGTATGCGAATTAAGGGGCTATTTACTAAGTAAAATTGCTGTGTTCTTTAGCTTGTAAATGGTGAAGACTGTGGTAAACATGGCACTTTTTAGTCCATTTGTTTGTTCTCATTAACCAAGTATGACAAGGCGAAGAGTGACGACCCTGCACACCCACAGGTCTCACTTTGAGAGAGGTTTGATGATTGGCATGTTTGAAATGGCGCATCATAGCATGAAACCTTCTGGACTTGCCGTTGTGTAATTTCAGTGCGAAGATTTGTTACACAGTGGACGCAAGAAAGCAGGCACAGATCCATACAGAACAACAGCACTTGAAGACCACCAAATTATGTGGGTGGCTGTTGTTGACATACGGGCAACTACAGAACAAATCCGAGCAGTTGTTGAAAAAAAAAAAAAAATCACCCCGCGAACAAGTGTAAATTTGTTGCCTGAAACTGGATTACACTTCGCGATTCCTACGAAGTGTGTTTCATTAAACGTCTAACTGGACACACGAATTGTATACGGTTGTGTTTAGTGATGAGTCTCGATTTCGTCTGCGTCATAGTGACAACATGTAGGCCTACGCAGGCGTAGTGGAGAAAGGGCCCATGGTATCTTACAACAGGATAATACCCGTCCTCATAGTTCAGATATCTCAACACAGACCTTACAAGGAGTCACGAGCATGGATAGACCCGCATGGTACCGGATATATCCCCAACAGAGTGTACCTGAGATGCCAAGGGTGGGCACATTAGGTCACATGTTCACCCAGTACAAACTGTAGAACAACTGAATGTGGAAGCAATGGAGGCGAGAAAAGACAAACCCCAAGAAGACATCCGAACCCTTATTGATTTAATGCCGCCAGGGAACTACGAATGTATAAATGCTCAAAACGGAGACACATGTTGTTGTTTATGTGGCTTTAGGGCACGTCGATAACGAGGTCATTAGCACCATAACAATGATCAGCTAATACTGTGGTTAAAAATTATACTAAAAATAATGTCTGCATGGTCGACTCTAAAGAGGTCGACCATACAGTCAGCAAGTAAAATAAATCACAAAAATAAGATGTAGCCTTAAAGAGGCCACCAGGACCTAAGACCGTTGGACACCTGGGTGGCTGTAAAGGGGCCAAACAGGTTCACAGAAGACAAAAACACTGCATATCTCGCTGGCTGTAAAATGCCCAGCACGACAGGAATTATAAGAATATAAAAAATTAAAACAATGCACATGGATGGATGGCTGTAAAGGGGCCGAGACACTTCTTAATAATCTAAAGGGAATAAACTTGGCCTAACCCACTTCAATTTGTTATCATTTCCTCTAGGTATGACCCTGGATATATTTACAAAGTTTTCTAGAATTCCACCAATTTCTTCGGAGTGTGGAAGCGTTCTGGTGGCTCAGTGGTTAAGGAGTCTGACTGGAGATCGAAAGGTCTTCGGTTCGAATCCCTGTCAAGGCGGGCATCTTCATAGGTACTTCACAACTAGCTCAGCTTTGTGTGTAATGTGAAGTACGCTAGAACGTTTCCGTGGTTCGGATTCCACGTTAAAGTGTAGGTCCCCTGTACCCGGCAGGATTGCCGGGATAGGTTAAGACGGCTACGACAGGGGTGGAATGCGCAGCCAATAGAAACCCTACCACCAGGTCATTACGACCACACGGAATTATTATTTTTTTCTGGTGATACTTTCTATTTCTTCCAGTGAAGTTTATCGCGAGGATGAGTTGATGTTTGGAAAGAAACAGAAAAGAAATTTATGAGTAGTCGGGAAAGAGAACTATGATCTCATGCAGAGAGGTTGTTGACAGACTGATTGATCACTGCCCTGTACACCGGGTCTTCATATCACCCCCACCCCCTGGAACACCTGCTCCTGGTATCGGCAGGTTGATTGACCGCTGGATACTGAACTAACCTGAAACTCCCTGACAATGGGAAATTTGTTAACCTGAAAATCAAAGAAATTTTATACTGAGGCCAATATTACTTCTTTTTCCCTTTTGTCGTTAGGGACTCGCATGCACAAAGGAGAGATTGGATCTGACGCAAAGTATCCCTGACAACCACCGTTTTTTTACGATTTCCATGTTGTAGATATATTTGGCGCTTATTACATGTTTCTTACGGGATATTACTTGATATCAATATTTGTGAATAATTTATTTGTATGCGTGTAACACGAATGTAAATAAAATTAATTACGGTAAAAGTAGTTATATTGCCGCATACCAGATTTATGCAGATATTCACAATTACATTGCAGTAATATCACTTGTAATTTCACACTATTCAGAAATCGAATGTTACAAAACCAAAATGCTTACGATCCGATTAGTAATGCGATCATTCTGGTTATGTAGTTTTATTACTTGAAAAGGAGTATTATTGTTATTTGTATAATATACAATGTTAACTCAACAAACTTTAACAGATACAACTTCAAAAGTGAAATTTGTGGGTGAAATCTCTAAATCCTTTGAAATTAAGACAAGTATAAGACAAGGAGATGGTTTACCACCTCCCCTGTTCAACCAGGTACTGAACAAGATCAATAACGCATGGGAAAAAATAAGTCCCTGGACTAACGGATTCAAATAAAATGCCTTGCCTTTGCGGATGACCTAGCAGTAATTACACGAACTCCTCTATATATCCTATTGAGAATCAATAGCAATCAAAACCGGCCTTTAAATCTCTTAAAGGATAACACAGTAAATAAACTCGAAAAGCCTAAACATGAGGCCACTCGTGACCAAATATGGTATTATGAAACAAATTAAACACTTTAAGTACATATGAGAAATTATTGAGAATACTGGAAATGAGAAGCCCACGAAATCCGCGAAGACAAACTGCGAAAATCATATAAAATTACTTGGAATACTTAATAAATCACTTCCTACCCAAGCCAAACTCTATCACTACCGCTCTGTTGTCTAGGAGCAGTGTATGGACGGATATATCGTCATTAACTGTTACCATAAAAAAATAGAAAGACAGATATTGAGAAAAATATTCGCTCCCAAGATCCAAGACGTCATCTGGTTGCGCAAAAGCTCAGAAGAAATGTATACACCTCACTCACACGGAAAAGACGCATAAAATTCTAGGGATATGTAGCACGACTCGAACTGAGAAAGAAAATCTACCGCATGATTAACGGACGCCTACAAACGAAACCACGATGGCGCATAGGAACCCAGAAGGACATTGCAGAAGTCAACCTAGACCCAGTTACATCTGCACGAAATATATATAGACAAATAATCACTTCACATAAATTTTCACCTAAGATCCTTACAGCAAAAAACCTGAAACCCAGGAATGGATGGACACTAGAGAGACGTTAAGCCCAGAATGAAAGAATGGGGTGGTTTTGGGAAGATAATGTCAGGGACTATAGCGGGATACTGGGGTTGGTATCGGCTTCCTCACCTAAGCTAGCAGTCTTCCCAAAATATTCTAAGTCCAGAAAAGTAATGTTACCGTGTTAAAACTTTTATGCTAACTGTTAACATGACCACAGTCGCCACTTACAGATTTAACCTCCTGTAAGAAAGGTGCTATTGTAGAAATGAAAGTCACAAGTTGAATCACTGAATTATATTTCTCAAAATCTTCACGTAAATAATACAAGTTCACAGTTAGCGAGGCAATCGGATATTAATCGTTCACCAAAATCACAGGTTGAGAATCAGAGCAAAAACCGCACTCCCCCAAGGAAAATAAAACGAAAGTTAGAAATTCACATGTCCCGAAACTGTTAGTCCAAAAAAGGGTTGTTTCAAATTTCGAAGATGGCTGCCGCTAAGCGTGCCCGACACATTGTAGACTCGCTTCCCGCCTAACGCCACTCCTGGGCTGGCCGAGCCGTGCTTGCCGAGACGTGCTCTCACTTGCACGTTCGAACCGAGACTGAAGAACCAAGCTTGTCTTCGTGCACCCTTTAAAGCCTATATAGACGTGCCTCACGTGATGCCGTACCACCTCTGAGCGCATCCACGCTGCCAAACATCCCCATACGTTAATTTAATAACCTCTTTATTTTATGTTTAATTTAGAGTCCGAAACCGGAAAAGTTATGTGAGTTTCGAGTTGCAGTGTTTAGTGTCAGAATATAACTTTAATTGTATCTCTCCGAAGATTACCAAATATGGTCACGGTTACAATGCTTCTGAAGGTCTTACGTCACCACCAGGTTTTCAGAACTTTTTTAAATCGGCTTTAATTACAAACATGAAATTATGCTCAAATTATTGGCCCCATTTTTAACCTCACAAAAATGTAAACTTTATTTAAATCGGTTATGTGGTTATTGAGTTATTGCAAAAACAATGATTTCTAACAATCCGACATAATTATTATTTATGTTTTTAGGTATAATTCTGAAGATATATGGATTAGTAAGCCGGAAAAATTACCAATGTGTAGCCTGAATTAAGCTGCTTATTTTGAATGTTATTACCTCTCTGTAGCTATTATATTATGGACACAATAAAATCGTTTGTTTATTCCACGTGGATTTGATGTCGAGTGAATTTAGAAAACCTATAACATCGGTTCTATGGCTATAAATGTCTGGAAATTAATGTGTATGAAGCTAGAAGAATGATCTTTAAGATTAATACTTTTTTTAACCCGGAATCTGAGTAGGCTTTTAAATGAGAAAATGCTAAAGTTGGGTGTTCTATTTTATGTGTTCCGGTGGTATTTAAAAATACTTAAACTGCTGAAAACTACAGGATTTAGATGAATTTAATTCGATTTAGGACTTTTAATTTATTATTTACTTTATATCGTGTGACAGTGGTTAAAATCAATGAAAAAGCATATAATGTGTGCCGTGTCTATAGCAAGTTACTTCAAAATTGGATTACCAGACAGAAGGTCAGTAAAATGTCTTTAAATGGTTTTAGGAAATTACTTATGTGTGTTTACTATCATTTAACTGTTGTTAGCGCTTCCAAAATGGTTTATAAGTATTTGAATTAATGCTGAAAGGCTTGATAATTTATTCGATTTACCGGCTTCCGGTTTTTCACTGATATTCCATATTTTACGGTTTAAAACTATTGGAAATCTATTAAAACTGAAAGATTAGATTATTTCCTACGTATTTATCTACTTTTTAAATCCTGAAACTACTTAAAGGACCTAAAATTGTTTATGTGAACTGTTTAGGAAAATGAGTGATCAAATTTCTTCATAATTACTTCTTGTGAGTATTAAATGCTTTAAAACTATCAGAAACCTGTTAATTATCCTACTAAACTGTCCCAGGCGTTATTCTATTTACTTTTAGAGCTTTAAAATTGTCAAATTCCATCACAATGTGATATCTTTATACTGCTTCAGTTTACTGTTCAATCATCCTGTCTATTTCTTTAAAATACCTGCTAAACTATATTTAACTATGAAGTTATGGTTATTGTGAGTCTAGGCCTGGCTATTATGAGTTCTTTATTGTCTTTACTGTATGAAAATCTCTTCAGAAATACCAAAATCTGGTATGTGCCAAAATTTATGGGTTAGATTTTACCTGTATTGAAATTATTTATTTATCTCTGAAATAACGCGTATTAATCATGATAAAAGGTTTATTTAGTGGCTGTATTTCCTATTATTAACCGTTTACTTCTTTTAAATCCGTTCAGAATAGTTAGGATCTATTATTGAAAGTTTACTTTTATGTGGGATAACTTATTTCCTGCTGAAATATCATTTATTTATTGCATTTTATGGTTTATTTATGCTGTCTCTGTGCTATTTATTTGCTTTAGTGTACTCGAAGTGTTGTTAACTCGATTTTAGATGTGGTATCGGATACTAAAGTTAACCTCAAACTTGACCGGATTCTAACTAAATCTTGAAAATAGAATGAGGGATACCTTACAATAAGAAGGACAGCAAGAAGAATAAGGACAGTGCAAATTAATTGTTCCACGCGCTCCTTAGTTCGCTAAACGTAAAAAAAAAAAAAAAAAAAAAAAAAAAAAAAAAAAAAAAAAAAAAAAAAAAAAAAAAATTTGTATAAATCGTGTAATCGTTGAGAGGCTTTTTAATGATACAAATGATTTTATTTATTTTATTTATTTTATTAATTTTTAATTGCGATGGTTTCAATTCCCCCAGTCATCCATTTACCACTTATTTGTATACATATTTTCGTTTTAATTTCTTTTATAATTGAAATGTTAAATTCCTCCCCCATTTACTATTATGATTAGTGAACTGTTTACTGAAACTAGCTTTGCATTTCTTAGAGACAGCATGCAATGATATTTTTCATAAACATCAAACCAACTTAGCTTCCTATAATATGTGGCCTAGTATATTATCTGGAGATAATTTTGGTGATTTAGCGTATTAATCCTGAACGAGAATATGGAGGTCCACCTCCGCCAATTCCACTAAAGGGACAATAGGCATGGATAAGCAATATACCAAAATGATATATCATAGCTGAAAAGAATTTCTACAAATTTTTGATCGCGAGAATCCTTCTCGTACTTACCAAGTTTTGCGCCACACTACCTATTCACACAAAATGTCGTTGGACATTACATTAAAAATTTAATTCCACTCTTTTCACTATCGTCAAATTCGTATACTTGTTAGTCTACTGAAAGGTGCAGTAAATACACATTTATTCTTGCTAAGATTCGTGACAGATTTCAATTTCCAACTATGTTTATACCATTTTATTTCCTACCGTCAGTATCTCGATTGCTTTGATTCAATCCTGCATTTCTTTCTATCCTGGATTAATCTCTTTATCTCGACACCCATTAAAACCTACGTTATCAACTATGCGGTTCAGATTTTCTAATCTTTATTTTTCTCTACAGTTCTTATCTTCGACTTTTCCTTCCATTAATATATTTAGACAATCCCTAATGTCCTAATTTTGACACACCTTTCGATGAGACAATTCCACAAACTCCTCTTTTGTCACTATCATTTCTAGCGCATACAAATTTCATACTGTATCTGCCAATCCATTTCCAACATACTTTTAAGCACTACACAGGGCATGTTTCATTTTTCTTTCTTGTACTATTCCCAATGTCAAAGCCTCATTTGATTACTATGTTCGACACATAGATTTAGGTAGTTTTTTTCCGAGTCCTAAATTTATTTTTGACACCTTTTTTATGCTGTAATGCCTCGTCGACGTCGAAGTCATTAGGGAGAGGGATGGCGGACAAGAAACGTGGACGAATTTGGTCTTTTTTAGGAAAAATCCCTGCAGTCGTCGCAAGTGACTTCGGGAAACTATGGAAAGCCGAAATCTGAATGTCCGTGCGGGAATTTGTATCCAAGTCCTTCCAAATGCAAGGGCCGAGGATGTAATACCAAAAGATTTCTATTCTTCAAAAAGTTTTTTCTTACGGTGCTAATATGTTTTATTTATCACTTTTTTCTTCGGTCATTAGTTGTTATTTCACTTCTCAAATAATAGAATTATTTACTTCGTCTATGACATAGTTTCTTTTTTTGCTTCTTAGTCTAAAGTTGTCGTCATCATTTCTTCTGCACTTTACGTTCTTTCGAAAATCCTTTCATAACATATTGTCATGCTGTTCCGCAAGTTGTCGATAACAATACCTTTTCCAGCTAACAAAATATCATCAGCAGTCTCACGGTATTGATTGTTTCATTTCGTAACGCATGCATAACCAAGCAGAAAGGTATAGGTTGTTGCCACGTAGTTGATTTAAATTACTCTTTCACTTAAGATCGTAATATGAAAATATCAAGAGGAAAGAGGTAATAAAACTTTTCGTCTTCTTGTTTTATTTCAAATGTTATGCTCTGCGTCACACAGAAAGTTAAGTTGGGAGGAGGGGAAGGCCTTTAATTTAATTTAATTTAATTGCAATGGAGCACACCCTCGGGTGGCAATTTCCCTACACACCCATCTTAACCCTATCCTGCACCCACCTACATTTGCCCTCTACAAATTTTATCTTTAAATTCTTTAAAAGTTTTAGTTAAATTACTCATCATTTCTATTGGTAACTCATTCCAACCCCTGACACACTTACCTAAAAAAGAGAATCTTCCCACACCCTTGTGCCTGAAATCGAGTGCCAGCTTGTGGTCATGGTCATCTTTTCCCTTCCATGCACTACTTTTCATACCTATTGCAATATCTTTCCATGCCTCATCGCCAGTATATGCCCTGTACACTCCAATGACCCTCCTCATCCTCCTCCTGTCTTGCAATGAATCCCATTCCAGCTCCTTTATCATATCCGTCACTGATTGCACTCTGCGATAATTTCCAGAAACAAATCTAGCAGCCCTTCTTTGCACCCTCTCCAACTCCTGTATTTGATACGTAAAATGAGGGTCCCATACTACACTACCATATTCGAGCAATGGTCTCACCAAAGTTTTGTAACCCAATTCCTTTACTACTCCCGTACATCCCCTCATCACTCTCTCCAACAAGTGCAGAATTTTGAAACCTTTTTCTACCACCTGTCCAATGTGTCCAGCCCAGTTAAGCTTGTTATCAAAAGTAATGCCAAGATATTTACATTTCAAGTCTTCAGCAAGCAATTCTTTCCCCACCTTATATTCATAATTAACCTTTTGTTTTTTATTTGTGTATCTAATAAGCTGACTCTTCTTTGCATTTATCTTCATCCCATGTTTACCAACCCAACTAGATATCCTGTCCAGATCACCCTGCAACTGTTTACAATCCTCTATCGTTTTGATTCTTTTATACAGCATTATGTCATCTGCAAACAATCTAATTTCAGATAGTAATTGTGTTAGTAATAGCTACAAACCGTATTTCAGCAGAGTTTTCTGAAGTAGAATGTATCTCTCGCAAACGGTTCGCACTCAGACGAGAGAATTCCCTCTCCATGGTACCCCGCTCTGTGAGTGAGAGCAGGAAACTCGCATTACGAGACGCAGTCTCTACTAGGATACTGCGCGCTCGATCACCAGCTCGGAGTACACCATGTATGTTTGTGGTTATTAGCTTCTCTGTATCATGGCACAAACACACCATTTCCAATGTCCTAAATATGCGTACCCATTACGAGTGATTATTGTCATTTAAGAGGATACTAACTTCGTAAGATAATTTCGTATCCTGACACTGATACAAGTGAGTCCCAACGAAAGTTGTTGTATGTTTGTCACTATAGACCTACCTTCCTTTCCAAAGCATTTTTCAAGGGTGTCAAAAAATTATGTGACAACAGATAAAATGTCATCATATGTTCGAAAAAGGTGCAAGACAATGTTTTTGAGGTTTGGAAATAGGTGGAAGTCAAAGGTTCAAATAGGGTGAATAGCAGATTTGAGTTACTAGTCATGGCAATGACAGGCTTTTTGAAACAACACATTTACTGACAAATTTCCTTTTCTATTTTCCTTGTTTTATCCCTTTTCTAGGAAAGCTAGAGGCAGTACATCGTAAAAGCCCAAAAAATAGCCACCATCACTTTCCCTGCAGAAGGAATATATTTGGCTTCATTTTTATTTGGTTTGAAGGGAATGCGATCATCTATCGCAGCAACAACTGTTTCGAAAGCAATTCTTGATTGAGGCTGACAAAACATTCATAATGTATTCTTTGGTCATGATGTCCGTAGCGATTGTTAAACCAACTCCGAAGAAATGAATTGCCAGAATACTCGTTTAGGTAAAATACCTGATGTCTGATGTCCACTTTAAATAACTTAATAATTCACGTACAGTGAACATGAACACAAACCATTAACGAAAGTGGTCAGCAAAATATGTAAAAAGGAAATAAACCGTAATGTATAAACTTTGGTCAAGCAGCAATATTAGCAGAAAATTCAATAAAATCGAAATTTAGCATAGGTTTGAATGACAATCGGCATTCGTTGCTATGGCAGAGGCCATAAGTAATTTAAATTTGTTTCAAGTTTTTTTATGCTACTTTCATTAGCGACATGTTACTGAAAAGTAGTTCCGTGTTTTTTAAGCCATAATATTTTTCCATATTTTTTTTAGTATGAAATAATTCGAAAAGCGAACTTAATGAATGTATTCTAACAATTAATTTCATAGCAGTTGGTTAGATATTAAATCGTAAACATAACCTTAAATTTGTTCTAACAATATCTTTGGTCGCTGTTGATTTGCGAGTGTACGCCGGCTCGTGATGTCACCGTTCTCCAGCCTACAGCTATAGAGGTAAGTAAGTGCGTGAGCTTAGTAAATTATACATAGATTGTTGTTTCTAGCCTCCAGCGATATGTAGGCAACGTAGGTTATAGCCTTCAAGTTGCATGATTTCTACGTCCATCTGTTATTTGATTGAAATGCAATTTTTTATATATAATTATTAGTAGTAAAATACGATTCTGCCTGGTTGCCTATCGAATTATGGCCGCAAATATTTCAAATTAAATTTTCAAAAAATAATTTAGAAAAAAATTTGTTCACTTGTTTCTTAAATAAATTATAATTTATTTTAAAGAGAGACAGACATGTAAAGAACATAAAAAAAATTGGGTTGTAAAAGTAAAAGAGATGATAAAGATATGTAAGAGCGACAGAGAATTAGCGCACCACAACGTCTGTTAGACGTTGTGGTGCGCTAACTTTAGCAGTTGGTAATCCCTACTTGCGGACACTTTTACACAGGTGACCCAAACTTTTTCTGTTCTTTACATGTCTCCTTTTGAAATGAATTATACTTTTTTTTTTTTGAAAATTTAATTAAAAATACTTGCGGCTACATTTTAATAGGCAACCCGTCCGAACCGTATTCTGCTACTACTAATTAAACACAAAAATTGTATTTCTAGCAAATAACAGATGGACGTAGAAATCATGCAGCTAGATCTTGTACTATTTAGAGTACGACGAGAACTAAGGGAGCCCCATTAGTGATCATCAGATAAAAGTGTTGAGCGAGTTGAATATCAGGGTTACTTCTTATTGTCTTCTTCGTGTTTCCAGGGACACGGCCGGCCAGGAACGCTTCCGGACGCTGACTACCGCGTATTACAGAGGAGCCATGGGCATTCTGCTCATGTACGACGTCACCAGCCTCGAATCCTTCAACCACCTCTCCTACTGGCTGCGGAACATACAAGAGGTAAGCATATCTCCGTCTTACAATGGAATTCCTGCTTCTGAAATAGCGTAGCTGTAGCATAAATTACCTCTACCAGAAAAGTACCCCAGCTACAAGTTGAGCTGACTTGAATTAAATTAAGGTAGAGCGCATCCTCCGATGGCAATTTCAGTAGTCGTCTAATTACACCTTTATTATGTTTTATTATTATTATTATTATCTTATCTGAGTGTGAAATTCTCCCACCCACCTATTTTTGTGATTTACGAATTTTAATTTTAAATTTCTTCAGCGTCTTTGGTAAATTATTCATCATTTCCCTTGGTAATTTATTTCAATTTCTGACACCATCAGGGGCGTAGCTACTATGGGGCTAGGCGGTGCAGTGCACCGCGGCCCTCACGCTCGGGGGGCCCCTAAGTATACCTCAAGGGGCTCCTACGCGCACCTCTAGGGGCCCCTAAGCGAAGTTTAGAGGGCCCACGAGCCTTCACGGCAAACTGGCGACCTTTTTTTTTTTAGCTCTTACGTGGGCTAAGGGGCCCCTGAGAACACAGGAGCCCGTCACTAAGGGCCCTCGCTGCTCAGGGGAGGCCCCAACCACTGCTCAGGGACCCCTAAAGAACAATTCAAGGGCCCTCAACCTCAGTTCAGGGGGCCCCTACCAGCACACAAAGCAAAAAAAAGGTCGCCCGTCTGGCCTGAGGCACAAAAAAAATTTTTTGCACGGAGGCCCTTGTTGACCTAGCTACGCCACTGGACACCATTAACCACAAAAGAATTTTTCCCACTCCCTTATGCATGAAATCGAGTACCAGCTAAGACCTACGGTCATTTTTTCCTTTCCATGCACTACTCCTAATTCTTCACTCCATGCTCCATCACCATCGTATGACTTGTACGCTTCCAGCACTCTGTTCACCCTCCTCCTGCTCCAGCTCCTTTATCACATCAGATACTGACTGGTTCCTGTGGCAAGTTATTTCGATGTTATGCTTTATTTTCTTGAGCATTCATGCTGACGTAGTAAGTATGAAACATTTCCTATTTGTCTAAGATTTTTTCATCAAGCGGTATGTCACGAGAAACTGCAGTATTCAGGCGAAAAGATGACGATTGATTTGAACCACGGACTAATAATATCAATATTTTAACAGTTTCGATATGTATAACAACATGTTGTAGGGTCGTTATATCTGTTGAATTATCTTTACACGAAGCCATTGACTAGAAAGAAAATAGTCCTGGCGGTACCGTTTAACACATTATTACTTTAAACTATTGCTGACATTGACAAACATGCGTAATTGTTGCCACTGCACAAAACACAAAGAGCAAATCTATTGGCTTGATTGGAAGAGCTAATTTTAAAACAAAATTCGCAGTCAATTAATGAACAAGAAAATTCTGAAAGATGCCCTTCCACAAAATCGGTGAAGATGCCTGGCTGGGGAAAGTTCAGGCTTTCCAGTGTGATCTCGTCGTTCTGAGACTTTATTCGTGAACAGGGCGAAATCTCGGGTCTGACCGATACAGAGAAAAGCAGCTCTGCTGACGGTGATTCACATATCAGCAAAGCTTTCCCGGGATTCCTCCCACTTAAGGATGTAACGGTTGGCAGATTCTCAAAAACAATTTTTTTTTTTTTAAGTGTCGCTGCCTCAACGGCGTGTTTGTGCATGTCCCGCTACCTAGGTAGCTCTACTGCTATGTGTCACTTTGTATTGGATAGGGTTGTTTTGGGGACTCTTTTTATTTGCGCTTTGAGGGGAAAACATGGCTATGGTCGTCTGGGACGACCTTATGTGAAAAACCCCTACAGTTTTCTTGTAATAATATCAGTGCTATTCCGGCTGATATATGATACTTAATGGTACTCGATGGGAGTGCCAGTGCCTTGGCATTGTGGTGCCAAGGGTATGGAGCCTCTCGTCGCTTTCTCTGAATTTTTCTATTCTTTCATGAAACTTTTCTGTTTGTTGAAAGATTTCCGTTCGTATTGTTTCTGTGGCAGTTTCGTTGTGTATAAGAGCTGTTGATGTTAACCTTGGTGCACGTAGGATGGTCCTGAGGCACCTGTTCTGAAGTCTTTGTAGGTGGAGCAAGTTGTAGTCTGCTGTCGTCCCCCACACCTGACATCCGTACAGGATGAAGGGGCGGATAACGGTTTTATAGATAGTAATTTGGTTTGAGTCGATAATTCCGTGCTGTAAAGTATCGGAAAGAGATTCTGGATTATGGCCAGGCCCTGCCTTCTCCTATCCAGGATGTGTTCACGGAAGAGAAGTTTGGAGTCCAGCGTGATGCCTAAATATTTGATATGTTTTTGCCACTCTAGCTCTTGGCCCATAATTTTGAGTTTTTTGGTTAATGTTGGCCGTTTTTTTGTGAAGTATACTGCGACACATTTTGTGGGGTTAACTTTGATTTTATTGACTCGACACCACTTGTCGAGTAGGTGTAGGCTCCGCTGTAGTCTGTTGATTATAACATTATGTTTACTTCCCGTGGCGTACACAGTGGTGTCGTCAGAAAATTGAGCGATTTTGACCCATGGTGCTACAGTTGCGTCATTTACATATTTGATGAATAGGACGGGTGCAAGCGGCGATCCTTGAGGAATACCCACCGGGATTGGGCGTAGACCAGATCTTTGTCCTTGTATTGTGACAAAGAATTTCCGATTTGTAAGGTAGCTTCCGATTAACTGAACGTAACAGTGACGGATGGTCGTCTGTGTTCTTAGTTTGGTGATAAGGTTGGCGTGCCACACCTTGTCGAACGCTTTTTCAATGTCTAAGAACACAGCGGCCGTCGAGTTTTTCATGTTGAATCTCCTTGACACGTCTTCAGTTAATCGGAGTAGTTGGCTAGTGCTACCGACTCGGCTTTGAAAGCCGAATTGCTCCTTGCGAATTGTTTTTGCCGCCTCTAGGCTGGTGTTTATTCGCTTAAGTACTAGTCTTTCTAGTACTTTAGAGGTGGAGGGGAGTAGGCTTATTGGCCTGTAGTTTGCCGGGAGACGCTGGTCCTTCCCACGTTTCGGTATGGCCGTCACCTTGGCAGTTTTCCAGCTGTCGGGGAAGTATCTCTTGAGCATACATGCATTGAAGACTCTGGTGAGTAGGACTAGTCCTTTTGTTGGCAGTTTCTTCAAGTGCATGTTTGTTATGCGGTCTGCGCCTGGTGGTTTATTGGTGCTCAGTTTTTTTATTATTGATCTTACTTCCCCGGGTGTGGCAAGCTCGAGTTCATCTTCTGGTGGTGCTGCTAGGATTTCTTCTGCTGGATGTTGGCAGCCGTCTGCCTTTCCGCTTCTGTTAGGTTGTATTGAACTTCGACATGTTGTGCCGCGAAGTGTTCCGCCAGGACTTCCGCCTTTGCCACTGGTAGGAAGCATGGTCCGACAGGGCCATTGATCGCTGTGTTGGGTTCCCTCGGCTCCTTGAGGGCGCGCACCAGTTGCCAGGCGGCCCTGTTATGGAGGGTGAGGTGTGCCATCTTTGTTTCCCACTGCCTTGTCTTGAGCTCTTGCAGGCGTCCTCTCAGTTCATTGGTGAGCTGTCGATACCTTCTTTTATCCCGTGGGTCGCGAAACCTTTGCCACAGTTTCCTCGACGTGTTTTTGAGATACCGCAGTTGCTCGATAGTAGGAGGAGAAGGGGGAAGCTCTATAATCCCAACTTCCGATCACGTGACACAAAATGGCGGCTTCCCTTCCCCTTTTCTCCCTCCCCTCCATGACGTCACATCCGGTTCGCGAGAAATTCTAATGAACCAATCAGCGTTCACGTCACAAGATGCCGGATCGTTAGTTCTTGGCCGGCCGCTAGGGAGCAGCACCGGTCGGGCTTGCGCAGGACCGTTAGTTTATTTGGTGGCTGCTAGATGGCAGCATCTCCTTAATTTCTTTGGGCGCAGACATTCCACTCCCCCAGGAGAGTGAAAGCTAGCGGGGAAATTCCGCCGCCCGGGACGTGTTTACACAGGTGCGCTCGCCTGCAACCCTGTTCTGGAATGCGGACGTCAGACAAGTTGTATCGTGACGACAAAACTATGGATTCGTCTATCACTTTAGTTCCTAGTGGTCATCGTGTGTTGCGTATACCAATTCCACCTTTACCGAGTAACTTAACTATAATTAAAGTCTTAGTTTAAATGGACCCATTGGTTTAAATAGACAATGGACGATTAGTTCATCCATTAATCGGGAAATCGAGTATGATGGTCTCCATGATGTCACGAATCCACTTCCTCTAAGATGTATACTGTTTGATACAGATGTCAAGCTAGCTAAGGAAGTGGGTGTTGACGTCACTGCCGGAGTATAAAGACCATCACACCAGCCAGCTAGCCCTCAGTCCCCGGCCAGCGATCGTCCAGTTCACTATGGCTAGTGAGGTTCTCCTGTTTTCAACATGCTACAAGTTAAACAGCAGCGACACCAAGCGGCTCACTGTTGGTTTGTCACCAAAACTGGAATTTAAACCAGTAGTTGTACTCGAAAAAGTTGGGTACAATAAAGTCACTCTCACACATGATGAGTGGGATGTACTGAGACAGATGGTCTATACAATTGGTGGCTTTTTCAACATCACTGAGCATCTGCAAACGAGTGTCTCGCTAGGCAACCACACCATCTCTTCCCGAGCAGTGGCTGGAGCGAAAACTATATGGTTTTACAACAATGCTGTGCCTGCCTATGGTGTGTTTCTCGGCGAATCAACATGGGACAACATGGTCGACGCCCTGCCAGCAGTGACCGGCGCCATCAACACCATGAAGCCCTGGAGTTATCACGTTACCAAGTACTACAACGAGTTTGTGAATACGTTATCAGTGAAAGTGATTCGTGACTTCCCCCGTTGTTCTGTGAATGGTCTGATAGATTTGCATTTTGATAGTGTACATGTCAATGAAGAGTCATACAGCCCCTGTTCAACACTAGTCTATGATCGTTTAAAGTTAGAAATTAAAGCATATAAAAAACTGTTAGTGTATGACTATGTTAAACGCAAAGTTGAGCAAGATTTAAAAGGAACTGATGTATTTAGCAGAGGCGGTGATGACGTATGCGGTAATAATTAGTGTCCCTCAGTCCGCTGCGATGTCTCGTCCAGTAATGTTCTTCGCGTCTGTGTACCAGCTGAACACCGGAAATTCCAAGAGGCTGACTTTCGGTTTGTCACCGCAACGTGATTTCGAGCCTGTTGTACTTGAGAGGGTTGGCTACAACAAAATCACCCTTTCATCCGAAGAATGGGACGTCCTCGTCATGGAGTCGGACGCAGTCTCCAAAATGCTCACCGGCAGCGGCTAGACCAGCATCCCGCTCGGTGAGCATGCTGTATCCTGCCTGACGGTGTCGGGGGTGAAAATGTTATGTTTTCACAACAGCACTGATCCTACCAGCGGCATTTTCCTCGCCAAGTCTACATGGCAGAACCTCGTCGACATGCAGCCTGCAGTGACTGCATCCTTGTCCGCCAGGAAAAAGTGGAGCTACAACGCATCAGTTTACTACAAGGTATTTGTGAATGAGTTGGCGGATAAAGTGATGAGTGACTACTACAAATGTACGGCTTCGGTGACAAAGTTAATCGATGTACACATCGGCGGCGTTCACCCTACAGTCTTACAGTTCTACAATTTACTATATGCAACTAAAAAATGAAATCATTGCATACAAAAATTTAATTGTACTTGATGATGTCAAAAAAATTGTAACCAGAGAATATGAATGTGAGTAAATAAAATCAGGTTACAGAAAAAAAATTTAGTAACAAATAAGAATATATCTATAGTACTTACCCCTTGCAAAATCATTGCCAGAAACATTACTTTCAGCCAGATACTCACTAGCTGAAGCACTCACAGGCTCTACTGCTAGTTCTACAACAGAAAAAAATTAAAATTTTAGTTGGTTACAGAAAATTTTTTTTAGTATCAAATAAGAATATATCTATAGTACTTAGCCCTTGCAAAATAATTGCCGGAAAAATTACTTTCAGCCAGATACTCACTAGCTGAAGCACTCACAGGATCCACTGGTGGACCTACAACAGAAAATAAAATTTTGTAGTATCAATCACACGCACGAGAAATAAAAAAAAATAATTACAGTCAAATACATACCTCCAGCAAAAGCGTAACGCAACACCAGCTCAGGAGTTGAGACAACTCGTGGTTCTATAATAGAAAAAAAATATAGTATGCAACAAGTAAACATCTACAGCAAAAATATTCCAGTTTAGGTGCAAAAACTTACCATTCACTAAATCATCGCTAAAAAGCGGTGAGATCTGTTGTAGATCTGAAAAAGAGAAAAAGAAAAATTAGTCTTAATAATAATAATTTAAACTAATACTACTAACAATAAGGAAATTAGCTTACTGTTTGCGAGGTATTCTTCTACATCAGCAGCAGATAGAACTGGGAGCTCTGTAAAATAAAATTCATCTTTAGTATCACTGATACACACACAAACACACACATATAATAATAATTATTATAACTTATTACCTTCATAAGACTGAGACATTGTGGCGGACTACAGTCGAACACTGCTAGAATTGAACACTGCGAGGTTCACAACGGTACAGAATCGAACACTGCTAGAAGCGCACACTGCGAGGTTCGCAACGGTTCAGAGGAAGAGCTAGACACGTGCGCTCCTTTTATACCGTCGCATGGAGCATTTCACACCAGTGCTGGGAATAACTCCGCGCTTATACAAGAGATAGCGCTTGCACAACTGGTAGCCGACGCGAAGAGTACACATTTCGCAACGCTTAATGGATAAGCAAACATAGATAACAGTCGAGTGGGAATTTCTGTAGGTGTGTTGAAACAGTGTACACATTTCGCAGAGCGCGCATTCCAGAACAGAAATATGGAGGAAATACTTTCACCGAGCGCAAGGTTCTGCCATCTAGCAGTCGGTCAAAGAACTAACGGTCCGCCATCTAGCAGCCGGTCGAGGAACTAACGGTCCAGCGCAAGCCCGCCCGGTGCTGCTCCCTAGCGGCCGGCCAAAGAACTAACGATCCGCCATCTTGTGACGTGAACGCTGATTGGTCCATTAGAATTTCCCGCGAACCGGATGTGACGTCATGGAGGGGAGGGAGAAAAGGGGAAGGGAAGCCGCCATTTGTCACGTGACCGGAAGTTGGGATTATAGAGCTTCCCCCTTCTCCTCCTACTCTCGATGTCGGGCGGTTGTTCGGCGTAAGCTGTGGGTCTGTGTGTTGTTGTTGTGGAGGACCGCTTGTCAGCCTTCGTCACCACTCTGTCGAAATGGTGTATGGCCTGGTCTATCCTATCTACTGAGGTGACGTTGAAATTTGGGTTGATTTTATTGTGTACGATCCTGGTGAAGTAGTCCCAATCCGTGTGCTTGGATTTTTTTTTCTGCCGTGAGTGATGAGCTCCAGTTCTTTAGTTTAAGGAGGACTGGCTGGTGATCGGAGGATAGATCATTTACAGTCTGTAGTTGAATGCGTCGGGCGATGTCTTTGACAACGGCCAGGTCGAGGACGTCCCCTTGTCGACGCCTATCGTGGGGAATATGAGTGGCTTCTTGGGGTCCTAGTACACGGATATTTCGCCTCCCTGATAGCTCCAGGAGCCGCTCTCCTTTCGTGTTGTTCCTTCTGGAGTTCCATGCTTGATGCTTGCAGTTTAGGTCCCCGCCGATAATAACCTTCGATCCCAGTGCCATGAGGGAGTCAAGGTCGAACTCGTGCAGGGCTCTATTTGGCGGTAGATATGTGGATATGAGTGTAATGTGGCCTTCGACGATGTGTATTCTCACCGCAGTGGCCTCCATGCTTAGCAGCTGTGGTGTTTGCACGTGCTGATGTGCTAGCTTTTTCCGGATTAGAATTGCTGTCCCACCGCCCAGTTGTCCTGTTCTGTCGTTTCGATACACTTGGAACCCGCTGATACTGAATTTGTCATTTGGCCTGAGAAATGTTTCTGTCAGTAGGACTATGTCCAGTTCGTTTCTTCGCATAAAATCGTGTAGCTCTAGTTTTTTATTCCGAACATTATTGGCATTCCAGATGACCATATTGATGTCGGCTTGGCGTACAACTGATACTCGCTATATCTGTTAGCTATATTGTCGGCAAACAGCTCGGTCTTGTTGAAGATACGTATCCCTCAATACCTGACCCCTCTGTGAACAAACGACAGTGACTTGTAATTCTCGTGAAGTTCATTTTTACTTCTGGTCCCGTACGCCGACGGACTTGTGTAGTATAACGCTTCTCCACCTCCTCTCCGCCCCGCTCCATTGTTGGCGCTGACTGTAGCTCACTATCGCGTCCGCTACGAGGGTCTCAGTTGATATTGAACTCATTGCGACAAGTGGAAGCAGCAACTACGCAAGATCCGGCAGCACCAGAGTCCTAAGCTTCATACGCAGCCCCCACGAAGTCGGGAAGTGAGCACAGCAGCCAACCCTTCCAAAACATTTGAAAACAAATAGCAAAGCTACCAAAAAAACCACAACACCACCGATTGCCTCATCATAGTCCAGATACAAGAAGAAACGACATTAGGTCCACTTCAGCCGAAACAACAAGACATAAGAAGACGGAGCCACTGAAATCCGACAGAGCACACTGCGTCCACTCCGGCACCTGCCAAGTTCCAGAACAGCGAGAAGACCGACTGATGCCCTCATCGATCAACTCAAGAACCTCGTCAACCATCTGGCTACAAAGGAAGACGCGTGAAACACGCTGCGGGAGCCCTAAGCGCACCACAGTAAAATTGGTGGATCATTTCTGAGATGGCAGATGCACCGGCAATCCATCCTGTGAACAAGAAAAAAATCATCTGAAGATAACATCTATAGCCAACATAAAGACCTAACGACTGTGAAGACTTGACTCGTCCAAATGACTTGGCGGCAATGTCCTAGGACAATAAACTCCACTGCACACAGGCTCAAAGGAGAAGACGAATGGCCGTCAGACAGTTGATAGTGAAAGCTTTAAAATCCTTTCATATTGGAGAGGGTGATGTTGGAATGAACAAGAGAAATGAAGGAACGGGTTACAAAAAATTCGGTCAGACCCTTGCTTTGTTTGAATATGGTAGTGTAGTATGGGATCCAAATTTAAACTATCAAATACAGAAGTTGAAGAAGATGCAAAGAAGGTCAGTTAGATTTTATTATTATTATTATTATTACTATTTTTTGTGGTAATCACGACAGAACACTGTCAGTAAGAAGCTGGATTGGGAGTCATTGAAAGACACGAGGATGGTGAAGAGATTGTTGGGAGTGTACGAGGGTTATGACTCTTAGAAGGATATTGATAGAAGAATTAGGAGTGTTACATGGATGCGAAAACATGACAATGGCAACAAGCTACCACTAGATTTCAGGCATAAGGGTGTGAGAAACTTCTCTAATGTAGGCTTCATATAACAATGAAAAAATAAACAAGAAAATAGGTGAGTGAAAATTTCCACCCAAGAATACGCTCCATAGTAATTACATTAAATTGCTAGCTTACTGAACGGCTCTCTGCCGAAAGGTCCCCGGTTTGAATCCCTGTTGCGGTTGGGATTTACATAGGCCTGTATCCAGCCCATCACCTCTGCCATAGCATGCTGCGTGATGTGGAGTACGCCAGAAATATTCCACGGTTCGGATTTCATATTTAACTGTAGAACTGTCCACGCTACTTCCAATACAAGGCTTAGTATATCTCCTTCAGGAGGATCCAACCAACCTTCGGACTGAATAACAAACTTTGGTGTATTGAAATGTTTGTTCCCAAGAAGAGTAAATATAGAAAGATGTTTAAAGGGCGAATTAAGGGTAATACGAAAGGTGGTAGCACACTATCTTCTGGAGATTGTGAATTAAAAGCTATAAGGTTAAGCTAATAACTGGTGATCTAATAGAACTTTTGTAAAGAGTATTCTAAGAAGCATTCTATTTCGGATAAAGATAACACTCCGCTGTCGTACACAAATTGTAAGACAACAAGCTTATGGTGGGGTGTAGCATAACCTTGCATCTTAACTGTGATCGTGCAAACCTAATGAGTTGCAGTACTGACTAAGCTCTTAACACAGTCGCCACCGTAGTTTTATCAAAGAAACTAGGGAAAGGTGATAGTTCAATGATGAAAGTTCACTTCTGATATGATGAGTATATTTTTCAAAATGTTACAAAGTCAAAGTACTGCACAGGCAATCAGACAACCTTTCCAAATTTAATTTACAGATTCGACTGACCATTCAAGCACGACCGAACCCCACGCTACCATTACTTCTTAGCTACATGAGTTCTTCAATTAAAGCTCCTCCCATGATGATAAAGTTTCTACCGATGTTAAACAAACTAGCAGTTTGCCGCGCCACGAGCCCAGAGCTGGCCACCTTACTACATAATGCGTCTACATTGACTAACTGCTGCTTCTGGAATGCGCGAGCTTAGGCTATGAAGGGGGTATATATAGGATCGCCTCTTCTTGGACGGTGAGAACTTCCTTATCTTGACTTTCCCAGGGATTTGATACGATATCTGATCAGTTTCTGACAAATGTTACGAATCTAATTTGATCATGACAGTAAAAATCATCCTAGGTTTCTGAAATTTTGGTAGTAGCAAGATATTGTTACAAACGTCAAATTAAGTTATTATAAAAAATTTTGTTAATTTAATAGTTTAGCCAGAAAAGAGTCGTAAAGATGTGATTGCCATAACTTCCGAAATATTGCTCCTATTGAGCTGAAACAATTTTAATTCTACTCTCCTATTGCCATCTATACTCTGATATTGAATAAAGAATGTTACCTATTTTTGAAAGTGCTCTAAAACTTGAAAATAAAATTTAATGTCTTAAAATATTTCGAACTTGAAAATAACTCTAAACAAATTTCCCTCATGAAAAACTATTACTGTAAAAATTTGGAATCTCTAAGTCTATTCCCTGATTTATTACGAATTTTTATAAATATCACTCCAAGCGAATGTCGAGCAATTGCATCATTTTGGCCAAGCGCTTACTTAGGCCCTTCTCACACGGCGCTACTGAAAAGAACCCAGTTACGAACTAGGATCACAACTCAGTTTCTTTCCAGTCACAGCACTGGTATTTGTATGGAGGCTCTCACACGGGGCGATTAGTTCGAAGCGACGCAGCATGCCAGTCGCCGCGCTGCTAGTTTTCAACTAGTTTCTCAACAAAAATGGCGGATCAGATAATAAATTTAAACCTTGTTGCTGAAATCGAGAAACATCCGTTTTTATGCAACTACAAGTTGAGTGAATATTCACGGAAAGTTGACACAGAAAAAGCATGGAGTGTTATTAGACAGAAAGCTAATTTTTCAGCTATGTTAACATGTTTTTAACAAAGATTAATGAATAATATTTTATATAAACACTTCAGATTTATTTTTCTTAAATTAAATTTCATAATTTGCCACGGAAGTGCTCTTTGTGGAGTAATAAAGTAATTGCCTAAATGATTTTTGGTGTAATATGCCGATGACAGAAAACTAATTTTAAGTTGTGACAGCGGAATGTAGTGTGTAAGTTGCATTATTTCCAAATTTAATCGGACTGTACAGGACTCCTTTCCCACTCGTGACAATTGTGCAAGCTTATTTTAGTATATTAATCAACTTGTTTTAGTCATATGTGACTGTAAAAAACTTGAAATTTTTCCATCATGACAAATGTACATTCTATAGTTGAATGGGATATCGTTGGCATTTTCATCACTTCATAGCTTTCCAAGCAAAAGCTTTTGTTTATAAAATATTTTTCTTAAATCTCCTATTCCTTCTTTGACTAATATAACATCCTCATCTGAATTAGAAGAAATCTCACGAGTGACTGAAATTCCAGAGATTTGAGTAGCATCGTGTGAGAACATTGGTCACTAACTAGTTAGCAATTTCAGTCTGTGTTCAGTTTCGTTTCCATTGAGTAGCGTCGTGTGAGAAGGGCCTTACTCCAAAACCCATTTTATTTTATTACTATTAAATGCTTTTATCTTTTGAACTAGAACTTTTACAGAAATCTTTCTATTTAAATAAACTTTATCCTGAATATAATTTCTTTTCATAAATCCCCCGAAAAAGACTGAAATATCGAACTTTTACTTGAATCACATGTCTAGCTATATCAAATTATATTCAAAAACGGTCTTTAGAATGCATGAATCTTTCTAAAATCTTAATATGTTATTTAAATCGAAATTATGATACTTTCTATCTATCACTTGATTTCTTAACTGTTTTGTAATAGAAAAATACTTCGAGATTGGAGTGGAAAATTACGTGATAAAATTCTAAACCGGCAAATCACTTTTAAACATAGTCAGACTCTAAGTAAGATCTTTTAACATCAAAATTAATCACTTTCTGGCTATCTATTTACCTAAACATCTTTTAAACTAACGAAATATATTGATTTAGTGAACTTAAATGAAAGTCAAATACTATATATTCAAATCTGAGGTTAAGTTTCTTAACAGCTGTTTAAATGAATTTAACTAGTGAATTTACTGTTAACACTTGAATAAATGCTTATACATGACATATTACTAGGAAATATTAGCAAAATTGACTATAAAAATGACTTTAAAAGGATGGTACCATATACTTCAACTGAACTCGCTATCTCAGTAACTAATTTCGTTATGCGAAATTCTAAGATGTGTTACAAAATTCCAAAGAATATGACGACGATGAGCCGTATAGATTTTATTTCTAACAATTTGGACGTATATAACAGAAAAGACAGTGACGATGTTATCATCATCAGAAAGTTGCTTCACATGTCAAAAGCTAAAAGGATCATACAGCACCGAGCCTAATGGGTGAGCAGTAACATTCTGACCTAACATTCGGGATGATGGGATTCAATATCCGGCACGACCTTAGTTTGGTTTTCAATCGTTTCCCAATATCAACCGAGGCGATTGCTGGGGAATAATTCCAAAGCATTCTATTCGTCCTCGTCCTCCTTTCAGAGTTATTTCTAGTACGCCGGTCTAAATATCGAACACAGGCCGTAATGTTCATCTATTTCATTGACTGTACGTACACCATTTTCACAACCAGTCTCTAGAACAATCTTTCTATTGCATCGTCGTTTTTGAGTAATAGAAAACAGGCAAAGTTTTTTACTCGCTGACACAGTTAACTTCTGATGATTAAGGTACAACTTAAAAATTGAAGTAATAGGCTCCTATTTAACCGTGAGCAAAAAATAATTTTTTGCCACTGTTTACAAAATATAACATCGCTAATAGCATAGTGTGGATTATCAGTCGCCGCCTCTTAGGGAGCGTGCACAAACTATGTGGCTCGGTCCAGGGGGGGGGGGGGGGCTGGCTACTCTGGACTACTTGGGGGGAGGTGGGGGGGTTCCGAGCCAGGCCACGTAGCTTTCCTTTCATACCATTTTTCACAGTTAAAATGAGGAACAGGACACACAACAGCATGTGAATATTTATTTGCCTCAGTTAACTATCTCCTTATGTAATTTAAAATCGTCTGACAAGAGAAAACAGTACAAAATGTCTTCTTCTGGAATCAAAAGGGAAAAAAGCTACGCGCTACGTTGGGGGGGGGGGGGGTCAGAGCCAAAGGCACATAGGGCTACGTGGGGGGGGGGGCAGGGTTCACAGGAGGTCAAAATGGAGCTACGTGGTTTATGCACGCTCCCTTAGGGCTGAGACTGAAAAAACTAAGGTTGTTTAAATTAAAATATTTTGATGCATTTTACAAACGAAGATTTTAGCATCTTATAAGAGTTCCTATCATTTCCCAAAATAATTGAGGCTAATACTGAGATAATTCCAGTGCATTCCATTATTCCCCCTTTCAGAGTTATGTAGATTGATTGGTGCATGAGATAACAGAAAAGGCAGTGACAATGTTATTATCATCAGACGTCGAATGCTAAAACGATCAAAGAGAACCGAGCCTGATGAGTGAGCAGTAATGTTCTGACCTGGCTTTTGGGAGGATGGGATTCGATATCCGGCATGGTCTTTGGTTTTCTATCGAGGCAAATGTTGGGATAATTCCAGTGCATTCTCTTCGTCCTTTCAGAGGTATTTCTTGTATGCCGGTCTAAATATCGAGTATGGCGGGTGTTTTAACATTCAGGTCTATCAAGCGGGAGGTCATGGGTTCGATTCCCGATCCGGCATTTCATTAGCATCTAGTGTTTACATACAAATAGCCGTTTATTGCCTGCTCATTACACGGAATCACAGCCGACGCTTTCACAGTGATAAGCACGTTTGAGATGGTAGGAAGGGTTGAATTTTTATCTGTAGTCATTTAAAACAATTTTTCTTGTATTTATGGCCGAGAGTCCTCAAATCTTTATTCGTCCTTAAAAGTAACAGAGTTCAATTTACCGTGTACATCGCCCTCGTCGTGGCAACCACAGCCAAACATCGGCTATCGGTGGTATGGTCCTACAGATTCAAGGACGTTTTGGTGTTAAAACCAGGGCTTTGGTACACAATCTGGCGATTAGGAATTGTGAATCAGCACCTCTCCTAAGCTGAACCTTCTCCCAAATCCCATCCAGGATTTATCATTTATGCATATCATATACTACCTACTTTCCTATATTTGTAACTAATTGTGGTCGACAATAAAATTTACACATATACATCTTCCCTCAAACTCCTGTATTTGATACTCTTAGTGTTAGTTCTATACCACACAGCCAAAGTCAAGCAATGCTCTGGCCAATAATTTGTATCCTAAATTCACATTTCCCCCCCCCCTCCCCCAATTAATGCAGGATTTTGGAATATCTACCTACCCCTTTGCCAATGTATGCTGCACATCCACATATTCTGAGTTTATCAAATGGTGTGTCAAGATGTTTATACTTCATGCCTCATCAAGAAACTCCAACTTATAATCATATAAAACTTTTCTATTTCAATACCTAAAAAGGTGAGTGTGATATTTAGCTATATTCCAAGTTGACCTAACCAACAACCTAACTTCTGACTGTAAACCAGCAATACATTTATTTATAAGAACACTGAATAATACTGGCCCAAATATTAGTAAAAGAATTAGGAAAAGTGCATGGGAGGGGAACTGTAAGAGCTGGCAATCAAGTTCTTGCATATGGGAGCAGGAAAATTTTCTTTTGTAGATAAGTAAGGAGTTTAGGATTAAAATTTGTAAATCATAACAGTAATTGTGGGAGGATTTTAACATTCAATATATATATATATATATATATATGTATATAAAAAAGTGATAAATGGGGGAATAGCTCCATTGCAATTAAAATAATAATAAATAATAAGTGTGTCAGGGATTGGAACTAATTACCAAGTGAAGTGATGAATAATTTAACAAAAACGCTGAAGGAATTTAAAAATAAAATGTGTAAATTGCCAAAGTAGATGGGAGAGGATGTTAACACTCAAATTATATAACATAATTTAAAAAATAGAATAAAAAGGGTTAATTAGATGACTAAGGGTATTGCCACTGGAGCATGTATCCATCACAATTAAAAATTAATTATTAATTAATTCCATCCATTGGCACTTTTCTTCCCATTATCTTATGGTTCACTGCCAAATGTAGTGGAGTGATCCAGCATTACTCTATTAATTTTGCATCCAAAATTTTTTGCATGTAGCCCTCCAAGTGAGATTTTGTGGATAATCTCTCCTAAGCCCATATTGCTTTAATACTGTTTTATCTGCATTGTTACCAGAATGCCTCTCCAGATGTTGTCAAAGTTCTGGCTGGCAACAAGTGTGACGCAGTCAACCATAGAGCCGTAGACGCTGACCGTGGCAGGAAAGTGAGTATAATCTATATATATATATATATATATACATATAAAGATGAATGTATGTATGTTTGTTTATTTGTTAGTTTGTTTGTTCTTCATACAAATCCACAGTTTTCATCTGATCTCGATGAAACTTTGCACACCTATCCTTTGAAACAAGGGAAAAAATATTGTCTATATTTGGTTGAAAAATTATCTGTATAAATAATACATTTTTCAATGGGCGTATTCTTGGCTTCATGGCCTGGGGGCCCCTATAGTCGGTGATCAGGACCTCCCATCAGCTGGCGGGGCCCGGGTACTTTTGACCCGCTTACCCCCCCCCCCCCCTTCCCCTAACGCCGGCCCTGGTCATGTTGCTCAGTGGCTAAAGCTCTGGCTTACTAATGTTTGGGCCGTGGTATCCGGTTCAAATCTCCGTGGAGACTAAGATTTTTAAAAATTGTTTTTGATCGTAAGAGTCACGCTTGGGCCGTCGGTTATTCAGATTGAATGTTAAACTGTAGATATTACAAAGTTAGGGGTGCGATGTGAGGCAAATCATAGGTAGTCATGCAATGCTGTAGGTGTACACTTTTTTATGTTATAATGATCCCTCAGGGGTTGTTCCCAGTCAGTGTGTGTGTGTGTGTGTGTGTGAACCGCAGTAATACTATTAATACGGAAGTAAGTCTCTGTCTTTTTGTTACGTTTTGACGATTAAATGGCTATATCGATACTGATGGAATTTGACAAGATTATCTGTATGAAGGGCACAGGAAATTTTTTCCAGTATGATTAACAGTTGTTATCACGAAACTTTGAGACCTTATCGAATGGTGACAGAAATATGTTGGAAATTGATTCTCTTCAAGAGACAGGTTCAACGGTAGAATGATATAGTGATAGCTTTCCTGTCATATTATGCCGACTCAGTGTTGTTTGAGACCAATCCTTCGTTACCAACAACTTTCTATATTCAAGTCTGGCAAAAAAATTCTAAATCCACGCGTACGAAGTCGCGGGTACGAGCTAGTTTTGCAGATAATTGTACTTTATTGTTGTTTAGTTGTGATTAGTTATTGTTTCCAGTGCAGTGACATTGGCAAGCAAAATCTATATATTCTTTTTTAAGTAAAAGAAATTATGAAAGATTCTTTTCAAATTTAAATAAATAATTGTTTCTATTCAAACACAGGGATACTGTTAGAACTAAGATTTACATGATATTTATAATTTTACATGACTGCTAACCTTTGATTCTCATAGCACTAACAAAATATGAAAAATAGTTGAAATTTGTACTCCTTTCTACAATTAGAACTGGATGCAATTGTGGTTTGGTTGAAATGCTGCCAGGACCAGAGGAAAAACTAAATAATGGGTTCTTTGTAATCAATTTCAGGGGCATACGAAATTAAAAATATCATCTTACTTTTCGTGATAGTCTTTTCTAATAAATTATTAAACAGCTATCTTTTTAATGACTGCAACACAGTTTTTCATAAACATGTATGGAAATGAAAGATAAAATAGATCCATCATTCTTCAAAGTTGAAAGGAGGAGGGTAGCAGTGACAAAAAAACACTCCACAAACACAAAATTTCTAGCGGTTCTCTTTCTCATGGAAGTAAACATATGACTGAGTTTGCACAGACACCAGTGTTTAACACAAAGACCATAATGGTGGTTTTGACCATTATCAGCATGGAGGTGGTAGTAAAAACCATCATATTTTTGGCTGTGTTAGACATGGATTTTTGCTGTCTTTCTTAAAATCTCTGTAACTTCATCCCTAATGTTTTGCTTTACATGGTCCACTTTTTTCTCTTTTTATACTCAGTCAAGTAAAACATACAAATCACTACTCACTTATTCATGGACTGGACTCTTTTATGTTATATTTCTCTTTTTCCTACGTTATATATGATCCAAGATAATGTAAAATGTTCGAATTTGATAATTGTGTTTTGCTTGGTTGCATTACCAAATTGTTACTATGTTTGGTAGGTGAGCGGCCTTGCATTCAGAATGACAAGGGTTGAAATCCCTATCTGGCAATCTGGGATTTCCATGGTTTCCCCAAATTACTTTTGGCGAAGGTTGGGATGGTCCCTCCAAATTGTTGTGGCCGAATTCTTTCCAGTTCCTTGCCCCTAACCCTTTCCTGCCTCTAATGTCCTCGATGTTGACCAGGCATAATGCCAGAAGCAAATAAATAAATGAATAAAATAAGAAAAAAATTTACAAATGAAGCTCTAGCTCTATCATCTGGATCACCAAGTATTCCACCGTTCTAAATGCTTATTGATATTTTAATTATGCTTTTAGTAAGAGCACTGCTTCAATCTTTTTATTGGGTATTGTTTTACTCTACTTGTAGAAGTATTTGTTTTCCTATGGGTGTTTGAAGTAAGACAGAATTTGACAGTAGGATTACTTACATAAATATTACATTCAATAATCAGATAAACCTATTCACAGCCAACAGTATTAATTGATGATAAGGAAAATGTCATTAAAAAGAATAGAGTGTGGCATTAAATGGCTGTGAAACTGGTACCACAGGAACCCAAGAAAGAAAATGTAGCATTTCCAAAGGATGTTAAAAATTAGCTTGCTGAATAAAGTAGAAATTGAGTAAATGAAACAAGGGGGAAAAAAACCATCAGTAGAACAACATAGGATGCAGCTAATTGGGCATACACTCCACTACAAATGCATACTGAAAACTATGACTGAAGGACAAGCTGATATAAAGGAATGCAGAAGGGGTCCTTGCTAACAGTGTATAGCTCAATTAATTTGTATGCACAATGTGTGAATAAATGAAACAGAAAACAAAACTCCAAACCAATATTTAGATTTAAATCTGGTAATGATGATGAGGAAGAGTATTATAGTTGGTTACACAAGTTGTTATAAATATTTTAGATACCATATTGATAACACATTTTTAAAATTTCCTTATTATCACAATTTCTTTGTTCAAATATTTTGAATATCAGAGAGTGCAAGATTTGTTCTGATTGCAAGAGTATAAGGGGATTAATTTATATTAATTCATTAAGCGAGCTCATTATGTGTTGTAGCAATACTAGAACAATGTCAGAGAACTCTTCCCTGATGCTGATTATGACTGGCTGTGCCATTAAATATTACTATATATATCTTAAAGATAGCCGGATGTGACATTGTACCTTATATTGAAATATTATTTACACTGAGTCTAGATACTTGTTGCTTACCACAGGACTGGAAAAGTGCGTAGTAGTGCCCTTACATAAAGGAAGGGTGAGAAATAGAGTAGAAAATTATAGGCCGATCAGTTTGACATCAGGTGACAGGTGAATTAATGGAGAGTTTGATATGCAACCACGTAAGAAATATATGTGAGGAGCGTAAGTAGTTTTCAAGTAGGCAACATGGTTTTAGGCAAGGATATTCATGCAAATCTCTGTTGGTGGCATATATGCAAGATATTTCAGATGAAATGGACAAGGGAGGCCAAATTGATAGTGTAGCACTAGATCTTTCAGATAATTTTGACAGTAAGAGCCATAAAATGGTAGTAAATAAGGTAAAAATTATTGGAATGGATGAGAAAATGATTTGCTGGATAGAAGAATGTTTAAAAGGCAGAAAACAGAAAGTTAAGGTAAGAAATGCAGTATCAAAAGAAGTGGGAGTAAAAATGGGAGTGCTATAGGGTAGTGTATTGGGACCATTGCTATTCATTATTCTGATGAATAATTGTGTTGATTGTTTACTATCAGAAATTAGATTTTTTTTTTTTTTTTTTTTTTTTTTTTTTTTTTTTTTTGTAACAGTTTAACGTCCCTTTTTAACAACGTGGTCTTTAGAGACGGGAAAGGATGGGGGCAAGGAATGGGAAGGAATTCGGCCATGGCCTTTTGAAGGAAGCATCCCGGCATTCACCTGGAGTGATTTGGGGAAACCATGGAAAACCCAAATCTGGATGCCCGGACGGGGATTCGAACCGCCGTCCTCCCGAATGCGAGGCCAGAATGCTATCCGTTACACCACCACGCTCGGTCAGAAATTAGATTGTTTGCAGATGACATAATGCTATATAAAAGGATCAAAACGACAGAGGACTGTAAACAGCTGCAGGGTGATCTGGACAGGATATCTAGTTGGGTAAATGCAAAGAAGAGCTTATTAAATACACAAATTAAAAACTTAGGTTTATTATGATTATAAGGTGGGCCAAAGAATTCCTTGTTGAAGACTTGTAAATATCTTGGCATTACATTTGATAACAAGCTTAACTGGGCATGACGTATTGATTAGGTAGTAGGAAAAGGTTTCAAAATTCTGCACATGAAAGGTATGGTAGTTCACCTTAAAGAGTTTATAACAGAAAATGAACTAATATTTTGGTGAAGTTGTCGTAACAAAAGGTATTTTAAATATTCAGGGCTACAACATTTCAAAATTACAAGAAGATTGATAATTTTTGAGGAATCTCAAAAAAAAATTGTAAAAGATTTGGTTGAAAAAGAAGGCATGACCAAGATACATTCTGGGAAAGAACCTGGATTTGGGGGAAATTTTGCCATGAGAATGAAATTGTCTAAGCATGCGAATATAACACAAGCAAGGTAGCTGCCAGCAAGCATTGTGTAGGTAGAAGCAATCCAGTTTCCACTAAATAGCAGGGCAGTGCCATCAGCGAGGACAGGCAGGACAGACATATGAACAAGGCATTATTTAATTTAAAAAAATTACGTAAACGAGAAAGTGACACAAGTGCCAGATAGGACACGGTTCATTTCATAGAGTCCAAATTTGGAGGAGTGTAATAGTATGCGATTCTTCAGCTGAATTAAATAAAAGCAAAAAGACGTAGAACATGGAATGGGTAGGAATATGGACTTCTCGGCATTCATCTGGAGTGATTTTGGGAAACAATGGAAAATTGATATATGTTTACTGGACTTGCAATCAAATCCATGTCCTTGTGAATGCTTGAACCAAACATTAACCACTGGTCATGGTGGCAAGAAAACATACTTTAAGTACTCAGACAAAGCATTCAGTTATTGTTAGATTGAACTAAAGAATTGGCAAGAAGTTGTAAACTATTCTGCTATCACTGTTATTTTAATATGGAAAGGTTAAAAATGGAAGGCTGTGGCCTCAGAAAACACTACACTATATCGCACTCACACAGACAATATTTCTGTTCTGCACGCTTACTCCAGAAAATTCGTTTAGATATATATATATATATATATATGTTGAACATTAGGATAGGATAAAAAAACCACCGCTTACCAAAGAAGGGGCTGGCAGCCATCTCACTTCTACTGAGGAAGAGTCATGCTCAAAAATTCTATTCTTTGTGTGTTCGTGTTTTTTTTCGTGTACCAACGCCGCTGGAACCCCTTCTTTGGTAAGCGGTGGTTTTTTTATCCTATCCTAATGTTCAATATACCCACTTTTAGCGCCTTTGTTTCCTAACAATCTATCTATATATATATATATATATATATATCCTGCAACCTCCCTCACATCAGTTTTAATAACTGATCAGTTTACTTTATTTTTCCTTTCCGTTTTATTACTTCACAAAATTGCTTTCTACTATTTATAATTTTATTATTAATTGTGATGGTGCTTATGTTTCAATGACTATTTACAAATGAACCTACTTGTGATTTATGAACATTTTTCTTTAAATTCTTTCACTGTTTGGAATATACTGCTCAACACCTACAATGATAATTTTTCTAATTACTCACTCTAATTCACTCACAAATAAATTTATCCTTCTCCTTATGTCTAAAATAAAGACTAATTTATGGTCGTGGTCTTCTCTTCTTTCACACATTATTCGTAATTATTTACCCTAGGTACATGTCTCACAAATTTGATGGAATATTGTGTGCAGACATTACTATATCAATGAAATGGCAATGATGTCATATATCACATATTTTTTATACTTAATGTGGTGAATGAACTTGGTACTTGGAAGCATTTGTCATTTCATCTTGAATGAAGAAATTTTAATTGGAGATGATCACTGGTCTGCAGTAACCTAGGTAACATGGTATGTTGAGCAAATAATAGGAAAAAAGAAGTTAGATTTAATCCAGAGAGATATCTTCACTAACAATGAGAAACTATTTGATAGAGTATATCCTTTAAATAACAAAGGACATTCTTTAAAACTTTGCTTTCCAAGAAACAGCCATAACATGCTTGTAATTAAGAGAATGCTCTTTACAAGATGAAACAAAAAGAATAGACAAAGTAAACCAATTACTAATGAAGGAACGATGACAGATTTGAAAAGAGAAAAAGACTAATACATTTCATAAATGAAAGTGATGATTTTATATTCTCATAAGTTTTTATTCTTATTGTCATACTTTGAAGTTAGTAAAAGATATTTCAATAAACCTGGGTATAAGACCCACATTGTTTAATATATATATTGATGATAACCTTACCATATGGAAAAAATTAGTCAATCGATTATCTTTTTTAAATTTTATTTGGTATGTTAATATAGCATATATACATTTTCAGATTGCTGAGAACTTTGACATGCCATTCTTTGAAGTATCATGCAAGCAGAACATCAACATTGAAGAAGCCTTCCTCACTCTAGCTAGAAGGATACGAGAACAACGAGAACGGAGGGTGAGATACAACTTTATAATTTACAATAGTATATGAGAGGAAACACATGATTCTCTTCAGTTTATGATCATAAGGGATTCATTATTTTTTTTAGTTGTACCGATTAATGTTTTGAGGAAATTTTAATTTTTACCTCTCATTTTTTGCTTCAAGGTAACAAATTTCACACTATAACTCATGAAAGCAAAGGCAAAGGTTGAAACCTTTCACGATTAGATTGTGATACATTTTTCAGACAGCACACGCAACCTGTAATTACTGCTTACATAACTTTTTGTTTTAAACGAATAAATTGTATTCCATTTTAACTTAAAATCTGTTATGGAGATTGAAGCCTAATACATCCAGTGTAGTAATCATGCAATCTATAAAACAGTAAAGTTCAGATATAGGCTACTGCCTGGTGAAGAAAGACACTCTCTCTCTCTCTCTCTGTGTGTGTGTGTAGACGTGCACAAAATTGAAGGCACACAAAAAGACCAACACAATTACACAATATTTTGGGTAATCTCTTAGCCATGTAAAGAAGCAATTTATGAGGTCAACAAATGTACAAATACTAAACTTTAGTAAGTAAATGAGACAATATTTTGGTTTCCACCTAAGTTATGTAAGAAATACATTAACCACATTGTAGAGTTGAAGGTCGATATACACTAAACCTTACTACATGATTTCATCCTGGTCCTCCTGCTTCCAGTTTTGGGTAAGTGATGGGTTTGCTGTCCTTTAGCAATTGTATATTGTGAACCATTTCCTCAACTGCATGATAATAAATTTGTATAAATAGTTAATTTCACACTAATGTAATTGAATTTTGTTTATTTTCACCAAACATGTTTCACTTTATTCTCAGAAGCAGCCATTTTATCTGTTGAGTGTGTATACACGTAATTATTTGTTTCATGTCTATATTTTACACAATACAATTATGGTTACCGTACTTGCAATTTCCACTGTTTTACATTCGTCTGTTTGCACACATTATTCTCAGCATCAGCAGTTTTAACTGCATCCAACACTTCAGTTCATTTTTCTGTATATTTATTTTCACTCTCTGTGAACTGAATGTGTGCTATACTGTCTTCTATTAGACTTTACTTTCATGCGATTTATATAGTAATAAATAATAGTAACATCTGCATAGCTTTCCTATTTGTTCTCTTTATGCCAAATGAATTAGTCATATGGATCACAAATAGCTGTCAAAAATCTTATAAAAGTCTTGTTCATTAAACTAATGTAATATCACTAATCATTTTACAAATAGCATCAGTTTTTGTTCAATACACATAGTCCCATTTGAAAGTGAACAAGATTGTCAGTGTGGTAAATAAGGGCACAGTGTATGATGGCACGTGGGTTTTCAAAATTCCATAACATTTCAGATGTCATGCCTTATTGTTTTGTGGTTAATATTTAGAAAACAATGGCCTCTGAGAATTCTATCAAATCAGCAAAATAGGCCATATTAGCTATGGAGGCAGCCTTGAAATCTTCATCAGTAAAAATGCTTGACACAAAATGAAACTGTTAATAGATGGTAACAAGAATAACAATTTGAATTATATAGCTACTAAAAATTATACATATTTTTTACCAATCGTAAGAGAGTGTATCAAGTCAAAGGATTATTTGTTGTAAATATAACTTGATAATTGTAATAATGAATTTCAAATTTACTTTTAACTCTACATATATCTATAAAAATATTGATAGAGGAAGAACTCATAACTTACCAATTTGATGGAAGAATAGTGTTGATACACAAATAAGATAAAGGCACAAAACAGTAGATTTTACATTTTGTGCACGTCTTCATCTTTTTCTTGTATCAAAGTTGTCCTGTCATCACAGTTGGTTTCTTCCTCCATCCTTATTTCAATTTGCTATTACCTCTTTTTTGTTACTTTTGAATGTAGATGTTGAAGGATTTCGTGCTTTTTATGATAGCGTAGCATTTTTATATGAGCATGAATTGATTTATTAACCTACATTTACTTTATTTTTATTTAAATTTTTTATGAACTAGTTTGCGACTGTAGCTGAAAGGTTTATATAATGCCTTATATTGAATATAAGACAACAGGACAGAAATAATATTTGTTAGTGGAATAATGTTAAGGATATAGAAGTGGAAAGCATTTATACAGTGAATGGCTTTACATTCTATCCTTAGCAGTATCCCAAAATGGCTTATTTTAGACCTGTAACTTGATATTTTATTACACCTTATTTGCAAAAATATATTTTCTTAACATAGAATAAATTATTCAATCACAGGCCAGCCTGTTCGACAGTGGCGAGAAATCCGAGAGCTCCGAAGTGGATCTGACCAAGTCGAATCTGCCTCCCGGAGCTGAGTCGTGGCGGTGTGGCTGCTAGTGTGGTTCACTATTGATGGTGTGCATTTCAGAGAATGCACAAACATACCTCTTGAAAAATATTAGTTCTTTTTGTAAAATATCCAGCAGTATTCTCATAAGATTTTAAGACTGTTCTGTTTTAAGTATGTTTAATGTGACATTATGGTACACCCAAAAGATCTAAAATTTCTTGCGTGTCTGAAACCACTCATTGTCAAACCAAACACTGAAAGAGTACTCAAGAAGCGTGTTGATACAAATGTAAATTTTCTCTGATTCCTATTATGATAACTAGATTTTTTTTTTTTTTTTTTTTTTTTTTTTTTTTTTTTTTTTTTTTTTTTTTTACATTAACAAACAAATTTCCTGCATCACAGTTAAATAAGTTATAAATTTGCTGGTATTGTATGCATCTTCATTTCACCAGAGAATCATAACATTGCATATGATACAAGATTATTTTAACATTAATTTCTCTACAAGAGCGCAATTCACAAGACTGACAAAATGAACTACCCTACACTTGACCTTAGCTGAAAAGAGAAATGTGGTATAGTTACTGAAATAAATTGTGGCTGCAATTATTACTTCCACCAACAAGTCAGATCAACAATTGTTCATAAAAAATAAATTTTTACTACATGGTTACCTTATTTGTGCTGTCAAGCACTGAAGAATGAGTAAAGGAAGTATTTAATTACAGTTTTTTAACTTAACAAGCAGACCAAAGCATGCCTCACTAAGTATAATTGGAAGAAAGAGTGCCATTACTTTATAATTTGGCATTTCATTAAAATCTGAATTAAATATAAACAAAATTATTTAGCTGAAGTGTTCACAAATTTTTGTAAATACTTGGACAAGTGGTTTTATTAGAGCCACAAAAAAAAAAAAAAAAAAAAAAATCAGTTAATGTTTAAAGACTTTCTCACAATTATATCTAAATAAATCTATTCCAAAAGACTAGCAGAACAAATCAATTATTAAAACATGACATTTGGCGATCAATGTCCTGGCTAGTTTCCCTAGATAGTTTTAATAAAAAATTCCTTCAGCCATGAACTCCACTGTATTAAAACAAAACTACTACAGCCCAGATTTGGTAACACATAGCAATTTGAAAACAGCAGGCCACCTGGATTACAGTTTATTGGCACGTGTGTTCTGTCCTCATTTCAGTTATGATTGGAGACTGAGATCTGGTTGGCTGCTCTGGATATGTATTCTAATAATGTTTTTTTTTTTAAATTCCTTTCCTAACTAAATAAAAAACTGACTTCTTCAGAGACTTGAATTTGTCTCTATTTCAGTGACAGTTCACTTTGTGTTAATTTAATATGCTACAACGTTCTGCAATCTGGACTCTGCACTGAGCATGTTATCAGATGGGATTGCCAGTTAGGTTAAATCATAAGAGATCAAAATTGTAAGCAAGCCACGAGATCATATGACATTACCATTCATTGCTTTTTTTTTATGAGGGTAGAATGCAGTAGAAAATTTTCTATTTGAAATTGCAAGGAAAAGAGACTATGATGGTGACCTAGGGAGTACTAGAAAGTGTGAAAGTAGCAGAGTGGACCAAACTGTAGTGTAAGAAAGAAATGGAAGGGTGGAAAGACAGAGGAAGTTAGAGGGGCCTGTTTTTTCAAACATACCTGGCCAATGACTGGAAACTGTCCAAGCTCATGAGTATCACCATCTCTCCATTTAACTATATTGCACATGTACTGGATCATGAAGAGGATGGTTTAAAAACTGGTCTGAAACTACAATTAATCTCCTAACTGTAGCTACACAAAGCAGTGACTTGTGCATAAATATTCAGCACAAATTATGCACCAGAATTAAACTGCTTACTTATAGCACAATTTACGTATGTGAAAAAGAATAGCTGATAAAAAATAAAATTATAAAAATTTAATATACAAAGTATTTTTGCACTCTGTGTAGAGATTAGTCATTTGTTTTGCAATGAATTTGATTTATGTTTCTTATTTTTAGTAGTTTGGCCAACAGAAGATAAACATTAATATACGTTAAAGGGTAAATACTAAGCAGTTTATAGCCCTTCTGTGTGAAAATAATTCAGTAAGCACATGGAAACATTCAAACAAACAAAATGAAAACCATGCATGATAGAAACATAACAAACTTAATAATAAAAATGCAAGCCCCCAACTTATCTATAATAAAACAAATTAATTCTAAATGTTGATTAATTATAATTTACCATAATTGTATGAAAATGCCTTTTATTACTAAGTGTACAAATAATTTCATAAATGACAGTTGTATTGCAAAGCAGAAAGTATTAAAAGTGTTCATTTAGTTTACTTCTTTTAACATCCAGGATTTGATTCCTTAAATGTTTTATTTTGAATTCAATGTTCGTGAGATAAAAACAGTTTTCAATAAAGGTTTCTGAATTGTACTGATGTAGAACACAGTATGTATAAAGCTCAGACTTGTGATACATTTTTAATATGAAGTGAACTGTGGAGCCTGCTGCATATGGGCAACAGGATTTAGACTAATGCAGGATCACAACTTTTCTTAATGAAATACTTGCTAACGCAAAAATCTAAAGCTGGTCTTTAGTAATATTTAATGTTATGCTTCTGGAAAATGAAATGCATTGAACTAAGTAATCTAATGTTTTATTTTAAAATATCTTAAACATAATTAAGAATTAATTACATGTAGTTACCACTTTTAAAAGAAATATGATGTTTAATGAAAGGAATGGAAATCTCTAAATTGTATATACTTATATGAAAAAAAAACCATGTTTATTAGTAGTAACTATTCGGTAACACCATTTTGGTGTCATTGAAATATTTAGAAACAATGAATTTGTATTGCTCAAATTAATGGCTATTTGTGGATGTAAATTATAAAAATACACTTCATTTCTCCATCTTCATAAACAGTGATTTGGTACTACACCTCTGTGTGTCATGCCAACAAATATGTTGATATCCTAAGTTGAAATTTTACATGCAGGATATTATCCATTCCATAAATTAAAAATGAAGAAATTAATTGCCAAACAGTTTATTTTTTAAATATCTAAGAAGAAACCAGTAAACATAATTATTTGAAGATGGAGGAATGAATTGCTTGTAATATGAAATTCTTGAAACATTTTGTTTGCCTTAAAAATTTATTTGACATTGCTAAACATTTAATGTGGGACCAGCATAGTTACAATAATCTATTTGCAGGATGAAAAATTTCAATATAGCGACTTTGCATCACTGTGAAAGTGTACCAGCACATCGAAGTATATAAGAGTGCAGTGTTAACGGTGATTTTTTTCTGTGATTTGTGTAATGTATTGTTAACGTATAAGTTAATGCACAGCTTCTGAGGAAGACTGGAAAATTTCTTTCATATAACAAAGCATTAAATGCTTAGTTGCAAGTGATGTATATTGGTGCACCAAAGCTGCTGATTTTATGTAATCAGTATTTATGCATAACTAATTATATTAAACATATATTGTTTGTGTTGTAAAGCTACAATAATAATATATAAATTGTTTTAAATAGAGTATTATAATCATTTCAGGAAGGATATGTACAGACTGACAGTATTACATTACTGTTCATTTATTATGAAAGAAAACTGTATATTCCTCATTTGATTTTATTGTTATGAAAATGAGAAAAAAAATGGAAAAAATTGCTTAGCACATCTGTGATTCTATTAGATAACAATGAGTGTCTCAGTAAATATAATGGCGCGTCTTAATAACTTTTTTGGAGTTGTTATTTGGTATATCTTACCTCTCCTGAAATATATTTTCCTGTTTCCTTAATCGTTGTTGGACATAAGTTCATACGCGTCGTTTCTCCTTCACTGTCCTCAGATGTGTGGTTTATTTTATTGATTTATTAGTTTATTTGATGTGTCTGAAGATTTTTGTTTTTCAGAGTTTCTGGTTTTCATTGGTGCTTCATATGCTAAAGGAAACTGTGGAAAACTCCAGATCTCACTTTATCATGTTAATACCCCCATGCCCTTCCTTTTAAAGCTTCAAGCTGAGTAAATGTCTTCAGCAAAGATTCATAAGATGAATAAATTCAGTACTATAACCACAATTACTTGAAATTCTAAATTTCTCGACTCTGCAAAATTTTATTACATGTGTTTCAGCATCAACAATAATTATTAAGACACTTTAATCTTCTTCTACACCTACAAAGAATATGCCTAGTGATAAGTTCCAATTTCAGGAGCTATTCCCATTTCTTCTTTGCTCTACCTGATTGTGAACGTATTCTCTGACCCTGTTAGAAACCTGATAGATTTTCATTAGTCATTACTAACACATGTTATTAATAAGTTATGTAACACTTGGAAATGGAAATTTTTGTTCACTGTAAACTTTTACCAACTGACAGAATAATAATTTGTATAAATTTCAAAATATCTCTTAAAAATATCAATTTAATCAAATTACATTATAGATTGCAATGGGGCTCAGTTCCAGTGGGAATTTTGCTATACACAATCAATGCACTATATGCATGTTTACATTAAATTATTTCATTGTTTGAGGTAATTGTTACATTTTTTTCACAGCATAAAAAAGACTATTAGGCTTATACAGCCTATGATTTTTTTATAAATCCATGTATATTTTTTGATCAAACCCAGGGGCGTAGCTACTATGGGGCTAGGCGGTGCAGTGCACCGGCCCCTACGCTCAGGGGGCCCCCAAGCGCGGTTGAGAGGGCCCACGAGGCTTCATGGGCAAACTGGCGACCTTTTTTTTTTAGCTCTACAGTCGTCTAAGGGGGCCCCTGAGACACAGGAAGCCCCTCACTAAGGGTCCTCACTGCTCAGGGGGCCCCCAACCACTGCTCAGGGGCCCCTATGCACAACTTAAGGGTCCCCATCCTCAGCTCAGGGGGCCCCTACCAGCAACAAAAAACAAAAAAGGTCGTCCATCTGGCCTGAGGGCCCAAAATAAATGTTTTGCACCGGGGCCCTTGTTGACCTAACTACGCCACTGATCAAACCTTATGTTTGTGGTCACTTTATTGATTGATTATTCTCTTCAACAATGAACCTCATTCCCTAATGTTTCTTGTCCATTTTTGAACCCATACAATCCCTGTCCACTCTCAAACTTAAACCAGTCCTGGCAGTTTGCCTAATACTTCTATTGTGTAGGCATGATATTTTTCTTGTGCTTATGAAAGCCTTACAATCCAAAGTTTCATTTATTTATTGATGTCTATATTAATTCATGACACTTCCTTACCTTTTCTTCCTATATCCTGATTTTTATCATAATCTATGTTATGTAAGGTTATGATCAAGTGAAGTCAAAGTAGTCTCTCGCAGAATGAAGAAACAGGATGGTGGGTCAAAATTTAGAACATAAAGGATTTATTTGTTGTCAGAGGAAATAGTTGAAGCCATAGACTGTAGAGGAAGACAAGAATTAGAAAATATGAAACAGATAATAGTAGATTCACAAAAGAAGGATAGCAAAATGAACCACCACTTACCTTAGATGATGGTTTCGTGGGGTGAACACACAAAAACAGGAAAAACAACGAAAATTTCGGGACTTGTCCCTTCGTAAACAGGAGAACATTATGGAGGGAGGGTGATGTGGGAGTCCATCTCACAAAATAATAACAATATTTAATTAAACTGCGATGGAGCGCATGCTCCAGTGGCAATATCCCTAGACACCCATCTTCCCTCTTTCCTGCACCGACCTACATTTTCCCTATGCAAATTTTAGCTTTAAACCTTTTTGGTAAATTGTTCATCATTTCTCTTGGTAACTTATTCCAATCCCTGGCACCCGATAATGAGTATTTTGAGATAGGAAGAGATGGAGTCCAGAGAATGATGACATGGTGAAAAAAAAAAAAGTTTGTGTATTTGGTAAATTTTTGGGCAGAATGTTGGGAACCAACTCAGCCTTTACCTAAGTTATTATAGGTAATAACTTAAAAATTGTAATCACTACAGCTGGTACGCCAGACCAAAGATTTGAACCTGGGCTCTTTGTACTTCACAGAATCCATCATGGCAGAGTTTTAAAATGTACAGCTGAACTGGTAGATGTGACAGAATTATATTGAATAATAAAACTTAGACCACAATCTGAAGGAGATAAGCCCAAGTGACAGAAATAGGATGACAAGTTTCCTTTCTCCATGAACCACAGTTTACTGTGGAAAATGAACCACGGAATGACCACAGGATACTTCGCATTCATAAAACAAGCTTTGACAGAAATGCAGGTTGCATTATACGCACTTAATAAATCCAGACAATTCTAGGAATAAACTGGTGACCTCCAAGTTTCAAAGCAGGCATCTTGACAACCCACTATTAGATAGTTAACAAAAAATGAAATTTCTGTGATCAGGATTACATTATGTAATTTAAGCAGCTGAAAATTAAAGCTTGAAGTTAAAGAAAATTATAACAGGGTTAAAACAGACTATAAATATAAGTTATTTCAGCCATAAACATGTGGGTACCAAATTAATAAGGTGAAGGATTATACTTGAGTAACGAGCTTTGCTTTCTGTAAATCATATGAACACCAAAACAAAATTTAGAATCTTTATATTCTGTTGATAAGACTTACAAAACTAATACATAGTGTATGTAATATCATATATGAATGTCATTTAATCTTCACTAATAGATTTGCAGCAAAAAGCTTGTTCATGTCTACGCAAGAAAAAACATAGATTTGTACTACAATTAATAGGCTTCAGATATAAACACAAAAAAGTACCAATATAATTCTTTTATAAATGAATTTAAACAAGAAACAAAATACCACTGCTTCTTACTTTTTCATAAAGAAATATATCATATTTCAAAATTAAAAATATACTAAAAATCTTGTTTGGATGAACTTAATATTACTCAGTCATGTGGAAAGAATAATGAACCCAGTTTTATATCATATAATATGATGTAACAAAAATAAAACACCAGAAATATGTGCCCAGGTACATAACAAAATGATACACAAAATATAAGCTAACAAATCAACACACAGGATGAAAGGTGAGATCACACATCATAAAATAATATACATTCTAGAAATCTGTTAATAGATTATTTTAAAAAATTGTGTAATGCCAGAGACAACTGGTTGTGGTGAAAAAATTTTAAAACAGTTCTAGCAACTCAAAAATTTATAAAATGGTTTTTCACAATTTCTTGCTTGCCAGCTTCATTCAAACATCACAAATAATCCATCAACAAAGAATTCATATTTCAAATCCCAGAACGGATGATTTTAAACAGCATTATAAAAATCTAACCAATTTTTCACTTTGAAAGGAAATGTATGCAGAAAAGAAGTAAGGAGTATACTTCATAAAGTAATCAAAATACAAATAATTTTTTTTATCGAAACTGTCACACACATCTATAATAAAAAATATCCTAAATATTCACACAAGGGCTACAATCACAGATTATGAAACAGTCAGAACTACAAAAAAAAAAAGTGGCTAGAATAATGGTAGGGCCAATATGGTGCTCAAGGAAGCAATTTAAGCTGGAGAATTTTAGTAGAAGACTTATAGTAATTCTTTTCTTCCATACAAAAAAATAAATACTTCAGAAATCAGGAACACTAAAGATACAATTTAGTGAAGTGGTACCCCTTCCTGTCTCTCATTTATTATTCCCTTCGGGAAATGTATAATTCTGAAGAAATTTTTTTTGACCACCACAGCCTGACTTAGAGTTTCATGCCTGAAAATATTAATTAACTTGTCTGTACACTGCTGTCAGAATTTGAAACTATAACAATCTCGGTGCACAAAATTTTGTGCTTTCAACTAATTGGCTGCCTTTGTGCTGGGTTACAATGCGAATACATTTAAATCATGTCTCTTAAGCAAATTCAGAATATTGAGGAAATAAATAATGAAAGTTACATAAAAGTACATGTAAGTTGAAAAAATGAATACAAATGTAACAATAGTTTTTCCAGAATCTAAAGTGCATTATCACAAAAAACACAACTTAAAATTAATTTTTCCAATCACAAACATTTAACAGTAACACAGAAAACTTGATTACTGTTGTTATGAAGTATTAGGCTTATTCGATGTTTTTCTTTTGTATCAAGTGTAATTTCTGGTTGGAGCATATCTTTTGAGATTAAGAACAGATTAACACTTTCAGCTCTGGTGACTGGTTATATATAATCACAAGAAACACTGCAGATTTAAGCCAAGTCCTAAGCTTCCAAACTGTGAAAACCCCATCAAAATCTTCTTCATTGTTTTTGATTGATGCCACAAGAATCGCACACAGAATACAGCCCACTTCTGATTTATATTTAAGTAAAGAAAAGATTTAGAATGTTTAAAGATTTTTTTTTAAAAAAAGAAGGGAAAAATATAGTAAATCAGTTTTCTAGTGATACATTGTCACTGAAGGTTGAGGCCAGTAGATGTCTAGGGTCAATGTAATGTTGGTAAGCTAGGTCTAATGTAGACGGATCAGAAGAGGTGGTAATTTCTGGAAATACACTGATATCTGTTACCATGAAGCAACTGCTGAGGATATTTGAGAGAACTATTACTGCTCAGCATACATTCATGTTATTGATTTCTGGAAAAGCTCTTGTAAATGAATGAAACAAAGTAACATTAGAAACTGGTTGTTGCTAACCCAATGCTGACAATGAGGCTAACAACAAGCCAGAGACTATAAACTGGCGAGTCATGCATATTAAGAACTATATCTGAACGAACAGTTACCAAATGCAGCATTCTTGAGTATGTCATGATTAATAATTCCACAGTGGTTTTTTTAAATCATAAGTTCAGTAGCACTTTGTAAAGAATATAAAAAGTTTTTTATTGCGGGGGGAAAAATGTTTCATTTCCATCACAGTAATATGGAACATTCTCAAATCTGTAGTACAGACTATACTTTTCTCTTGCATTAATCTAAATAGTGTGAGTGAAATATAAATTCTTCTGTAAAGATGAAGTGATAATATTTAACTACTCCTGTCTACAACATTAGGTGTACAAGAAAAGAAAAGTGTATCAACACCAAGAATCCCTCTCTGAAATTTTTTCCGACTTGAGCATAGATGGAATATCATATAAATTTTCACAGGAAGTTGCTCCTCATCATTCTGTACAAACAGAAGTAATTTTCTCCATATATTAATTTATAATTAAAAATAGAATAATAATTATTACCATTTATGGCCAACAGCAAGAAAATTTCAGCCCCTGCCCGGAAATGTGAAAAATAAAAAATGACCGTAAAACTGAAAAATTACTGTAGGGAGACACAATCTACATACCAAGAATTATAGTATTCAGCATTACAGACTTTATTTTAGTACTGTTGCAGTACATCATTCCTCTCCTTGTGAGTCAAATAAGTGCACACAAGGATAAAAAACCATAGTAAATAGTCTCTGACATGATAATTATAATAAATTATTAATCTAAAATTATTCACTATAAGAAATACACAAATCAGCAAATGAAAGGAAATACCTCATTCATTCAAGAGAGAGCATTCATGCAATTTTACATCTTATTGATTTCTCTTCATTTCACAACAAAACTCAAGAAGTCCAATAAATGATAGAGAAGAATTCCTAAAAATACTAAATAATTACTTCGAGCAATCGTGGAATAAAACCTCACATTTATTCACAAATAATTATATTTCTCAGGCAAAATACACCTGTTTCATATTTACATCTACATATGGTAAGCACTCTTAATGGACACTTTATATAATATTTATCTCTGGCGCTAAAGACGTAAACTGTTGATGATAAAAACTGGGACACTAATAGATTGACTCAATCCTTCACCTTGAAATCTTTTTTGCAGGATGTCAGACAGCCAGCTCTATTCTTCACGACTAGATGATTGTAACAGTCTGCACCTGGAGAACGTAAGCATATTAAAATAGTTTCCCATTTGAAGATTAATCTCTATGCTAATGGATGTTAAAACTAATACTATTTTTGGTTACATTAATCATCAAATGTACGTACTTCAAGTAACCCACATCAGTCTTTTCACAGAACTAGGACTCAACAATAAGCCACAAATCTTCAGGAACTTGTTAATAATTTTTTTAAAATTGAGAACAGTGTACAATACTTATGCTGGATTTAATGAAATCTCTATTTTTCTTAATTATAATTGGTGTATATGTTTAATTGCAACCAGAGGGGATAAAATGAAAGAGAAAGGGAGAATTGCAGTTATTACAGCCCAGCAATCATCCAATATTTCCTAAAACCAGACATATTATCATTCTTGATACATCATTATTCCCAGCCCTTTAATATATCAACCACATGCTACATTTAATGCTATCATAAAATAAAATTCCTATTGTGAAAAATTGTTCCTATCACTGCAAAAATTATGACATTCCCATGGTTCTTTCCCTTTCAACACATCACACTATACACACCCGGTAACCACTACCTTCACCAACTCCACTATTTTTCTTTTTGTTCTGATCAGAGCTTTAAAACTGATAATTTCACAAGGTCATCAATGAAGAAACCATTGTAGCATTTGCTTTGAATTAATTTGGGAAACCATGGAAAGCCAAAATCTGGATCATGGATCAAATCCACAGCCTTCAAACTAACTACCACTAAAGAGAGCTCTGATGCCATACAGTATGCCACTCACGAAACATATACTTTTGTTATTTGTAACTGGACGAAAGGCAACACACAAACAATTTCTTCAACAACTTGCTGCAACATATAAAAACAATAACTTGCATTCCAGTTTCATACAGTTCTTGTTATCAGCAGTTCCTAGTAGATGTACAGATACTTACAGGGAACCGTACAATCACTAAGTTTTAACCTGAGACAATCCTCATGCTGATTCTTCTCTCACTCTTTTTTCCTTACCCCCAATAACATAGGTTTCCACTGTTATCTTTACTTTCTTCCATCACAACAGAAACCAGTGTTAATTACAGTTCAATTTTCTTTTTTTAATTTTATATACAAAAAATTACTTTACAGTCAATAGAGTTCATTGTAGTATAGTATTGATTAATTTTTTGTTTGAATAGAATAGAAGGGAAGGCAATAGATAATGCCTCGTCACTAACAAATGAGAGTTTATGCAGTTCAATTTGCAATTTTCTTTGTAACATGCTGTCTACTGAAAGGGGAAAGGATTTTCGCTGTGAACACTAGTTATAAAAGAATTGTGAGTGCTATACTGAAGGAATGCAGTCAAGTCCAGTCCCTCATTACAAAGTGCTGTTTACAATTTTATATCCATCTTGCAGACTAGAGGTACTGTTCTGAACACACCGTGTAATGGATGACCTAGGACAGTAATACCAGCACTTGGTTTAATGAGTTGTAATTTAATGGCAATAATCTTAATTACTTGACTTCAATTCAATAACTTATACCATGAATCAGTGTACATATGCACAACTTTACTTCCAGCATGACTGAAGTTCAGACAGAATTTGAGTGACTGGACAACATACCACGATTGAATTCCCACTACAGTCTTCTGATTTAGACCAAGTAGATTAGTTCCTTTCGGGTGTGGTTAAAGATAGTGTGTGCAAGGAAACCACCAGCTGATTATTTAAACTTAGGACGCCTTCAAGAATCTGGGTAGAGTCATTCAGCTGGGTATGTATGAATCCTATAGGCTATTAATGAAGAAAGAAAACATTGTGAACATAAATAAGAGGAGAAAAATTTCATTTACTGAACTACAAGTATATTACCTACTCAGAAACGAATTAAACATGACCTGTATCAATTTGACATTGCATTGAAAAATATAAAACTAATTTAGTCTGTCCTGTATATCTTTTAGTATACTCTAACCCACCTGATTGTTCATGAATGTTCACTGCCGTACTGTACCATGGAGGAACGAGGAACCAAGGTTCAAATCTCATGTATGACAAACCTTTTGTCACAATTACAGGCCCTGAGGAACAATAGGAAAAGTTCCATGAAGAATAAGAAGATATGGACCTATTATCTTCAAAGTTTGAATCCATCTCCTATCCTTTCTCTTTCATTGTTTTTCCTCATTTGACTCATATTTCTTTCCACTCATTAAACCACCATTAAATAATTATTGGTCAGGTGCTCCCTGAATCTCAATCTGTACTTTTAAAGGATTTAAGAGCAAAAATTAGATAACTGTGCTGTGCTGTGTGTGTGTGTGTGTGTGTGTGTGTGCATAACACGTGTACCCTCTCACTGTTGTTACATTGTTTACATTATATTATTTGTGAGTAACATTTTCTTTCCTGTTTTATATGAGCAAGCAGGATGGACATTGTGCTGCTTTCGTATGGCTTTACGCCTAGCCGAAATCATCAGAGGAAGAAAAGGAATGGGAAGGAATTCAGCTATTGCCTTATGAAGGGACCGTTTCCGCTTTCACCTGGAGTGATTTAAGGAAACTGTTGAAAACCGAAATCTGAATGACCAGAGGGAGATACGAAGCTGCATCCTGTCCAATATGAAGCCACACTCCAGTAGCTGAACTACTTTCAGCATTTCCATCAAGGCAGTCAAACTATGCAACCTCCATCACCAAAACAATGCAATAAGGCAGGATTTCTCAAGCTCATAGCTCCACATATCACTATGAAATTTCTCAAACAGTGGCGACCCCCCTTAAAAAAACTGTTGTTAATTTTTAAAAAATTATAAGGATTTTTGTCTAAAAAAAATAATACAGTCGCAAAGAGCAAAATGTTATTAATTAATTTGATGGATGGAATTGTTTGTCGTCAGATGTTGAGCTGATTTTAGGAGCAATTTTGCTCATTTTCAATCATAGTTCACCATGTTGTGTGTTGCACTCTAGAAACCCAGTCGACCACCATAACGTAAATCTTTTCACGACTCCCCTACATTCAATTGGCAATTTCAAACAAGCAGAAAGGAAATAAAACCATCATAGCTGATGGATGAAAAGCTGCAATAAGATTAAATATGATGTGCACATCTGGGGTGGCATCTGCAATGTTGGGAGCCAGAATCACTGTTCTTATCTCAAGTCTGGGCTACTTTGGATCACGGGAAACAACTGGTTTACTGGTTCCCCTTTTTTCCTTCTCTCAGAATTTTTTCATTGTTTTACTTTCTTCTGTCCAGGTGGTCATGGCCTTTGTAAGTTGTTCCTGTAAACCCTTGAATTCATCAATTTTAGTTTGAAACGCTATTGGATTCCGTAACTCATCTGGATGGATCCCAATTTTTTCCGTACCTTTCCTCGTCTCCGCAATCCATTTTGTTATCACCTTTAATATAGTGATGTATTTGAATATATATATTTAACCTGCTTTCACTCATTATCATTAGGTTTCCATAAAATTTCAGAATTCTCTTGCATCTGTAATTTTCTCTGCAGACCTATAAAGATCTTCATTTTTCCTCTTCCACTAGATACCGTCTTTTCTCTTCACTGGTCCTTGGGATTTCCTCAGGATTTTACTACCTTTATTATTTTACTGCTCAATCTCCTTTTTCTTATTCCATACCATGAATTCTGAGCTGAAGATTGCCTCTGTCTTGACAACTGTTGTATAATGTCTGGTCTTTACTTTATACGAGATCATTTTCTTCTTGTATCTGGTCCATCTTTCTTGCTCTTGCTTATTTGCTTCCTTACCAAGCCTATTGGGTTGGTTCCATTCATCCAGATATTTAAATTTGTCTATTCTCTTGTCCACATTTAGTTTTTAAATACTTTTCACTATTTTGTTTGTATTCTATTTACACTGATTTTCCATATGACACAATTAGTATTGCTTTTCAGCAATCTCATGGAATTTTTCACCCATTTTTGAGCTTGTTTATTTTCTGGTAGTAATGCGAGATCAGCAGCAAAAGTGAGTCATTTCACCTTTAGACTCTGCTTGCTTGGGCCTAAATGTACCCCTCCTCTTCTTTCACTGTATTTTTCCATGTTCTCATTATGTTTTCCAACAAGATGTTAAATAACATGGGAAACAGACTGGGATCATTAATAACAAAGGATTGTAGAATATTCCCTCTATCTTTTGTGAAACCATAATTTCTTTAACAGTCCAAAACATATTGAAAAGGTTGGTAGAATTTTGAATTCGCGGTGTTACAATAGTCTAGGAATTAAATATATCTTTATTATTATTTATCTTATGGAAATGGATGTCATAGTTAGAGAAGAGAAAATTGTACAAGTGAAATCAAATATGTCACATACAACATTTTGTCTTCAGAAGTGTTTTCTCTGCATTTTAAAGGTAAAATCACATTTTCTTTTTTCTGGAAAAGGGGGAGGGGGGCTACTTCAGTGACTAATAAACAAGAATTAATACCCGGTAGATTATTCTACTTCTAGCTCGTCTACCCTTCAATAATATTGTTGTACAAATCATATAAGGCTAGCAGTAGTAAACACATTTCTCAAATGTTAACAGTGATATAAAACACAAGCACCCTTAAGCACACATATCTGTAGAGATCTGAAAATAATAGGAACTCACCAATTATCATGAGCTATCTTCACCTTTAAGCCCATATACATCCTCATGTTTGAAGGATCTCATCTCTGAATTATCTATTGACACCTAGAAAATGATAACAAAAGAAAAACTTACTAGAGGCATTAATGCAACTCCGCTTGGCACAGCATACAAAAGTAACTGATCAAAATCTGAAATACATCTCTTGCAATGTAAGTCAATGTAAGTGAGAAACATAACAAAGGATATTTAATAAAAGTTTATTTCAGATATAGCCAGTTCTACGTATAAAATTGATACAATAAGTATTCCATGAAACACAAAATTGTTTAAAAATGTTTAGCAGATCAAATCTAACACTGTTCATAATTAGATAATGGAAACAAAGAATCTGCCGCGAGGCACTGTTCATAATTAGCATGAAAATTTCTGATTACTGAAAACCAATAAAAATTCATATAACATTATACTTTTTTCTTTCTTTTCTGCTTATTCAACCTACCGGTGGTTTAATAGTAAATAATTTTTTTGGCAGTAGTCTTCTATATTCATTATAATGTCATTTTTATTTTGAATCAGTTCACATTTCTCTTGGTAAAATACTACATATAAAATGACAATTCCAGCTTCTCACTTAGTTTGTTTCACATTGCAATGTGAGTGATGGCAACTGAGACATTATGTATATATTACTCACACACATGCATATAATAAAAAGAATGTAGTGAAAGTTTAAACAAACAAAAAATTATAATATTTATATGGAAGAGAATGATAAATTCACCCAACACTCATCAAAGTTAAAGGGAGGAGGGCAGCAATAAAATATAACACAACACAATATTTCGGGCAAAACCCTTTGTCAAGAACATAGAAATATGTGGCTGTCCATATGCAAGCACCTGCGGTCAACACAGCAACACAAAAAATTATAATAGTAACAGATAAGTGCTCCCTTTCAGTTCAAAAACACTGATCCTGTTGTTATGAAATAGTTCTGGTTAAGTTAGTTAGTTAAGTTAACACCAAGTGTAGTTGGTGATAGGAAACACTCTGGCGTAGCATCTGAGAGGACATGGGTTCAAATCCCCATCTGGCCATCCAGACTTAAGTTTACCATGGCAGAATGGTTTCTTCAAAAGACCACAGATGAATTTCTTCTTTTTCCTGCCCTCGCTCCCATCCTATTGCACCTCTAATGACTTGAAATGAATGAGGTGTAAAGCTATAAGCAGTGTCTTTATGCATGCTGTGATGGCTGCCTTGACATCCTCAATAGAGTCAAAATATGTTTGCCTTCGTGGACATTCTGTATATAAAAAAGAGGTGGCAGATCCAGTAAATTGATAACCAAAGTTATATCCAACTACTCCCTCCCCCCCAAAAAAGTGGAACAAATTTAGTGATAACTCCTATCACATTTAAAACTGTTTTAAAATCACTTCTCTTGCTTTGTACGACTGTAGTTTTCTCACCATTGTATAGATAAAATTGTTCAGGTAACTAAATAAGTGAGTCCATTTCCCTCATTTGTTCAACATTTTCCTCAGTTTTTGACATGGAAGGATTTGTTCATGGCTCCATTCCTTTCAAATAGTTCACAACCATTATGAAATCACTAGAACTACCTACAGCATTCTGAGTTACTGAAGCATTGCCATACACTAATGACAACATTTAACCTTTTCCTTTAACACATGTATATAAAAGAAGCAAAAGAAAAAACTTTGGATGAATTTACAGTAAAGTTGAATGAAAGCTACAAACAAAATAAGAAAATATTTTACGAGATGGTTACGTTTAAAACAAAATAAACCCTAAATTTATGCTGATCAAAAAATAAATGTATTGGGAGAAGTGCAAAGAGGAAAGAAGGAATGTTGTGAAAACATGGAAAGAGCACTTCAAAGACTTGCTTATAGGAAATACTGAAAGAATGGAAGAAAGTACCAAAGACCAGAGGAGTGATAGCTTTAGAAAATGAAATTGAAGAATATAACAAGCTGGAACCAGAGAGCAATGAAAAACTACAAAATGGGAAATTACCTGAAATAGCCGAACTTAGATTGGAAATAATTAAAGCAGCTGAGGCACTGAGAATACAGTGATTTTATAGAGTTAAACGGCCAATTTAGACCACTACTGAATACTCCTGGTACAATTCAATATTAGAACCTGTAAGCTAAATATAATTCAAGTTTACCACAATCTTCGGCAGCAGATGAAGAGATCAAAACATTTCATGAATCTCTAGCCAAAAAAAGAAATTAATTCCAAAGCTGGAAAAAAGAGTTTTGCAAAATGAAAGTACTAGGCTGTTTTGGTTTGGGCAAAAGAAATAAGTGTGGCGATCGACTGATCTGGTTCAGTCAAGAAAATAAATTTGTCATCACTAATACCTGGTTTTCAACACTATCCACAAAACTTTCTATCTGAATCTCCCTTGGATGTTCATCCTGCAGTCAGATAGACTACTCTTTAAATGGTTCAAGATGGTGGTCATCAATCAAAAACATCAAGACATTTCCAGGGTGAGAACTGTGTGCAGGCAGATCATGTAAACAAGGAATGAGAGTAGATTGAAAGAGGAGGAGTAAGGCAAAGAAGTGTATAGCAAGCTACCTTTCTTGTTTAAAGTAGTTTTAGACAAAGTTATTACTCAAGTTCAAGGAAACAGAAACACAGTAGATGCGGATGACGTGATGGTCAAACTGGCTCGTCAAAAGAAGTTGAAACAAAACAGTATCCTTTGGAGTCATATTAAATGCTTACAATTTGAAAAACAAGAGGGTGTTAAGCTAAGACAATGAAAGATACTATAAACCTGTGCACAGGGATACGAAAAGAGTGTATGAGAACTCAGCTGCAGTTTAGAGTGTAGAGTCGGTTGTTCACAGAAGTGCGTGAACGTGCGAATATTGTTGGATAGATGGCAATGAATGACTACGCCAAGTGAAAACTATCACATGTGTGGGTTTTATTTATTACGACATACAGAATACCGTGAGTGATTTGGAAAATGAAGTATATTCATCCATAAAGAATCATATGGACTGTTTTATGAGAACTTTGTTGGACTGAACTAACAAAAACTTACAGTATCAATATATTTTGGTATATGTTATTTTCCACTTTAAGAATCTGCAGTATTTTAGAATACAAGGTCTTGATACCTAGTTTTAATTTTGGTTGGGGACCAACTGGTGTATCTCCGTGTGAGAAATAAACCAATTTGTGAAGAGTGTTGCTAATTCCATACTTTAATATATTTAATTTGGTAACCTTTTTCCTCACACTATCAGAAACCGATGTGATACCACATACAAAAAGAGCAATTAAAAAAGACTAATTAAGACAATTCTTAATAAAGTCAATATCTGTCAAGCAGATTCTGTCAATACAAGATGGAGACACACAATGGTATCAAACTGGAATTCTGTTATTTGGGAATAAAGTAACCACCAAAGAAAATATGGTAGAAGAAATCAGACAGGGGAAAAAAAAATATTGGAAATTTTATCACCCGATTAACGATATTATCTGAAAGTGGAACACAAAGAAAGAAACCAAAATATTGCTTTACAAAGTGTACTACCAACCAATATTGAAATATTTCACTGAAACCTAGATATATACAGCTAAATTATACTTTTCAGTTTACAGTGACAGCAAAACTAACTCTGTGCATTCCTATCCTGAATAGCATGAGCGAACAAAGAATTCGTGCAAGCATCAGTATGACACTTAATTTTTCTAATCTCATCCTTTCTGTCATCACCACCAAAATAGGCTGGTGACAAAATATTTCATAGCACTCATAAATGAAAGGAGTTGCTCATGTGTTTGTTATTGTATTCGTATGAAACCTACGTCATCTGTCTGCCAGGCGATCACAGCCTGATCTACATAACAATTCTGCCACAGTTCCGTAAGGACTGTGAAAAGCAGTCAAGAATTGAACACAGCTGTTCTCTCTGCTTTTTCTATACTGTCAATCAATCCCTTGTGATACGAATCCCATAAAGCACAACAGTAGTCAAAATGTGGATATATCAGAGTTTTCAAGTTATCTCCAATGCACATGAATTATAAATCTTCAAAATTCAACAAATGAATCACAGACTACAACTAGCTCTACCTATGACTGAAGCTATGTGCTGGTCGCATTTCGTGTTGCTTTGTACTGTTACACCCAAATACTGCAGGGACTCAACCATGTCAATAACTGAACTATTTACTTTGTACTTCTAAGCAAATGGATTCATTTTGATAGTTATGCACATTGCCTTGATATTTTGCAATTTAATGTAAACTGCCATTGATCGCACCATTCCACACTAATGTCCAGATTGTGTTCAATTTTTAAGCAATTGGGTGAATTCCTTATTCCCTCTAGATGACCGCATCATCAGCGAATAACCTTAAGACTGTTATTAATGTTAATAAATAAACTCTGCCTCATTTTCAACCATAGCTGTCACTCAGTAACTCTTTGTTTACATGCTGTCACGGAAACAGTGGAAGACAAAAGCTGACCCAGAGTGATGATGTCATCCACTCTTTTGCTCATTACAGAGGCAAAGCTGTTTCAGCATTTTGATAGCCGGGTTCAAGGCCACACTGAGTTGGTAACCAGTGTCCCTGTTAACTAAAGAATCAGCTATTCTGATTTCACCAGCTTCTATTATATTGCTGTCCCAAAAATCTCTGACCCGTGCTAAAATTCTAGTTTCTTCAAAACTAAATATATGTCCTCCTTGGACACTTTGTTTGGCCACAATTGATTTCTCCTCTTGCCCACATGAACATTTATTGCGTGTTTGAAACATCGCTGCACTATACCCTGCTGCATTTGTCTGATGCAGCCATGGCCACATTCAAAAGGTATATAATAAACATCAGGAATTCGTAAAGCTAGGTCACCTTTTATGCTGCCTACAAAGTTTTTAATTTTTGCATGTGATCTGAAAATTGTCTTGACTCTGTATCCAGTCAACAGTCTACCTATTTTAGAACTTAGCACGCCCACAAACAGGAGAAAGGTAAGACCTTCGGTATCAATACGACCTTTATGTCGCAATTACTTCTTTTTAAACACGCGACTAATCTGTTCCTGATTATAACCATTATTTAAGGCAGTTCTCCAGAGATATTCCAATTTACTTGCAAGTTTATCTTTATCACAAATCCTTCCTGCTTGATGTATCAAGGAGGTTAAAACAGAATCATGTTGCGCTGGATGGTGACAACAGTCAGTATGTGTAGGCTTACAATAAATTAATGTTATTGATGTTGTCTTCAAGATCATTTATAAAAATGAAGAAAAGAAATGGTACTATTACAATTACTTGAGGGGCTCGTGAAGTCACATCTAGACTAACAGAGGCTTCTCCATCAACAATGACATACTACTACCAACCAGTTAGAAAATCTCGTATCAATTCAGAAATCTTCATGCTCAAATCTTCGTTAAAAGGCAGTTACATGGTACAGACTTTAAAGCATTGAGAGCTCCAAAAATAATGCACCTATTTGTGATCCTGCATCAATAAATTCATCATGTCATACATAAATAGGGCCAGCTGAGTTTCGCGTGATCTTTTCTTATGTCCGACCAAAATTTCTTTGGATTTAGAAAGCGAATTACAACAGAAGTCATTAAAGGCCTCAAGCATCCCATTTTTAATAAGGCCTCTTAACTTAAGTAAATTTTCCATGTAACTACAGATACCCATACTTTTGAAGGGTGCATGTATCCTCCTTTGCGTTTTGAGTAATCTTTCAGCTTAACACATATATTATATGGGATTATTCCCTTCTGTGACTGTCCATTTTGGTGCACAAATGTCCATACTTTCTCCGATTATATTTACAAATTGATGACAGATCTCTTCAATGGGGTCTCAGATATGCTGTGAAACATTCTTTTGAAGTATTTTTTTCTTGTTACACACAGTTACTGATTTTACGATTGTAATTACTGCTTTGTGATTACTAAGCCTTGTGGTTGTTGAAATGTCTGTGAATAATTCTGGCCTTTTTGTAATGGTAAGATATAAATTTTTTTCATTACTGTCATGACACTGCATTGGTTCAGCAGCCTGCTGTTCAAGATGATGATCTGAGAATGGGTCGAGAATGATTTCACTAGCCGTTTTACCCCACCTACCTGTAATGTGACTACTCCAGTTGATATAAGGCAAGTTAAAGTAACCTCATAGTAACACTGCATGATACTGAAATTGTCAAGCTATGTTATTTGCGTTATTCCTTAATGTGTTGAAAACAATTATGTTGGCATAGGTGGATGGTAGAAGGCAGCTATCAAAGTTTAATATATATAGTTTTATTAACTCTATTGACATTTATTTCCTTACGGCAGAGATTTTTACTGGCAGCTGGCTATAAATACACCCCCTCCATTAGAGTGCAATCAATACTGGGAGAAAACATTCATGCTATTATTAAAAATTAAACTGGTACTTTCGTCAGATATAATGGAGTCAGGTGCCATGATAAATTATCGAGTGATGTGTTAAACAAAATACCTGAAGTGTGTAGGGAAATTGCATCCTTGGAACAAGCTCTATCATAGTTATGGTACTAAGTTCTATTAACATGCACTACCAACCTCTTAAATTTCAGGTTTACATTAAATTTTAAATACAGCTTCTAAATTTTGACTTGGATGGATCATTAAATTCATATTTGCATCACTTAATTTATATTCCTTTTTTGTGCCAAAATATAAACTATTTTCATGAAATTTCTTTGACCCAGCTGGGGCTGAGTAATGGATGATTTTAAGATATTTCAATTTAATCTATGATTATGAGAACTGAATTACAAGAATTCATTGATCTAGTGAGTGGTAGATGTTATCTTTGCTCTTCAATTTGCTAGCTTCTACAGTAACTATCTTAATTGTATGAAACGTTCCATTAAATTTGTTCAATTGAAAGTCTTTTTTTTACTTGTTTCCAAATGGAGTTTTCATCTAATATTTCTGCTACTTGGTCAACTAATGTATTTTGTTGCGGCAAGTAGGTATATGAATTCCAGATGGATGAACCCTACAACACAGTAAGATATAGATACATACATACCTCAAACTCTTGTTGATGGTAACTCCCTGGAATGTTCCAGAACACTTTGAACCTTGCAAAGAGACATCCACTGGAGAATTGAGGAGGGGGGTTCCAGTTCGAGAACAGTCACGATTCTGTAAACCAAAAGAAACCAGGGCTCTGAACAACAAATTTCCTGGGCACAACCATCCCCGAAACATTGAAATAACAGATCCTTAACTGAAATCATAAATTTAAGAAATTTATGTTCCCTATATCCTAATCCTAGAAATAATTAGATGGTATAAAGAAATGGAGATGAAGCACAACAAACAGTAATACAGTACACACATTGAATCACAAAAGACTTCATATTTGGGAAAGATATTTACCACAAGTTCGATACAGGAATACAAGTTCGATAATGTGCTCCACACAGTAAATCACTTATTCAAACATAACATAATTACAGCACATCAGTGTTTGAATACAAAGTTCCAGTCATGTAAAAACTTAAGCGTGTGCACTGCTCCCGAACCACACGACTCATTCTCTTTAACATGAAGAAGGTTAAAGACCGAAATATTGTGTGTTCGTGATATATGTTCTTCTCCCATCTCTGCCTTTAACTTTGGTGAGTGATGAGTCATTTTCCCTTTCCTTGTAATTTATATTGAATAAAAAGTTTGTATCATATCATATCATATTTCACAGTTAATTGCTCACAATTGATTTCAGTTCAAAAACTATTTCATATTTTTCTTGAGTTGGGGGAAAAGGTTGTCATCACTCAGAAAAAAAAGACAGAATTTTAAGGTGGTTTCAAATTCTGACCTTTAAATTTTGTATATCTGAAATGATTCTGCACAATAAGTGCCATGCAACACCAAAATTTCATGATTTTTCAAAAAAATTAATGTCTCTCCAATTTTTATTCAAGAAATACAGTATTACAACATCTATTTCAATACTGTTAATATTTGTAGTTAGCCATGTGACAACTTTCCTAGTCATCTTCTTACCTCTTATTAATAGTTTTTATTACTATCTTACATACTTTGAATGTTAAAATTCCTTATCCCATCTACTTTTGCGATTTATGGATTTTAATTTTAAATTACTTCATCATTTTTGGTAAATTAATCATCACTTACCTTAGTAATTTATTCCAAACCCTGACATCATTACCCACAAAAGAGAAATTTTCACACTACCTCATGATTGAAATCAAATGCCAGCTTGTGCCCATGGTCATTTTTCCCCTTTCATGTACTACTCTTAATTCTTTGACCAATATCCTTCCTAGTCCAATCACAAACATACACCATTACACTCCCAGTACTCTCTTCACCCTCCTCCTGTCTCCAAATCCATCCATCTCCTATATAATATCACTTACAGACTGGCTCCTGTTATAAATTCCACAAACAAACCTAACTACTCTTCTTTGCATGCTCTCCAACTCCTGTATTTAATACCAAAAATGGGAAACTACATCACCATAGTCAAGCAATAGTCTGGCAAAAGTTTTGTAACCCAATTCCCTCACTTCTCCGATTCATCCACTCATCGCCCTCTCCAGTAAATGAAGGATTCTGTAACCTTTTCCTGTCCCTGCCCAGTTGAGTTTATTATCAAAAATTATGCCAAGATATTTACACTACAAGCGATTATGTACCCATTCTATAACAATAAACAACCTTTAGTTTTTATCTAAGTACCTAATGCGCTGACTCTTCCAGGCATTTATCTTCATTCTATGTTGACCTATCCAATTAGATATTCTTTCCAGGTCACCCTGCAGCTCTTCTTTCCCATTTTGATCCTATTATATACTGCTATGTCATTTGCAAACAAATTCTGAATGTAAAACAACAAACAAAATCATTCATTACAAAGTCGAATAGCAATGGTCCCAATACACTACTCTGTAGCACTCCCATATTTAATTCCAACTCTTTTGTTAATGCATTTCTTACTCTAATGCTCTGCTTTCTGCCTTTTAAGAATTTCTCTACCCAACAAGTCTACTCACAAGTTTTCAACTTAAGAACTTTTGCATCAAATGCCTTAGAAAGATCTAGTGCTAAACTATCAACTTCGCCTCCCTTGTCAAATTCGTTCGAAATATCTTACATATAACCCACCACTGAGATTCATATGTGTATACTTGCCTAAAACCATTTAGTCAATTTGCTGGCAGTCTCTTTTATCACAAACATTTCTGATGTAGTTGACCTCTTTCTAATTTTCTTTATTACTGTCTTACATACTTTTAATGTTAAAATTCCTTACCCCATCTACCCATGAACTTTAATTTTAAATTCCTTCAACATTTTTAGTAATTTATTCATCAGTTATCTTAGTAATTTATTCCAAACCCTGACAGCCTTACCCACAAAAGGGTAAGACTCATTCTTATCGTCTGAATACCTTCTATTCCCCTCAGTTTTCTACCACAGCCATAAAAATTTCTGCACAATTTTTGAAATTTCCAGATGCCTTGCACACTGATATCATTATAATCATATTCTGTACAGCACTTGTTAGGTGCTAAGTGTATACTGGGGGCTTGCAACACTTTGCCTAAACCGTGAACATAAGTTCATGATCTTGTAGCCTTCTGGTACCTTAATATTTAATAAAACAGTCACCATGAGTTTGTATTATAAACCCCAAACAGGAAGGGTATAATTAAATAAGTTAACAGTTTGAAATCTAGTGGCAGACTAGGCTACATAGCGACACGAAGTTTTTGATAATTATCGAAAGACTGGGCTACATAGCGACACAACATAAACTCCAAAAATCAGTGAAAGATCGGGAAATTTAAAGATGGCTGTAGGTACTTTTATCAACTCTCACATTCCTATGACATCAGCAAATTCTTTCAAAAAAAATTAATATCTCCCAATATACTAAATGGTTTAACTTGCAATCAACACAAGGGCTTCCTGATATCATATTTTATCTATTTTAATTTAATTCAACATTCCATAGGGTTTCTATAAAATTAACCTTGAAGTCTCTTACGTCATCAGCTTGGCATGATTTGTCACACTTCAACAACAATTAACAACACTCTTTCTTTAAAATCTTAATTATCTTACTAATGCTTAAACTTTTCCCTCCAGAAACCACTATATATTCATAATACTCTCAATTTAAGCTATCTTCTGATGTAAATTTCTCAATTCTATTCCTTTTAGTTAAAAACTTTATTTTTTCTCTTAATTAAAATCACTAAAATTCCCTCAGCGCATCTGGTCTCCCCGCGCATGAACTGAAAGTTGGTACTCCGATCATGCTCGCGAGGAATATATCACCACCACAACTGTGCAATGGAACTAGACTTCCGGTGAAATCCTTGCACAAAAACATCACTGAGGACATTATTTTAACAGGATGTGGAGAGAAAGTATTCATTCCACGATTACCATTGGTATCTTATAACTTCCAATTCAAATTTAAGCACCTGCAATTCCCGGTATCCTTATGTTTTGCCATGACAATCAACAAGTCTCAGGGCCAGACACTGGGAACCGTGGGAATTGATCTTCGGACACCATGTTTCTCCCGCAGCCAGCTATACGTTGCTTGCTCTAGGGTGAGTGGTAGATCATGTCTGTACGTATGTGCACCAAACAATAAAACTAGAAACGTGGTCTACACGGAAGCATTGCAGTGGTTTCGACCATTACATTCAGAGTGCAGGTAGTGGTACACCAAAGGTCATATCAGTGGAAATGTTAATTGCAAAAAGGAAATTAATCAAAATAAAAAGGGGACACACAAAAGAGGTGTAAAATGTAGATAAAATACATTAAAAAAAATGAAATTTATATTTGTATAAAAATTAATTAAACTTGCAAGTAATACATGCACCTGGGTGAGGAAGATGAGCGTTAACTGAGGCCATGGAAGTCTGGTATCCAGAAAATGTTGTTCGGCCAATTCTCACATCTGGAGTTTCAGTTGGGATGTGGTTTCAGGGAATATTCTGGTGACTCTTATTATAAAACAATTATTAAAGACATGTGGGTAGTGAGAGCTCACATGGGCAGCAACAGGTTGGTATAGATGCTGGGTATGAATTGTTTGCCGTAAGTGCCTGTGCTTGATCAGTCATATGTTTTTAATTTTATGAAGAAGGTAATAGCCTGAAATATTGTGGGTTTTTCATCATTGTTGTCGTCCTTCCTTCAGTTCTTGTGAGTTCCTTTCCTTGTTATTATCACCTCATGGCATTAGTTCCTACTCCTCAATTTGGTTTTAAATTATTTTTGCCAAGTAAAATGATTTTAGGAAATCACTGACTGGTGTCTTGTAGTTTAAAGGCATGTTTTTTCTGACTGGAAACTGATGTGGCCTTAGTACATATTGAGTGTCCAAATTTTGACAGATTCTTAACCTGACTCCCACACTAGGCAAACATTCTTTAAAAGTATGTGATGAATGTAGTATAGTTCACATTACATGTCAAGAGGCAGGATCCATTTACTGTGTAAAATAAAAGAACATTTTTTTCCATGTATTTGTTAAAATTTATATGAGTGGTGCAAGATATGTGTGAGGACACTGGACTTCAACCACATAATTCTGCTGGCAGAAGCAAGCCCTAGTCTTTACTGTGGTGTTGTTACGTGTAATGCACAATACAGTAACCACCACTAGATTTTTACTACAACCCGTTTTAGACGAGACTGTCAAACTAAACCTACTGGAGAATGTTTACTGCTACTGATGTGCCAATTTCTATGTAAAAGTTTTTAAGGTAACCATCTGCTACACTACTGATCATTAATAAGGGGACATAATAAAGTTACTTATTGTATTTTTCCAGCGGAAAGTCCACCAGCACTCAGCCCCCACAATCATACATTTTCCTTAAGTCAAGAAGAATGACATATCGCTTAGGTGTCAGGAAAACAGAAATAACCAAATACACTTTATAATTTTGGTGATATGCAAGTGATGTATCAAGAAGTCTAATGCAACAGGATTATTATGTTAGATGAAGTCATAACAATGCATAGCAAATTGAAGACTAACAAAAACAAAGCTGAATTTCTGATACGGATCTCCTAAACATAGGTTCCACATGAGAATTTTCTTTTCTTTTTTTCCACTACCACCGTATAAGGAGAAAACTAACATGACTGACAGAGCCATTATGTGAAAGAAGATATGTGACAATTTCACAGATACTTTAATTGCATTTTATGTGTTTTTCTACATGTAATGGAATTGTGTCCATGACATAACCATCTAAGAAGTATATCCTCAAATTATGAAGTTTAAAATGAGACAGCAAATTCAAATTAAGCTATTGAAAGGATAGTTATCAGGAGGAAGAAGTACATTGTGCGTCCAATACATATACAGTGCCATCCAATCTAATGACATTCTTTCGCTATAACTGAATAAGAGTGTAAAGAACATATTCCTGCCGCTTAGCAAAGTTGAAGGAGGACTGTGACGACAAAGAAAAATAATCACTCTTAATAATGTGAGAGATTTTTCCCTATGACCTTTATGTTCCATCAATAATGAGGCTGATAGGATTCTGGGCAAAAGAAATGTAAAGAAAACTGGCGACAGTACTCATAAAAGAACCATCTTGAGTAGTTTTGGGAAACAATGTAAAATTTAACTCTGTATAGCTGAAATGATCGAATATAACATCTTGTTCAGCGAAAAAAGAACACTGTAAAAGCATTAATGATTATGAAGAGTAAGGTACAGAATGAAGTAATTATTTGCAAAATATATAAGATAAGAGGTGAGAGGCAGAAAGAATGTACAGGTATTTTAGGGAATAGAAAAAGAACCTAAGTATTTTATAGGAAGTTTAAGAGAGAACAGTAGAAAGTTAGAAAGGTAACCCTATGACATCAGCCAACCCTTATGAGTTCACGACTGTGGTGCTATGACAGGTCTTTTACAAAGCAAACTTCAGCAGAGGCCCTCGAGTCAAACAGTATCCTTGGAATTATTGTAGGTTCACCCATAAAGCAAAGAGACTGAAAATACTCAACAGGAGTCAAAAAGGTAATGTTAGCAGTACAGTCTGTTCAACCAATGAAGAAGATGACCAATACTGGCTTGCACAGTTACGATACTGTTACTGGATCTCACTGTATGATTGAAGTAAAAATCAAAATTAGGGGCATCCATTAATTATGTGAGCTCAAAATTGAGTAGGGGGTAAGCGGCGAAATCACACCAGATCTCACCTAAAGGAAAGGGGGGAGAAACAATAAAAATCTCATGTAAACTTGTTATATCATTTTTCTCTCCTTATTTCACAGAAAAATGTAATATATAGAATTCTTCAGTTTTAAAACTTAAGTATTTAGTGGCATGAAGCAAATTACATCAACATATCACATAAATTGAATTGTTTAAAAATTAAAATTATAATGTAAATCTCAAATGAGGTGGGGATCCAAATTTAAGAAAAAAAGATTCCATGTTGGTAACTTTTATAATGCGTTGATGTAATTTCAAAGTGTTTATAAAGTGTATTTATGACAATTATCATGGGTAATGTGTGAAGCTGTAATAAGATTTGTATGTTTGAATAAATACGTGCAGATAAACTCTAAAATAATTACTTTAAAGTATATCTGCTCAAGGGGTGTCCATTAATTATGTGAAGTGAAATAGAGGTGGGGGTTCTCAACGGAAATCTCATGTAAGGTTTTGAAATTCTTGTAGGATTTTAGAGCTAAAAAAAAGAAGAAAAGGTCTACAAAGGACGCGAAACTCTAAAAAAAAAAACACCTCACGTAATTAATGGACACCCCGTACATCATTCAGTAACTAATATATGCTAATGACAACAAATGCAGGCTATCTTAAGTGAAGAATTTTTTGGTGAAAAAAATTGAAAATTAATTGTGCTGGCTTTTGGTAGTTTCAGATGATTACTCTGGAGAAATTACACATCCTAATCAATGCTAGGTCTGCTCATTGCCATTCACTCAATAGCATTGGTGAAATCACTCGAAACAGGTGAAGAAAAGAGAAAGAAACGAAGGAAACAAGAGCGAGAGACAGAAAATTACGAAAAAATATTTTATTAAAAAAACTTTCTAAAAACAGTAAAATAAAAAAGCAAAGTATTAGTGACACAATTTCGAGGAAACAGTAATTGGATGGAATGAGTACTATTAAGTTGAGGCCAAATGTATTCTAGTATCTAGGATATGTCAGCTCTGAATGACGCAGAAAAGAGCTGGTCCACAACCATACCTCAAATGCTAGGTATGCTTCTGACCTCAAACACCAATAATGGATTTCATCTTCACTTCCTTTATCTCCAAATCCATTATTATAATTTTATTTATTTTTATATTCCTTTATATTGTTTAAAATTGATGTTTATTTTTGTTTATTTATGTACTACTTTTGTTATTTTGTTTTCCAACATTCCTAATTTATTTTGCTTTCATAACAGACTTTAATTTTCTTGCTGCAATACTTCTGATCAATCCAAATTTGTTCTTATGATAGACAAATTTTGCCTGAAGCACTGATTAAGAATTGTTATTATTTTTTTAAAAAAAATGTTTCAATCCCCATGGCTGAAGCCTAGGTTCTCGAAGATCCATTTCAGCCAACCTAACCTACCATTTTCCCCCATTCTTCACATTATTTCTAACATAATTAACTGGGAATTCAAAAGACAATTAATTAATTGTGTTTCTTCCATGCTGTTGCTGCCGTTCTATCATTAGCATTTGTAAACAATGGTTTTACTTTCTATATCCATTTTTCAAGAAAATAGAAATGTGACTGAGCTTGTGGAGGTACATATAGTCAACATAGCCACATGTACGATGGAACTGATGATTGGAGGTGGTAGGGGAAGAAATGATAATACCACCGGAAATATTAACCAGGGGAAAGAAATTAATCAAATATGAAAAAAGGAATAGTAAAAATGAGACAAATTTTTCCATTTTTAAATGATAATGACAAAAAAATAATAATTAAAAAAAATGTTAAATAAGGTCTACATTTGGGTATACCAGGGTATTATATGAGAATGAGGGCTCGGAGTTGTCCGATCTTCAGAATGTGTTGGTAGCCAATTCCTACCAATGGAGTTTGGACTAGGAAATGGTATCAGTGAATACTCCAATGGTTCTGACTGTGAAAGAGTTTTTGAAGTCACAAGTATCTTTTCTCTCTCATTTCCACCAATCAATAAATCAAATATTCAAGCAGAAAGCCCACCTGGTGTTAACAGTCTGTTATTTAGAACAGTACGACTTCCAACACATCCTTGTTAGTGAGTGATGTAATTTTGAAATTTTTTTAAAGGTGAGTAAGTTGTGTTCTGAACATCAACTACCAAAGTAATTACCATATCACCATAGCCAATAATTCTGACAGATTCCTTTCCCATAACTTTTCCAATGTGAACACTATTCTGTGTGTATGGAGACATTAATATAATACTTATTTCTATTTTATTCTACAATATGACTCAGAAAATGTGTAACTATAATTCCACAAACAATAACAATAAAAGTTTCAAAGTTTGAGCCTTTCTGAGTGAAAATATAGAAATTAAGAAAAACAGTGAATTCAAAAGGATGAAGGAAACAACAGAGTGAAAGACTGAAGAAACATTGGGAAATAAGAAAAAAATAGCATGAGGTTAGATGAAATTTTCTTGGAAAACTAGCCGAGTATAACACCACATTTGGGCGGTCATAATCTCTGCTGCCATTGTAAAGTGATTTTTTTTAAAAAAATTTAATTACAATGGAGCACAGGCTCTGGTGGCAATTTCCCTACACCCCCATCTTCCCCCTTATCCTGCAGCCACTTACTTTGCCCTCTACAGATTTTATCTTTAAATTCTTTCAACGTTTTCGGTAAATTACTCATCATTTATCTTGGTAACTCATTCCAATCCCTGACACCCTTACTTAAAAAAAAGAAAATCTTCCTACACCCTTGTGCCTGAAATCGAGTGCCAGCTTGTGGTCATGGTCATCTTTTCCCTTCCATGCACTACTTTTCATACCTATTGCAATATCTTTCCATGCCTCATCACCAGTATATGCCCTGTACACTCCCATGACCCTCCTCATCCTCCTCCTGTTTTGCAATGAATCCCATTCCAGCTCCTTTATCATATCCGTCACTGATTGTATTCTGCGATAATTTCCAGAAACAAATCTAGCAGCCCTTCTTTGCACCCTCTCCAACTCCTGTATTTGATACGTAAAATGAGGGTCCCATACTATACTACCATATTCAAGGAATGGTCTGACCAAAGTTTTGTAACCAAATTCCTTTACTTCTCTCGTACATCCCCTCATCACTTTCTCCAACAAGTGCAGAACTTTGAAACATTTTCCTACCACCTGTCCAATGTGTCCTGCCCAGTTAAGCTTGTTATCAAAAGTAATGCCACGATATTTACTTTTCAAGTCTTCTGCAAGCAATTCTTTCCCCACCTTATATTCATAATTAACCTTTTGTTTTTTATTTGTGTATCTAATAAGCTGACTCTTCTTTGCATTTATCTTCATCCCTTGTTTACCAACCCAACTAGATATCCTGTCCAGATCACCCTGCAACTGTTTACAATCCTCTATCTTTTTGATTCTTTTATACAGCATTATGTCATCTGCAAACAATCTGATTTCAGATAGTAAACAATCAACACAATTATTCATTAGAATAATGAATAGCAATGGTCCCAATATGCTACCCTGTGGCAAACCATTTTTACTTCCACTTCTTTTGATACTACATTTCCTACCATAAGATTCTGTTTTCTACCTTTTAAAAATTCTTCTACCTAGCAAATCACTTTCTCATCCACTCCAATAGTTTTTACCTTATTTACTACCATTTTGTGGCTTACTCTGTCAAACGCCTTTGACAGATCTAGTGCTATACTATCAATTTGGCCTCCCTTGTCCATTTCATCTGAAATATCTTGCAACTGCGATTTGCATGAATATCCTTGCCTGAACCCATGTTGCCTGCTTGAAAACCACTTACGTTCCTCACATATATTTCTGATGTGGTTGCATATCAATCTTTCCATTAATTTACCTACCACTGATGTCAAACTGATTGGCCTGTAATTCTCAACTCTATTTCTCACCCCTCCTTTATGTACCGGTACTGACGACTGAAATATCGTGCTATACAAACGTTCTCAATTGGATAGTTTCCTGAGGAAATTTTATCTGTATACAATATAGAGAAAGTCTCCACTCTTATATAGCTTGAGATTATTTCCAAGGTCCAAAGTTGGCCGAAATCAATAAGAAGATGAATAATAAATGCACCGATTTAAGCTTAACAAAGCAGATGTCGTTAATCATTATTAGCAGACTAAACAACATATATAGTTTTCTTTTGAAGATGGCAGATCAAATATGAAAGAATGGAAATCTGAGCATAAACTTCTCCAAGATCAGTTCAATAATAAGGGGTAAAAAATGTTATGGAAGTCTTTCAGATTTTCCCAAACATGTCCAAAATGTCTTAAACTGATATATAAAATCTTAATAAAACAAATTAAGTCTTTTACTATATACAAATGTGCCTAATTCCAAAATATATATATATTTTTAAAATTTTAGAATGAGTTTAAGGCAATCCAGATCTCATTTTTGCACACTTAAATCATATAATCTCATAAACATGGCTTTCTGTACATAACTTGAAGCTAAAAACAAAATATTTATTTATGCATGCATATCAGATTTGATGAGTAAATACATTAGGCATGCAAGTTGTGCTTACTGTAATTAATTTTGCGGATTTATGGTTTTACAATATTTTAATGTAATAATATAATGTATGAATGGCACAATCTACAGTAAAAAGTTTCAAATAGTACCACAAGATGGAATTAATTACAAGTTTTATAATTAACTGCTAAACTATAGTAAAATAAAATATTATGAATGTTGACAGGTTCTTGAATTTTTAAAACTTCACTGAAATCATGCATTGTTGTGACAGGCTGAGTGAAGAAATCATTTCATTTCATCAAATGGTATACATATTATTTTATATAACAATTTACATATTACAACATACCTACATAAAATAGGCTACAAATCAGACTAGCTGAATGTGATCACATCATAAGTCAATACAGACTGTAGGAATGTTATAGCCATCACTGGTTACAAATGTGTTGTGGACATGCAAAACATTTGAATACAACATCCCAGTTTTGGACATAATGAATTGTTGATTTTGTACTGGCTGTCTTCTACAATGTTTTTCATAATATTCAAGCTTAAAGAGCCCTTATTTCTTACTGGCTCCATAAAGAAACGTCAAGTAATGTTTATAACAGCTTAACACTAGAATTTGTATTAGAATTTCATGTTTAACTGGTGTGAAATTGTTAGCATTTCTTGAAAACTTCTTAATGGAAGCAAATCGAATTCGTAACAAAGTTAGAATATTGTGAGGTTCAATTTAATGTCAATTCTCCACTAAACAATGATGCTAGAAATAGTATTCTTCAACTGACAGCCAAATGTATTGTCGGTGCTTATTAATTTCTGATATGCAAGTGATAACAAACTGTATAACTTTATATGTAACAACAAAACATACTTGTGTAGCACAATGCTTTCAAAACTCTAAGAAAAGCATTGCATCTAACTAATGATTTAGAAAGAGATAAAAAATATATACCATGGCTGACAATAATGGTTAGTTACATATGCTGGCATTGATTTCTTTTTCTGGTATTATTTACATATATAGAGATAGAACATTCTTTCAAATTCCATATAGTGAAAGATAAAGATAGAATATACTTTGAAATTCCATACAGTGACAGATACAATAAAACAAATCAAAAAAGTAGTGGAATAACTGTTTGGTTTTGCTATCACAGAGACAAAAAGGCATTTTATTCTTACAACAATAAAAAACTAATGTGAACTGAAATCACAAACCTACTGCAGTTTAGTCTATTGAAAAAAAGACAATCCAAATATGAAAAACATATAATGCAAATGAGAAAAACAAAAAGATAAAGCTTATATGTATCTATGTTATCATGTTTATCTAACATGAAGGTGTTAGATCAGTGGTTCCCAAATGGTGGTACGTGGAATCCCAGGGTTCTGTGGAATTGTCATAAGGGTTCCGTGTTCCTTCCAAGAATTAAATAAAATGTTCATTGAAAAGGGTCATAACCGTGCTGTGAGAAGGTTATCGTGGTTCTGCTTCAGTTTGTGATGACTTACCGATGCAAGACTGGTTTTTTAGCTTATACTTACAAAAATGGGGATAAAAAATGTTATCATGTTTATCTAACATGAAGGTGTTAGATCAGTGGTTCCCAAATGGTGGTAACGTGGAACCCTAGGGTTCCGTGGAATTGTCATAAGGGTTCCGTGTTCCTTCCAAGAATTAAATAAAATGTTCATTGAAAAGGGTCATAACCGTGCTGTGAGAAGGTTATCATGGTTCTGCTTCAGTTTGTGATGACTTACCGATGCAAGACTGGTTTTTTAGCTTATACTTATAAAAATGGGGATTTGTCAACAAATTTATGATCAGTTAGGGTTCCGTGGCCAAAAAAAATTTGGAACCGCTGTGTTAGATGGTATTTTTACCAAGAAATTTAAATGTATATCAAGCTAGAAGTAATGAATATTTATCATCAGTAGAATTGACAGCTATTAGCTGTTGAAGAGAATAAAATGTGCTTGTGCGATGTGCAGATGCTTTAGTGCTTTAAATGTGAAACACAGCAAATTTACAGGAGAAGGTTACTCAAAAGAAATAAGCACCGTAACTTTGATATACAATGTTACTTGAAAAGTTAGGCAATAAACCATTAAAAAGAAAGTTAATAAACAGAAGTTACCCAGGTTGTTTTCAATAACAGAAACGAATAGAAGAAAATGATTAAATGAGTTCTGTTCTCTATTTATTTGCATGTGAAGTGTGGAATCTTACGGTGGTTTTTCTGTTTTTTAGAAAACTTTGTATGTTTGAAGATATTAAAGGAAAAAAAAATTTTAACAATAAATAACATAATATTTGTCTCACAGCTGGCCATACCAACCAATCAATAGTGATCCTAAGAAATAATCAGGTAGTGAGCAGCACATTATAGAAATTCCTCGGCAAGCTTCAGCCGACAGGCACCGACACTCCTGTCAACTGGAAGGCATTTCTGCTGGCACAGGCTCCGCTACTCACTAGTATTGCGGTGGGGTCCACCTCGTGCAGGAGGGATCCGTCAGGTAGGGCGACCTTGAAGAGCGCCCTGAGCGACTGGCGGGACAGCGTCCCGGGAACGAAGCGGCCACCCCCGACGCTGGCCACCACGGCCTGTCCCGCACGCATAGCGCACGCCTGCTCGGGACAGAGAGAAACAGTGTGGGGCTCGGTGGACTGAAAGGTGAAGGGTAGGCAATGGGGATGGGATTGAAAGGTGGAAACATGATAGTAATACATGGCAACAATGCCAACAGTCACTTCATGCTCTGGCCAAGCCTTTTGGCACGGTTGGAAAAAGGGAAATTTGTAATGGTGTCTGCTTTGTACAGATAATACAGACTGTCTTTCCTGATGGGTTGCAGCAAGAATATCAAATCAGAACAATTATCAAACAATGAAACAATGAGTAATGTCAGTTTTGGAAGCTAAACTCATAAATGCAGTTTAAAAGAAACAAACATTATTCTCCTGTTTAACTACAAAAAATGCAATGCTCATAAGTAGTGGCAAGAATTTTAGACATAATAAATCTTGCAGGACAATTGTCTACTAAGTAAAAATTTGTTTTCTCAATAAAGAGACAAAAATATGGAAATATCAGCTTCTCCTTCTACGAAGACATAGACTTCATCCAATAATCACTTACAGAAAATAGTGTGCAAATATTGTGCTTCCCTGCACTGTTCATCATAAACTTAGTAACTAGACAAAATGCTATTAGAAAAAGAGCTTCACATTATTGACCAAAATTGTGTCAGAAGTTTCAGCTGCTAGTTATCGTTTAAGTTTTAAATTATGTAGGAAGGGGAAAAGACTGCCGTTCTTAAACTATCATTTCAATATGCCATCCTAAGTATAAAAAGACATAACTCAGAATGGGACGAAGTATAGTAAAGTTGCCAAAATTAAAGTGGACAACATGCACTGGTATTTATAATAGTAGCAGAATTTCCAGGATAATTAACAACTTGTTAACAGTTGGCACCAACACTGAAGTTTATAGTTTGAAGCTAATTGTGATTAAGATGAAGACCAACTGATAAAGAAATCAGCTTAGACGCATTAACTAATCTATATTCCCTATAAATATGAACAGATTGCTGACATAACATTGCTTCCAAAAATGGCACGGCTACCAAGGGTAGGGGGAGGCGGTGGGAAGCATGTAGAAGACTGAAGACAAATGAAATATTTTCCATTGTGATAGACTGAAAACTCGAAGTTTGGGATTCTCTTATCCTTAAATTCAATATGATCAGAGCAGAAAGTCTGTAACAATTCTATAAAGAATATAATCAACATGTTGGTTTAAAGGATAATAAGACTTGACAACCATTTGCAGGAATTGTTTATAGATGTAGTCCAATATTATAATGAGACTAGTTTATGAAAAAGGAGATGAAGCATACTTTTGCACAGATTTTACTTCAAAACATGTCAGAATGATTTCACATCCTAATTCAATAAACATGACAATACCCAACTTTAATCCAGAAATAGATGGGAACTTAAAGCATAAGGTAATCAGTAGCATGATATTGAGAGCTAGACAACAATATAAAATTTATTTTTCCCACCAGCCGAAATTGTCAATGGTGAAAATGCCCTTAGAAAAGTTTCCAACACAACACAAATATAGCCGTAAGGAAAATGCTGTTATGGACAGTACAAGAGTCTCTTGAATTTTAAACACAAGGGAAAGTACTAGAAAATGTGGTAATGATTGGGTACCTATAAGCCCAAAAAATTACAAAACAAGGTTTAAAAATCAAGAATATGAAACTTGAAATAATATGAATACTTAAAACCACATATGATACAACAATATATTTAAATAAAGTACCACTGTGAAACATCTAGGCTTTGACTAGTAAACTGTATCAAATTTTAAGAATGGCAAAGATCAAGATTGAAAGGACAAATAGTTGCGTCTTTATTACAAGCAGCAATATAATAGTTAGGAGTTTTACCAGCTGGCTTAAGAGCTCATTACCAATGAACAATTTTTAGATGGCCAAATTTGGATTCAATATAAAGTAAGTTGGTAGCCACAGCACTGCTGTTAAAAAAATGAGGAAATAAAATAGAGTATAGAAAATTTTCTGAAGACTTTTTCTTGATAAGACAGCAAACCATAAAGATTTATTTTCTATTCCACAAGCGACAGCAGCATACATACATGAATGTTGCAAATTTTATACAGTGGAGAAAAACAAATAAGTCTTCTTACACATACTGAACTGCCTGTTGCTGTGAAAACACAATGTTTCAATGGCTGGCTCTGTTGCATTCATCAGCTGCAAGACCAGTATAGGTCACCACACACCTAATGAAGATTAAAGTCATCGCTTAAAATATAGTGTTTTTGGAACAGTCCTTTATAGTTCCAAGACGTCTTAAATTTTATGCCGGTGTTAATGGCATGACAAAATACAGTACAAAATAAAATTTGCAGAAACAAGGCTCCTCTGGAGAGAAGATCATAAGGGCATAAATGAGTAAAGGAGGCAGCAGAAATTATAATCAATCCAACAACTTCAACAAAGACAGCAGCCTATTACTTTGGGATGCTTCTTACTGTTGTCAACATAAATAATACCTCTGATGAAGGCTGTAGAATGGAAGGTCAACGTTTAGACTGTCAAATAAATAATGCAGCTTTCCCATAAAACCCAGTTGTTATTAACAAAGATGGCTGCAAAAGCCTGAGAATTCATTATCAGTTACAGTTCAGAAACTGGTTTAGACTGTTCTCATTACCGATTTGAACAAAGGTACATTAAAAGTGGAACAGAATATTAAGTACACCAACAATAATACACTGCTGCATGAAGCATTCCAGTTTCTCAAATAAGAAAAGTAAAACAGATAAACTTTGAATATACACAAAAGTTAAAAACTATGGCAATTTTTTATATAGTGGAATCAAAATATAAATGTTTTACAATGATGATAGCCATTCAGGGTAAATTCTTGTAGCATAGGAAATGAAATCATCCCAACTGCAAATTGGAGAAATGAAATAGGCCACATGCCATTTCTCAATTTTCAATAGACATTTGAACTAAAAAGAGAGGAGAGATTGAAACTGGTATCTTAAAGTAATTTTTGGACCTGACACTTAAAAAGTCCAAAACAATGTATAAATGAGATGTTACTTGACCCATTATGGTATTCAGATTCATGGCTTCATCGTAATTATTTTAACCACTGCCTTTTAGACAATAATATCTAAATCTATTTGTTATTGCAATAAAATCTGTAAGTACAATATAAGGATTTAACTAACGGTTATAACACAAAATCAGCTGACCTGCCTCAGTCCTGTTCTTGCAGCTTTGCTGCCTCACAAGACTGTGGTAATTTAAATCCTGTGTTCTAATGATAAAAGCATTGTCTCAATTAGATGAAATAGTCTCAAAGATATGTTTTATAGATCAAAAAATTTACAAAATGGAAGAGTGTGACTTCTTACAACATTTGAACAGCTCCCTTGAAAAAATTAAATATACCATGGACATCAACATTGATGAACATGATGATGGAAAGAAAGGAGCATGGCTCCCTTAGGCACAGAAGCCAACACATACAAACTGTTATTTCCACACAGATTCTCATCAACCAGCAGTTAAAAATGGAATTTTACAAACTTAAACTCTCCTTGCATCTGTGTTATGTGATGAAATGACAATACTAGCAGAAAAAAGGAATTTAAAGGAACGATTTCTAGCCAACAACTACAAAGTTGCTGCTAGTAATAAAGCCTGAGAAATACTTGACCTCCACTTTATCTCACACTGCAGCATCATCAGAGAATAAACCATTGACAGCAACCACACTTCTGTAAGTCCGGGAATCACATATAAGATCTGTATCCTACTTAAAAAAGAGCTCCCAAGAAGACATCCAACATGCTAATAAATAAACATTAAAAAAGTGGACATCTATCATATTGAGCCCAATTATACATCGGAGAAATAAATGTCGAAAAAGAGAGGCTAAATGACTGTGTCAGAAATCTTAAAAAAAAAGAAAAAAGACAATGCCAAGAACAAGTCTGCTGTGGTTCAACATTCCATTGGCAGTGGACATTTGATTTTATAATGGCAAGATCAGTGCTGTGGCCAAAGAGAGCAGATAGTGGCCTATCAAAGTCAGAGAAGTGCTGGACAGACTGATGAGACTCAACAATATCAATGCTGATATCGGGTGACAACTTGATCATATTTGATTAGAAAAACTTAGGATAAATGTCCCCATCTGATTACCTATGCTGGTAACAGTAACCTCCATTACTGCACTGCAGATGGTTGGTGTGTTTGGTTATTGTAGCCACAAATAGGAGACAGTAGCAACAGACACCATGATGGTTAAAATAATAGGTTTTAATAAATTTGTATAGCTCCAGCGTGAGGACTAAGAGTCTGTGCAGTCAATAAAAGTTTTACTTTTATTATATTAAAACAGATTTGCTGTAGATGTAAAACAGAGAGATCCAACCCCTATTTATCTGAATATAGTGTTTGAATACATATCTTTGATGGTTGTAGATTACAATGCTGAAAAATTATTTTCTTTTGCTTTCACTACCTGAAAAAAGTAACTGACAAAATGAAAATTCAAACTACTTTACATTTACACATTTTGGAAGGTTTAATATTTTGACAACAAAGCAGGCTGCAGATAAGAAACATTTTGAAATTTTCGTGAGGGTATACACTCCATCATATTTAGTAGTAACAGCAAATAATTATATGAATGTAGATAAAACAGCCATTACTTAACTGTACAATATCAGAAGAGCATGAGGCACACAGAACTATGAAAAAGATCCAATGTTAATTGTGTTTTACCACTGACAAATGATTTACTCCTAAAAATATTACTGTTCTATCCGAATCATTTTGACATCAACTATGGTGTGCAGTAGTTATTTTATTTATTCTTATTCAATTAGTACCAGATTAAAATATCCTTTGGATATGACATGTGTCAATACAGTGCCTATTATTTAAATACTGATAACGAAATATATTTAAACAACTTGTTTATTTCAAACTTACACTGATAGTTTAAAAAGAAAGAACACTTAAACGCAATTGTCATTTACAGATATGGAATTTTATTTACAACTGAGCCTGTAAATAAGCAACAGAGCAAGAAGAAATAATGTAAGGTGATGTTAGTATAGAAAGAAAAAGATGCAATAGACAAAACACTTACCAGACGAAAGAGGACTGCAGTGAAACAAAATCACATGAACACAAAAAAACACAGTATTTCTGGCCATACTTGCAGTCAGCCAACTCACTTGTATAAAACCATATGTTCCAGTTCCTATATTTATGAGGAAAAACATAACCCCAAATAATGTGTTTCTTTAATTCATGTAGTGTGGTGCTTTCATCATATCTTTCTTCAAGTGATTTTATCGTTTTTTAAACAGTACGAAGCACAGATAAGGTAATGAATTCTATGGAAATTGTTCTACTTATATTCATAGGTTAAATAAATACCTGATGCTGAAAACTACAATAATTTGTGTACCAATTTCAGCACTTCACTGTGTAACTATCACTTCAAAGTCACACAGGGTATAGTTAAGATTCCATTGATGTCAATAAGCAAACTCCATAACCTCCACAATTTTAATATATGTAAAAAGAGCAATTACAATCCCTGAAGGTGTAGGTAAAAAGGTACGCCCCCTTGAAATATGTCACTTCAAAAACAAGAATCCACTTCTACATGACTGAAACATAAGCAGAATTCAACAAAATGACCTTCCATTTACAATATATCTTAGGCATTGATTGAAAGCTTATTACAGTTGACAAACTGTAAGTCCTGAAGCATCATTGACATAAATGTCATCACAACATGTTTGTATCTATGTACAAACTTACTGTAACTATGAAGCTCTGCATTACTTAACCTAGACCTCTTCTGATACAACATTTTTTAAATCATTATGGAACAAAATTCTTTTTTAAAAAAGTGGATGATGAAGGGACCAGAAGAAACCACCTGCACCAGAACTTGCTGTCACGAATACAGTTCTGATGACAGTATACCAATATTTTACTACCTATGTGTTCAGTAAACGTTGTTATCTTGCGTACTTTGATTCTTCAAAACTTACAACTATTATGAACAAGTTTGAAATCCAATAAATGGTTAAGGTTTGGCAATATAAAATATAGGTTTTTAGATGACAGCCAGATTAAGGAGAAGAGACACATCTGTTCAGCTCATATAAAGTGTAAGAATTTCTGAAGCCTATTCTAACTGTTTGAAGCTATATTTACAAATTGAATAACAAACAGAATCAAAATTATTTAGGAATAACTTTGCATCTGATTTGTAAATTAGAACTCTCTTTGTTTTGCCATTTGTGATTAACTGCACAAATAGTTACATTCAGTCAATTAATAAATGGAAAGCTGTAAGAGTAATTTCATCATTTTCTACAAAGTTACAAACTTTTTTTTTTTTTTGCTCACACATTGTTCACCTAGTTTAATACCTATACTGGACACACACGGGTACAACTTCTTGATCAGTATAATGGTCATCCTGATTGTGGCTCTCAACCCATTTACTTTAAGAATCTAGGCAAATGCTGAGATGGTCCACAATATTCTCCTCAAAAGCTAAACAGTCAGCAAACAATCCACACTTACAAATAGAATACAGTGTACATACAGCAACACATATGTTCCACCATTAAATCTGTGTCTCCCTTGAAACACAAATTAACAGTGAGAGGACTATTTTAGAACTTTCATGAATGGGAAAAAGAGTCATTTAGTAAATGCAATACTATGGATGGCAAAGGGGGAAGGGCAACATTTTATTATTTCTGTCCTAAAATCATCACCAATCCCATTTCTTCATCTCTTTCTTTCAAACTCAGTGATTTCTCTTAAGGCAGCATTTACTTCTTATTTCAAATCTATTAGATTTTGATAGTATACAGTGGCATTTGACAGCCCAACTGTGGAAATGTATTAAGTCATTTGATTTGGTTAAATTAATAAGAATACCTGTATCTACTGTTAACAGTAAATGAAATATAAGGCAGCAATCATCTAATACAATAAGTTTAAAGCTGAGGAAGGTGCAACTGATAACAAAAACTAAATTTGAGCTGATAATATTGCAAGAGTCAAGGGCTACGTCCATAACAGATGCCTTTCCTTATCAGAGGTAGGCATTGAATTCCGGTAGAGAAGAATTAAATGTTACATATATGAGAAAAGAATTAAACTTTTGTTAGCTCTACAAGAAGGAAAAAACTATTTTCATTAGCTGTGATGATGATCATAGTCACATGAATTACACAATTGTAATAAACAGCATACTGTCCAAGAAATTGAGAGCATTAAGAATTACCAAGATATTTAAGCACCTGCAACATCCTGATGAAATATTGATCCCCGAAAACTCACAATAAGAATAAAAAGGAAATACAGAAATGATAACATCATATCCCTCTAAAGACTATACTTTATGTAAGTAAGAATAAAGGAGAAACAAAAATGTATGGTCATTATTTGTACAAAGCGTACAACAGATCTTACATAATCTGCAAACCACTGAAATATATACCACGCAGTTCCCTTGTTTTCAACTATAATCCAGATTTACTAGACACCAGAAATAATCGATACACAAAATACACTATTTAAGACCAAGATGGGAAGGATCAACATTTGCCAAATATGAAAATATCATGATTAATAGCTTTTTGGGTTATGCCACATTGTTTATTTAATTACCTGAGCTTTCGGCTGACATTAACACTGGCTATGAAATAAAATTTCAAGACATGAGGCTGCTGTGGAAAGAAGATCAGTAGTGGCCTCGACTTGTGAAAGAGGCAGCAGAAATTTTAACAACATCAACGAAGAAAGTGGCCTTTTACTCTGCAATGCTTGGTGACAGTATCTTTGAAGAAGGCTATAGGATACCAGCCAAAAGCTCAGGTAATTAAATAAACAACGTAATTAAATAATTCGCAAAGCTATTAATCATGAACAAAGACAGCCGTGGAAGTCTCAGGAATCATGAAAATATCAATTTGAAACTATAAATTAATATACAAAAGAAATCTTGTACAGAAAGGAAACATAAAACATATTCATCACTACCAAAGTTGAAGAGCAGCAGCAACAAATAATAATAATAACAATTTGTCTGTGCCATTTTCCAAGAAAAAGCAGGACATAGCCCAGAATATTGCGTTGCTGCACTTCTCCTTTTTAACTCTGATGAGTAGTGGGTATATTTCATCTTTTCTATCCATGTAAATATCACCTCACATCATTTCTTCTCACTCCATTGTTGCCAAAATTCTTGTATAAAGACTGGCAGGGGTGTAAATACAGCTCATTTTGGACTAATGCCAGTACTATGAAGCCAGGTCAAGGATTCCAGAAAGTTATATAATATTAACAATTCTGGTGATTATTAAATTTTGCAGAATGTACTCTGCAAATTTGGCTAGTGATGAGAAGACACACCTTGGATAAAATAGCAACACCATGACGTAATCTTCGCAGTTATCCAGCCAGATGGCGTCATGAGAACACAACACTTCGACAGCTGGCTCTGATGTCTTCATCAGGTGTTGCAAACTTTCTGGTGGTTGTAAGCATACTGTTACTGCCTTAGCTGAACTACCTTGTGATCATGCTCTCTTATACCTGACAATGGTTTACTAAGACCTCCACAAACAACCTGCTTGTCTAATTGCCCACTGGCTGAATACGTGGCCCACTATAGAGTGTTGGCATGCCCATTGTACGTCGTCACAAGTGCTAGGCTTAATCCGTGCCTCGGTGCAAAGTATGGGCAACATAATTTTCTCTCTTGACATCACACTATACATAAGCTTTAACTGATTTCCAGGCTTCAATCAGTTAGATCCTGCCATCCCTATTAGTACTGTTATCATTAAGCTGAATTTCAAGTGTCTCGCTTATAATAGAGTCCCTGCATGACTGGCGATAGCATGTTCAGCATTAGCACACTGGTCCATTTGCACAAACCTTAGATTGTGTTTATACTCCGTTGTGCGCGCCTCAGTGGTCCTAATTGTCTGACCAATGTAAACACTGCCAAACTTGAATGGAATGAAATAAATTCCAGATATTCTCAGACCCAGATCATCTTCAACTGGATGCAACATGCCATGTATCTTGGCGGGAGAGCTGAAAATAATTTTTATCCCTTGCCGTGCTAGAAGCCATCCTATTTTATCTAACATGATAAAGCCAGCAGTGCCAGCCGTTAAAAAAATGTTGCTTCCACGACACCTGTAAAGATTACGTTGCAGCAATACAATGGGAAAGTCTACACCCACACATGTCAACACTAGTTTGCGCATTGTTCTTATCTGAAGAAAATCCAATAACAACAGCAGCAGCTATGCTTATAATCTAGTTCATCAGAAAATTCAAAGGCAGGAAGACAAACAAATATTTCTGCTTCATTTCTTCAACACTTCCTTTCCACTTACTTTTATGCAGAGAAAGTACACTATAAAACACCTAGAGAAGTAGGAGGAACATTTGTAATTTGTGTTTTCTCATAAATTAAGTGCACAGAATATAATTGAGCATTTATATGAAGATTCAAAGTTTAGGAAATATAAATTATGTGGATCTTGAACTGGAATTCAGCATTCCACTATACAGCCACAAGTGTAGCAGCAGAAAAATGGGTTTTGTGAGAAGAAACATCTGATGAAAAGTTCACAGAGGTAAGACGAACTGTGAAATCTTTGTGCATGACATACCAGATTCTGCACTTTCATGTGTAACACATTACTGTTACAGACACAAAAGAAAAAATTGGAAAATGCATTGAAGCCAAGTGATTAACCAATGGATACAAAAAAGAGCAGTGTATAAAACTGAAATAGATATTATGATAGTACAAGTAATAGACCACTATGAGTGAGACCCACATTGTGCAGCAGTCTAGGAACAGCTACAGAGGGTTGTGTCAGTTGAGAGTACACTTTGAAATTCTAAACATGAATGAATTATTTGCAACAAATGAGAAGAAGGGAAACTTTTTTCCAAAACATGTTTCAAGTATCCTTATTGTGTCCTTTCTGTTCTGCCTCTTAGAAATTTCACTTCACTACCTTCCGTCTTGCCAATATCCCACTTTTTGGTTCTGGCTTTATGCCTTGCCGATGTTGAGGCCTTTAGAGGTGGGAATGGACTGGGTACAGAGAATAGGAAGGAACTTGGTCATAGCCTTTTGAAGGCACCATTCCGGCATTTACCTAGAGTGATTAAGGAAACCATGGAAAACCCAAATCTAGATGGCTGGACAGGGTTTCAAATCTGCGTACTCCTGGCTGTGAGGCTATAACATTACTGCTCACCCACTATGCTCAGTAAATACCTCATTTCTTCAGTGCCAACAGTAAAAGAGGAACCCGTATAGAGAATGCCGGACTAAGGTGATATGGGCATGATAATAAAATGGAGGAGAAGAGTATGCCAAGGAAAATTACAAAATGAAGATTCAAGCTAAATATTTCAGAAGAAGACCAAGGGATAGTAGGCAGAGTCGAAGAATGTGTATGGAAAAGGGGAGAGGAATGAACCAACAGAGAGGTTGTGGGAAGAAAGAAAAAAATGGATAGGTTTATTACACTAAGCAGAAGCAGCCAGTAGCTGGAAAACTGCTGATGGTGATGATGATATTTCAGATGTGTTAAAAAGAAGTCAGTGTTGTGAAACATTTTGTGATAGTGCTAGAATATTAAGCCTTCTAATCAGGCATTTCAAAAACAGAAAAAATTGAAATTTCACAACAGTGGGATAAGGTGAGATATTTAATAAACTAGTTAGCGGGAAATGAAGCTTATTTTGAAGTGGAAACATTGTCACAACAAGTATTCTAATTGTTAATAAGATGTTGGGTTCCTGAAGGTATAAAATTTACCAACTGCCTTTTCGAAAATGAGGACTCCATGTTAATGACAAACTGAGAATCCAGGATGTGAGAAGAGCAGACTGAATATGTTAGATCTGATTATAACAGAGGGTATGATACCACTAACATACTGGGAAAGAACAAATCTGAAACAGATAATGATGTTAAATATTAGGAGAATCTGCTGCAGAAACAGAACAGATTGTTTTATAGGCTTCCACAGGTCTTCTCAAAGAGCTTTAAAAAACCTGAAGCCCAAAGTCAGTAGCACCACTACAAAACATCCAAGAACATAAAAACTGAGATAAGGTCAAGATTGAAAATCACATTCTGATTAACTTCTCTAATTTGGTGGAAAAAATAAAATTGGGAAGCAAGATTTGCTATGCAGAATTTGTAAAATTTTAAGAGTAAAGCTAAACATTGAGCAGCAATATTTTTTTAGGCCTGACAAATAATTCCTGCATGGAAGCAACACTTAGCTAGAAACTTATCTAGTAGTGGTCTAGTGCAGGTGAGGAGTCCAAAGCTGAAAGTAGTTACTAAGCCAATAGGACTAAAATTGTCTAATGTTTGTGCAGTCTCAGCATGTGTCATATATCAGAGATCCCTAGAAAAAATGTCATCTGAAATCCTTGCAATGACAAACTATATGGATCGTACAGATCCAGGAAATGTGACGGAAAATCATGTCACAAATTTATGGGAGTCTGAAGTAAACTGCAAGATCTAGAATGGAAGTGAAAGTAGCAAACACAACTCATGAGTTGTGACCTCACAAGCTTACTCAAGGGTGTACTAGGTTACTGGGACATTGTTGTGACAAGAGAAAGTATTACTCCTTGGTTCTGATAAAGAATCCACAGTGTATCAATTGGATGCATGCACAAAAAACACATACGCACAGTGGCACATAGCTAATGACTTTAATTAGCACAAGAGGAATACTGATAACTGGAAGCAACAAGGAATGAGCACTGAGAAATCTCATCCCTCAATAGTTCTGATAAGATAAGAGCAGCACTTACGTCATCTAAGCAGTTACACCACCATTCCACCACTGTACCAGTAAAATAAAGGAGGGGTTTTGTATCATATAGGTTGAAATCAGAGATATGCACAGAATATTACAGTCTTATAGAAAACCTGGAAAATTAGAGAATATTACAGTCTTATAGAAAACCTGGAAAATTAGTTCAAATTACTGAGTGATGCAAAGAAACTAAATTTGATGCTGAAGGAAAAAGCTCTGCTGTACAATCAAGAACATAATATGAACACCAGAATTCATCCTTTTCTTCTTTACTTTTGAAATGCGTAAATCACATCAGAAGAAAATTCAAATTTTATATTATAAAAGAATGTAAATTTTCTACTAATACAAAAATGAAGCATATGAACAGGACCGAATTATATGCAACCCAATAAGAGTACACTTGTACAAAAAAAAAAAAATAATCATGACCTAATATTTCTATTAGATACTTGCAAATGAGGAAGGGTACGGAAGTATGACAGATGAAAGCAGCAGAGCCATGATGAACACAAACAGGAACACATTTTACAACATTCTGGTTTAAACTGAACTTTTGTAAAAGTGCGATTCTGTTTAAGTGTTCATCAAGTCTCTTCTGCTTTCATCTGTGGTAAGTGCTGGATTTATGTTCCCTGTCCTTCCTTATTTCTATTACCTAATAACATTTTCATTGCCTCTATCATCATATGAGATAACTGAGATCGATTTGGTGGTAACACAGTAAAAGATCACAAAAGATCAAATGCCTTAGATGAGCAAAAGGACAGCAAAAGAGCTGAGTGCGACTCACAAGAAAAGACCCAAAAATTTATGTTAAATGTATTCTAATTAAAAATTATCATGATTCTGGGAAGATATCAGCCTTTGGCCAAGTCTGCCATTTAATTAAAAATAAAAGATTATTATGTAATTATAACATTCTAAAAGAGAATAAAAATACATTAGTGACAATAAAAAAACAAAAGGATGAATTTAAGTCTGAAATGCAACATTGAAAAAATCCGACTAGAAAGTGCCTGTAGTAAACTGATAAATAACAAATTTTAACATCACTGGCATTAAAGTTTGGCAGAAGGGTACAGCCAATACAGCTCCAAGTGGACACATCATAACAGGCAAATGAAGGTTTAAACCTTCTGAACTCAAAAGGCTTATAAGAAATTGAGTGTCCAAAGGTTAAAGTATTTAGAAAGATAAAATAAGTTAATTTAATCAATAAAAGAACAGAGTCAAAAATAATTTTGTAACAAAAGTGATGTCTATGTGTTTTCAAAGAAAAAGTTTTAGAATTATTCTTACATATAAATGTAGCCACACAAAACAAGGACATAAATTCTGATTATATGAGAAATAAGTTATAAAAATACTATTTTACTTAAAAACAGAAGGAGACATTTAATACTGCAGTAATCAAAGACGACAAAAAATGGAAATAAAAGCAAAATGTGCGCAGCAAATCTGCATGAATTAATTTTTGTATTTTTTTGCATCTTATAAAAGCTCATTAGTTAAAAATTTCAACTTTATAGTGGTAAAAAAATTTATTCAATTGTGTCTTCCAGTGCTGTTAACACACATATTCTACCCCCCGTTCTCTTTTACATTAGTCAATTTATAAACATTTTTCTTCTGTACAAACTAGCTGTAATAATTACTCTAAAGTAAATGTTGACCAATTATCAAAAATCATCTGGAACACTACAAACAATTTGAAGACAAATGTTTAAAAATGTTAAAGTTATGAAAGTGGATCAAATATAAATAAGATTTTTTTTTTAACTGAGGGCACAATAATGTTCGGAATGGTCACGCGCTTGTACAAATGATTGTTGAGAATATCAGGAGTGGGGAGAGTGATTGTTGATCTTATCACATGAAATCAGTAGTGCAGCTAACAATGTCAGAGCAAGATGTGCACTCCTCAATTGACCAACATTTAATTATTAAAGTTCTCACTTCTGTAGGCGAGAAATCAACCCAATTCTGCAGAGATTAAAGGCACAGTTCGGGGATCATATACTGTGAAGGACTCATTTGTTTTCCAGGCATAATGAATTCTAGAAAGGCCGTGACGTGTTTAAAAATGAGAGCCACAATCATCATCAACAGACTTGCATTACAGAGCAGAACATTTTCACAACTCGTGACTTTATTTTGCACATTGATTTTTTTTTAATGGACCATCAATGCAGAATAATACTGCAACATTTAGATGAAGTTAAGCTTGCTTACTGCAGAAAAAGACGTGACCAGCTGAGAGAGATGTGATTCTTCGCCACGACAATTCTCGGCCACAGGCTGCAGCTCTCACTCAAGCAAAATTGAAGAAAATGATCATCCTCCATACAACCCTGACCTATCACCTTGTAATTTTCATCTCTTTGGACCACTGAAAGAAACACTGGGAGGCCGACGATTTGAAGACAGCAATGCAGTGGAAAGCTTCGTGCACAATTAACTACTGATGCAACCCCCTTTCTTTTATGATGATGGCATCAAAAAGCTTCCAATAAGCAGGGAAAAATGTATTTCTAAAGCAGGATATCATGATGAGAAATAATATGTTTTTGGTTCATTTGCTATGGTAAATGAAAAAATAAATAACTCCCGTTTGTATTTGATCAACCCTTGTATATTGCAAAATGAGACTTTGCTGGCATGCACAGGCATGATTCTAGGTATATACTGGCCACAGACAATTTACTCTTCTGTTCAAAATGATAAGTGTCTGCACTAAGGCAAACCAGATTATTGCCTCTAAAATGCAATTGGAAATGTAGAATTCTCAATGCAGAAAATATAAGTGGTGTTGTTCCAAGAAATAGAAGAAGAATTTATTATAATTCTAACAAAAGTAAATCTGTTGAGGTTTTGTAGTAAAACTTTAGTTTTAGTTTTTCAAAATAATTTCCACTAAAATCTATACAGCAAGCTGCATGCACTCAGAAGGCCCTCTAAGATGCAAAAATGAAAGAACAGCACAAAAGTCTGAACAGCAAACAACGATTTGCCAAACAGTTGACACAGTCTCTGGAACAGTATGTAGGAAACAAGTGCCTGGATGGATGTTTTCGATAAAATGAAGAACCCTAGAATGATCCTGTTCAGTGTACAACTTTGCTGTCACTAACTGTGTTACAGCTTGTGACACTGAAGAAGATGACTAACATTCTCTTCTTCACTGACTGTTATTTCAATCGACACATCTGTGTGTTCATCTTCTAACGCTCAGACTTTGGCAACAAACTTTTATTGATTTGGGTCTATTCTATATTTAATGTCACCTCCTTTCGTTTCTCTCTTGTTCTAGAACATAGTTAGAAATTTCTCCCTATCATTTTATGCAGTCAGTTGCCACGAAGCATTCACTCTGACTCACTCCCTCCTTCTGAGTGTAGTCCACGTTGTTAAGGCTCTCTAGGATATTTTGTTTCAGTTTTTCAATAAGTGCTGCTATACAACAACGTTGTCTATACATTAACACTGTTATCTTTACTTTTTGAACTGCTGGCATTCAGAAATAGTTATCATCACTGACGTGTCTCATTTAGTTTTAATATTTTTTAAGAAAACTGTTTTATGTTTACATTTATGGTTCAATAAATAAGATGTATCCCTTTTTCTGGTGTGTTTAAATTCATTTAAAACATTACCCATAAATAAGAAAGAGAAAATAACCATCACTGGTGACAACAGGATAGCGCAAAAATACAAAAACATTAAATACTTCTGAAACGCTCAGGCTTAGCACTCGGAGGAAGAGAGTCAGAGTGAATGCTTTGTGGAAACAGTCTGCATAAAAAGTCAGGGAGAAATTTCTAATTAGGAATACCAATACGAGAGAAAGGAGAGGAATTGACAACAAACAGACTAGTACCAAACCAATAAAAGGGAATGCATAAAAAACGAATTTGAAATTAAAATGGAAACAAACACCAAATATATGGTTGTTTAAGGAAAGGCAAAGGGTAGGAATTCAAACACTGCAAAAATTAGAGTAATGGGTGGGTGGAAGGGCAACGAGGGTTCACAAGAAATGAGTGGAGTGGTACAGAACACGTGGGTACTTAGAACCAGTAGTTGTGGGTTGGCCAGCTTGTGCCACTTAAGCTTAGAAAAAAGACTGTGATATTGCCAAAAGTAAAATGGAATTGAATGTACCATTTCACACATTACAAACAAGTTTTTAATCAGGATGAATGGTTACATAATAAATAATATTCAACCAAAAATCCTCATCATACTATTGTGGCACATAGAAACACACACAATAACTTGAACTCTTGTTGCACAGTTTGTACTATCAGAGTTCTCTGAACTTAGATGGTGAGTGATGCCCTACCAGGCACCCACCAGGTGTCAAGGTGTATGGCCCTCAACTTTCATCATCCCTCCCCTCTGCCAAATCAACCAACTTCCTCTAATGCTCTCATTCTTCTCTTATAACACCCACAAGAACAGCCAGTTTACTCCCCTCCTTTTTATTGAGAATATGGCTTGGAATCTGAGACCTAAGAAATATTTGTTTTTCTTCTTTTCCTAAAACACCTGCCTTTTTTCTTATCAAAGCTTCTTATAAGCTGTAAATCAAAATTAATTTAATGTGTGATGGAGAAAATGCTCCTGTGGCAATTGCCCTACACACACATTTTCCCATTTTTTTTTCATTTTTTTTTTTTTTAAATTCTTCAAGTGCAATTTCCCCACTCCCTTATCTTTATATTTTAAAAATTTAAATCATTTCACTGTTTTTGGTAAGCCGTTTAGCACTTCCCTTGGTAATTTGTTCCAATCACTGACTCACTTACCTACTGCCTGCTACAGGAATCATCCCAACAATTAATTGGGGGTGATTTTGAGAAAGAATGGAAAACCAAAAACTGGATGATAGGAACAGCAATTACATCTGCGACCTCCCAATGCCAGGCTCAACCATAATCTTGAGTCTTTTCAAATCTTTTCTTGTTTCCTTTAGCCATCCTACAGTTCTTTCTAATTTGGAAATAAAGTTTAATACCTTGTTACCCTGCAGCTGCTCATTATGTACAATTGTCCATAAAATTTTAGTCTTCTTTTCCTTACTTCTTCACAAAGAAACCCATTTGGCCTGTTCTGTTCTCCTGAACTATCTCTTACTCAGTCTTCCAATGACTTTTCTACATTCATCACTCATTCATAAATCATATTCACTCTATTTATTTGTACTTTCTTTTTATATTTCACCATTAGCAGTGAAGATCTCTATCATCTGCCTAATTATTTCATCGCGTATGTGGTCTGCTTTGAGGCTCCTAAAAGTCTTCTCAAGAAATGTCTGTGGACTGAACTCGACTACTATCTTTCTGTCTAAGTATCTACGTTTCACATTTGTATAACAGTGCTCGGATTGCAATAGATCTTTTCAGTAAATTTTAGCCATCAACCTTTCAATCATCCCATGCATCCTTGAAACTGTTTAACTACAATATCCCTGCTGAGTTGATGCATGACATCTGATTCCATATATTTAAATTCTAATGTCTGTCCGGGCAGAAACCATCCAAACAGAATTTTGATCTTGTAATTTGATTCCCTCCAACAGGCCATAACCTTCATTTCACAGTTATACGTTTTGTTTATGAAAATTTGGGGATAAATAACTTTTCATATATCATTTTCTAAGGTGATAATGACTTGATCATTAGTGAAGAATAATACATTACATGACTTTTTCTTTCAGATTTATATCTTTCTATTTCAATTTCATTTTGTCAAGATTATTGATGTTTCTATAATTTCTCTGTTCTTAATTTTTTGCTTTATCAAAATGGTGTCATTATTCTATTGTGGCCATAAATTTTTTCTGAGTATTTCTATTGTTCTTGTCACCTCCCTTTTTCATAAACAATATAAGATATTCTGATATTTAAAATCTTTTTGGTTTAAATTCTGTTGAGTAGCATCCATGTTTTGCCTGGATTGATATTGATTTTTGTTGTTGTATCAGTTTTGTGTTAGTCTGTTAGCCAATTCCATCACCATAAATCTTTCTTTGCTTGTTATATTATCCAGTCTACTTGATTGAATTCCATCTTCCACATATTTGAATTTATCTACTCATCTGATCTCTCCATGTTGTGATAGTACAAATCGTCTCCATTATGCATATGCACAATGTAATTATTTTTCTCGTATAATATTTTTAATCCATTTTTTTATGCAATTTTGCTGTTTTTGTGTCTGCCTCCTATTTGTAAATTATTATAATATTGTCAGCAAAAGCAAGACTTTATGTCTCAGATTTTTCCCTTTCTTGTCCCAGATGAATTCTTTCAATGTTGTTCCCACGTAGTGTTTTCTTCAACTTATCTATAGGTAAACCGAATAATATCATAGTGTGTCCAACACCTTGTTGGACTGCTTTATTAATTTAGAAGGGTTCTAAAATTTTACTGAAAAACTTGACTTTTAAGTTCATTCCTGTGAAAGCCATTTTAACAGTTTATTTTTGTATTTTATTATTAATATTCTATATTTCAACTAATCTAAATTTCCTTTCCTCACAATTTTGTTTTTAGTTTTCCATCGCCTTTCATACTTCCACTTTCCACAGTCAATTGCCAATAAGCAATTAACTGGTGGCTAGTGTCTCCTACATTGTGCACTGAATGTTCTAATGCTGATGAAGATTTAAGCTCTAAAATTTTAAAATTGAAATTTGTGCATTCCGTGTGTGTGTGTATACAGTGTCATCCCACCACTATATGTGCTGTTCAATTGTTTATCTCTCCTCATTTATACTAGCTAATCAGCAGCTTCTGATTCCTGTCAACTTTAGGCTGGATGACAGAAAAGTTATTACACTCAATGCAACACACTGACACTACATATTGACAGTGTGTTGTAATGCTATACTGAGGTGTAAATAATATGGCAGAGTATTGAGTTTTGAAAGTTATTTACTTCAAATGCCAATCCTGCAGAAGGGAACAGAGTAGTTTTCAAAAATTTCTAAAAGTAATATTCCACGACATGGAATTATTAGAAACATTAATAAACCAATTAATTTTAATCGTCTATAGAACAAATCTAAAATTTAATTGCAATGGAGCGCATGCTCTGGTGGCAATTTTCCTCTACCCTTTTCCCCCTTCCTGTACCCACCTACTTTTTCCCTCAACGAATTTCAACAATTCTACACAAAGCATACAAAATCCAACTCAACAGTAAATTATAGCTTTAAATTTAATGTTATATGTTTATATTATTAATTCAGGGTTCCTTCGGCTCACTGCCATTTCCACATATATTCACGAAGGTAGAGCTCCGCACTCCTATTTGAACGTTTGGCACTTGAAGGAAGATGTTAGGGTCAGTGCCACGATCTAGCCGTTTTTCATGCAGTTTCCTCCAACTTACTCACTAAACAGCAAGTGGTGGAAGCATGGTGTATGTCACACATCTTGCAGCGTGGTCTCTTACATGGGAAAGAGCCTTGGGGTTGACTGTTAGGAAGAGGAAGACTGTGTTTGTGGACTAGAAGTTCGTGTTTACTTCATAAATATTATTATTATTATAAATTTTATATATATATATATATATATAATTTTAATATTTTTTCCCTGTATATATTTAGTTCTAATTATATTTTGATCTTCCCACCAACCAGAAATTAGTTTGGATATTTATTTTTGCCCGGGTATTAGCTCTTTTTCACTGCCCCTCTACTTTTCCGATGTTTGAATTTACCCTAACCATTTTCTCAACCAGCGTTCTTTCTATGAGGCAATCTCCGGCTGCACCCACCTCTCATAAAGTTCACTTGTTGACGAAGGGTTTTTTTTTCCCGAAAATTTCTTTATTGTTTGTGTTTGTGTCTTTTATGTGTGTTCGCGCCCCACATCATTCATCTAAAGGTAAGTGGTGGCTCATTTCCCTATCCTAATTTGATTCCTATATATAAATATATGTATATATATATATATAGATTGTTTGGAAACAAAGGCGCTGAGAGCGGATATATTAGACATTGGGATAGGAGAAAAACCACCGCTTACCAAAGATGAGGGCTCCAGCGGCGTCAAAACACGAAAAAACACACAAACATAATACAAATTTTCGAGCTTAGCTCTTCATCAGGTTGTAGGATGAGGTGGTTGCCACGCGGAAGCTAGCAACCACCTGAGGAGACCACACGGGGTGCACATGGTCGGCTGGTCGGGGTGGAGAGGGAGGGGGGAGAAACAACATGGCGGGAGGCGGGGGTGGGAGGACCTAAGCCCGAAAATGATAATTAGACTGCACAGTGGAAACGCGGTTGCGGTCATAAGGTCACTGGCATAAAACAAACCAAGGAAAACACGGGGGGGGGGATGGAATCTACTGAAAACGATCTATATAAGTGCCCCCATAAAAAATTATTCCACACGCAAAATTATTGAAAATATTACACACGAAAAAATACTATACACGGAAAAAATATAATAATATAAAACACACGGGAGAAAAAAATTTATAGCAATAGATCCAGCCTCCTACATAGGTCTGACCACAAATCCACTGGCCATCCGGATGAATGGACACAGACAATCGGTCTGGACTGAGAACCCTGACCACCCTGTTTCTTTTCATGCCACCACTCATAACACCAACACTTTCAACACCTGCTTCACAGTCCGCGCCATCAAAGTACTCCCAGACAAAAGCAGCATCTCAGAACTGAGGAGGTTGGAACTGGCCTTTCAGTACCAACTGGGGACCAGACAACCACCTGGACTAAATTTAAGATAGCTCCAATTTTCCTCTCTCCTCCGACCCTTGCCCCTTACCTGCCATCATTTCCCATAAAACCATCGCTCACCAAAGCTTTCTCTTTTTGTACTTAGATCTATTGCTATAAATTTTTTTCTCCCGTGTGTTTTATATTATTATATTTTTTCCGTGTGTAGTATTTTTTCGTGTGTAATATTTTCAATAATTTTGCGTGTGGAATAATTTTTTATGGGGGCACTTATATAGATCGTTTTCAGTAGATTCCATCCCCTCCCCCCCCCCCCCCCCGTGTTTTCCTTGGTTTGTTTTATGCCAGTGACCTTATGACCGCAACCGCGTTTCCACTGTGCAGTCTAATTATCATTTTCGGGCTTAGGTCCTCCCACCCCCACCCCCGCCTCCCGCCATGTTGTTTCTCCCTCTCCCTCTCCACCCCGACCAGCCGACCATGTGCACCCCGTGTGGTCTCCTCAGTTGGTTGCTAGCTTCCGCGGGGCAACCACCTCATCCTACAACCTGATGAAGAGCTAAGCTCGAAAATTTGTATTATGTTTGTGTGTTTCTTCGTGTTTTGACGCCGCTGGAGCCCTCATCTTTGGTAAGCGGTGGTTTTTCTCCTATCCCAATGTCTAATATACGAGGCGTATTCCAAAGGTAAGGTCCGGGGTACAAGATGTCACAGATGATAGGCCTGAATGACGTTTCCCACCTGCAGCGCCATCTACCAACTCCTGGTAAATATGCAGTATTGTTGGCGTGCCGCAGTAGCCGTATATCTATTGTTGAGAGCAGTTCGAAATGGCCGCGACAATCGTAGCTCCCGCCAGTTGTGAAGTGCGCGGTGTGATTAGATTTTTGTTGGCAAAAGGATCGTCAGCTGCGGACATCCATCGCGAATTGTGTGTAGTGTATGGACCAAACATAATGAGTGAGAAACAAGTTCGACACTGGTGTAGTGGCGCCATTCCGGTTCACCCAAACCAAAAAAGTGTAAGCAATCGCCGTAAATCGCAAATGATGGCTTCCGTGTTTTGGGACGAGAAGGGCGTCCTTTTGAACGAATTCATGGACCGTGGGACAACCATTACAGCTGACGTGTACTGTGCAACGCTCACCAAACTGAGACGTGCCATCCAAAATCGACGCCGCGGGAAACTGTCGTCTGGCATCATCCTCCTGCACGACAACGCACGCCCGCATACCACCGCTTCCAAAACCAAAGAGAAGATTCAAGAGTTTCGTTGGGAAATCCTAGACCACCCTGCTTACAGTCCACATCTTGCACCAAGCGACTATTTTCTCTTCCTGCATTTGAAACGGTGGCTTGGTGGACAACGATTTCAAACCGATGAAGAACTCAAGACGAGCGTTACCAATTGGTTCAGGTCCCAGGCGGCAGACTTTTATGCCGAGGGGTTAAAGAAACTGGTACAGCGTTACAGAAAGTGTATAGATATGAACGGCGATTATGTGGAAAAGTGAACTAGATATGTAGTTACATACTGACGTTAATAAAAACCTTGTATCCTGAACGATGTTTTTATTATGATCAAACGGACCTTACTTTTGGAATACGCCTCGTATATATATCATTTTTCCCATTCAAAACAATCTGCTATAAATGACTTCTTCAGTAATATTCTGAGAAAATCAGCAAGGTAAAATGCACATAAAAACTGTATATCCCCAATTAGGATTTGATAAAAAAGAGCCAATTAGTCTAGCAGTTATATTAACTAACAGAAAAGTCTGCAATGATGATGAGAAATAAACAAATACAGCCAGAAAATGAAAGTACATTTTCTGGATTTATTCCATTGAGTAAATTCTATGGTATGAAAACAAGTTTAGGAAAAAAATCAACAAAATTGCTGTTGGTAAGTTTAATTAAAGTCTTATTATATGACCAGGCAAATTCTTGTTCTTACACTTAGAAATATATACATTTTTTTTCCTTGCTAAGAAAACAAGCTGACCATCTTCTCCTATAAGCTAATTATCACATATATGACTAATTCACTAACTCCCTGTTGTATATGCCATTAAAGAAAATTCAACACCTTAAAACATTTCTGCAATCTAAAGTATCAGTATCCATATTCACAAATTCTGCCAACACAAATGTAGGCTGATATTAGGCACTGTGACATTAAAATCATATTTATGCCTTTAAATGTATGGTGTATTTGATATATTTCTGTGTTTCTTGTATTTTGGATGGTTTTTCAAGACTTTTGAGTTGTCATAATTTTGCCATATTGTAGAAAAACAACAGCATGGCTTTCCACAAGAGGAGAAAGTTGAATTAATTATACTATTGCTTGGCAGGACTGCAGTAGCTGTCACGAAATGAACACTCCATCAACTTATTTATCATTATTATGTTAAATAATGGTTTGAGGAAGAAGTCATGTCAATTTTAATATAAAGTGTACTTATCTGCATCTTGATAACTTTTAAGAGGTTTATGGAAAAACACAATACAAATTTTGCTCACTAACATAGCCTCCACACCCTGACCCACTTTTCTTGGGCTCTCGTGTGCAAAGCAAAATGGTTGGTGAGTCTAATCAGGATGTGACTGGTTTATAGACTACATCAGGAAAATGGTAGTTATTTGTTGATTCATGTTTAAAGGCTCAACAAGGTCTGGTATGATTTTTGGGTTTGTAGAAGAAGATTAATTTTTGAGGATGGAAAGAGTATTATTCTAGTGAGCAGTGATTTGTGTGATTACAATTATTAAAGTTGTTGTGAGAGTTTAAAAACTATTGTTTGAGCTATACTGTGAGTGACATTGTGGTGAATTAAATTTGATTATGGGTTTCTACTTAAAAAACCTACAGTCTGCTGATATTTTATGAAACATAGAAAAGTTTCATTTGATTGATGGCCAGTTCATGTGGATAAAAACTAACCCAATGTCACAATGTCTACCACTGGAAAAAAATGTACTGCCCACAGAGTGACATTTAAATAAAAATAAATAAAATAATTCTTTTATTCTGGCTACTAGTCTGATAATTGTGTATTATTAACCTATTATTTATAATCAAACAAAGCAGACTGTTTCCTCTGACATCCAATAATTGGCAATAAGAGGACTGTTTTCCAATTATCATCGTCAGTGGTACTATTACAATGCTTCCCTCATTCTTCCAGCACTCAGTTTGACATCAATCACAGTCCTCTCCTCAAAGACACGGTTTTATTTTTCACTTTCTTACTTTGATATTTTACTTCCCGCTCAACCCAAGGCAAAATCTGTGTAAAAAATCAGCAGCATAGCAGTATGTGTTAGTATATACGAGGCATGTTTTTTAAGTAAGTACGGTTTTGAAATTAAAAATAGACGTGCAAATATATATCAATAATTTTATTTTTACACGAAAGCCTGTACCTTACTACATAATTCCCTTCAATATTGAGGCACTTGTCACAATGTAGTACCAGTTTTTGAAAACCCTCCTCATAGAAGTCTGCCGCCTGACTTGTAAACCACTGCATCACAACTGTTTTGACTTCGTTATCGTCTTCGAGACGCTGACCGCCCAGGTGTTTCTTCAAGTGCAGGAACAGATGGTAGTCACTGGGCGCCAGATCAGGGCTGTACGGAGGATGATCTAGAGTTTCCATCAAAAAGATGTGATGAGATCTTTGGTCTGATTAGCCACATGTAGACGGGCATTGTCATGCAGCAAAACGATGCCCTTGTTCAACTTGCCACGTCTTTTGTTCTGGATTGAACGGCGCAAATTGTTCAATGTCTCACAATAACCTGCTGCATTGATTGTCTCATTACCAGGCAGAAAACTGTCCCAAAAAAACTGTGCACGATTTTCCGGGCAGAAATCGTTTGCTTGAACTTCACTTTTTTTGGTGAATCTGAGTGCCGCCATTCCATGGACTGTTGCTTTGATTCAGGTGTGACATAGGCCACCCGTAACAATTTGGCTTAAGAAATCATCACCATCATTGTGGTACCGCTCAAGGAAAGTCAATGCACTGCCTAAACGTTTGGTTTTGTGCACATCCATTAACATTTTCGGTACCCAACGTGAGCACAATTTTCGGTAATTCAAGCGCTCGTCACAATGCTATACAAAACACTACGAGAAACGTTAGGAAAGTCATCACACAAGGAGGAAATTGTAAAGCATCTGTTTTCTCTCACCTTATTGTTCACTTTCTGCACCAAACTTTCATTAACGACCGAAGGACGCCCACTCAGTTGTTCATCATGCACATTTGTGCGGCCATCTTTAAATGCTCTCACCCACTTTCTCACCATTCCATCACTCATAATGTTTTGTCCGTAAACTGCACAGATCTCACGATGAATATCGATCGGTTTTAGGCCTTTAGCACAAAGAAATCTTATAACAACCCGTACTTCACAGTCGGCGGGACTCACGATTATCGGAGGCTTCTTAAACACTAAGTGAACAACGTAAACAAGGAAGAATTAGACTGTAATGGCGTCAGTGCGTAGGCAAGAGATGCAGGTACCCAGTGCGCATGCACGGAACGCTGACCGTAGCACTGCAGCCGCGGTGTGACAAAACAGTACTTACTTAAAAAATACGCCTCTTATTTTACTATGTTACTCATTATACAGTACACAAAAGTGAGACTTTAAGCTGAAAGTGTCTCATTAATTCATTTTGCATATATGTATATTTGTGAGTGTGTGTGTTTCTGTTTACAATTCTACTGTTTTCACATCAAGTATTTCCAGTGTTAAATACAAAAGAAGTCTATCCTTATAGCGAGTTAGCAGATCAACAACTGCATTAGCCTACACTGTATCAAATTTTCTTAAATCTCTGGTTACATTTTGTGCTGAATCTACAAATCAATGTTGGTTACAAACCTTGTATTAATAGAAGTGAATATCAACATTTTCCTCCATGCAAGTATTTTTCCGAAGAGGGCACTTCCATCCTCTTATTAAGCTATTCAAGGAAGAACATGCTATATGCTCAATCGTGCATGAGCAGTTAACATTCAGGCCTCATATTCCAGAGGTCACTGGTACTCTCACAGGTCTCCAAGGTTTTCTAAAATTACCCCAGGTGAATTTTGGGACAGTTCTTTGCCTCCAATTCTCTCACCTTAATGTCAACAAGGTGTAAGGCCTTACAGAAGAATAAACCATATGCTAAATTAAAATGAGAGAAATATACTTATCATATATCTACCAATTATCAACATTTAATCTACAGCTCATCACTATATTTCACAGTACCTTTTAGAGATAATTTGTTTATTAAAACAAATACCATTCAAAAGGAGAGAAGTGATTCTTGATCTCTACCAGTCATACAACTACCTGTCATGTTACTCTTTGTGAAAGATGGACAGTAAGATGAGGCTATGGAGCAATGCAGGGTTTAAATATCTGCTAATCAAAAATTGTTTGAAAGTTTAACAGGAAATTTAGCCTCCGTAGATAATGATTAAAGTACCAACTTCAAATGTTGAATTTGATGCTATTTCCTCTACTACTTGTTCCATACTGATAAATTATTATTATTATTACTACTATTTTTTGCATTTACATGCTCACTGTCAAATAAACATAAAAACCACTTTTGCTATGACATAGTTAAGGAAAACTATATAAGTTTTCAAGAGTTATGAGTACATGTATTCTTTCAGCCAATGAATACATTGATACAGTGAATACACCCACTCAAATTTATACACTTTAAATGTGAAATTGATCCACTCAAATTTATACACTTAAAGTGTGAAGTTGAATATCATATCAAGTAGATCTCTATTTTATTATTAAATTCTGCAGAATGGAGTTATTTTTTGCTCATTTGAAGCAAACAGGAGGAAAGCTTGACAATGACCTTTCACAATTCAATTAATGCATATTTATTATTAACTAATAATTTACAACCAAATAAGGTGCAAAGAAGGATAGCTATAACTGCAAGTGCAAATCACCAAAGACTGTATTCAGTACATGAAATGATAAAAAAGCTAAGATGGGAGTCATTGAAAGATACAAGGAGGGTGAAGAGATGTGAAAATTGTATAAGGCATGTCCTGGTGGTAGGACTGCATAAATACCTGGGTGGTGACTTAGAAGCAGCATATAGAAAGGAAGACAAGATAATGAATTAGCCATTGATTTCAGATAAAAGGGAAGTTATCGTTTGCAAATATTGCAGTCAGGGACTGTCGCAGGTTTTCTTGGTTGCTGACAAACATTGCAAAGTAGTTTATAGTAAAAATAAGGAAGGATAGGCAAAGTAAACCAATCATTCATCACATGGCAACAACAAACACGAACACACTTTACACTATATTGGTGTTAATCATGTTAGAGATCAGATCTATGTTAAGGGGATCAGACGTGTACACACTGGAAGCAACCACACGACTGACACTAGAGATGAACAAGGATGGGAATGCCAATATAATTTTTATTTACATTTATTTTCTGATCCAAAAATTTATTTTATTATTTTTCTCAACCTTTCCAGAGATTTTAATATAATTATCTATTCCTGCCCACACAGCTGCCATCCCCACCCTTGTTGATCTATACCTTCAATCAAGTGTTAGGTTATGGTATGTATACATCTGACCCCTGTCATATATATCTCACATCTAACATGATTAAAGTTTATACCAAAAATATCGCATGATGGGTATGTGTTTATTTTTTCCTTATGACCCTCACGCCTTGAGGCAAGTGATGATAGGTTAGCTTCCTTCTACTTCCTAATTTTCATCACCTACCTGTCTGTATGGGTCTTTACAGTAAAAATATATATGAATCTTAAATACCCACACAGGAAAACTGCCACTGAAGTATGAGCATCACTGTATAATAATAGTAACAATAAGAATAATTCTGCATGTACACCACTAAACAGAAGAAAGGAAAAACCTCGTGGTGACCTTAATAATCTAAGTAAACTATTGTAATTAAAGAGGACAGTAATATTTACACATTGTATTTAACAACAGATGTTTACTATAGATTATGTAAATTAACAACACCAAATGAGTTAAATATATATGATTTATCATGCACATGCAAGTAGTAGTCAGGAATGCAGCTTGTTTATCATGTGATTCCAAAGTAAGAAAATAAATTTGTATTGAAAGTACATTTAATAAAAAAAAAAAACATTGCTAAACAAAAATGATAATGAAGACTTTCTCAGTGTGTTATTTCTAAGAAATCTTCATGGACGTATCCATGACGACTTGCTAGAAATCAGACATGAAAGTGATTTTTCAATGTAACGTACCTCCCCAATTTGTTAACACTTATGATAAGCCAGGGATTATTTCTCTGATGTTGTTACTGTACATGTCTGAAAATTTATATAAGGAAAGCCAAACAGTAAGCAAGATGCTCTAACAGAACATGGTAAAACTCTGATTGAAATCATGACTGCCATGCAAAAGATGATAAAATTTGTTAAAGACGTCTATTTAAACATAACACAATGTGCAAAACTAATAAATGAATGAGAAAGGTTCCAATCAAACATGATTTAAAAAAAAAATATATTATGCTAAAGCACAACTCATTAAATGGAACCACAGTAAGCCCTACATACTTAACATTTTTCTACAAATGATACGGTGTTCAAATATTTATACTATGCAGACTTCCATATCTGTATCTGACATCTTTTAACTGTTTTACTGACTTTTAAACAAAAGTTTTTTTTTTAATTCAGCATCAATTCATTTTCAGCTTTCAGAATTTTGACTCTAATTATTTGCTATTTAAGGTGTTGTACTACTCTTTGACAGTTCCCAGATAAACAGTTCATTTTTCAATGAAGTATTGAATGTAAAGAAGTAAGAACTTACATAAAATTCAGGCACTTATTAGAACAAAAAACACTAGGTTTTATGGAAATGAGGTACTGCTGGCAGAATTTTTCCTAAAGTAACAAGATACACAGAAACAAAAAAAGATTGACAAAAGTAAAGTTACCTTAGCCCGAAAATTAAATAACTAATATACAGGGTCTCTAGTATACAGTGTAGTATGAGCAAGCTGTCAACATTAACAACTAAACTCCCAGAACTTCGTGATCACTGCAAGCTCCTACATGACAAGAGAGTCTCCAAAGATTTATAAAATTCCAAAAGCTCACTGTAATGAGAGTCAAAACCTCTGATAAAGTAATATCTTGTTACCGATCAGCATACAAAAGAACTTCCTTTTCACATCTCAAAAGAAATGCATAATTCCAAAAATTATATTTACTTCCTCAGTGCACAACTGAAGATCCAGGCACACCTTGGTGTAACTGCAGAGTAGCAGAAAAACAATAAAACACAGTAATAAATGTTTCATGGGAGTCCAGCCAGATAGAGTCATAGAATGATGTTGTTTCAACAACCTGCTCGGTTGTCTTCATCAGGTGTATTTTAGATTTTACTTCTTGTGATTTCAAAAAGTAAAATCTAAAATAGACCTGATGAAGACAACCGAGCAGGTTGTGAAACATCGTCATTCTATGACTCTATCCGGCTGGACTCCCGTGAAACATGTATTGCATCAATACGCCAGGAAAGTCTCCATTCACATAATAAAACACAGTGTCTCAGAATGTATTAAATCAGCTGATATTCATGCAAATAATGGGTGTGAGGTCAGTCATATTTAATTTGTTTTACAGATGATACTAGAACAAATGATGTCATGAAAATTCTAAATGAATGTGTGATATTAACAATGCAAAGGAAAATGTTTTAAAGCAGAACAAAAATATCCAGGGAAAGTAAATCCATTACTTACAAAAGTTGAAACCAGAAGGGTTGGAATGACACAATAATACACCTAGCAATACTATGGGTGAACTTTTATTCATGTATGTGTCCACTGAAGTACACCGTCCTGCCGTCACCTTTGATGAGTAACACTTCCTCTCCCTTTCCTTATTTACCTTTTTATGATATCATCATCTAAAGGTAAGTGGTGGCTCATTTCCCTATCCTAATTTGATTCCTTTCCGCTACTTAGCGTCTTTTTTTCACTGTTATTATATATATATATAGTAAGGAGTGAGACACCAGGCAGAGTCTGATGTGTAAACAGCGTACGAATAAGGCTGTTGCCGAAATATTGTGCTCTTTTGTGTATTTGTCTTTTTGTGTTTGTCATCCCATCTTCGGTAAGTGTTGGGTTACATTTTCCCTATCCATCCTTAGTTTTATACATATATGTGTGTGTTATTAGGAAACAAAGGCACTGAAAGCGAATATATTAAACATTTGGATAGGAGAAAAACCACCGCTTACAATAGATGAGGATTCCTGCGGTGTCGATACACGAAAAACACATGTACATACATAGATGGCTGCCAGCCTCTAACATGTAGCCCACTACTACTGAAAAAGGGCCATAGGCTCGAAAATTACTCTATGTGTGTACGTTTTTTTTTTTTTCGTGTATTGGCGCCGCAGGAATCCTCATCTATGGTAAACGGTGATTTTTCTCCTATCCAAATGTTTAATATATATATATATATATATATATATATATATTCAACAGGATAGGCTAGACCTAAAAATTTATGTATCATTTGTGTTTTTTGTCTTTTCTGTGTGTTCGCATCCCACATCCATCATCTAAAGGTGAGTGGTGGCTCATTTCCCTATCCTAATTTAATTGCTTTTCGCTACTTGTCGCCTTTGATTTCATTGTTTACTGTATACATATATATAATTTCTTTTTAATCATATTAGCCCCAACACCGGTGTACAGGCATCCAGTGTGTAATTATGAGGATGGGAGGAATGTTGTGTTTCAATCTATATGAGAAAAATGTAACTATGTGTTGTGTGTGATACGTGTATTTTTGAATGTCAAATGCAAAGATTGAGCACAATACCAACATTAGCCTTGATTGCAGATGATCACCTAAAAACTGTAATCAGGACAGCCAGTGTGCAGGGACCAGAACACAATCCTGGTTCTGCTATACCTCCCCGATCCACAGTGTCGTGGTGCCTTAATGTGCACAGCCAAATTGATATAGTATATTTCTTATCCATATTTCTTTTTCTACCACCCCTGTTCACAGCACCACTATCTCCAACTGTCAATTTCTGTCATTCGTGCAGTAATCTTTGGCATGATGATATCCACCTCAACTTTCTATAATCCACCAGGGTACTCCTGAAACACTGAATTGTGTCCTTTTTGTGTCATCACAACCTTACTCTCATTAACAATGGTAAGCGATCTGATTACTTTCCACATCATGTTTTCATTTAAATGTATAGTTTATTTTCTCAATCTGTTGACAGTGTAGTAGCCAGCAAACAAATTTTTTCTTCATACGATATAATTACAAAAGGCATTTTTGGAAGGCTACTGAGATTGTCGCAGATGTGGAAATAATTGAAAATTTTCATATGATATAAATCTGCATCTACAGTTTTGGATAATTGATTTTAAGATGCATTACCATTCACCTCTTCCAGTAAAAATATGGTAACATCCTTTTATTAAGATTTAATTTTTAATGTATTGTAAGTAGTTATTTAGATTCAGAAATATTTAAATATGGAAGAAATGATGCGCATAAATCATATATATAAACAAATAGTCAATGGGCTTACATGGCAGTAAAATGTACAAAAATCATGGACAGCATAAAGACACCATAACAGTATTTAGAGATTATTATGCAATGTTTTCAAGATGTACTGTTTCATCTGTCAAAATTTTCAACAACAAAAGCAGCAAATTCTTGTTATAAGCCAAAGATGTTATATAGGTCGGGATGAGAAGATAAGACAGGACCTGTGGAAGGTTATGTGAAGAAGTAATAAATGATATACGTGTTTTATATAGCACAAATAATGTTTAATTCTTTCAGTCTTTCTTTACAAGTACTGCAATAATTTAAAACTAATAAGACTTTGAGCTTTGCTATTTAGAACTATTCAAGGTGATCATCTTTGTGAACATTATTCTTGTTTTGTATATGAATAAAAAAAACACAGCTGTTTCTGTAAAATCATGCAGCAATTAACATAAAAAGAAGTTAAATTCTACCTCAACCACAATCTTTGTAGAGAAAGACAAAAGCCAATAGAAAGATATGGCAAGAACTTTCAAGAATCACCATTACCTACAGATACTACTGGCCAACAAACTCTCAAAAAAAATAAAAAAACACTATGACATTCCACATTTGGTAATCTTACTTTACATTACACCTTAATCTTATTTACATTATTTGGTCTAAATAACTATTCTTCTATTCATCACATATGCTTGTCTCTATCCTGCCAAAGAATTAAGACAGGAATAATGTTTACATTGTTTGCCCATATCAAGGCGACATTCAATCTCGTATACCATTAGTTAAATGCAAGGGAGGAGGAACACAAGATTTGTACCACTACTAGTCCCAGAATCAACAGGCGATATTTTAAAATGAACCTTTACAACGCTTCTAGTTTTTGTGTGAAGATATAGAATATTAAGGCACTACAGATCTCCAAAACATATTTACAAAAATAGACTACTTTGCTTAAGTCTCTTTTGAATGTATACTAATAGCAACAGTTAATAAACTGAGTAATAACCTTCAACATATTACTCTTAACACCACCATTAAAATACTAAATAATTATTACATGTACAACTGCTTCCTATAGCGTTAAAAAAAAATACCAGCTTCAATTTAATTCTGGTATACTGAAACATTAAGCTAACGGTCCTAAGTTTCGCTCTTAAATACTAATTATGAATCAAATTGTTTCCACAGTACATTCCAACAGCAATGTCTAAGGATTCAAGAAAACAAAATCACTTCACTACATGCAAAAGTCAAACAAAAATGTTTAAGAAGCAGAAGTACTGAATAAATGTGTGACTGTCTCAAGGTAGGTTAAATTTTATTTTGACTATGGCATATTTTTCATGAAGTCAGCCATAGCAAACTTCAGTTTATTCTTGGCTCCAGTTCTGATACCAGCCGTCACATCTGGAGGTTGTACTACTACTGGCTGCATCTTTTAATACATTTATCTTAATGACAATCTAATAAATATGTATTTTATAAACAGAGGTTTTCAATTTAATAGTTTTATGCATTATAAGCAGAAAGAAATTCCTGGAACAGCCTCAACCACAGTGTTTATTTATTTTATGATTTGGTGGGAAACAATTTACTTTCTCTCCAACTGCAACTGAGTGCATATCTTGTTTGAGTCTTGATGTTCAATTCTAGAATTTCCCCACTGACATAATTACACACCATCCTACCACCATCTCTAGTAAGTAATCGTTACTATTTCTCAGTGGCCAGATTGTTATTAAGTTAATTAAATCAATATGGGAAATGTCTGTCAAAAATTACAGTGAAAATGGAATAAAGTAAGGGTTTTAAAGGTGTTGAAACAATTATGTCTCTAATTTCTTTTAACAAGCCAAACTGTTTTCAAATCAATGACTCCTTTAAACTGCTGGTAAGTTAACAAAATTTTTGAGTGAAAGGTAGAAACATAAATTGGAAACTGTTAATCATTTTAAAATAGTAACAATGAGACCGTTATTAGACAATGAACACAAGGAACGATAATGAAAATAATCCATTACTTACCACAGATGAAGACTGTGGCCAGGACGAATACAAAAACACAAACACATTTTACCACATTTCGGGAAATGACCTTAGTCATGTAAGAGATGAGACATATGATAAGAGGGAAAATGTGTACACATCCAGACCTACCACATAATTTGTGTATGGCAAGTATTATGATAAATACACATTTTTCCCTTTGTAATATGTCCCACTTCTTAAACGATTAGTTTTTATCGAAATATTGTAAAGTGTGTTACTGTTATGTTTTCATATTGGCCCTCCTGCCTTTATCTGGGGTAAATAGGAAACCACTAGTATAAGAAAATTATGGAAACTAGTGAAAGGTAATTACAAAGATTTTTTAGAAAGGAATAATCACACTGCATGTTTAATTTGACTATAATAGAAAAATATATACTTAGGTGCACTAACATTGTTGTTGCCAAAAGAGTTGTTTGACACTGTGGATAGTTACAGCTGCTATTCGAGCTGGTTGCATTTAAATTTAGCACAACTCAAACAAGTAAGTTCAAACTGATAAGTAACTGTGATCTTGATGAGGCAGAAAATTCAAGACTGGAAGCCATTGTAATATTAAAAAAGGTGATCTCATAAACCAGCTTAGCAACAATCAGATTCCAAAAGAAAATTCTTTTACTGTTTACTATATTTCATGTTAAAAAAACATGAATATGTGTTTCTAAATCAATATAAATGCATATTACCATCCAACAAACTGTTTGCAAGAAAATTCCAACAATTTTCAACAACAAAAATGAGGTGAGAGAGCAAAAACAAACACAAATGAGGACACCAGATATCTTGGTTACAAAGAACAAGTACTTGCTACTTACTACAAATGAAAGCAGTACACAACACTTCAAAGAAATGGGAGAAGCTAACAACAATGGAACATTCATGTGTAAAATATCACACAGGGGAACAATTTTACATGCAAATCATATTAATAGAGAAAATCTCAATTGGGTTTGACAGTGAAATGCAAAACTCCTCATAAAAGAAGAGAAATACTGTTGAAACATATGTTGAGTTATATCACATAGTAATGAAAGGAACTATAACAGCAAAGATTTGCAGAGGGCAACTAGCAAGAATGCAGTGGTAATCTGAAAACGTCTTTGAATCAACCATAAATTATGATATGTTGTAATCGCAAATGGAGTAAAAGGGACTTGGACTGTTCAATTTGGTAGTAATAAAATGAAAGCCAAACTGAACTTAAATTGAGAAAACAAAAATAATTTCATACGAAAGAAAAAAATTGCAATGGCAGATCCAATAAATAACTGTTAAAGAAATTTATTTAAAGAGTAATAGAATATGCTGAAGTGCTAGATAACCAGACCTGGCAGAAAATTGTGGATTGCATATGAAATTTTGGACTTTCTATAGAATTGTGGTCTTATTAAACATCAGAATCGTGTGGCAAGATTTAATGCATATGTGTCAGACCCCCACAAGATTCCTCTCTTTGTCTGAATGCGGTTTCATAGTGAAATGTCGTAAATGTGTTTGTCATTGACCTCCAAACTTCATCTCTAGTAGTTGATGGAGTTACTTTTCCCATCTTTTCCTATATGTTTTTCTTCTAAAATCAATTACTTTTTCATTATTAATGGAATTATAAGAAAAATAACTTCACAGTACCCTCATTAAAGCACAAACTTACAAGTGAAAAACTATAAACCTGACATCACATGCTCCAAAATTACTTACCAGGATACTACACATAGGAATGGCAAGTAAAGTGAGAGAGATATAAAGTAAAGGTCAGTTTGTGTTCAGGACAATTTATGGTACAAAAGAAGCAATGCTGGTGTGGAGATATAAACTGGAAAGATGATCAAGAAAACCAAGGACACTTTTCAGGCTCTTGCAAGTATCAGATGGGGCAAGTTAGCTAAAACTATTGAATGTTTTAAGAAACTGATAGTTGTTTCTGATGAATTAACTTCCACAAAATTTCACATTCAAAATTTTGCAGAAAGTACTGACATCTATATCTAAGGCTGAGAACTGTTTAAAACAGCAAACCATTCAATGAGTGTAAGGTGTAATATTTATGTAGAAACTAGCTGACCCAACAGACATTGTCCTGTCCAAATTTCAATAAATTTGTTTGTAATCTTTTAGTGAATTTGTGAAAAGCTATTGAACATGTGTAAACAAAGTAAAAATGAGAAATCACTGAGTTTATTAATGATTGTGTCCATGGATATTCAGTTTGAGGAGGAATACATTCAGAAGAATGCCAATGAGAAATCTTTACATTTGAGATGAATTCTGTCAGTAATACACCGCTGAAATGCTGGAAACGTGACGTGCCTGGAATTCGATTGACTTGGAACCAAGCAGTTTTATCCCAAAATTCAATTTAGTTTTTTCCACGTCAGGAACATAATGGACAAAACCAAAACAGAATTACACATATCCATCGTTCAAATCGTGAATTATCGTCTTGAGTTAATCCAAAAATCTCTTAGAAAAAAGCACTTTCACGTTCTCTTGGCAACTTTTCTTTCTCTAAAATCTTTTTAGGATAATTATGAATATTTAAAAAAAAATGGTCATATAGGTACATATAAAAAAACCTGTCAGTTTTCCCAAATTTATCAATTTTCCAGGAAACTTTTCTATTTTCTCTTTTTCTGAAAACCTTATTCAGACTATTATGAACATTTAAAAAAAAAAAAAAATAGATAAATCTGTCAACAGGAAAAGAACTTTCAGTTTTTCCCAAATTTTCCAGACAACTATTCTAATTTTTCTTTCTTTAAAAACCATATTTGGACTATCTATATAAATAAAAATGAAATGCTATTCGTTGCCAACCACATCATTTGAGTACGGCTGGACCGATTGGAATGCGTTTTTCCAGAATTTTCTCCGGATCTACCAGTTTTTTTTAAATAGAAAACAGTCAATTGAGTTAATGTAATCTTAACGGATGTTCAGCCGAATGTTGTCATATAAACACAGCGTTTCAACAGCTGGCTCTGCTTTATTCATCAGGTGTCTGTCATATAGCTAGGCGGTGACATCCAGCTAGCCACATCTGAAGCTATAAAACACCTGATGAATACAGCAGAGCCAGCTGTTGAAACGTTGTGTTAATACGAAAACATCTGGCTGAGCACCTGTGAAGATTATATTGCATCAGTATGCTGGGAAAGTATCCGCTAACCCATTCAATTGAGTTATTTCCATCTTGGGAGCATAAGGAACAAAACAAAAAAAAGAATTACATGTATCCATCGTTCTAATCATGAGTTATGGTCTTGAGTTCATGCAAAAATCCTATAGAAAAAAAGCACTTTCAGTTTTCCCGAATTTTCTAATTTCCAATGTTCCTTTCTCTAAATACCTTATTCGGACTATTAAGAATGTATATATAGTCAAATCAGACCATTAAAAAACGTGCTTTCAGTTTTTCCCTAATTATCCAATTTTCTAGTCAATTTTTCCAATTTGTCTTTCTGTAAAAACTGGACTATAGTGGACATTTTTTTTCTTAAAAAAATAACAAAATTGGTTCACAAAAAACCACTTTCAGTTATTCATGATTTTTCCAATTTTCTGGGCAACTTTTCAAATTTTTCTCTCTCTATAAACCTTATTCGGACTATTACGGACATTTAAAAAAAATAGCCAAATCAGTCCAGCCATTCTCAAGTCATTTACATTTATATAGATGAAACATTTACACAGTACAAACCATAACAAATTAAATTAAAAAGAGATATTTAGGTAAGAATAACTCTTTTTTGTCACTGACCATATACGACAGAATAATATATTCCATTACTGTTTTAATAAATGACTTCATTTTTTGTAAATAATAAAAAAAAAACTAGGATTTCCTGTTATTCCTAAGGCTACAGAATTTAAGTGTGTAACAAAACTGTTAGATAGCATCTAGAAAAATGTACTGTATATGGAAGTAAGATGATATGTTTGGTGGTATGGTGCTTGTCCATTATAAGAAAAATAAGCCCATGATTCTACTAGATGCAACCTTTGACCAAAAAGCTATGAGTGTGTTGTTAATAGCGGATTAAAACATAATTGGGTTACAGTTGGTATCAAAACATCTTGCAGACATAAAAGGGAATTGTATGTAAAAGTTAGGAATACTGATAATATGCTTCTCAGGCAACATTACAAAACTTACTGTAGAATTTTAACCAAAGTAGTAAAAGAAGCTAAACGTTTGGCCATAAACGATGAGATTAGTAGTTCAGATAATAAGATAAAAAGTGTTTGGAACATTATTAAAAGAGAAACAACTGTATCATCCCTTGAACATAAACCTATATCTATAAGCATTAATGATAAACTTGTAAATGACCCCTCGTATGTAGGAAGTGCTTTCAATAACTATTTCTTAACAGTTGCTGAAAAAATAAAAGGAAAATGTATTGGGAATATGGATGCTATAGCAATACTTAAATCCTTGTCACCAAAAGCAGCACCTATGTCTCTATTTCCCACCAGTAAAAATGAAATTGAAAAAATTATTAAATCCCTCAAAAATAAAAATTCATTTGGTTATGATGAGGTTTCAACCCATGTAATGAAACAATGTAACACCAGCATTAGTAGAGTTATTAGTCACATTTGTAATAGTTCTTTTGAAGAAAGTATCTTCCCTGACTCACTCAAGAAGTCAATAATCAAACCGCTTTATAAAAAGGGTGATACCTCAAAGATTGAGAATTACAGACCAATATCACTTCTACCAGCATTTTCAAAAATCTTTGAAAAAGCAATGTACAGAAGGGTGTATGCACATCTACAAAAGAATGACCTACTCAATAAAGTACAGTTTGGTTTTAGACAAGGCGTTTCAACAGATTCAGCAATTTTTGCTTTTGTAAACAACATACTGGAATCAATGCATAAAAAACTAAATTCCCTAGGTATATTCTGTGATCTTGCTAAGGCTTTTGACTGTGTTGATCATGATATTCTACTAGGTAAATTAGATCACTATGGAGTTAGTGGTAAGCCAGGACTTTGGTTTAAATCATACCTGGAAAATAGAAAGCAATGTGTATCTCTGAAAGATGCTAATACAGGAGATGTTATAAACTCAGAATGGGGTATAGTTAAATGTGGTGTGCCTCAGGGTTCAATTCTTGGCCCTCTGCTGTTCTTAATCTATATAAATGATCTTCCACATATACTAGGTGATAATGAACACATAGTGCTCTTTGCAGATGATACTAGCATATCGTTGAAAGATCCATCAGCACAAAACCTCGAAAACATAGCAAATGATGCCATAAAGAAAATTAATAGGTGGTTTAATGCCAACAAACTAATGCTTAATGTAGAAAAGACACAGTTACTTCAGTTTGTTACAAAAAATAAAACAAAGGACAGCTATAATGTGATATCAGAAGGGAAAACAATCAATGAAAGCAGTTTCACAAGATTCCTGGGTGTATATATAGATAACAAATTGAACTGGAAACAACATATTCAACAACTTCTTAAAAAACTGAATTCTGCAACATTCTCACTGAGGGTAATATCTAGAATAGCTAATATAAAAACCAGAAAGTTAGTATATTTTGCATATTTTCATTCCCTGCTCACTTATGGCATCTCATTTTGGGGAAACTCGTCACAAGCACAAAGGGTATTTAAATTACAAAAGCGTGCTATAAGAACTATTTGTGGAGCAAACCCATGGACGTCGTGCAGAAATCTGTTTAAAAACCTGGGTGTTCTAACCATGCCAGCACAGTATGTATACTCTGTATTATCATTTGTAGTGGAAAATCCTGAACACTTCAATCTTAATGCTGACATACATAGCCATAATACTAGGAATAAATATAATATTCACAAGGATTACAAATCACTGTCAATTGTACAGAGAGGGTTAACATTTACTGGAGCTTCCTTATTCAATGTCTTACCAACAGAAATTAAATGTTACCTACAAAAACCCAACTACTTTAAGTCCAAACTGAAAGAGTTTCTGCTTCAGAACCCATTTTACTCTGTGAAAGAATTTTCTTCTTGGAATTTGGTAACTAAGAATGACTGATAAAATAGTATATATGGTGTATGGAAGGGGAAGGTGACAAAGTTGTCCACAATTACTAAAATGATATATGGTTTTTCTTTCTGTTGAAACTTTTGACAATTTAAGTAATTATTGTGGTTACAAAATTCCACTCATATATAGTAACTAACATGGGATAGCATGCATTAAAAAAACTGCTGTGAAAAATTATCATACTAACAGGTTGTTAAGTAATTGACTGCTTATGAGTTGTTGGTAATATAATTGATATTGTTAATAAGTGTGTGTACTGTTCCACATAAATAGCAACTAACATGATATAATAGGCTATGTAGTCGCAAATCACAGTGAAACTTATCATGGTTACTGGTTGTAAGAAAATAACTGATTATTAGATGCTGGTAACAAGTGTATATACTGTTCCACATAATAAGTATTAATTAACTCGGGATTGTATTTGTAGATAACAGGAGATATTGGTTATACTAATGGGTTGTAGCTAACTTGTTGTCAATATATAATAACATTATCAATTATATAGTAATATTGACATTGCAAATAAGTGTATGTACTGTTCCACATCCCCGAGATTATTCTCACATGGGATCAAAGTGAACATATCTATCTATCTATCTATCATGGTCACTGCAGATGAGAAAACACTTCCACTACTACAAATGAGCAAGTTCAGTCTTTTGCTTTATTACAACATTTCAGTGTAATTATAAGCCTTCAGTATACACTTCACCTTTTGCCTGCCTCAATGAAGTATTTCTGAGGTCTACGGCTCTGTCAACACAGGCATTGAGTTAGTAAGGCCATTTTATTTGAATCAACAGGTACGAAATTACTTTCAACCTGCTTTCAGGAGAAATTTCTGAATTTAACTGAAATGATTTCAGATAGTGAACCCCACACAGCTGTTGAGTCATCTGAATGAGTTACTGCTTCTCGTAAGTAGTTAAAATATCATTCTTCCACTTTAATAATTTTGGAAGAGTGCCTTATAATGAAAACAAATTATACGTAAATTACAAAAAAGAACTTCACTGGCTGGAAAATAATAGCCTTTTCCTTCATGTGATGCACTCTGCTGCATTTAAGAGGCTGAATCATTCCTGGTATTAATAGTTACAATCTGCTTTCCACTTACCACATAAAAGGGGGTGAAAGAGTGCCTAACTTATACAAATACCCCCTACACTTCTTGGTGGTATCTGTACCAAGTTCATTACTTGCAACAGGAACATTTTAGAAACCTGCCATTTCTTACACTTAGGTATGATGGTAGTGTTCATTATATTTGATTTCATCAAACATAGAAAACAAAAATCAGAATGGCTTGACAAAGATTCAAGTTGGAGTCTATGTCCAAAGACTTAACTGTTGTGCCACAAAATAATTATAGTTCATTGATAAAAAGCGAGGGAAAGATGCTCTAAACAGAACTCAGTCATTTATCAATAAAAATCTGAGAATTCTTTCAACTGAAACAAGTGTTGCAAAAGGAACATCTACAAAAGAAGAAATTGACAACTTTAGAATTACAAATAAGGACAACACACAAGAATAGATGTCAGAAAAGATCATAGTGTGAAATTTTTTATGTTCCCTGCTCCAAGCAATCATCACAGACACCTTGTTAAATAGTGTTGATAAACAGATTCCACAAGATAAGGTAAATTCAGCTTCCAAATCTGTAGACTCTCCTTCCACAATATTAAATAGGAGTGACATGAAGACAAACCAGAGTAAAAGGAGAGAGACAATAATCAGCCGATAGAAATAAGAGAGGGATTGCAAAAGATTTGATTTATTGGAATGGTGAAATTTTCAAAATCTTAATTCATAAGCAAGAAATATTCAAATTCAGAATGCTTTGACACAATACTGAATATAGCTCTGATGAATGTGATTTTTTTTTTAATTTAAAAATCTGTTTTTAAACATTAGGTGCAGACCTCTTTGTTAGTTAACTCATAGTCTGATCATGTAATAAATCGAAAGTACATACATCACAAATTTTTACATGGAATCTTACTATATTCAATAGTAACCTGGGACTAGTATAGTTCGGTTATATATGGTGCTATTTACAAATCACACAGATATATCGCATGACAATAATTACCACTTTACATATTCTGACAGTTTCACATAAAACCATCATTCTAAATGTCAGCAAAATATTTATATAACAATATCTTAATGGAAATAAAAAAAAAAGGCACACAAAAGGATGGTATATTATTCAATAAAATAGCAAGCTATGACATGCTGTGTGTAAACTATCCAGCCGCCCATAAGCTAAGTGATGTGGATGTCAACAATGACAAAACTCATCCTGCACATGCCAACACCATACAGAAGTTCCATCTCACTAGGTACCAAAAATTACTTCCTGGGCTAGTTGTTCCTGACTCAGTTATACCTTGCGGGCGTGTTTGCGACAACGTGCTTCCAGGATGCTGCGACAATTGTCGGGTCCACAGAGGGCAAAGCGTGCTCCGGCCAGCAGACCGCACGTTGCGTGGAATGTCGCTAAGCAGCCCTCGTGGCAGCAACGTACACAGCCTCCAATGCGTTCACCGCAATACTTACACTCCTGCATAAAAAAGGCCAATATGTTTGTGAGAATTTATATTGATAAAATTAGTAAAAAGACAAGTAATGCTACTACATTTATGTCGATTTAAAAAGTGCAATTACTTATTCATAAAAATCTATCACTGGGTGAATAAAATATCCTGAAGTCCTCCAGTCAACAACACTATAATATTTGATGAAGGACAGGGAAAGCCGAAGGCAGAAGAGGTGCAATGAAGGAAAAAACCACACTCACAGTTCATGATATTTCAGATAACTTCTTTAACAAATAAAAAAGTTGATAGGGCATATATGCCAAACTTGTTGCATAAATTAATAAATGTTGGCAAAAGGAAGAAAAGTAGGTGTAGTGAATAAAGGATTACCAGAAATGAAATATTGTGGATTGTGTTCGGCATGGTTTCTGTGTCATTACAGTCCTCCTGCCTTTGGTAAACATTGGTTTAGGTCCCCAACCTTCATTCTGATATTACCATAGAGCATTTTGCCTCTAATTATTATTGACACTATAGTATTTAACGTCCAAATTAACAGATGTGACATTGGTTTATTGTTTGCAACTTGTGGAATAATACATTTTCATAATAGATCAATCTGATTAGAGACAATTTTATTAAGTCAATAAATGTTGCTTCTTTAAATGAACAGATTCAAATATGATTTGCAACACTGCTGATATCAGTCCTATGATTCTTTATAACAGATAAGGAAAACTATTCCTTACTTTTGAAGGGTTTAAGTTGTTGTTATTTGTTTTATTATTATTTTTTACATGACTGCAATATCAATAATAAGAAATGCTACACACAATGCTAATAACTAGTTGTTTCAAGGACAAAACTTCCAATACATCTATACTCATATAAGTATAAAGCTTTCCTATTTGGAAATCATTATTTTCAACTAAATCTTTCACAAAACTTAGTTTTTTGGATTAACTAAATTATTTACAAATACAGCCACAGAGGTACTCTGACAAAGAGAAAATGGAAAATATGTTATCATTGAGTACTTTCAACCTAGTAAAACCAGTGTATACTTACCACCAACCTGGCATCCGCACTGACCGATTTGATGTCCAGTGGATCATTGAAAGGTATGCCAGGTAAAGCAGCTGAACACAACAAATGCACCCAAGAGCCAGACGGTGTCCGTCGTAGTGCTCCTCCACGTATACTGCACAGTGAACATGTCTGCCAACAAGCAAGAGGTTCCATCTTATAGCAATGTTTTGGCAGATTAGATGATATTGAACTAGTATTTTGCAGCCTTAATACGTGTAATAGAAAGACACAAAGGATAAGTCTAACTGGCCTTAAATGTTGTTGAGATTATAACAGGTTCCGTACAGAACACCCAAACAATACAGTATATATGTGAACCATTAGAAACAAATAAGAACAATATTATTGATTAATAGAGCTTGAGTATCAAACAACAGGGGAAAGTGTTTACCACAATTAACAGTACAGAATAAGTTGAAGATTACAGGGTCAAAATGAAGGAAATTTTAAGCATACATGTTTTTGTGAATTGCTGCTTGCTGATATCATCATTCAAAATTTTTTGAGGACTAGTGTACAATCAGGTACATTAATATTTTATTATCATTAAATACTGTGTGATTATCAGTTGCTAATTTATTATTTTTTCTTTTCTGAACACATTTATCTCTCTAATCACAATCGCTGTTTCATATTATTAAAAATAAAAAAAAATCAAATGAGGCTCTATATTCATACTAATTAAACCACCACGTGTGTGGTCAAAGCAAAATTGTGAGCATTATCTCATTATAAAAATAACATACCTCTACATAGTGACATATATTTACGAAATATTCATATTTAACATTAACAAAAAATAAAAACAACTCCCTGTGTAACCACAACACACTCTCATCACTACCTTATCACAATAACATTAGCTGCCAAATACTAACCATCATCAAATGAAACTTTGCAAGAGTCAGAAGGAAAAAAAGGGTCAAAGGATTTGCTAAGCCTATATCGAGGAATCATCCTGGCATCTTCCAGGAGTGATTGGGTAAAACCAAAGAAAAATTTAAAATCTGATTGGCTAGATTTGGGACTAAACGCACATCCTACTGAATTTTACACCTAAGACAAAAGTTTTGGTTTAAATGGATGGTCTGTCAAGTGCTCAACAAATTCCAGTTTTCCAGAATTAGTATAACTAGAGTCAACAAGAAGATATGAAAATTTTCTTTAATCTGATCAGTACAAAGCAGACTACAGTTGATCTTGTGTGCATTCTGTGCCCAATAATACAAATTCTTAAAAATGGAAAAATATTTGTTGAATTGCCTTTAATTTGTATATAGCATAATGTGAAAAAAGGCAAAAATTAACAAATGCAACTTAATGAATCAATCTGACCAAAATACCCTTATCTTAACTCATCATTGAGACATGCTTTCCACTCCATGCTCTTTCAGCAAATGTGATGCTAACCAAAGCAATAATGTGGAACTTTGTTGACAGTAATTTCAATTACATTCCCAACTTGATCTACATCTTCCCCCAAACCAACCTCTACAACTCTTTCAAGAATTTCTAATTTAAGTCAGTTTTCTGAGAAGCCTATCTCTCACCAAGAATCTCAGTTCTACTGGCCATTCCAACAACAATATTATCACTCAACGGTAAAGGATTTAACTGAAAATATGACTGAAGCCTTCATCAACTATACCCATATCATCCCCCTGACCACTATTCCACACTTTTTAGATTCGAGGGTAACTGTAAATTCATCAGTAAATAGAACTCTTCAACATCTAACACACCACTCCTTTGCCCTCTTAACCCCAGTAAAGCATCTGATCCCTGATTTACCTGTTCCTCGATATATATTGAGCCCCATAATCCAGACCAAGGCTCACATACAGTTTCACTACTGACTGCATCTCAACTTTCATAGTGAGCCATCTTCCTTCACACACTGCCACATCTTGCCAGACGTTGGCTCTGAATGTTACCGAGATTGTGGGAGTTAGGTCACCTAGAGTTTTAGGGGTTAACTTTCTATATGTGACCACTCATTTTGTGTGACGACTGATTCGTGGAAAGGCCAATGTATGAACTTTTTACATTGGAGGCAAGTTCTGAGTGGATAGATTTCATCAGTTGTGGGGTTGCAATAGGTTGTGGTGGCTGGAAGCACATTGCATGTTTTGAAACAAGACTATTACAAGTGAATGAGCCATGTGCTCATTTAGAAATGCTGTGAGGCTAAATTTCAGTTTTCAAGTATTTTTTTTTATGTTGCTTTCATTAGCAACAAGTTACTGAAAATCAGATCCACATTTTTCAAGGGTAAACTCTGAAATGCCAGAAAAAGCAAACTTAATGAATGTATTACGGCATTTAATTTGGTACCAGTTGATTAGCTATTAAATTGTGGACATAACCTCGAATTTCTTCTAATGATATCTCTGGTCACTGTTAATTTGTGAGCGAAGGCTGACACGTAATACCGTTCTTCAGCCAATTGTTATCAAGGTGAGTGAGTGGGCTTAGCATATTATATAGTAGATTTAGATTAATAAATCAAGTCATAGACCAGTAACATATTATGTTTTAAGATAACTGTCTTTGATCTTTTTCAAATTTGCACCAAGGCATTTTTTAAAAAAATGATTTATTTATTTAATGCTTAGATGGCTCACAAATCCATGTCTTTCTTGATTAGTATAGAAAATTCAAAATTAGTAATTATATAATTATCAAAGATTTTGGCTTTGTAGTTGCAGAGCAAAGACAACTTTCTTAACCTTCACCTTTCACTAACACTGCACATAAAGCTCAACAGTTTGTGCTACAGTGAGGCTCACCACATCAAGAGACCCGGTCAAACACCTCTCACAGCGCCAATTGCCACGCAGGCAGCCAGTGGCATTGGGCAGCTGTTGGCCACTACCGTAGCAAGTTGTGTGAATGCACAACTGGCACTCTGAGCATGTGAGCAGAACCTTCACTCCAGTGTGTGAGCTATAGAAACGGCGGGATTCCATCTCCTGTTAACATACAAACAGCCATGTTGTTATAAAAATCTGTTTCTATCACTGATTTCTCAACTTTCTACATATGATAATGCTTGATATAACAGAATTTTCAAATACATAAATAGTGTAACGAAGACATGTAGAACAATTGCTGATTTTGCTGGTAAGATGTGCCAATCTTCAATAGGGTAACAAATACATATTATATAGCAATAAGAATAATGATACTAAACAAAATAGTATGCCAATAATGTTTAAAAATATAAAATTTTGTTATGAAAAAGAAATTTTCATGTAAATTCAAAATATATTTATATTTAGCTCTTCTATGAGCCTAGGAAAGATTTACTACTTGAAGATCCATTATTGAAACATATAGTGTAACAACTGTGCAAAATAAAGTTCTTATTTATCAATGATTTAATTAATGTTGAAACAAAATAGATTTAAATATTGCCAAATCATATCTGAAATCTAATAAACATTTTGCAAATTTATTAGATCTGAGAAGAGACAATAGTTCAAACTATTTCTATGGCTTCCTTGTTGGTATGACACCTCCCTTACTTTTTTTTTATTATTTATTTTTTATCTGTCTAGTACCTTCAACTTCATAAAATTAATCCTACTTAACACAGTAATGTGTAATAGATGCTGTTTCTTAAGTTTGTGGAAGTGCAAGTGTTGATAAAAATCTTTAACATTACAATTGTCATTCACACACTTATGTTAAGAGTGAGCTAACTGGCTCCATGAAATAAAATTCATATTTCTTTCATTTTTAGTTTATATTAAGCTGTTTTCAAAGTTATAAATATTTCAAAATATCTGTTAATGAATTATATTTACACTGTTAGCATAAAAAAAAAATTATCTGCGTTATTTAAAACACAGTAATCACATTTCCAAGAACACACTGCAGTGATCTGTGAGTAATATTACAACTGAAGTTTAAATTTAAAAATTATAATTAAAAAAAAAACCAGCTTGTTTCCGCAGTTTTAATTCAACAGCAGTTGAAAAGTAATAAGAAGCAAATAGTAAAAGATACTAATGGACACACCTCCCTGCGCTCTGGGAACCACACTGGGCTCACGTACGGTTTCGCCACTGCACGACTCTTCTTCCATTCGTCCATACTTATACCACCTGAGCAGCACTGGAAATAAGACATTCATGCAGTTAAGTGGAAGCAAACTACACTTAATATGAAACTCATTTTCTCATGATTCATACAAAACATAACAAGGTATAACTAAATATATTGTTCCTGTTTTACTAACTCATTATATTTGGATTTGCAATTTTAACTTATCCTTAATAGCTTTATGCCTTGTTGACATCATTAGCAGTTGGAAAAGACTGATGGCAAGGAATGAGAAGGAATTCAGGAAAGACCTTCAAAAGAACCATCCTGTCATTCACCTGGAGCGATTTGGGAAAACCATAGAAAACTCAAATCTGGATAGCTGGATGGGGACTTGAACCAGTCCTCCAGAATGCAAGTCCACAGTGATACCTTGGATTTGCATCTACTCGCTTAAGTAAACTAACTGGCAACACTAATTACAAATTAAGAAATTTGTACTGTCAACAAACTGTGATTATCATATATATTATTTCTATAAGGTATTTTTTTGTCACAAGCCTGTATCTTCTTTCATACTTAACCGAAATCAATGAATGAGGTGTCATTTTAAAGCTTATGGTCTCCACTTTGGTCACATCATATTTTAAGAAATGAAGTTTTCGGTATTCGACCCTTAAAGGGCAAAAATGTCAATCTTTCTAAAATGCTGTTTTCTGTGTTACGAGTCATTTATCTCCCTGGATACGTATATGAAATCGTTTAATATAGTATCATTTTAAAGATTAAGATCTCCGCTTTAGTGACGTCATATATTAAGACAGATACTTTTCGTAATTCGACCCTTAAAGGGCAAAAGTATCAATATTTTTGCAATTCGTAATTGTGTCACGAGCGATTTATCTCTCTTAATATCTAACCAATATAGATAAATGAGGTATCATATTAAAGATCGAGGTCTCAGCCATGGTAACATTATATTTCAAGAAAAGAATTTTCCGTTTTTCGACCCTTAAAGGTCAAAAATTGCGATTTTTCTAAAATTCGTTTTTTGTGTCTCGAGCCATTTATCTCCCTGGATATCTAACCAAAATCGATAAATGAAGTAGGATTATGAGGAGTAATGTCTCAGCTTTGTGACATAATATTTTGAGAAAGAATGTTTTTGGAATTCAACCCTTAAAGGGAAAAAGTTTAAATTTTTCAATAACGTATTTTTGTGTCACAAGCGATTTATCTCCCTTAATATGTAACCGATATAGATAAATGAGGTATCATATTAACGAATAAGGTTTCCGCCGTGGTAACATTATATTTCAAGAAAAGAATTTTTTGTTTTTCGACCCTTAAAGAGCAAAAATGTCGATTTTTCTAAAATGCGTTTTTTGTATCTCGAGCCATTTATCTCCCTGGATATCTAACCAAAATCGATAAATGATGTAGGATTATGAGGAGTAATGTCTCAGCTTTGTGACATAATATTTTAAGAAAGAATGTTTTTGGAATTCAACCCTTAAAAGGAAAAAGTTTAAATTTTTCAATAACGTATTTTTGTGTCACGAGCAATTTATCTCCCTTAATATCTAACCGATATAGATAAATGAGGTATCATATTAACGAATAAGGTTTCCGCCGTGGTAACATTATATTTCAAGAAAAGAATATTTCGTTTTTCGACCCTTAAAGGGCAAAAATGTCGATTTTTCTAAAATGCGTTTTTTGTATCTCGAGCCATTTATCTCCTTGATATCTAACCAAAATCGATAAATGAAGAAGGATTTTGAGGAGTAATGTCTCAGCTTTGTGACATGATATATTAAGAAAGTATGTTTTTGGAATTCAACCCTTAAAGGGAAAAAGTATAAATTTTTCAATAACGCATTTTTGTGTCACGAGTGATTTATCTCCCGTAATATCTAACCGATACAGATAAATGAGATATCATATTAAAGACTAAGGTCTCCGCCGTTGTAACATTATATTCTAATAAAGGAATTTTTCGTTTTTTGACCCTTAAAGGGCAAAAATGGCGATTTTTCTAAAATTCGTTTTTTGTATCTCGAGCCATTTATCTCCCTGGATATCTAACCAAAATCGATAAATGAAGTAGGATTATGAGGAGTAATGTCTCACCTTTGTGACATAATATTTTAAGACAGATTTTTTTTGGAATTCAACCTTTAAAGGGAAAAGTATAAATTTTTCTATAATGCATTTTTGTGTCATGAGCCATTTATCTCCCTTGATATATAACCGATATAGATAAATGAGGTATCATAGTAAAGATTAAGGTCTCCGCCATAGTCACATTATATTTTAAGAAAGAATTTTTCGTTATTCGACCCTTAAAGGGCATAAATATCAGTATTTCTAAAATGCGTTTTTTTGTGTCTCAAGTCATTTACCTCCGTTGACAAATAAACAAAATTGATAAACGAGGTATCATTTAAAAGATTAAGGTCTTCGTAATGTCTTCAGTTCCGTTACCACATTTTAATAAAGAAATTTTAAAAAATTCTAACCTTAGAGGGCAAAAGTATTAATATTTTTACAACGCATTTTTCTGTCATGAGCTATTTATTTCCCTTGATACCTAATCGAAATCAATTTAAATATTAAATTATCCACTATCGTCACATCATATTTTAAGAAAAAACTTTCTCCAAATTACACCCTTAAGGGACAAAAATAACATAATTTCTCAAAACTTTTTTTTTTTTTACCTTGCTTTATAACTAACCGAAATCGATAAATGAGGTATCATTTTAAAGACCAAGGTGGCTGCTTTGGTCATACCATATTTTATAAAAGAAATTTTTTGTAATTCGATCCTTAAAGGGCAAAAGTATCAATATTAGTTATAGAACATGTTGATTTTTTATTTTTTTTATATTATATGCCATTTATCTTCTTCGATACCTAGCTGAAATCGATAAATGACATATCGGTTTAAAAATTAAGGTCTCTAGCTAGGTAAAATCATAAATTAAGAAAAAAATGTTCAGAATTTGGTGCTAAAAGTGGTAGCGCATATGAGACTGTTCAGAGCCAAGTCCCCAGATTTCAGCAGCGGATATCACAGAGAAGTCAATAAACTTTTTTTTTATTCAATAAGTAGTTTTTCATATATATTTTTTTCTTTTACGGAAACACTGTCGTTTTGCTATACAATTCCAATGTAATTCGCTCAGCAACAAATATCACAGAGATGTTGATATGTTGTGTGCAGTTTGTTAAGGTTGGTTTTATTCTTCCAAGGTCAGTGACACTTTGTCATAAATCAAGTGTGTTTTAAATTTTCATAACTGTTTCATAATATGTTGTGAGTATTTTGCTGTGTACCTATTACACTAAAAAAAAACATTTGCTACAAAACTACGGTTCTACTATTCATTATATTACAAACATTCAACCTCACTATTCGTCGTATTTTATTCGCGAAATTTTCGCACGGGTCGTCTAGTAGATTATTATAAGTGGAAGAAGAATGGGAGGATTTTTTTTTTAATGAGTATTCATTAAACATGTTTTTCATGTGTTTTTATTTCTTTTTTTCTGATGGCTTTACGCCTCGTTGACATCTAGGTCATTAGAGGTGGTGAGACCAAGATAAGGAATGGGAAGGAATTTATCCATGGCCCTTTGAAGGAAGCATTCTGGTATGCTTGGGGAAACCATAGAAAACACACACTTGAATGCCTGGACGGGGATTCGAACAGCCATCCTCACAAATATGAGGCCAGCGCGTTAACCGCTCACCCAACACACTTGGTTTTTTATTTCTATAAATGCATACTGTATGGCTGAAATTAAAGCACAGATGAATTAGATTAGTACATGTTAGCTGATTTCAAGCTACCTATAATATGAGCTCAACTTCAAGCTTTACACCATCTGTGAACAAGGGACAGGAAGGGATTCAGTCACACACCTTTAAAGGAACAGTTGTGGCATTCACGAAGAGTGATTATGGGAAACTTTGTGGACAGTATGTGGGCAAGGAACAGAAGGGAATCAATCATACACCTGTTAAGGGAATGTTGTGGCATTCATGTGGAGTGATTGTGGGAAAAATTGGAAAACCAAAATAAAAGTCTTCTTGTATGACAGACCCAAACGTAAGCATCTCCTCATCAGACTAGGTGGTGTGGTGCCCTTTATCTCCAGACTGAAATGTTACACTGATACACATTGTGTTATTGTTTTGTAACTTATGACTGAGACAGGAAAAAAGTACAGTGCAACATCTTTCTAAAAAAAAAAATAAAAATAAAAATAAAAAAAAATGGAAACTGTTTAAGTTCTGAAAAAATGATAACCAGCACACCTGTTGTGGGAACTGAACTTACACTTGACAATCTTCCTCGGCCATTCCTCAGTTCACAACCATGGAATTTCAATGTCCTCAGACGAGCGGCATAATTTTTTGCTGGAGATAATGTAATAATTTTGTGTGGCTTTAGCAATGAGTTTTACTTGGCTGCACAATTGTTTTACTTAGTTGCCCGGACAATTAGGAAAACAATAAATCCAGCTATGGAACACTTAAGATTCCACTTAATCTAACATGGTAATCGTTCTGTGTAAACAAGACCTACCGTTTCATGATAAATCTGAGCTCTGAAATTGTTCTTGACAAGCTGACACACACATATCAATTTCTGTAAAGGTGTTGGACATGCTAAAGGTCTCTAAATATCTTGCCCAAAAAAGAGATTAAGGCTGCAGAACTTTTGTTTCTTACTTTGAGCTAGAGATGAAACTTAGCTGCAATATTAAAATCTAAAAACTTTGGAGTGCTATGCCCAAATTGCCTCTCTCCATTAATCAGGTAAAATATGTGGTAATATAAAACCAGGAAGATAGAGACACCATATTACAATCATATAAAAGCAATGTAGACTTCACAACTTTTCAGCTGAATGTGGTTATAAAAACACAATGTTTCAATGAAATACTCTGTTGTCTAAAGAAATACATTGCTAATCACTGACACAGACAAACCAATATAATGTCCCTGTTGTTACAACAGGATGGTTGCAGATATAGTCTAATACCAGCCAACCAATGGAGATCACAGCTGTGTATTCGGTCACTCCAACGTTCTATGCTCAGTTAACCCCAGGCCTTAATCATACAGAACTACAACGCCAGATGGTCAGCTGGCAGCGGATAGCGTATCCAAACACCCAGTGATGACAGCATGGAAGTTATGCAAGCATATCTGTATCAGTGATAAACAGTGTCTTTGTGAAAAGCATACATACATGTGAAGAAACAAAGGGGACTTTGTCAAAACGCTACTGTGAATTTTAGAAAACCTCATGGCTATAACATAGTGCAAAACCAAAACACCAACACAGTTTGCTTTTCTGTTGCAACATGCTAAATAATTCAATTATGTGACAAGATAAATTAACATATTAATGAAGAATTTAACAACATAAATTCTCAGTGGAATGCTCTTAAGTTTCTAGTCATATGTACAGCCATTCTCAAATAAGAATTCTGCTGCCTGTTGTTTTATTCAAATGCCAGTAGGGTATTAAAGAGAGGTGATTTCTAGGTTATTCATGATATGCCACATCTTGACATAAAAAGGCAATGTCTCGATTGATATACGAGGGTCAGTCAAAAAGTAATGCCTCCTATTTTTTTTTTCTACGTTTAATTGTCAGGAAATTTAAATGCAATTACATAGGTTGAAAACCACAACATTGAGGATCATTTTGTCATTTTTCAATGTAATCTCCGCCCATCTCTACAGTTTTGGTCCATCTTTGAACAAGGGCATGTATCCCAGCACGGTAAAAATCACAGCTCTGCTTCGTAAGCCATTGACGCACGGATGTTTTGACGGCCTCCTCATCTTCAAAATGAATCCCACGATGAGCTTCTTTTAGTGGCCCGAACAGATGGAAGTCTGATGGTGCCAGGTCAGGGCTGTATGGGGGATGAAGCAAAACTTCCCATCCAATTTTGACAATCTCGTCAGAGGTGTGACGACTGGTGTGTGGTCTTGCATTGTCATGCAAAAGAAGAACATCTGCCATTGATTTTGTTGGGTGAACTCGCTGAAGACGTGCTTTAAGTTTTTTGAGGGTTGTGACGTATTGAACAGAATTTATTGTGCATCCCTGCTCCAAAAAATCAACCAGAATCACACCCTCTGTATCCCAGAAAACTGTTGCCATAACTTTCCCTGCCGATCGCACAGTTTTGAATTTTTTCTTCCTCGGCGAGCTTGTGTGACGCCACTCCATTGACTGCCTCTTTGATTCGGGTTCAAAAAAATGCACCCATGTTTCGTCCCCGGTCACAATTTTTTTCAGAAACTCATCTCCCTCCAAACGGAAGTGCTGCAAGTGTTGGGAGGCTATTGTTTTCCTTGCCTCTTTATTCTGATCGGTTAACATTCTTGGAACCCACCGTGCACAAACTTTTGAGTACCCCAATTGTTTAATAATCGTGATCACACTGCCTTTACTAAGAGAAATAATGCGACACACTTCATCTGCAGTCACCCGACGGTCACCACGAATGATGTCATCAACTTGCTGAATGTTGTGTGGAGTCACTGCACTCACCGGCCTACCGCTCCGCTTTTCGTCAGTCAACGGTGTTTGCCCTTCAGCTTCCTTACAATGACGAACCCATCGTCTAACAGTGCTGACATCCACTGTCACAACACCATACACCTTCTTCAGTCTTTCATGAATGCGTATGGGCGTTTCACCTTCTGCATTCAAGAATTCAATCACACAACGCTGTCTCAAACGAGCATCGATGTCGGCCATCTTACAAACTTCTGCTGTGCTGCCACCTGTTGACACAGAAAGTTACTACGGCAGTGGATTGCAGAAGAAGGTTTGAGGAATGGCGCCAAATTCAAATTTTTCACTTAATTTTTTTAAGTAGAAAAAAAATAGGAGGCATTACTTTTTGACTGACCCTCGTAGTATGACAGAGCTCTTTTGAGTTTTGCCCTGAAAGAAAGCTGTACTATGTAGACTGAAACACAGGATTTTTGTATTGTGGCACAGCATCACACACAAACTGAAAATTGTCAGCTTCAGCAGCCTAAATTGCATAATAAATACAGCACTTCAAATGACCTTTTATCTACGCCTGATGTAAAAAAAAAGTCAGCAATATTTATCAGTCAGCTTTTAATTTACTGACACAGTAATCTGTTAAAGTCACAACCAAACAGAAGGCACAGTGTGTATATTGCTTGCTCAAACTCTTCTCCACTATAAAAAACAAGAGTATGTAGGACACAATATTTCTCTTGGAGAACACTGCAATGGAGGCAGTCAAAATATTATACAGGCAATCACTATGTACACATATAACTGCTAGAGAGCACATCACTGAGGAAAAAACTATTGTTAACTGTTCACTAACCACTGGAAATCATTTATGAGACCAATGTCTCAATACAGCAAACCAATTCAATGTTAGTATTGTAGCTAAGGTACAAATTCTAACTATCTGCAGTATTACCAACCTTTGTGTGCAAAAGCACTGTGCACAGAGAACAGTGAGGATACTGTTCACTCCAGTAGGAATTGAAGGCCTGTTCCAGTGCCATGCTGGGTGTAGATGAGTTGTGCATCTCCTTCATGAAGCCAGATCCTAGGGAGTAACAATTACATTTTTTTTTTAATATGTATATAACTCATCATCAGAAAGGATAAACAGGGTGACACAAAAAAAAAAAAATCTTAAACTTCCTAGTAATGTGAAAGAAATGGGGAGGTTGTTATTAATAGTTTTAGGGATTAATCTACAGCATATATCATTACAGGTGGAAATCAAGTGAAGGGAGGTAAATAAATATCTCAACTATCATCTTAATTTCTGAACAAAGTGATTCATTGAAATAAGAAAAAGATGGATATGCTGGATTCTAATTTTTCCCCTTAGCCAGCTTAGTTACTAAATAAACAAACCAACAATATCCAGGGTCCCATCCAATCCAGCAGGAGGCAATAATGTCTTAGGGTTACGTACCTTCTGAGTGAAAAACAGAGCCATTATGAACTCACTAGTCTGTCCTTCCCTCTATCATGCCCTTAAATTCTGAACCCTTTGACTTTGCAATTAGTAACTGAACACAATTTTATTTTTTACTAAGCTTAACATGACAGTAACATCAAAATTTTGAAAAATCATGGAGTGTGTCAACATTAATAGGGAATTTAATGGAGGATTGAAGAAAATATATCATTTAAACATGCGGGTATTAAATGAAAGCTGTCAACCCGCCCAAAATATTTGGATGTTCCTTCATATTACACGATTGGCGAAAACGTTTGCCACAAAATCATTTAAAAAATACTATTACACTCCTTCCGCATTTAATTCAGAAACTAAGGATCCAAAAATTCTTTAAAAATCTTAGTAGCTTGCTAAAATTTTCAGGAAAGATGTTGTAATCTATCAAGGATTAATATTTTTCCAAAATAAGCGGATATGATAACAACTAATGAAAATAGTTCTCTGAATATTTTCCAGATGAATAATTTGGAAAATTTTCAATACATATATATATATATATATATATATATATATATATATATATATTAGACATTGGGATAGGAGAAAAACCACCGCTTACCAAAGATGAGGGCTCCAGCGGCGTCAAAACATGAAGAAACACACAAACACAAACATAATACAAATTTTCGAGCTTAGCTCTTCATCAGGTTGTAGGATGAGATGGCTGCCCCGCGGAAGCTAGCAGGTTGCTAGCTTCCGCGGGGCAGCCATCTCATCCTACAACCTGATGAAGAGCTAAGCTCGAAAATTTGTATTATGTTTGTGTGTTTCTTCGTGTTTTGACGCCGCTGGAGCCCTCATCTTTGGTAAGCGGTGGTTTTTCTCCTATCCCAATGTCTAATATATCCGCTCTCAGCGCCTTTGTTTCCAAACAATCTATATATATATATATATATGGCGTGTGTGTGTGTGATATTTGTTACCACAACTTTACTAAAAGTGTGTTTAGCAACAATGTTGTATGTCAATGTATCCTGTCAACTTGTGCACATTTGTCAGATGCAATGTAATAATTTCCCTCATTGAGAATACAATGTTTCTATATAGTATATGGTAACTTGTTTCTATACAGTAACTTGTAGAGGTACAGCACAAGGTGGTGTAAACATCAAAGCTTATACTGTGGGAAAATGAGATAGTTCTAGAAGAAATGAATTTTTCTTGCTACATTTTACTTCAGAATTTTATCAACAAACAATTAGTACTGATCTGATTGGGCAGCAATTATGACATGTAACAAGGAGAGGACATGACATTTGGGTCAGGCAAACAAGCTTTACAAATGAAGAAGTATGATATAAAATTACTTCTCAAAAATGTTTGTTTAAGGAAATACACAAATTACTAATATAATGTTTAAAGAACATTTAAGGATAAAAAATATTGGGCAGCCTGATGTGAACCTGGGCTGACCACATAATCCCCAAGCAGCTACACCATTCAGCTATGCTGCAAGCTACTAATTTAGAAACCAAGCAGAGTCATACATTATTAATGAATCTTTCTTGTGAATTCCTACAACTTTACCTACACAGTCTTCTAACAGAATACTACTCCACATAAAAAAATAGTTTACCAAAGAGTTGTGATTTCCCCTCATTATGTGGCTATACTTGTTACTGACCTCCCTCTGGAGAAAGCTGGGGGGGCTCACTGCGTGGGCTGCTGCATGCAGGTTCCTCACTGGCGGGCACCAGGAGGGGAGCATCACCACCTGCAAACCAGCATCATCACTAATGTTCTACAAGTGGTTTAACTAGTCTTTAGATTATGCTCATTTTATTGGTTATTGGTAACAATAAATATTCTAATTTGTCTGGCATTTGGGAGTAGTTCATGAAAACAGTTTCTTCCAGACTTGGTTCAGTCAAAAATTAATTACTATGGCAACAAAAATTAAAATACCAATATTAAAACAAAGAAACCGTCGACAACACACAGAGTTCATCCTTGTTTTTTAGTGTCCTCTTGCTCCAACTGACAGGTAATTGGGTTTTTCCTTCTCTGCCTGTGTTTTCTTTTATAATATTAAGATTTCTATGTAGGTGGAACAATGTGTGCTATTTATCCATCATTTTTATGGGACCTTTTGTTTTGATGATGGAGGATAAAACTTTTTTTTGTTCAGGCCTACCAATGCCAAAATTTCATGACTGGATTAAAAAAAAAAAAAAGGCATCATAAAAATTTGAGTGGATGTTATCTAATAAATGTTTGATTATTCCAACTTTATACTGGCCAGCTAAGCAAAGCATTATTTGCTTTGGTCAGTACGTTTATTCTGTCTCAAAACTGAGGCTGGATTATGATCTTGTAGTGAAGTATGGTCAATGTGGGTCCAGTTGAAACATTGCAAAAATTAAGTATTGTACTCAACCTCCAGAAAATAATAAATAAATTCTTTCCTGAAAGCTCCGATTCCTATAAACAACTTCTGCAAGAAGCCATTTTTAATTTTTATTTAAATTTAGTTTTTTCTGCATTTGTGGGGTGCTTTGTTGTTGCTGCCCTTCAACTTTGGTGAGTAGTGGGTATATTTTACTTTTCCTCTTCTTTTCGATTCTAGCCTAATTTGGACCACATGAAACAACTAGTTTACTGAATCATCTTTCTTCTCTTCCCAGAATTTTTTTTATTTTATCAAATATGTTTTTCCTACTTCCTTCAAACCATGGCCTTAGTATATTGTTCCTGGATCCCAATGAATGTATCAGTTTTAGTTTCTCATTTCGATTGATTCCAACTTTTTTCCATCTCCAAAAACCATTTTCTTGTCACCTTTAATTTACTGATGTATTTGAAAATTCTTTTTGCCAATCAAGTATCACTCATTCTCATAAGGTGTTCATAAAATTTCAGCCTTCTCTTCTGCATTGTGACCAATTTCTCCACTTACCTACATAAATCTTTACTTTTCCTCTTCCACCAGGTATCATCCCTTTACTGGTACTAGGCTTTTCCTCTTATTTTCTCTCTCTCTCTCTCTCTCTCTCTCTAACCCTTCAATCTCCATTATCTTAGTCAATCTGAGCTGAATATTGATTCTGTCTTGATAACAGTTGTATATTGTCTAATCCTTGTTTTGCAGGAGACAGTTTCCTTATTATATATGCTTCATGTTAGCCTACATGCTCATTCCATCTTTCTAGCTCTTGCTTTATAAACTTCCTAACCAAGCCCATTGGATTCGAGCCATTCACCCAGATATTTAAATTTGTCAACTCTCTTAACTTTTACAAATTAGTTTTCACATGTTTTTCATTATTGTGTTTATATTCCATATACTCTGTTTTTCCTTATGAGATCATGAACCCAGATTTTTCTGCCATATTTATTTGTATTTACTATTTCACAAGGGAAATTACTGTTCACTATTAGTAATGTGATGTAATTGTAAAGGGAAATAAATACGTAAAAAATGAATATTTTTCAATAACAAAGTAAGATTACTGGATGGAAACAGGAGGGAGAATCATATAGGTATAATTATTTTTCTTTTGTTCCTTCTCCATTTAATGTTACAAGCTTCCTCAGCTGAATCACAGAATATCAGAAAATGGAACAAATTACAACATTAGTCACAAAATTTAAAATATTCTTATATTTGTTCTAGGGTTGCAAAAACAAGAAGAAATAACTTGTTCAAAGTTTTATCCAGAGAAAATGGGACTAATATGATTAACCTTTTATGATTTTTTGCAATTATTTTCTAATGCAATACTAAAACTAAGGAGTGGGGGGAAAACTTAAACAATCTGGCACATTAAGAAAAACTAAAATTCCTTTAATTAACTTTCTCTTAAACTAATGGGAGATAATGAGACACTATCTGATCAGTAAGGAAACAGCCAATTTTCTCACCTAAAATTACTTCATATATTATGGGATCGGAATAATACTACATACCCAAACTGTAATAAAACTAAAGTGAAATTAATTACTTTAATTTAATGATGTCATTACATTTAATGACCACTACAAAAGTATTCGCTGATATGAAAGTATTTCAATGGAGTTTTCTTTAACATTGAACTATTTTTCAATTTTAGGAAGAAAATTGTATATTTTAATAGGTATAGATATATAACAGAAAATAAGAAATTCTCAGCAAATAACATATGAAAGCAATGACAATCATAAGGACAATGTCCTTAATGAGATAAGCAGGAATGAACTGATGTTTTGCTCAAACATCATTTCTCGAATTTCACCATTTTGAATGTTAGTCAATTATTTAATATTGCGAGATTTAAATCTACCTCATAACAGATTTTCCTCATTCTCCAATCTTGTGTAGTTCAGTATTTCTATCCTATTCAGTTCATAGAATCAGTGGGAATTCTTTTTGCACATTTTCTATTTAATGTTTGGTTATTCTTGCTTTATTACTTTCTCTCTACCTCGTTAATAAACATGGCACATCACACAGATTCTTCGACAGTACATCAGAAACGAAAGCTTGAAAAATCAGTTCATACAACTTATGAAATGTTGGAACAATTAACAATAAAGCTATTATTCACAGAAAGAACTTGAGTGGGGGGAGGTAGCAAACAGAACATCAGTTAAAGCTCCAAACTATCTGTCCAAATCTCATGTTTTTTCAGCTGTATTCTCTAATGATTATCTCACAAATTACCTTTACATTTATTTCAGACACCAGTATTAATCATTTTCTATAAACTTTTGTCTGTACTAAATTTACTGAACTGTACTCGCAGTCTTTCAGATAGTTACAAGCTTCTCTAGTAAATACAAGCTTATTGAACCTCATCCAAAACTAGGCATCTCATTTTCTCTCCATGTGTAGTGTATCATGAATTATTTTATTATGATCACACTTTTCCAAAATAATGTACCAGTATATTTAAAAACGCTGGCTTTCTGTTCCTTATAATTTCAGGTGTGTCAATTTTCCCAATATCATGAACGCACTGTTTTAACCACTTTGTGACTTCAAGCTTTCTCAGCAATTATTAATGTCCTGAACATACATTTGAGTAGCTACTCTCTTAACATTTGACTTTAAACATTACTACGCACGAAAGATCCACTGACTGTTTTCAGTGAACAATTATCAGATAAAAGGTATGCAAATTGCTTAGGAATCTATTTCATTATAAGCCACTGTATCCATATACAGTGAGAATATACTATTTAATTCTTAAGTAATCAACAGACTAAGACAATTACTGTAAAATGTATGAGGGGATAAACAAAAGAACTTTTTTTTTTTATTCATGCACTTCATTTTTGCGAAAATAAATCAATTCTTTCAAATTACTCTCCGTTGGAACTGATACACTTATCAAATCTTTTATCCAATTGTTCAAAACATTTTTATTCACCTCTTCAGAGATACCTGATAGCATCTCTGTCACTTTTATCCTCACTTATGTTGGAAAAACATTTTTCTTTCACGTCTTTTCATTCAAAAGGATAAAGAAGTTGCAGGAATGAGGTCTGGTGAATGGGGGGAGGGGAGCACAGGGGTCATGGCATTTTGACAAAAATCGGTACACAAGGGCTGTGTGAGCAGAGCCACTGTCGTGATGGAAGAACCAGTCGCCAGACTGCCACAAATCAGGCATTTCCATCACACTCCCAGGTAAGAGGTCTGGTTAACTGTCTGACCCTGTGGAACAGACTCTGAATGGACAACTCCTCACACATCAAAGAAAGAAATCAGCATAGTCTTGATGTTTGATGTCACTTGTCTTGCTTTTCTGACTTGGAGTCTGCCATTGGTTCGATTGTTATTTCCTTTCAGGTTCATAACCGTATCACCAGGATTCGTCACACGAAGAAAAAGTTTGGATCATTTCAGAGCTCTTCCAGCATGTTTGTAAGTGATCTTGTTTTTGCATTGCATGAATTTGGCAGCTATCCTTCTCACATGCACTGAACTGAGCTGAGCTCCAAGTCACACCAGACAGTTCCACAACTTCAATTGTATGCCGTCAATCTTTTAGTATGATTTTGTGAATTTTTGTTGTTTCGGGATGTTAAGGGCTGCCTAAAATGAGGTTGGTCATGAATTGTAATTTCATCTCTTTTGAAATGGAAACACCACTCAAACACTTCGATTTTCCTCTTAGCATCATTCCCTTACACCATTTTCAAAATTTCAAGTTTCGGTGCCTGTTTTTTTTAGCAGAAGGCAAAACTTCACGGCTACATGCTGTTCACAAAAATTAGCCATCGCAAAAGTGATGAGAAACAAAACAGCAGTCACAAAAAAATTAACATTAGCCAAACACAAACTTCTCTTGTGATGACAATTGGTATACTGACTCAAGGACAGAAGAACTACATGCTCCAAGTGGCAAAAACAGGTACTGCAAAACCTGGTACTGCAAAAACTCCTCCATCGATAATGTCAGGTTATTATTTGGCACCTCTTCATATGAAACATGCTTGGCAGGTCAGATGTGTAGAAAGTCAGATACATTTGGGGGATGGGAATGATTTCTTAACTACATAGTGAAGATAATAGAGTTGCACACTAATAAAAATTGAACTCAAAACTTAATTCAGTGCCTGATATGAGCAGTAATTTCTGATCATAAATGCACAAGGGAACCTCTGTATCATACAAGACTGGCATGATACTTCCACACGCCTTGCACAGCAGCAAGAGCCCCAAAATCAGAGATAAATGCTGATTGAGAAAATACAGCCTTTTTTCGACCGATTTATGAGTAGAACAGAAATGGAGATCACAATTTGTAAATGAATAAAATACTTCTGAGTTCAAAACAGCTGTCACCATACCTAAAAATTAAAACAGACTAGTATAATCATCTTCACCAGTCTTTATTCAAAGCTTTTCAATTTGGAAAAATATTAGTGAGGAAATTGTTAGTAAAGGTTTAACCTGTCTGCACCAGTGTTACAGCATGTTTATGATATTGCAAAATAACATACAGATGACTAATCTAATGTTTGTGAAGTGTGAGTGGAGACTTTACCGGCGTACTGATGCAATGTAATTCTCTCAGGTGTCCAGGCAGATGGTATTTTATAAACACCATATTTCAACAGTGGCCACTGACTGGCACCATTTGCACCTTCCTGCCCGGATGTGCTGGCGGTCTGCGATGCTGGTAGGTCCACTCCCAATGATCGTTAAGAGCTGGCTTAAACGGCGGTCCGCTGAGGTGACCAACTAATGCCATTTGCGCCTTCTACTCCCTGTTGTGCATATCTGCCACACTCTTGTTGGAGATCGCTAATGATTGGATACAACCCACCATCCCTCTTTATGCTGTCATCATTTAGCCTGATTTCCAACACTTCACTTATCACAGAGTCCCAGAAGGAAGAAGCCCTGGCCAGAACTAGTTTTATCAAACTCAATCCTTTGCAACTTATGGGGTAGGGTCGGCGTCTGACAGTACAAAATGACAAAAAGGTGTTAAGCCTCCTTGATGATGCTTCTTACATACTGTTGGGCGCCGATCCTACCACAAAAGTCGAAAAGGAGATGGTGGCTGAACTACCGGAAGAGTAGACCAAGAGACCACCGAGACTATATGGCTTGCCCTAGGTCCAGAAGCAGGGTGTACAATTAAGACCTATTGTCAGTGCCATTGGGGCACCAACTTGCCAAGTATCTGACACACCTTCTTAGCCCATTTGTACATCATTGCTATCACCACGTAAGAACTCGATGAAATTTGTGGAGATAGGGACAGCAGGCTCTATCTGACCGAAGCCTGGAGTTTAATCATTAGCAATCTCTGACAAGAGCGAGGCAGATTTGCACAACAGGGCGCAAGTCAGGCACTGCAGTGGACCGCGGATTGAGCCAGCGCTTACAACCAATTAGAGCAGATCTACCAGCATCGCAGACCACTAGCACATCCGAGCAGCCGGGAAGCAGGTGTCATAGTGAGCCCAAGATTTTGCGCGCCATTCCTGAATGTACAGTAGAATTCCAAATTGCTGAATATCAGAATCGCTTTTTTAATAACGACATGGTGGTAAAAGCTTGGAGCTTGGTTAAGGCAGTCACATTAAGACGTGTGTTGAACAAGTTGAAAGGCATACCAACTGAAGAAGAGAAGGAAAAGAAGAAAAAGGGGGAAAAAAGCTCAAGAAAAGAAAAGGGAAGAGATAGGAGAAGATGGGGTTGGCGTGTCACTTGAGAAATTCAGAAATATTCTTTTGAAAATTCCTGGATGTTCAGAAGTTAGTGCTGAAGATATAGTGAGAGTGGGTGGTGTGTGATTCGTCAGACCCTGGGTATGAAATTCTAAATTATGATGAACTTATTAAGAGTGTAAGAGAAGAAAGCGCCGAGGAAGATGACCTTAATGTCGAAGTTGAAGCAGACATGGGACCATCCGCTATAGAAACATTTGTCGGTGTTGAAACTGCGATGAAGTGGACGGAGCATCAGCCCGAGTGTTAGCACATGCAACTTCTCACTATCAAGTGGATGAATACAGTCAAACAGCTTACTTTGACCGAGATGTGCAGCAAGCAATGCCTTATTTACAGTACAGTATGTTCCTTCTGTACTAATGTACAGCACTTGTAAGTATGTTTAACATGTCAAAGTGTTGCCTTTTCATAAATTAAAAAAGAAATAGTTTTTTTCTCCCATTTTCAACATACCTACAGTAATTAATTAAAGCAGAGCCTTTTTTATTTAAAAAAATCAATTTATCCAAATTTTTTTACTATCCAAATCGGGTCCGGTCCCAATTGATTCGGATAATTGGAGTTCTACTGTATATAAGGAAGTTCGTTACGAGGCTAAGCCAATCTACGCGGGGACAGCCAGCTTTCAACAGCTAGAAGAGACTTGACACATGATGAAGAGAGCAGAGCTAGTTGTCGAAACATGTTTATACAACACCATCCGGTGGACACCCGAGAGGATACGGAACTTTTTGAGTTTACCTATCCACCATTTGCCTGGAAAATCCCCAGTTTTTTTTTTGTCCAGAAATCACTGCCACTTTTCCTATCACTCCTTCCTTAACATATACACCAAAAAGCAGTTTCATTCATTTTAGAGCAAATGTATAGTTACAATTTTTAGATTTAAAATAATTTTAATTAATGAAAGACCATAACTGGTGACAAACACCAATTTGGAACAATTTAAAAATTCTGGGATTAAACACTCGATCAGCAGCAGAAAATGAAATGATTTTCAGCCAGAGCACATCATGTGCTATTGCAGATGTGTTTAAGCCCAAAGCTTCTAAACAGTTGTAAGTTCATCTATTTTAAGTTTCTGCACAGCACAAACACGGGCATTAGAAGGAATGGTTCCTCCCTCATTCATTATTTAAACTTGCTAATCAGCAGTTTCTGTTTCCAAACAAATGCATGTTTTCATACTTATGGATACTTAGTTCCAACTATTTTTCTTGCCCCTCGATTATAGCTCGCGCTGTTTTGTTGCCAGTTCCCTTGGATCAGTTTTTTTTCTTCAAAATCTAGCACGATGCAATCCTTTGACTTTTCTCTCCACTTGCAGGCTGCTTAGTATCATTCAAATGTAACTTTAATCTCTTCCGTCAAGATTCAGTTTCTTTCTTTCCTAAGCCTTTATTATACCTCATCAGAAGCAGGAGAGGATTTGGAGCAAGGAACAATAAGGAATTAGGACATAATCTTTTTAAGGAACCATTATGGAATTCGCCAGGAGTGATTTCAGAGAACCATAGAAAACAGGATGATGAATTGGGATGCCAAATGTTAGAAACAGGCAAGAAATTCCAAACTATACTATTGAGTTGGCTTTTAGAGAGAAACAACCTGAACATCAATAACATGTAATAGAATCCTTCAAGATAAAGCAAGGTAACTGATGACACAGTGTGTACAGAATCTCATGCGATTGTGAGGGAAAGTATTTGGACATTCATCCCATTCAGGGGAAATTTCTCCAATTGATTTCGATCTTGTACCAAAACTGAAGGAGCCATCGAGTAATATACACGTTTGTACTTGTATAGGCTACAGACATGACGTCCGAGATCAGAAGATTCTCTCACTGCAAAGCTGAAGGTATTTGGTGCTTTCCACATTACTGGCAGCATATGGTGGATTCTTTGAGAGGCTACTCTGAAGGAATCTAGATGCCATCTTTATGCAATTTTCATGTTGTAATTAGAGGAAGCAGCAAATCAATAATAAAAAAAATTACATTTCTTGTTTTGTCTTTCTATCCTGAGCTCTATGTTGTTCAAAATTTAAAAATCTAGTGATCTTCCAAATGCATAATTTAAAATTTCTCACCTGTCTTATGGGGGAGGGGTGGGGGAGGTATAGTTGGCATAACCTTGTGGTAACCCTTATTTTATGGCAGGACACATAGATATTGAAAACATAGAAATGCAAAATATTTGTAAGTTTAGGTTCCTTTCTCTGGCCGTACCCATAAATACTTAGATTTCTTCCGGCAGTATTATCAGCATAAATATGTTAGGAAACATAGAGCGGTTATGAAAATAGGTTTGGGTATTTGGAAGTAAGAGAAAATGCTAAACCATTAGCCCACACAATGAAGTGTGGTTCCAAAAATATCAAACTCTTGATTATTTTATTAATTCAAAACTCACACAGGATAATTTTTAATTATATTTTACAAAATACTGTGAATAAAATATATAAGAAGAATGAAAAATAAATGCAACTGAGTATGATAAGAATAGCTGCCTGGTACGTTGCTGCTATTATATATTGAAGTATAGTAGCTACAAGTTATAATTGTATTGTCTCAAAAATTTCAATCAAAATGTTGCAAAAATACAAATATTGTTTACTACAAAACCAAAAGCAAATAATAATAATATTAATAATTGGTAACTGGTTCCCATCAAGAGAATGGGTAAAAGTAGTAAGGTAGTTCTAAACTGTCTTTATTCACCATTTCCTGCATTTGAGTAGATCACTTCACTCGAAAGACAGAAATACCAATTGTGCCTTTTATTATGTATGGCATAAAATATAGCTACCTTTTTCTGACATGTGCAATAATTAATTGATCTTATACGTACAGTGCAATGAACACATCTGATACAAAGAAATCTTACAAAAATAAATCTCAGTTGTAGGTGCTTCACCATCCTATCAAAAATATCTAATCAAAAATCCACTAACACCAATCTACATCCAGTATTATTTCATGGCAGTAAAAAAAATGAAACAAAATTCTTTTACAATAACAAGATATATCATAAAGTTGAACTAGAAAAAATGAGTAATTACTTTGATGTACATATAATTTAGCAACATCACCACACATAATTTTAAAGACCCATAAAATGTTTAAAATTTCGCAAAAACTTGATACTTTTGGTTCTTAATGTGTTAAACAGGCACATTGCACCACTTATGATAAAAAATAAACAAAAGTGGTCTATCCATATTTTTCAGAGTTCATGAAAAAAATGAACCAACATCATAAATGTTAGTATAAGATTTGTATTATAATTCTAAAAACAATCCTTTTTGGAACAGATGGTTACTGTGATTACTTGAGGAGAGAGAGAAAACAAACTCTCTCTTCATGTATATAAAAAAAGAGAAGCTTTCAAAACTGCGCAGTATAACTAAAAATCTATAGATTTATTAATTTTTTTTTCCAATTCAAACCATAAAGCACCTCAAAATCCATGAAGCATGAAATGGTCATTTATTATGTTATGAGTGTAGAGGATTAATCTGTTAATCTCAGAAATCGCAGATCACACACAGCATCTTCATCCCCACGTTTCTTTTTACAGGACACACATTAATTACATTTATTTTAAAATCAGGTACCTTCTCTATAACTCATCATATACACAAGGAAGAGAATGGAAGTTTTCAGGAAGAATTAAGCGTAATCATAAAAATACATTTTTTTATTAATAAAATAATATTTCTAACTTAACAAGAAACAGAGCCAGTCTAATTCAATTCTGCTCACTGCCACCATTACATCAATTAATAGCAACAATTAAGGAATTGATAATACAGATATAGAAAGAAACTTAAGAAGGTATGAATGCCCAGCCTGTACATAAACAATAACAACTTGGTGCATCAACATGCAGAATTAAGAAATGTCTTAGTGTGCTGCAACAAAATGTTACAATCCTATCTTTATCTTCAGATATAATTATAGATAACTAGATAATTAAGTCACTAATCATATTTTAAATAAGAGAAGCTTCACATAGACATGCATGATAAAAAGGGGGGGGGGGTTGAGAAGGGGTGGCAGGGAGATAGAAATGTTCCATATCACAAATTAAAAACAGCTGCCAGGAACTTTCACCGCACATGATCAGCATTTTTAAGGACTTGGACAGTGGTATTGCCATTCGTGCTAAACAAGTTTTTCAAAAAACAAAATCCCAACAAAAGAAACACAGCACTTCAACAAAATAAAGAATAAAAACTCACTTATCTCTCTCTCTCTCTCTCTCTCTCTCTCACACACACACACACACACACACACACACACACACACACACACACACAGTTCTGGACATTTCTTTCTCTGTCACTATAAAATTTATTATTAAGCACACAACTAGTGAAATAAGTTGTGATAAAGGAAATGTTACGCCAGTTGCAGGGCCTAATGTTGGACTAGACACAGAAAAATAATGGCAGTGTAAAAGAAATCTGCAAAAGAAGACAGTGGGTGAATGTTATCATTGGCCGGATGCATGTCTCTCACCGGCAGCTTTGCTGGACACTGAGCGCTCGTGTTTGAACAGCCCCTTCTCCTCACGAGACTTCACACTGACACGCGTGAGAGAGCACGATGGCTCAGTTGTATTCTCTGCTGTAGAGTACAGTGTCATCGACTGTTCTCGCTTTTTGCACTGCTCCTCGTCTCCCCATACTGGTTCCTCCTTAATATCCAACTCTAGCTCAGATTCCTGCTTACACCTTTCCTCTGGCTCCATCTTTGGTGTGACATCACAACTGGGTAAAAATTTCTCTTCAGTTTTTATGGCGTCACCTGCAGGAAAAATAATACTAATAAAGTAAGAGGTGTTTGTTAAATTATTAATTTCCTATTCTTTCGTATTTTCATTGCCTAACATTAATCATTAAAGTAATAATAATGCACCAAATAACAACGAAATATGTCTGCACAGTGTCTGTTCAGTGAAGCTGTCAGATGGACTGAGATCCTAAGTAAATATTGTAGTCGATTCAAAGGCTGTATGCTGCGTAATCCTGATTGTAATATTTCAGGTCTCTCAATTCTAACTTTTCAAAATTACTGAAACTAAAAAAAAAAAAATTGAAGAAGAATGAAGCAGGACCATCACTGAAGAGAGGAAGTGCTTTCCCGGGAGGTTCATTTATTCTTACTATGTTCATTAATTAAACAAAATGAAGAGAAACAGCCTGGATTTTAACACATTAGAGCCATTTAATGACAAACATCAATACCAATACTAACCTCTCCCATACACCACAGACTCCACAAAATCATCAAGGGCTTTCTGAAGGTCCCTGAGTTTTTGCTGCTCATCAGGTCTGGAATACTTGCGAGAAGAGATAGGAGGTCGAACAGATACTCTTGGTGCCGTACTAGTATATGACGATGCAGGTGGTCGGCCCCGTTTGTTTGGTCCACGATGCAAAGCATTAGGCAGTCGTTTCCTCTCTTCTGTGAAGAACGTCAAAGCAACAATGTAACAAAGAAAAACAATAAAATAAACAGCATGTGCGTTTTTATATCATTGTGTTCTAAAGATTGTGCATATTATTCCCTCATTCATTATCGCTCTTAAAATGTAATCTGTCATGGTGTCAAGTTACTGAGAATTGTATAATAAGTAAACCCAATAATATCAGTGAATTACAATCCAAGTCAAATGGTCATGTGCTATGCCTCAATGTCTTGCAATTCAGCCAAGGGTTAAGCAATGCTGAGGAAATAGTGGTGTTAGGAGAACAAGTCATTGAAATTTGTGTATATAAAGAAGGCCGTTGTGTAGTCAGGTGCATCAGGTTATTCATTGTTAACATTGGAACGCGATGGCTTGCCCTGGTCCAACCACAGCAATCTGAGGGTATTGCCACAGCCTCTCTCTCTGCTCAAAACCACAAGCACTGCAACGATTAACTACTGGAACACAGAACAGTAATATTGTACACCTCTGACTTGTGAACCATCAGACATGTTAAGAACCATTTCAATCCCCCGAGTATATGTTGAAGAATATTTACTCCATATGTCTGTGTTACAATTAATTCTTCAAAATGAGCCCTAGGTATCAAGAAATCAGTGTGCAAACATATGTGAATATTCTTTAAATAACATAATTTTTGAACAATGATTAAAAGCTTTAGTGTGGTGTATGTGCTAAGACGTCTGCTTCCCATTTTGCGAACCCGGGTTTAAATCCCCATACTGCCAAATATTTTTATTTCTTCTTTTATTTGCAGAAATCATTGAACATCGATTTTATTTCATTTAAAATTCGTTTAAGTATTTTTGTCATGTGAAATAAGTTTTAAAACATAAAATATTACAGAATATACAGTCTGAACCTTTTTTTTTTTTTTAGGAAATCATTATTTCATTGTTTATGTATTTTAAGACAGTGCTAGTAACCAAAACCAGTTTGAACCCGTTAACTCATTCTTATACTGCACAATATTCAATAACGGCTTCAGGAAAAAACCTTCCGCAAGTATTTTTATGCATGCGAGAGCCTTCAGGCCATTTTGGTTCACAGATCAAAAAAAAGAGTGGAAGAATTACATAACAAATGCAGAAACGTAATTTTAATGTGTTCAAAATCCGGGAAGTTGTCGAGAGAAGTATATAAAAAATGTTTAAATAATATTTTACTGCCGTATGTTAAAAAGAATAACTTTGTCTTGATTATTGATCCGTGACCTGGACAAACAGACTTGACGATATAGGCATACAGTGAGATATTCGAGAATGAAGATGGGGCATGCTGACGCACATTAAAAATAATTCCTCCCATATGTATTCCAATAAGTCAACCATGCGATGTTTATTTTTTTAGACAAATCAAATCATTTGTTAGAAAAATCCAGAGCACTTCTGAAATTACAAAGAGAAATATATTCACGCGAAGACGTGATTGAAATACATTCCCTAGTCATGCATCAACTTTCTGTGCCCGTATTCCGCCCAATGATACAGTACTCTTGGTATGGTGCGCAACTGATCGAAGAAAAAACATATTTTCCAGAACATTAGTGATGTTTGTTTCTCAATTTCTTTATTAAAAAAGAAATGTGTAGTGGCAAAGTGGCATATATCGAATGCGCTTGGTGCCAACTCGAAATAAGTTTTGAATGTTTCTACAATAATTACCACCCGCAAATATGTTCTACTCAGGAAATGGAACTTTAGCAAAACATCCGTTTATGGTCATAGCATTGTAATAAAATTTGTTTATTGTATCTATTATCAGTAATTATATAATTGTAAGTAATTGTATTATTGTAAATAATGTTTTAAAAGTTATTTTGCATAATAAAAATTCGTAAATGAATTTTAAATGAAATAAAATATATGCTCAATGATTTCTGCATATTAAAAAAGAAATAAAAATATTTGGCAGTATGGGGATTTCAACTCGCAAAATGGGAAGCAGGCGCCTTACCGCATACACCACGCTGAAGCTTTTAATTGTTATTCAAAAATTATAATATTTAAAGGATATTTACATATGGTTGCGCGCCAATTTCTCAATACCTGGGGCTCATTTTGAAAAATTAATTGTAACACAGGCATCTGGAATAAATACCCTTCAACATATAATCGGGGGATCAAAATCCATTCTTAACAGGTCTGATGGTCACCAAGTGAGACATGTTCCTTCATGTATAAGGAGTTGTAGGTATACATTAGTAAACTCCAGCATCAAGTAATAGAAGCCTCTGTTAGCGCACTATAAGCCACATCAGGTATACACTACTTCCAAGTAGGCAAACTACTCAACTATTAACAAATGGACGTTCTGGGCCATTTCCTCAGTTGCGAGTTAATCAATCTTTATAAAGATTAATGAATGCCAATGGAACTGAATTTTGTTTTATTCTTTGTGCCGTGCACGTTTTACTCTATTTCCAGAGCATCATCAGCGACATGTTTGGTATCTGTACATTTAGTTAGTAACATTCCATATAAAAACAATCTAAAGTTCAGTTGAAATTAATTTTACTTACATGTGACTTTTTTATTTTATACTCTCATAGTCAAGTCCATGTAGGTTTTAGCAGGAATCTTCCTAAGATACACGACCAGACCACCAGACTACACAGTTTCACTATTTAATTTTTTTTTATTTTTTTTTTATCACTAGCTGTTACCCGCGACTTCGTACGCGTGGACTTGGAGTTTCATTGCCAGAATTGGATATAGAAAACTGTTAGTAAGATTTGTCCCAAACAACACCGAGTCGACATAATATGATGGAAAGCCATCATTATATCATCCTATCGTCTAATATGTCTCATGAAGAGAATCAATTTACAACATATTTAAAAACAGAAAAGTAAGCGAAGGTGCGGGGATGTGTGTGTGTGTGTGTGTGTGTGGGGGGGGGGGGGTTAACTGATGGCAGCTTTATTTCAGCTTGGTTTTTTCTTCTTTATTCAACATGAGCATCTGAATCTTATAATCTAATAGCAGCACATTGTCTTCTAGACCTGCACCTTAGGCCAGGTTTACGTCCGCAAGGCATGTCAAAAAGGAAGACAAATTGGTGCCAGAAACTTTTATACAGACACAAATGAATAGTACAGTGCAGAGCAAATTGACTTCTATACTAAATAATAAGTTTTGTTTCTTATCGAAATTTATTAACAAATCAAACACTAACAGACTGCGCGACTGAGCAACCAACGTAACATTACAGACTAACACACGAATCTGTCTGTCTTTCATCATTCGATAAGTTCTTAAAATTTCGTGACTAATACTGTTATTCATACCGAAAAAATGTCCTGTGTCCGTCCTACACTATTTCATTGTTAAATTCCATCAATATTGATATAGCCATTTAGTCGTCAAAACGTAACAAAAAGACAAACTTACTTCCACAATTATAATATAATAGTTGGTACCCACAAATTCGTTCGTGATTGTAAAGTATTCATATTGTCAGCTGTAGACATCTAACCACCATAGTGCACAATGGGAGACTCGATAATATTACCACACACAAATACCAGTCTTCTGCGCTATATAGTTCCGGCAGCAAAGTAAAATTTACGGATACACACAAGTCTTTGGATGAAATACGAAAATATTCATGATCGACCAATTTCAAACACCATATCTCACACGCTCCCACAGTTACCGAATTTCGTTCGGCCAACGTTGAGATCGATGGGTGACTCTGTGTTACTACCACACAAAAACGCCGGTGATAGTTTTCACTCAAAAGTGATACACCGAGACACATGCGTCTTTGGCTGAAATATGAAATTGCCGCAGGTCGACCATTTTCATCCCCCATGTCTTCCACACCCCCACAGCTACAGATATCTAACAACCATAGTGCACGACAACAGACACGATTCTACCACCCCACATAAACACCAATGCTCTATGCTATGTAGTTGTGGCAGAAAAGTGACATATGCGGAGACAGTCGAAATACGAAAATATCCTTGGTCGGCCACTTACAACCACCATATCTACCACAGTACCACAGTTTCTTAAATTCGGCCGCTGTTGTGATCGAAAGGTGACTCTGTGCTACTACTACACACAAACGCCAGTTATCTGTGATCTATAGTTTTCGCTGAAAAGTGATACACCATGACACTTTTGTCTTTGGCAGAAGTATGAAATTGCCACAGGTCGACCACTTTCAACCCCCATATCTCCCACACCCCCATAGCTACCGACATCTAAGAACCATAGTGCACTACATGAGATACGATTCTACTACCAAACACAAACATCAATGCTCTATGCTATGTAGTTGTGGCAGAAAAGTGACATATGCGGAAACAGTCGAAATACGAAAATATCCTTGGTCGGCCACTTACAACCACCATATCTATCACAGTTCCACAGTTTCTGAAAATCGGCCGCTGTTGTGATCGAAAGGTGACTTTCTGCTACTACTACACACAAACGCCAGTTATCTGTGATCTATAGTTTTCGCTGAAAAGTGATACACCATGACACTTTTGTCTTTAGCAGAAGTATGAAATTGCCACAGGTCGACCACTTTCAACCCCCATATCTCCCACACCCCCATAGCTACCGACATCTAAGAACCATAGTGCACTACATGAGATACGATTCTACTACCAAACACAAACACCAATGCTCTATGCTATGTAGTTGTGGCAGAAAAGTGACATATGCGGAAACAGTCGAAATACGAAAATATCCTTGGTCGGCCACTTGCAACCACCATATCTACCACAGTACCACAGTATCTGAAAATCGGCCCCTGTTGTGATCGAAAGATGACTCTGTGCTACTACTATACACAAAACGCCAGTTATCTGTGATCTATAGTTTTCGCTGAAAAGTGATACACCATGACACTTTTGTCTTTGGCAGAAGTATGAAATTGCCACAGGTCGACCACTTTCAACCCCCATATCTCCCACACCCCATAGCTACCGACATTTAACAACCATAGTGCACTACATGAGATACGATTCTACTACCAAACACAAACACCAATGCTCTATGCTATCTAGTTGTGGCAGAAAAGTGACATATGCGGAAACAGTCGAAATAGGAAAATATCCTTGGTCGGCCACTTACAACCACCATATCTACCACAGTACCACAGTTTCTAAAAATCGGGCGCTGTTGTGATCGAAAGGTGACTTTCTGCTACTACCACACACAAACGCCAGTTATCTGTGATTTATAGTTTTCGCTGAAAAGTGATACACCATGACACTTTTGTCTTTGGCAGAAGTATGAAATTACCACAGGTTGATCACTTTCAACCCCCATATCTCCCACACCCCCATAGCTACCGACATCTAAGAACCATAGTGCACTACATGAGATACGATTCTACTACCAAACACAAACACCAATGCTCTATGCTATCTAGTTGTGGCAGAAAAGTGACATATGCGGAAACAGTCGAAATACGAAAATATCCTTGGTCGGCCACTTGCAACCACCATATCTACCACAGTACCACAGTATCTGAAAAATCGGCCCCTGTTGTGATCGAAAGGTGACTCTGTGCTACTACTACACACAAACGCCAGTTATCTGTGATTTATAGTTTTCGCTGAAAAGTGATACACCATGACACTTTTGTCTTTGGCAGAAGTATGAAATTACCACAGGTTGATCACTTTCAACCCCCATATCTCCCACACCCCCATAGCTACCGACATCTAAGAACCATAGTGCACTACATGAGATACGATTCTACTACCAAACACAAACACCAATGCTCTATGCTATGTAGTTGTGGCAGAAAAGTGACATATGCGGAAACAGTCGAAATACGAAAATATCCTTGGTCGGCCACTTGCAACCACCATATCTACCACAGTACCACAGTATCTGAAAATCGGCCCCTGTTGTGATCGAAAGGTGACTCTGTGCTACTACTACACACAAACGCCAGTTATCTGTGATCTATAGTTTTCGCTGAAAAGTGATACACCATGACACTTTTGTCTTTGGCAGAAGTATGAAATTGCCACAGGTCGACCACTTTCAACCCCCATATCTCCCACACCCCCATAGCTACCGACATCTAACAACCATAGTGCACTACATGAGAAATGATTCTACTACCAAACACAAACACCAATGCTCTGTGCTATGTAGTTGTGGCAGAAAAGTGACATATGCGGAAACAGTCGAAATACGAAAATATCCTTGGTCGGCCACTTGCAACCACCATATCTACCACAGTACCACATTTCTGAAAATCAGCTGCTGTTGTTATCGAAAGGTGACTCTGTGCTACTACTACACACAAACGCCAGTTATCTGTGATCTATAGTTTTCGCTGAAAAGTGATACACCATGGACACTTTTGTCTTTGGCAGAAGTAAGAAATTGCCACAGGTCGACCACTTTCAACCCCCATATCTCCCACACCCCATAGCTACCGACATCTAAGAACCATAGTGCACTACGTGAGATACGATTCTACTACCAAACACAAACACCAATGCTCTATGCTATGTAGTTGTGGCAGAAAAGTGACATATGCGGAAAACAGTCGAAATAGGAAAATATCCTTGGTCGGCCACTTGCAACCACCATATCTACCACAGTACCAAAGTTTCTGAAAATCGGCCGCTGTTGTGATCGAAAGGTGACTTTCTGCTACTACTACACACAAACGCCAGTTATCTGTGATCTATAGTTTTCGCTGAAAAGTGATACACCATGACACTTTTGTCTTTGGCAGAAGTGTGAAAATTGCCACAGGTCGACCACTTTCAACCCCCATATCTCCCACACCCCCATAGCTACCGACATCTAACAACCATAGTGCACGACAGGAAAGACGATTCTACTACCACACACAAACACCAAAGCTCTATGTTATGTAGTTGTGGCAGGAAAGAGAAGTATACGGAGATTCGAATTTTTGGTCGAAATATGAAAACGCCCTGCACTGACCAACTTTAATCATTATATCTCCCACATCCCCACAGCTTTCGGCATTCGGCCAACGTTGTGCACGACAGGAAACTCCATGCTACTTCCACCCACAAACATCAGTGATCTGTGCTAGGTAGTGGTGGCTGAAAAGTGAGATATAGGAAAAAACACGTCTATTTTTATATATATATAAGATTATCGCTTTCAAAACACCACGCCATGTTTTTCACAAGTCCATAAAGTCGTTTTTTGTTGGTTTTTTTTTTTGTTTTTTTTTAAATGTTTCGGGTTTCATTGTGTTTAGAATTCCTTGGTTTTTATAGCCTGTATGGTAATGTTTGATTAGTCAAGTTTGTGTAATCATTTATTATCTGTTTTTCTTCAACTAGTGCTTTTTGGATGTGATAATTTTCTTCAAATAACTGTGGTTTGCTATTGTTTATGGTGAGTATTTGTAAGTTTGTGTGAATGTCTATAGGTTGGTGATTGTGTTCTAGAAGGTGTTGTGAAAATGTGGAGTGGTTAGTGTATTCCAGTGATCTTTGTATCTTGTTTTGAATCTGCTTGTATCTACTAAGAACAAATCGGACGCATAGCAGTTTTTAATGATTAATCATGCTAAGGGGATAACAAACAAACAAACAAAATTATGTATTATAAAATATAAAGATTGTTGTTATTTTTAGAAAATAAATTCGAAAAAATCAGACATTCAGTCACGTGACCACAAACGCGAACGATGAAGCATTACGTCACGCCACACGAGATGCCAAAGTTGTTATTGACATTTTTGTGCAACAGAACAGGCTACTTGGCAAGTTATTCGTTTGTAGGAACTATGGTCACGTTAATAGTTGTTCTCAGTTATATGCTGAAAGAAAAGATAAGGAATCAGGATTTAGCAAATGCCAACAGAAGCAATTCGCCCAAAACTGACGCCGTAACACTTGGAAGCAGATTTTTTGCGTCAAACATTGACTTTTGCTCACCGGAATTCTGTAATGTTAAAACGTTGATGTAAGTATACACAAGTGTCAATTATACATTAAAAGCTTAAAAAGTATTATTTCAGTTTCATAAACAATAACCTATTGCTTAGACATATATTTTGTAAATTAATTGATACTAGTATGAGGTTACATTTGCGAGTATAAGCAAGTGCTAAATAGCTAAACCCGAAGGAAGACCTAAGCAAAATAACAAAAGATTTCGTTCTTCGTTTTGATACTATTTTTGGCATGAATAATTTCATCAGATATGGTTGTCATTAGGTACTATTATTTCTGTGCTGTGCCTGTATCGTAACTTTTCAGTTGCATCACGTCTAAGGTAAGTTTCTTTTCTAGAAAAGAATATCCTCAAAAACAGGTATGGCAAATTTTAAAGCTATGGCACTGCCAATTTCCAGTATGCTCTAAGCTTCATATCAGCCTAACCATGAGATATATGTATTTAAAATAATTTATTCTTTTTTTTATGATTTGTTTCATAGAGGTGCATAAGAATTTATGATCAGATCGTGGCACCATAGTAATAATAGTGCTGCCAGAGCCTGTTTACTATATTAAACATAACACTAAAGAAAGATTTTAAATCATAAAACCGAAACATCCTAACTCGTACCTTATTATACTTGAAAAGTAGCGGTTCCTCAAAATTCATCAGTTTTTCTTTAGATTTAGAAATATATAATGCACAAACATTTACATTAAAATGATCCTCACAAAAACAGATCCTTAAGTCTGCAGATAAACTATTAGCTACCTCCCTCTTTGCCAGTTTTAACCACTTTTTCCGTATTTGTTGGTTGTTTGGAACATATATAACTTATTTGGTGTTTTTATTGTTGTGCTTTTACACTGGGGCACTACACAGTACTTATAAAACGAGGAACACTTGACACCTGCCATATACGAAGGTCGTTCAGTAAGTAATGCAACACATTTTTTTTTTGTGTACCATTTTCGAACATTCCCACTTCGTCTCATACAGTTTCATTGACTTCCGACAAGTGACAGTGCTATACGGAGCTGTTAAAATGGCATCTGTAATGGATGTACATTCCAAACAACGGGCAGTGATTGAGTTTCTTTTGGCGGAAAACCAGTGCATCTCAGATTTTCATAGGCGCTTGCAGAATGTCTACGGTGATGTGGCAGTGGACATAAGCATGGTGAGGCGTGTGTCATCATCGCCGCCAGGTCTAGCAGTACTGTCTGATCTCCCATGTGCTGGCCGGCCATGCACAGATGTGACTCCGGCAATGTCGGAACGTGCAAAGAATCTCATTCGAGAGGATTGATAGTGATGATGCGATACAAGTAAATACGAGTAAGTACACGATACTTTGTTTCGATACCGAGTAATTTTTGTATTCAAATTAATTCATTCGATACTTACTCGGTATCGGAAGAAAAGTACTTGTATCGAATCGAAAGTTTCGAAACGCACCCGGTGTTAAATTCTAAATGCATCATCCCTCCTGCGCCACTCAGTCGCGTCTGCGAAATAAATTTCCCGCTGAAGTCATGTTGGTAGCATTAAAAATCAAACAAATCAGTCTTAGAATAAGCAATCTAATCTCAAAAAGTTTGGTTTAGGTCCCTATTTCATTGTAATAAAGTCGTATTTGGCGCTCATTTCGCTATACCTGGCCAATGGTCGCTCCCGCACAGCCCCACACAAAAACTAAAAGATATGGTTCATAAGCAACTAAGTAGCCCATGTGAATCGGAAGAAGAAGCTGCTTTCAGTTAGCTTTTCACAGGAAAATCACTTCTGGAAACATCACAAAGAAAAAGAAAACGCACGGTAGTGACATAGTCTCTCTTACTTGTCAAACACTGTAATGTCTCTAAAAAGCAATCCATTTACAGAATTGGTAGAAATGAAACTTATATTTCCTTGTCTGTATAAATATGCACACCAGTATCTTATTGTTGTAGCAACGTCAGTATTGATTGAATGTTTGTTTTATAATGCGGGTGAAACAATGACAAACAAAAGAAACAAGCTGTCCCCAAATATTTGGAACAATTGCTTTTTTGGGAAACCTTCCAAATGCGGACTTTTTAAAAGTATTAAAACTATAATAAATAAATATTTAAAGATAAGACAAAAACCTTCAATGTTTGCTTACAATGAGCTTTATTATAATTTTAATTAATAAATAAAAATGTTTATTGAGTGTTATTTAATTTTATTACAGTAGGCAAATAAAATAAGTAAATAATTTAGCAACATGTCACGTATATGTTTTATATTTCGACATTAATTAAAGAAGTATCGATACTTTTGCAGTACTCATATGAGTAAGTATCGTAAGACAATTTGAGTACTACTCATTTGAGTAGGTATCGATACTTTGATGGTATCGGAACATCACTAAGAATCGACGGATAACCATCAAACAACACAGTGCTCTCTGTTGGTATTGCTGTTACAATTGTTCACCAGTTGGGATATTCGAAGGTTTGTTCCCACTGGGTCCCTCGATGTCAAACCAAAGAGCATAAAGAACAAAGGAGAACCATCACTGCAGAACTGCTTGCTTGTCATGAGGCTGAGGGTGACAATTTCTTGTCAAATATTGTTGCAGGCGATGAACATGGTTTCATCACTTCGAACCCGAAACAAAACGGCAATCAATGGATTGGCGCCACACCCACTCCCCTACCAAGAAAAAGTTTAAAGCCATACCCTCAGTCGGTAAAGTCATGGCTACAGTCTTCTGGGACGCTGAAGGGGTTATTCTGGTCGATGTCCTTCCCCATGGTCAAACTATCAATTCTGAGGTGTATTGTGCAACTCTTCAAAAATTGAAGAAATGGCTTCAGCATGTTCGTAGGCACAGAAATCGGAACAAACTTCTCCTTCTTCATGACAACGCAAGACCTCACCTAAGTCTTCGCACCCGAGAGGAGCTCACAAAACTTCAGTGGCCTGTTCTTCCTCATCCACCCTACAGTCCTGATATCGCACTGTCGGATTTCCATATGTTTGGCCCAATGAAGGACACAATCCGTGGGACGCACTACGTGGATGATGAAGAAGTTATTGATGCAGTACGGCATTGGCTCCAGCATCGACCAGTGGAATGGTACGTGTAGGCATACAGGCCCTCATTTCAAGGTGGCATAAAGCCGTAGCATTGAATTGAGATTATGTTGAAAAATAGTATTGTGTAACTAAAAGATTGGGAAATAACATGGTGTATTTGAATGCAGAATAAAATAACCCCCGTTTCAGAAAAAAAAATGTGTTGCATTACTTATGAATGACCCTCGTACATACAAGACTGCTTTGTTTTGGTTCAGGTGGTGTGACGTCATTCAAGATGCCATGACAGTCTTGAGAATTTTCTAAATAAATTATAATAGTTTTTTAAAATGCAAAATACATAATGTAAATGTTCAATTTTTTTTTTTTTTTGTTTTTTTTTAAATAATACCCTTTTTTAAGTAAAAGAGATACCAAGGTAAAGTATTAACGTATTTTTCAAATTTAGTCAACTAGCCAATTGTCTGCATGTCTTGTAACACATCTTAGAATTTCGCATAACGAAATCAGTTACTGAGATAGCGAGTTCAGTTGAAGTGTATGGTACCACCCTTTTAAAGCCATTTTTATAGTTAATTTTGATAATATTTCCCAGTAATATGTCCTATATAAGCATTTATTCAAGTGTTAGCAGTAAATTCAAAAGTTAAATTCATTTAAACAGCTGTTCAGAAACTTAACCTCAGATTTGAATATGTAGTATTTGACTTTCATTTAGTTTCACTAAATCAAGATATTTCTTTAGTTCAAAAGATGTTTAGATAAATAGATAGCCAGAAGATGATTAATTTTGCTGTTAAAAGATCTTACTTAGAGTCTGACTATGTTTAAAAGTGATTTGCCGGTTTAGAATTTTATCACGAAATTTTCCACTCCAAATTCGAAGTATTTAGCTATCAGAAAACAGTTAGGAAATCAAGTGGCAGATAGAAAGTATCGTAATTTCGGTTCAAATAACATATTAAAATTTTAGAAAGATTCATGCATTCCAAACACCGTTTTTGAATTTAATTTGATATAACCAGACATGTGATTCAGGTAAAAGTTCGATATTTCAGTCTTTTTCGGGGATTTATGAAAAGAAATTATATTCAGAGTAAAGTTTATTTAAATATAAAGGTTTCTGAAAAAGATTTATTTCAAAACATTAAAGCATTTAATTGTAATAAAATAAAATGGGTTTTGGCGCGAGTAAGCGCTTGGACGAAAATGATGCAATTGCTCGGCATTCGCTTGAAGTGATATTTATAAAAAGTCATAATAAATCAGGGAATAGACTTAGAAATTCCAAATTTTTACAGTAATAGTTTTTCATTAGGGAAATTTGTTTAAAGTTATTTTCAAGTTAATATTCGGAATATTTTAAGACATTAAATTTTGTTTTCGAATTTTAGACCACTTTCAAAAATAGGTAAAATTCTTTATTTAACATCAGAATATAGATTAGCAATAGGAGAGTAGCATTAAATTTGTTTCAGCTCAATAGGAGCAATATTTCGGAAGTTATGGCAATCACATCTTTACGACTCTTTTCTGGCTAAACTATTAAAGTTACAAAATTTTTTATAATAACTTAATTTGATGTTTGTAATAATATCTTGCGACTACCAAAATTTCAGAGAGCTAGGATTATTTTTACTGTCATGATCAAATTAGATTCGTAACATTTGTCAGAAACTGATCAGCTATCACATCAAATCCCTGGGAAAGTCAAGACAAGGAAATTCTCACGGTCCAAGAAGAGGCGATCCTATATATACCCCCTCCATAGCCTAAGCCCACGCATTCTAGAAGCAGCAGTTAGTCAATGTAGACGCATTATGTAGGGTGGCCAGCTCTGGGCTCGTGGCGCGGCAAACTGTTAGTTTGTTTAACATCAGTAGAAATTTTGTCAGCATGGGGAAGTTTTATTCTGAAAATTCATGTAACTAAGAAATCGTGGTAGAGTGGGGTTCGGTCGTACTCGAATGGTCAGTCGAATCTGTAAAGCAAATTCGGAAAGGTGGTCTGATTGCCTGTGCAGTACTTTGACTTTGTAATGTTTTGAAGAATATATTCATCTTAGCAGAAGTGAACTTTCATCATTGAACTATCACCTTTTCCTTAGTTTCTGGTCAAAACTACGGTGGCGACTGTGTTGAGAGCTTAGTCAGTACTGCAATTCATTAGGTTTGCACGATCAAAGTTAAGACGCCAGTTTATGCCACACCCCACCATAGGCTGTTTGTCTTACAGTCTGACCAATGTATTGAGCTTAACAGTTTTGACAAGTGAGTCTGTATATAAATGAATTATGGTATTTGTTTTTGTTTGTGATATTTTTTATCTATGGAGTTATTGGTTCTGAACACGATGTGGAGTCCTATTTTTTTGAGAATGTTTGCTATTTTGTGTGTATTTTTGATTACGTAAGTCATAAGATGCCATTTTTTTCTTTACTTGTGTGGGTGGTTAGTTTTCTGGTACCGAGTTCATTTTGGTGTTTACATTTGCTCATTTTGGTGTTTACATTTGCTGATCATGGTGTTGGAATGGTGCTCTCTTTAGTTTTTTTTTTGGTGGTGTTGTTTATTTGGTGTATTCTGTTTTCTTTTATCCATTTCTGGTGGCTATTTGTATGATTGCATTGAATTCCGATTTTGCATCAAGAAGTTCTTATCCATAGGCCCAAACCTCCTGTAGGCTGATAGGTATCGCTTTTCCTATCTTAATGCCCTTGGATCACCTCTGCAAGGATCTGTAAATGCATTTCCACATTATCAGATTGAGGAAACGCAACAGACGTCTGTTTTTGAGCACTAATTATGACAAGTTGGACGACATTATTTCTGGTGACATTCATGGGATCTAGAAACTAAGTCAGACAGTTTCTGGTAGCAGTTAGGGCTGTAAATCACTAGAAAAGTCACACATTTCCTTTAGCCATTTCCAAAGCATGGCGATCATGGAAGAGTTTTGTGTCAGTCAAAAACAGGCGATATGTGGCATCAGTGGCATCAGTGGTTTTTAACAATGCAAAGCTTCTGTGTACTGTATCCCCTTTTTTTCTCCTAAACAGTACAGCGCAGTCATCACACAGGGTTTTATAGAGTAGAGAGGGCCAGGAAACATCATTTCAGAATGAGGCCAGTTAGTAAGAGGCGACAGACCATGTATTGTCAGCTCGGTCTCAAGTTGGCAATATGGACATGACCCACGAAATGCAGTGGGGTGCAGCCCACACTTGCTGGAGACATAGGTGTGGCAATGGTTTGGAGTCACCAATACGATCAGTGAAAGTATTGAGTGGTAACACAGGCTAAATATAGAACAGTCCAGTCTAATAATGAAAGTAGCTGCAAGTTTTGAAGTAGTTGGTAATAAGCTGGAAAAAGAAGTAGCCGTTAACTAGGGGCAGCATTAAAAGAGTATGTTATTATAACAAATAATATGAGAATATAGTTGCAGGAAATATATCAGAAGTACTAGCTAAAGGAAAGCTATAGCGCGTATCATGGGAAGTCCACAAGTAGGAAAGTGGGGAAAGTTATTAACAAGTAAAAAAGAGGCATACTACTTATTATCGTGATACTCAGCAAAGAAGAAATATAGTCTTCTTAAATAGCCAGGGGCAGCTATGGAGAAAATATAGTGGAACAAGTGTTAGGTGCCCGAGTATGGTTGCTATAAATTGGCATAATAAGTAAGAGATAACAGTTACATTAGTGTAGACGCTGCAGTGTAGGGCTGGATGTGAACTGCAATAGTATGTTTATGGGAAAGTCACAGTAGTAAAGCCTTAAAATATTGATTAGACATCCCATGTAAAAATATGATCATGGATGGATGGAGAATGAACTGCGTAAATCAAAGGCATTGGCCAAGATAGTGGCATAAGTTAAGTAGTAATATATGCCCTTGCTTTAACACCGTTGCCCTGGAGAACAGAAAGACTAAACAGTGATGACAGGAAAGTGAAGAAAGAAATGAAAATGGGTTGTGTTGAAGGACTGCAACTGTAGCACATGAAAAAGTATTTGCCTACATGTGTAATTTAGCCCAAAGCCAAGATAGTAATAAGAATGAAGAGGGAAGTTAAAACGTAAATAATTAAAGATATCAGTGCGAGAAAGGAAAAAACCTAATTATGCTGTGTAAATAGCAACAACAGATGGGTAATGAAACAAAGGATATACAGAAATAGTAAATAGTGTTGTCATTAGAATTAAGTTTTCATGTGAAGTGAGGCTACAGATCTCAATAAAACTGGAAATAAGCTGTATGTGGAAAAAAGGTTGGCTGTAGACTATGGTAAAGTTAAAAATAATTTAGGGACTGTGTGTAGACCTATAGTAATTAGTGCAGAATTAGTTGAAATTAAAGAAAATGCAAGTTACCAATACAGTTATGAAAATAAGATATGGAAAATAACCACTCACCCCAGATGAAGGCAGGAGGAACAGGATGAATATGCTTTACAATATTTTGGTAAATAACCCTACTCATGATAAAGAAGAGACATGACAAGAGGTGTACAAATGAAAGTAAGTATAAGAAGCAGGGCCAAAAGACAAATCATGAGTTAGATTATTCACCGAAATAAAGTAAACTGTGTGTGTGAGAGAGAGAGAGAGAGAGAGAGAGAGAGAGATTTTTCCCCCTTCTTATTTTTCTTCCCTCCCCCCTCCACCTGGCTCTCCTGACTTTGTGTGTGTTAAGTGATGGGTTATTTTCCATAACCTTCCTTATTTTCATACCCCAAAGGCAATTTCACTGTCAATATCATTCAACTAAGTTATGAGCTGCGTAAAATGTGAAATAGTTCATAAACTGGCAGAAATTATGTTAGAAATAAGGGATTTGGCAGCCATCATAAAATTGGGGGAACTAAGTAATCATATGGCAGTATATCATTAAGAAAAAAGTGTAGCTGATTTAATTATCAAGAGAAGAAGTGTATAAAGTCAATGGTTGACCCAAGCCAAGAATATAAACAGCTTACTTATTTAAAAACCAAGAAGTTTAACCAGGGTACAAGTCTTTGTATTATGTCACACATGGCATTCAGCAATTTTGCAGATTCTGGTGCATATCTATTTCAAACATGATGTGTTGTGTGTAAACTCATGTAAATGCAAACACAGTAATGCTACGAAAATCAAGTGTTAGATGCCCGAGTATGGTTGATATAAATTGGCATAATAAGTAACAAGTAACAGGGAGCAGCGTGTGGCTGTATGTGAAGTGCAATAGTATGTTTATGGCAAAGCCACAGTAGTAAAGCCTTAAAAAAGGAATTGGACATCCCAATGACACTGATATCTAGAAATAATGTAGCTCAATTAAATATTTGTTGATAATAGTGCAAAATTAAGAAGGATTAGCACTAGGAATTGCAATCCAGCAAAGCAGGATCATACAATCCTGCTGGAACCCACATTATTTGACAGTTTGGCAGATCGCGCACAAATTTATGCATATCCATAATCCCCAAAACGGCATGAAAACGTGTAACAGTCCGAGTGGTGAGAAGTCACAGATTGCATTTCCCCACTTGCCCATACCCTTAAAATGACGACTCCCATCAACATATAAATGATTTTGTCATTCATTGTGATTTGTAAGTAAATAGATTCAGGTTTAAGCAAATTACGTATATTTTTGTTGTACACATTAGTGTAAATTATGTAACATATTTACTAAGGTTAAAGTGGCCTGAGTAATAATGCACATAAAATTCTAACTTTCTTAATATAAATTCTAAAATTTTAATCAATAATTGAATTAATCTCATAAATTTTTTGGTGTTACAAAATAATAACCCGTCCAGTTGGCTCAATTGGTTACGGCACCAAGATGGTGCCCAGAGCCTAACACAGTGTTAGGTGGATTGGTTCCTCATGGTGGAAGATATTTTTATCATAAGGACTTGGACAGTAGGGTAGGATAGATGGTAATGCATAATTCCCTATCTCGATATTGTTCTGCAATGTTCTAGGTTATATTCTTAACCTATCCGCAGTGTGGGGTGAGGGCATACGTCACTGTTGATGGTGATTTGTCTGTCGGATCTGGACATTAAGCTTGGCGACCACTATATATTCAACAGAAGAGTAGGCCTCAATTGGCCAATATCGGATTTTACCCTATCCCTTCTTACTTCTTTCATTCATTCATTCATTCATTCACAACACAATCAACACACTACACTGAACATACATACATCACAGGTATCAACAGAAAACAATAAACATGTAAATACATTTCTTTACAGAGGGTGACAAAGGCAAACCAATGAATTTTAAATTTTCCAAGAAGTGTCCACCAACCTATTGGTGGAGGAGAAAAAGAAGAATAAAACAATCATATTAACAGATATGTGCATAAATATAATATTGGTAGTTATTATAATTGATTTAATATGTCCCCTGCCATGGTAATACTAAAACAATTGCATGTTCAATTATTTTTGTTATATTGCATGCCACATAAAGTGGGAAGATGTTTCTCTGCTGCTAGCTCATATGCACTTGAGATGAAACAAACACTACAAATTAAGTTTTAAGATCTTGCTTCCAAAACCAGAAGTGATTGATTTACAAAATGATTGTGGCCATTCATTTTGGTCGAAAGTAGTTGTGTAGTCAGGCCTATATAGGAACTAGAGCAATTGCGACAAGTTAGCTGGTATATGATGTGCGTTGTGGAGCACATGGCATGTCCAATGATGGGGACGGTTTCCCCTGTGACAGGGTTGCAATATGTAGTAATGGGAGGCTGCGTGTTGCATATTAATTAATTAATTAATGTGATTGTTAGACTGGTTAGTAGATATATATTAGAATTTGATTTAAAAATTAAAACATAAAAGCACAAAGTTAATTTAATGTGCTAGGGATTAATTTCTGGATATAGTTGGAAACATACACTTAAGAGAGGTGTAATTATGTTAGCTAAAATATTGTTAACTGCCGGTTTTTTATTATTTAACTTTAAAATTGGTTTATTAATCAATTAGACATTCATAATTTAATTTGATAACAATTTAAAAAATTATTCAGATCCCATGGGATTGACATCAATCCTGCAAATGCCTTGCAGGATAGCAATCCCCAATTAGCAACTTGTACTGTGAAAAGAATATTAGTCAAGTCGGCATCTAGCAATAATAGTTTGTTAGTGTGCTATCAACATATAAGATTCATGTTTTATAGTAAATGATGGGCAGGAAACCATTGAAATGTTGAAGTTATGTTGTCAATAGTAGTTTGAGTAATCTGCTTATTTACTATATACATATGAATTTTTCCAATTTCCGGAACAAGGAGCACATGTGAATAGAATGAGACTATAGTCAATGGAAATTAGAGTAAAGACACTATTATAGGAGAGCTGTTCCTTTGTATTTAGCAAATCCATTACTAATTATTTTCTTGTATTTCTTTAGAGCATAATTATCAGAAGCTATTTATAGGTGGCAAGACACCTCTGATCTTTATGGATAAAATATTCCAAAGGTTAAATAGTCAGTTCTGCTCAGGGAGGAGACATGAGAATGGATAGAAACGTCCTACAAGTCAGATTGTGGAATGTTAGATATCTGAATAGGGCAGGTAGATTAGAAAATTTAAAATGGGAGATGGAATGATTTAAGTTAGATAACACTGGGATCAGTGAGATTACGTGGAAGGACACAGGATTTCTTATATAGGGAACATAAAATAATTACCACACAAGTTATCAGTGGAGTTACTGGTGTAGGATTTATTACGAAGCAGAGAGTAGGCAAATGGATTAGTTGTTATGAACAGATAACCTCATTAGTAGAAGTGTATATGCCAATGTCATAGAAAGATGACTAAGCAACACACAAAATGTATGATGAAATTGAAGAATTAATCCAATATGTGAAGGGAAAGAAAAAGCTAATAATCACTGGCAAGTAGAATTTGGTGGTGGGAAAAGGTAAAAAGAGGAATACTATAGGGAGTTATGTCTGCAAGAAAACAAGTTGTTAAAATTTTGTGAAAAATATAAATTCAGTGTGGCAAACTATTTAAGAATCATGCATGAAGGATATATAGCTGGAAACATCCATACAATACAGGTAGATATCAGCTAGGTTATATCATGGTCTAACAAAGATTCCAGAATCACAAGATAGACTGAAAAACATACAAAAAAAGCTGACATAGACTCTGACTATAATCTGATAGTTATGAAGCGCAGGCTGAAATTCAAGAGAATAAAAAAAGCAATAGAAGCAGAACAGACAAATTGAAACAATTAAAATGAGAGAAAAATTTGCCGAGTTGGTAGACATTGGTCTAAGAAATAACTCTGAAAAGAGTTCAATGGAGGATGAATGGAATGCACTGAAGAGAGAAATAAACAAAGCTTGTAAAGAAACTTTAGACTTTAGGAAACAAGCTGCCTAAAAACTTTGGCTCACAAAAGAAATTTTGGAGTTGATGAATCAGAGGACAAGGCACAAAAATGCGAAGGATGAAGCTGGAAGAGAGCAGTACAGATATTTTAGAAATCAAACAGGATATGCAAATAATCAAAAGAAAAGTGGCTGAAGAAAACTGAACAAGTAGGAAAGGAAATGATTGGAGAAAAGAAGAAAATATGTATAAACATTAAAGCTTCTGATGGGAAACCTCTTATAACATAATAAAAAAGAGCTAATAAATGGACAGAATATATAGAGAAACTGTATCAAGGATCTTATTTAAACAACAGAGTACTGGAAAAAGAAGGCGAGCTCAACATTGATGACTTAGATCATGTTTTAAGAACAGAATTTGTCAGAGCTTTGCAAGATTTGAAATCTAATAAAGGCATGATGTGTGAGTGAGACTTTCCTGGCCTAGAGAAAAAGTCAGTATGCTACAATCTGATGGTGACATTGTCCTGTTATCAGAACATACTGAAGAAATTGAGAAGTTACTGCATGGCATGAACAGAATACTGAAGGAATATTTTGTATTAAACATAAACCAAAGCAAGGCAAAAGTGATGAAATTGGGTAAACATGATAGCAGTAACAATGGATTAAATATGAAAATAGGATCAGATGTGATAGGAGAATTAAATGAATTCTAAAACTTGGGAAATAAAATTACAACTGATGGCTGAAGCAGGAATGATGTGAAAAGTAGAATAGCACTAGCGAAAAGAGCTAATATTCAGCTAAGACTCAGAAAGAAGTTTTTAAAACTTTATGGTACCGCACCGCACTTTATGGTAGTGAAGCATGGACTTTAGGAATACTAGAAAAAAAAGGAAAATTGAAGCACTTCAAATGTGGTACTATAGAAGGATGCTGAAAATTAAATGGGCAGATAAGGAATGAAATGAATGTGTTTTGGAAATATTGGGTGAGGAGACAAGTTTGTGGAAGAGTCTCACAGAAAGAAGAGATGGGATGGCGGGTCATGTTTTAAGGCATCTAGGATTGGTTAATTTGTAAGTGTAGGTAACAGTCGAAGATAAGAACTGCAGAGTTAGACAAAGATTAGAATATATTAAGCAGATAATTGAAGGTGTTGGTTGTTAGGGGTATGTTGGGATGAAGGAATGGAGGATTGCATCAAACCAGTCAAGAGACTGATGACAGGGGAGAAAAAAATACTTCCAAGGTAATTGGCATTTTTTCATTAAGTATGTCATATTCTATACCTCAGTTTCTCACAATATAGATCGAGGGTGAAGCAACGCTGAGGCAACAGCAGTGTTACTAGGTCAAGACTGTATAATTTGCCTATATAAAAAGGCCACCGGGTAGCAGGTCAGTCGGTTGTCATAACGCAGTTATTTATAACTAGCGGCCGGTCAGGCAGCCTGCCCATACCAAACCACCACACTCCAAGAGCCTACCACTTGCCTCACCCTCTGCTCAAACTTTAAGCATTACAACCATTATCTACTGGGTCATAGGTTTATTCTACTGTACATACATGAAAGTCTGTATCCTAATCTCGAACCCTTTCTGTGAAAGGTTTGTGAATATACTTCAGAAACCTCAAGCATTCTCTTACAGAATTGAAACCTCCGTTAGTGTGCTATAAGCCATTAAGTTCCTCTGATTGGGCGAGCTACTCAACTACAGTATCAGAAAGGTCTTATTCACAAGCCCAAATTGCTCAAGGGCTGATAGGTACCCCTTTTTCTACCTTAATGCCCTTGGAGGTTAGCTAAGCTCTTTTACCAGAGTCTGCACACATCTACACAAATTCTCAAAGAACAGAAATGTGAATAGATTGAAATAACTCTTTGTGAAATATTTTATTGACACAAAGCACCTAATTAATATTTTTTACAATAATTCCGGTAATAGAAACCTGCAAACCTCTAAATACTCTGAATGGATTGGAAGTTTCAAAACTTGATGAAATAAATTATTTAACTGCAAAAGTTTAAACAGCAGTTTTTAGTGTTTCTATTTTCTTGTCTTAAAAGTGTACTATGAGATCTAAGGGCCAAGTTCGTTTAGTCAAATGTGGAAGTAAAAATGGAGCATTTTAAAATCACGCCTGTAATGATTTTGAACATTCCTGAAAGGCCATTCACCTAGGCCTTAATAGCCCACGATACATCAAACCCACAAACTGCAGCAGTATCTACACTTTCATATTTTCCCTACAGACTAGCCATTAAAGGCAAATGAATCCTTTACCATTTACTCCAACATGACAATCTCTTAGATCCCATAATTTCACTCTGGAATTGTTTTAAGCCATTAACTGTCCACCACTTCAAAACAGACAACCAAAAATCAACTGTAATCCTGTATCTCTCACCCAGTTTTCTCCTTGCCTAGAAACCCTTATACGAGGTGTGTACAAAAAGAAACTGAACTAATTAAATAGCGCGCCAACGGCTGCAGATAAAATTGCACACTAGTGACATCTCTCGGCAAGAGATTGCCTCTTGTCGCACAACGGTCGCTGCATTAGTTTACGAGTGACAGCCGGTTGAGTGAGGTCGTGCGCAGAGTGCTCGTCGGATTTGTGAGAAAGCGAGAATGAAGGAATTGGAGGAGCAACGCGTCTGTGTGAAATTTTGTGTTAAACTTGGGAAAACTTTTACCGAGACACTTCAAATGCTTAAACAAGCATACGGGGATGACTGCACGAGTCAAACACGGTGCTATGAATGGTTTAAGCGTTTTAAGGAGGGCAGGTGTTCGGTTGCCGGCGATCCAAAATCTGGTCGACTCTCCACATCAACAGACGACCACCATGTTGAGAGGGTTCGCACTGTGATTCATGAAAATCTATTGTAACACTCATCACCAGTACAACCTACCGCATAATAGACAATGCCACCTTTACCACGTATCATCTCATTTACCGGCTCACCTGTCTACATTACCAGAGTTGTTATATCAACCCCACCACAAACCACTTATTCATATGAATGAATAGTTACTTACAGTTTACTTCCAAAATTTATACATCCTATTGCTGGTCTATGCATTTCCCACAACTCTTGAGACCACAGTAACTGTTTCATAGTTAAAGTGATCAGAGTACTTCCTGAAACCACATCCCCATCCTAACTCTGGAGGTGGTAAGCGACTTACCAAAACATTCCAAAGACCAGACACTTTCAGGCTTCAATTACAGATAATATCCAATTTCCTCACTCTGTTATACCCGCCAATCGCTAATATGGTTTATATACACAGATTTAATTTTATAAAAATATTTTTATTTATCTCCTTTTTAAGTATCCCCTTTTTTTTTTTTATTTTGATTAATTTCCTTCCGGCGATTAACATTTCCACTGATACTGTCTTTGCTCCCCCACCACCTTCAGTCAAACAGTAACAGTTAAAACAGTGGCTGTGTTGATCATGTAAGCTCGGTCACTTCTGTAATTTCATGCACTTAAGAGTATAATTTTACAAAATTATAAACATTATATTCAGTTTTGCAACAATAAAACTCCAAATTAATCAGTCTGAATGCTAGGTAACGGTGACAGACAGCAAAGCATCAGCCATTTAAGATTTTCTCCTGATGCCTTTTCCATACCGTTTTACACTCAATTTCTTATTTGTTATGAAAAAAATAATCCATTCCGGTAATATATTTTATTCTTCTTATGTCCTCTATGTTGTTACTATACACCTTCTAGTAACAATTCAAGTGACAATTGCTGAAATGTGGATTCTGTTTACAAAATTCTGAAAGCTGGGAACGGTTTTCATTACATTTTTTAAATTTGAATTATTTGGCAATTGGAAATTTTCTTCTGGGCCCTTGAATTTGTATTAAACTAGTGTAATAATAACTCCCATAATTCAAATTATTTTTTGTTAATTTAAAGAATTTTTTTTGTATTTATGAAAAAAAACACGTAATTCTCATGTAAATGAATGTTTGTTGAAATGTATTTTTTTCTGAGCGCTGTCCTGTAAGAAGTCTGTCCCTTACAATACTTGTTGATGTCATTGTCCAAACCACATGACCAACCATGTCCCATTGTTACTGTTTCCAGTGCAGGATTTATCAACCGGCCAGCCATCTGTGTCTCTGTATGGTAATCCAGTTGCATTTCCGTCAACTGTGGGAGTCTTGTCTGCTGTTTGGTGTGGGATTTTAAGAGTACAGTAGCTATGTACAATTTTGTGTGCTGTTTTCTGTGCAATTTTAAGCGCTTTTATTTATTTAACTAAATCAGTATGTCGTCCTAGCCGAGAGTCCAGTAATAGATATTAAAGTGTTGTGGAAAAGTAGCCACAATACTTGAAGTTGAAAAAGGAGTCAAGAAAAAAAATCTCATATCACGATAGAGTTTGGAATTCTACGAAATACTTTATCTACATATCTTTTTTTTTAATATTTTGGAGAGTTTTGTAATAGAGCAAGAGGGCCTGAAAATCCCGACACTGATGAATGTGTATACACATGGTTCAAACAAGCATGAGAAAGGAAAAAATCCCTTTAAGCGGATCACTTGGGAGAGTCAAAGCTGAAGAGTTTGCTCCCAGTTTAGGCAAAACTGAATTCAAAGCAAGAAGTGGTTGGTTTGACAAATTAAAAGAGAGGAACGTGATTACCTTCAAAACTGTTGGTGAGGAAAGTGGGGCTGTTGATGAAGATGCAGAAATTTTTTCGAAATATGATATGTTAAAAATGATAGAGATAACTGCTTTAAAAAGTATTTTTAATGATGATGAGACTGGGTTGTTTTTTAAATGTATGCCAAATGAAACTTTAGCTTTTGAAGGTGAACACTGCAGTGGAGGAAAATAAAGTGAAGAGAGAGTAACACTTGATTGCAGTTTATGTGGATGGCTCAGAGAAATAAACATTGCTCATGAAAGTAAAGTCTACTTCACCTCGCTGTTTCAAAAATGTAAAAACATTAGAGTTCAAAGCCAACAAAAAGGTTGGAGTGACAAGCAAGATTTTTGTAAGTTGGCTTTTGAATCTTGATAAAAACGAATTTGCAATTGACAATTGCACAGCTCATACACTCTTTTAGACAATGTGAAAGTTTCGTTTTTCGAAATAACATCTGTTGAAACCAATGTAAAAGGCATAATTACAAACTTTTTTTGTGGATGCCTTGTATTGCAAAATATTCTCTCTCAGAACTTCCTAGACAAAAACTACAAAATGAAGATTAACCTCTTAGAAGCTGCAAGAATGCGTAACAATGCATGGGAAAAAGTGACTCAAAAAGCTATTGCTAATTGTTTTCGTAAAGCAAGTTTTAAGAAAATTGGAGATTTTACTGCCGTTGTGGACAAAATTGTGCCTTCAATAGACATTTGGGAAGACGTGAATGTACTACAGGTTTCTTTTGATGATTATGTGGACATTGATGTTGCAGTGTGCAGTGAGCTAACTGATGTTGACATTTTAAATGATGTGCTGCTGAAGAAAATGGACCAGCCATAAGATGAAGAAGAGGAAGTGGAAAATGTTGTAAAGCAGCCTACTCCAACTTTGTCAGAGGCCTTACACTATATCCACAAACTTCAACATTACATCAAGGGTCAAGCTAATGTGATTTCCTCTTCATTGCTTCAAATAAACTATAGGACTTCATGTCTTTGTAAAAAAAAAAACATGCAAAGAAAGGTAAATGATTTATATTTTTTTTTTTACTAAACTTTAAATTTGACTTTGTACAGCATATTTTTAATAATTTAAAGTTATGTCTAAATATAGAAGTTAAAACTTAATTTTTAAGAACTTTTTCTGCGTTTTTACCAATCTTTATAAACACTTTCTCATTAAAATTTTTGGTAGCTTATTTACGATCCCTTCAGATTTGAATTAGAGGTGTTCTACTATATAAGATTAGAATAAAATGTCAAAACATTTAACTATGTTGTTTTCAAAAATTCCATGTAGGGAAATTACACATTTTAATTTAAAAAGAGAGACAATTCAAATGTGAAGTCTTCGTATAAATATCAGTACAAAACATTTTAAGAGGTTAGCAGCTTATATATTTTATTGGTTCCAACAATGTTTGTGGAAATTTATTGACACAAAACTCACCAGTCGAGGCAGCTGCTACCGATTTAGGAACCTTGCTGGTTGTAGCAGTACTGGTAATATTGTCATCTGAACTTGCTGCTGTAGCCAATGTGACCTCTGATGAATTATCAAGTGCTGGAGGATTTCTGCGAGCAGCAACTTTGGAAATCCTTCTAACCTTAGCTGCAGGGACTTTTGTCTTTGGAAAAACAGACTTCAATGACTGTGTTGGTGGACTGTCCTGAAATTATATACATAAAAAACACAATCTTAATTACATCAATAGTTGTCTGTTCCATTGTTTCATGAAAAAAAAGATGTGTTAAAAGTACATCAACAGCAAAAAAGCTGCTGCTGATTTATTAACCTGGCTGGATGTAGGGCTGCTGATGATGGTACTGTCAGGTGAACATGTTGCTGTAGCCACAGCAATCTCTGACGAATGACCAAGTGTTGGGGGATTTCTGCGAACAGCAACTTTGGAAACCCTGCTAACCTTAGATGCAGGAAATTTTGTCTTTGGCAAATCAGTCTTCAATGACTGTATCAGAGGATAGTCCTGTAATGGTAAAAAAACAATCTCAATTATATCAATAGCCGCCAGTACCCTAGCTTCATAAATAAAGGTGTGTCAATGGTGTATCAAGGATAAAAAAAGCTTCTGCTGATTAATGAACCTTGCTGAATGTAGTGGTACTAGAAGTACTGTCAGGTGAACTTGCTGCTGTAGCCACGGTGATCTCTGATGGATTACCAAGTGTTGGGGAACTTCTGCATACAGCAGCTTTGGTAACACTGCTAACCTTGGCTGCAGGAACATTTGTCTTTGGCAAAATGGACTTCAATGATTGTCTCTGTGAAATGCCCTGAAATTATAAAGAATACAATCCTAATTACATCAATAGCTTCCTTTACCAAGGTGAATAAAGACATGTCATAGATGCACACAGAATATTTTAAGAACAAAAGGAAGTAAAACCCAAGGCTGCCTTGTCTGTTAGCAAGACTATAACAAAATCAATAGGAAATAAATTTGTCCATTTTGCAGGCCATTTATTCTGATAGGTAACCACTCTAATATATCCACACGTATTTTTAAGGAACCTTCCGCAAATCACATGCAGACACAATAGTTTACTTCCTATCAACTTTTATCGACTGACACAAACTTTTCCTTAAAAAGTTAACTTAAAAAATTACAGTTTTTGTTAGTATCTTTTCACTGCTTCTATAAATTACAATGCAGAGCCAGAGACTTACAACTACCTATTATTCATTCAATGAAGAAGCAAGTATAATGTTCAAGTAATCAAAGGTATGTAAAGTATTAATGATAATAAGAGGCTTTTCCTATGCATATTCTAGTACAGCCAATTTTACTGGGGAAAAGTTTGTGGGGGGGGGGAGGGGGGGGAACAATAGCATCTTAATTATAAGCAGGTTACATATTCACCCAACAACCAAACTTTCCATTTCAAAGCTCTTTAGTAATTAAACAAATGGAGAAACAATGTTGAATAACTCATTTTAAAAAGAAAGTTCAATGAACTACACATAACTTGATTTTATTGATATATATCTCACAAGTGTTTTGTTTTAAAACAACTAAGGGGTTCTGGTTCAAAAAATTTCTTTTTGGTATATCTGGACTATATGATCAGTACCAAAAATTCGCGAATACAATAAATAGTAAGGTTTCGGGTTTGTAATAGGATGAAAGAAGAACCTCCTCATTTGTTTCAAATGTTTATTTGTTTAATGTAACAGTGCCAGTGAGGCAGTTTATTAATATCTCTGTGACATATGCCACTGTTATCTAACAGCTATGCAGTGAACTGTCTCATACCCGCGACTTTATCAGTTATTGCTTTTGCCCTTTAAGGGTAAAATTCCAATAAATTGCATTCTTATGAAATGATGTCATCAAAACAGAGACCTTAATCTTAAATATGATAGCTCATTTATCTATTTTGGTTACATACTAACGCAGATAAATGTCTCATGATAAACTAAATTACATTACAGAAATAATAATAATTTTGTCCTTTAAGTGTCGAATACCAAAAAATTCTTTTCTTAAAATATGAGTTGATCAAACCAGAGACCTTAATCTCTAAAATAATACCTCTTTTCTTGATTTTGGTTAGATATCAATGGAGGTAAATAGCTTGTGACAAAAAGTTATGGAAATAATTATAATTTTGAAATTAAAGGGTTGAATTCAAACAAAACAAAAAAATCCTTTCTTAACATATGCTGTGACCACAGCGGAGACCTTAATCTTTAAAATGATATCTCATTTAACTGTATCAGCCAAATATCAAAGGAGATAAATGGCTTGTGACACAAAAATGCGTTGCAGAAATATTGATATGTTTGTCCTTTAAAGGTTCAGTTCCAAAAAATTCCTTTCTTAAAATATGATATGACCCAATGAGACCTTTCTCTTTAAAATTCTACCTCATTTTTCTAAATCAGTTAGATATCAAAAAGAGATAAATTGCTCGTGACACAAAAATTCACTGTGAAAATATTGATACTTTTGCCCTTTAAGGGTCGAATGCTGAAAAATTCATTTCTTAAAATGTGATATGACCAAAGTGGAGACCTTAATCTTTAAAATAATAGCTTATTTTTCGATTTTGATTAGATATCAAGGGAGATAAATAGGTCATGACAAGAAAAATACATCATGGAAATAATGATAATTTTGCCCTTTAGGATCGAATTCCAAATAATTTTTTCTTAAAATATGTTATGATCACAGCGGAGACCTTAATCTTTAAAATGATACATCATTTATCTATAAGGGTTAAATATCAAGGCAGATAAGTGGCCCGTGAAACAAAAATGCGTTGCAGAAATACTTCTTCCCTTTAAGGGTCATATTCCGAAAAATTCCTTTCTTAGTATATGTCGTCACCAAAGCAGAGATCTTAATATTTAAAAATGATACTTCATTTATTGATTTCGGTTAGGAATGCAGTTCGTGAAAAACTAAAAAAAAAATGCATTTTAGAACTATTGACATTTTTGCCCTTTAAGGGCTCAATTCTGAAAAAAATCCTTTCTTAAAATATGAATAAGAAAAGAAGGGAAATTAACCCACCACATACCAAAGTTGTCAGCTGTGATGAGAGGGAACACTTATGCTGACAAAAAACTACACGATATTTCGGCATCTGTCTTGTTCACTAGTAGAAAAATGGGCCATTAGGCTCGCTACATGTGTACACAACGAACGTTGCCTTATGACTAACCGGAGGGGAGGGTGGGGGAATGGCTAAGGAGTAGACCATAGATATATCGGCATGCAATGTCTGAGATAACATATTGCAGAAGATGGTAAAATGAACATATGTAGTAAGGGTACGGTATAAATGCGCGGGGATGGGGGAAAGAAAACTGATGGGTTAAGTGGATTTTAACAGTGGTTAAGTCCAGGTGGGTGTCTCGTATCCTGGATATTCTGGTATGCTAGTTCCCATCTCCGGAGTTCTGCTGCAGTGGTGCTGTCAGGGAAAACTCTGCCTGCTCTCACAGTAAAACAGTCATTGAGGTTGTTGGAATCATGGCTATCGCCATGTTCTGGTATTGGAAGGTACAGGTTGCGGGTGTGGACTGTTTGTCTGTGGCCATTCATTCTAACAGAGAGTTGCTGTGTGGTGAGGCCTATGTATGAACTAGTGCAATAGCGGCAAGTTAGTTGGTATATAAGATGAGAAGTTGAACAGGTGGTATGTCCAATAATGGGGAAAGTTTCCCCTGTGGTGGGATTGGAATATGTAGTGGAGGGTGGAAGCATGCTGCAGGTTTTACAGCGGGATCTATTGCAAGGATAAGATCCATATGGTGCTTTAGGAGAGTCTGATGGAGGGTATTTGTAGACTAAGATGTTCTTAAGATTGGGTGGTCTGCTAAAACATGCATGGGGGACATTGGGTAAAATTTGGGTAGGAGAGTACAGATTTCTGGAAACAAGCGAAGGAAGTCATTCCCCTGTCGCAAGATATGGTTGATGGACTCGAGGCCAGGAGACAAGTGAGAGTGGTACGTGGAGGGTGGGTGATCGCGGGGGAGGTCTGTTTATGTACAAGATCCCTGGGGTAACAACGGGAAAAAAGGGCTTGGGATAGGTTCTGTATTGATGGAGAGAATGAGCTTCTGAGCAAATGCAACTTCCACGGATGGCAAGACTGTATGGGAGGGAACGTTTGGTATGGAATGGATGGCAGCTATCAAAGTGTAGATACTGCTGTAAATTAGTGGGTTTGATGTAGACTGCAGTATGAAGGACACCGTGCCTGAGCGTGATGTCAACATCGAGGAATGTGATGTGTGAGCAGGAGTAAGTCCAGGTGGAATTGTTGCTATTGTTAAGGGAGTGGAGGAATTCAAGGTGGTGGTTTACGCTGTGGGTCCAGATCATAAATATGTCATCTATGCATCTGAACCACACAGTGGATTTAAAGGGAGTGTTGCTCAGGAAACGTACCTCCAGATGACCAAGGAATAAGTTGGCACAGGATGGGGCCATGCGGGTGCTCATGGTGGTGCCGCGGATTTGGTGATATACTATAGAATTAAAGGTAAAGAAATTTTTGGAGAGAACAATATGGGCCAAGGTTGAAAGGAAGTATGTAATAGGCAGGCTATGTGACGGTCGTAGGTCTAGGTAGTATTCTATGGCACTGATTTTTTTTTTTAACTTTTTAACGTCTCTTAATAGCGAGGTCTTTAGAGATGGGAAAGGATGGGGGGCAAGGAATGGGAAGGAATTCGCCATGGCCTTTTGAAGGAAGCATCCTGGCATTTGCCTGGAGTGATTTGGGAAACCATGGAAAACCCAAATCTGGATGCCCGGACGGGGATTCGAACCGCCATCCTCCCGAATGCGAGGCCAGAACACTAACCGTTACACAACTACGCTCGGTCTATGGCACTGAGGCCCTGACTATGGGGAATGTTGGTATAGAGGGAAGTTACATCAATTGAGACCAGGAAGGAATCTGGAGGTAGAGGTGTGTGGATTGTGGATAGGTGTTCAAGGAAATGTGGAGTGTCTTTCATGAAGGAGGGAAGATTTTGAACAAAGGGTTGGAAATGTTGATCCACAAATGCTGAAATCCTTTCAGTGGGCAATCCATATGCCGCAACTATAGGTCGCCCAGGATTACCAGTCTTGTGGATCTTAGGAAGAAGATACAGTGTGGGAGTGCGGGGATTCTGGGAATCAGGAGGGAGGCCTTGCAGGGAGCCTTGTAGGTCAAGAAGATTTTTTATTTCCTGGCATATGGAGGTAGTAGGATCTGTAGCTTGTGGAAGGTAGGTGTTAGTATCAGACAGTTGCCTTAGAGCCTCAGCCACATAGTCATTGCGGTCCATCACTACTGTGGTTGAGCCTTTGTCGGCAGGGAGGATGAGGTTATGGTTTTTAGACAGTTCTCTCATAGCTCAAGTTTCCATATTGCTGAGGGTTTTAGAGTGTGGAAAAGAGGGTGAGGAAAGAGTGAGGAACTCCTGGAATAGAATAAGGGGATGGTTTTGTGGGTGCCGGGGAGGATCCAGAGAAGATGCATGTTTAAACTGCTGTAGAATGGGCTCAATCTCGCTCTGTCGGCTGGTATGTTTTCCTGTGACGGTAAAATGGTACCACCAGAGAAGAGAGCGGCAGAACGCCAATGAGTCCCGGACCAAAGCAGCATGGTCGAACTTTGGGGTCAGAGAAAAAGCGAGTCCTTTGGATAGGACCGATATTTGAGGTTCAGTCCGAGGTTGAGGAGAGATTAATCACCGACTGATTAGGTTTAACTGGAGAGGCAGGGGGTTTTCGAGCAGGTGGTAAAGGGTTTGGAATTTGCTAAAACCGCTACCGCATGGAGCAATTTGCTCCGCTAATTAGCGGGGAGTCGCGCGATCACTTTCTTAAAATAAGATGCGATGAAAGAGGAGACGTTAAGCTTTAAAATGATACCTCTTTCATACATTTCAGTTAGTTATCAAGGCAGATAATGGCTTGTGACAAAAAATACTTTATAGAAATAATATATATATGATTTGTGAACTGGTGAGAGATGCAATGAAGTTTTAAATTTAAGGCAATACTTACTCATGTGCACATTATGAAAGCACAAAAATGAATGGAAGGGACAAAAAGCCATGCATTTATGCTTGAAGTCTTCAAAGAGCAGTGCAAAAGCAAAATAGAGCTTGCACAATTCGATCTTCTAAAGTAAAGAGAGAGATGATATATCTCACAAATGTTTTGTTAGGCCAAAATGCTAATGGGGGGTTAACACTTTCACCTGAATTTTGAACAATTAAGTTCATGACCATGTGTAGCCTTCTGGTACCTATAATATTTAAGAAATCAGCCGCCACGTATTCGTATTAAACCCGAAATGTGAAGGGTAATTGAAATAAAGTCACTTGACACAGTTTCAGAGTAACACAATACTTACATTCTTGATAAAGTTTACTTGTACATTGTTGGTACCAGATACGTCGATAAAGCATCGAACAACAGTTTCACTGAAGATTACAGGTTAAGCACAATCATACGAGAAGACAAACTCACTAAGTCTCCCTAACATTAGCAAGTACTACGGCATGTTGGAATTTGCCGAAACCGCTGCCAATGGAGCAATTCGCTCCACTAATTAGCGCGGAGTTAGCGAACACTCTCCAGCGAAAGAATGAGACAAATCATGGTGGCTGCATGGTCTTTTATAAGCATGCCATGGCCTATGACATCAGTAACTTTTTTCTTTAATTAATATCTCCTGAAGTACAAAATAGTTTAACTTGCAATTTTTTCAAGGGCTTCCTATCATCATGTTCTACCTGTTTTAAATTAATTTTACTTTCAAAAGTACTGCTATAAGCTTAAAATTGAAGTCTATCATGTGACCAACTTGGAATTTTTACGTGCTTCAACAACAATTAGCGACAATCTACCCTTTAAAACTTGATTACAAGACAAATACTTAAACTTTTTACCAAAACCACAATATATTCATAATCGCCTTAATTTAGGCTATCTACTGATATAAATTTCAAAATTGTATTCCTTTTAGTTAAGAAATTCATTTCTTTCTCTTGATTAAAACCACTAATTAAACTTTGCCAAATTATTTAATTTTACTATTAAAATATCCAGAACAGTGCTGACTATAGCTGGTGATAAAATTTCAGCTCAATTCGAAGATATTTCAAATCTTAGATTTTTACTTTCCTGATCGCGTGTCACCAGAAGATGGCGGCAATGAATCTAGTCGCCGAAATATCGTGTAGCAACGCACTCTTGACTCGGCTAGTCACCCGAGAGCAGTTTATACATTCTCAACGCCGAGAAAGACTTCGTTCTTATAAACCAAAATATCTCTTAAAATAAATTTTTCCCATCATAATCAATACACTTTAAAACGATTCTAATGATAATTTTTCACTGTGAAAATAAATACAGGGAAATTACTCTTCTCGAAATTTCTAAGTCCAGCATAAGCGACTTCACAATTCATCTATAGAATATGTTATCACTGGGGATGGCTAGTAGGAAGGCTTTAGGTGAAATAAAGGGTGCCTTACAGTTTCATTACAAGGAATAAAGCCAAACAACAAAGTGAGAAAGACATAAAACACTGTAAAAATAACATTCATGCAAACAGTAAAGCTCCCACATTTGTTGTCTAAAAAAAATGAATAGTGATTATCAAAATGATTGGGGCATACAAGTTTGTTAGCAAAAACCACTGTAATGTTTGGTACTGGGAAAACTTTAGCTATTTTCCACACTATCAATTTACATTTTGGACACAGCCAATGGCACTACACATATAAATCAGCATCCCATAATAAGAAAATCACCTACTTACTTTGCGGGTAAAGTAAAATGCACCCAACACACGACAAAATGGAAGGGAGGACAGCAGCAACAAAATACGCTCCACAAACACAATATTTTGGATCATGCCCTTTTTGGAAATGTTAACCCCTTGCCGTACCATTTAGCTAAACGAAATCTGTGCCCAAGCAGTTGGGGACGTGGGCTAAACAGGCAGCCTGATGAACGAGACAATAGCAGCCGCCGTGTGAATACTTGTTATATAGCTATAAGCTTACTTGTTCCACGTAATACTGTTCTTGTGCACATCAACACTAATTTTTTTTTATCCATGTTCATTTTTTTATATACATATTTTTTATACAATATCTCAGCCATACTATAAATCCGACAAAAAATAACATTTTCAAAACTAATTTATACAAGAACAAGTCTTTAATAGAAATTGTAATCTACTTGGGCGTCTTCAGGTGTGATTCTTCAGAAGGAATGTAATAACACATTGTCTAAAAGTAAATATTGTCAACAAACAATTTAATTACAAAAAGAAATGATCCCCTTGAACAAATATCTAACAGGAAAATACTAACAACTCTAAATATTAATAGTCCGGCACGATATGGTACTTTTGAAAGAACTGTGGTAAATGGAAAGCCACTTTACACTTCGTGCATTCCCACATTGTTTCGCAGTGCACATTGTGTTTAGAGCAAACTTTGCACATCCTTGATAGGTTCTGTTTTTAGGCGTTGGATCGATGTTTTGAAAAATGGGTCCAATATTGCACATGAGTCGAAGAGGTGTTTCACCTAGTGAAGGTTTTCCACATTTTCATAGTCCGGTAATTGGACATTTTTTTAAAAAAAAAATATCTCCACTATATTTAATTGGTTAGCCACGTGTTTCCCTTCCTAGCCCGTGTATTGTTTTATGAATAATGTATGAATTGAAGAAGGCTATATCAAACATATATAAAAAAAGTTTTTGATAACCTTTGACGACTTTTCTCATTATTTGATCTTGGCGATCAATTCCACCCATTCCCACATTGTATTCCAGGATGCATTTGGGCTTCATTGTTTTTCGTTTTTTAATTGTGTTCAACCATCTATACACTTCATTTTTTGTTGAGATCATATACATGTCACACTTATCCTTCCATCTTGGAGCCAACAAATTATTACTACTTATCCACGAGCATTATCCTTTCTCTAAAATTTTTGTTTGAATATTTTTTGGCATATTTTGCCTATAGCTGCGTACTGTCCCGATGACATTTGTTTTTTCCTGGTGTAATTTTAAAAAGAGGTTGGGTGAGGAGTACCAGAATCAAGAAAAAAAGTATAACCTTCATTCAGTATGGATTTCGACAAGTCCATGACAACCTTCTCTGATGGACTATAATTTCAATCTATTTTGTCCTGGCCAGTACATGTTTTGAAAGTGCAACAAATACTGGTAGTTGCCTCAGATAATTTGTAAATTTTTAATCCAAAGCTCGCTCTTTTCGTTGGATTAAATTGTTATTTAATAAATGTCCTTTATATTTAATTAAAGATTCGTCTATACTGACATGTTCGTCCACTGTGTAAATTTATTGAAATTTTTCATTCCCAAGATTGATGATAGGTCGTATCTTTAAAAGCCGGTCATTACTGTCGGCAGATTCATTATTGCAAAAATGTAAAAATCTCAAAATCTATTAAAATCTAAATATTGGCATTTCTATTAGTGGTCTTTTAGACTAATACATTTGGATATTTGGTTTTCTGACTTGAGCCATTATAATGCACAGTATGCCTTCATTTCATCGAAAGTAACAGGGTACCAAGTGTCCTCCACTTTCCGTTTTTTCTGCTCATTGTCTAATATCTGACATGTGAAGAGATCTGTATAGGTAACAAGTATTTCCCAAAATTTGTCATCAAACATAATAGAAAATCGGTCTAATACTCCTGGGTATTCACTTAAATTATTTGGAACAGATGCTTTGATGCCAAGAGCCTCAGAATATTTTCAAATGATTGGTGTGTTTTTAGCTTCCTGCCAAATCCATGATACACATGATTTAGATATCGACTTTTCCTCTTCACTATCAACCTCTATAATTAAATGTTTTACATGCTTTCTAATTGATACAATCATGTCACTATCACTACTTCCATGTAAATGGTTCCTAGCTTGAATCTTTCTTGACATTACGTAAGGGTTTATTAAATTTTTCTTGAAAACTTAAGTGCAATGTCACTAGTATGCTTGCTCTTGAATCATAACTCTGACTCATGATGTTTACATTTGTTCCGCACTTAGTTCCACGAGTCTCACTCGTGATGTTTACGTATGATCCACACTTAGTTCCATGAGCCTCATTCATGATGTTCTTGTTTGGTCCACTCTTAGTTCCACAAGTCTCACTAGTGATGTTTACATTTGGTCCGCATTTGTTTCCACAAGTCTGACTCATGGTATCCCTGTTTGGTCCAAAATTGTTATCATGAGTCAGACTCATCCAAGTACAGCAAGGGGTTTATTGTTAAAAGAAATTAACTAAAATAAATAATAAAGGTGGCATATAAAAAAGTGAAAAATAATTTTAAAATTTCCACTGATCCTGTTCCACCTACAGCTTAATTCTTGGAAGACTGTCTAATTGACCAAATGGTTCATCACACCCCAACTTCCATTAGCTTTTTTCAACATGTGTTCATTTTTTTTCTATACTTTACTGTATCAAAACATCAGGTTGATAGCCTCTCATCCACTGTGTTGGCAGAACATAAATTTTCATATTGTAAACATCACACAAACACTTCAACCTTGTATACTTATTTTGTGATAACTACACACGTTGTCCTTGGTCTCACAGTGTCTGAATTGAAACAAACGATATTGTCTTCAAAATTCCATTCCCTCCATTGGCTGCAATAAGTGACCGTTTGTCGTGTGAGTTAACAACATGGATCTAGTTTGGGAGGATGAAAAAATGTGCATAGAAACTAGCAACCTTTCATTTCATGACATTCTATTCTTTGTTTGCATTGTAGCATTCACATAATAATGGCCACATCATAACACTTCCATTGAGTAACACATTAATAAAAGTTAAAAATGTCTACTCACCCTTCAAATTGATTATTACCAACCATCTCCCATAAGAAAATTCTTACCTTGTAGAACAAACTTATCTATCATTGTCTTTTTAAAAAATAATAATAATAATAATGACCTGTTCAAAATGTTGGTGAGAGTAACACAGCATCAAAAATGATGACCCCGAAATGGCTATATCTGATATACACTGCACATCAGACTTTACTCCGATATTCAGTGTAACTGTCTACTTTGAGTGGTTACTTACAGCATTTGAATTTCACGATATAATAAGGTACATAAAATGCAAACTTAAAGACATCACTGTGTGTGTATTGATAGCATTTCATGATTTTTTTTAACAAAGCACTCAATCTGGCATGTGGGAAAGATAGCAAACATGTATGAATACTGCATGGAGAGAGAAATAAAAACCATTAAATTGAGGCAATGTAGTGGTGAAATTAAATATATTGAGACATTTAAAATGCATAAACTGCCTCATTCCTTGCTTTGATCTGCTAGCTGTGGAGAGAATACATTAGATCTGAAAATTTAACATTTTATACATGAAAATTGGTAGTGTTTAATCATCAAACTGTAAGGTAACCTAAAATTTGGTAACTTCGTTACAAAATCAGTCATTTGCTTACATAATTAAAGTAATATTTCAAAGAAATAAGTTATAGAAAGTTAGAAAGTAGCATTAGCATATCTAGGTTTTGGATTCAGCATATTTCGTTAAAGAAAACATTACCTTCATTTTCTGAGCTATTTTTAACTATAACTAATAGAATGAAGTTAGTAATATTATAGGTAGAAGGTTATCCTAAAGAGATATGAGACTTTGAAATTTGGAATCAGCAGGGAAATTAATTCAAAGGAGACATTATATTTAGACTAAAGAAGAATTTTTTTAAGAATGATTCTACAATTAGTTTTTGAATTGGAGCGATATTTTGGCTGATATCCGAAATATAAGATTATGTTTAAACGAATTAATATGGCTTCTTCCGGTATCTGTAACGTGAGAATCTGAATGTAGAAGAAAATTTTCCGATTTAGTGAAATAATAATAAAACAATTTAAGAGCCATTATGACAATTAGAGAGTAATGATTTCTTATTGATAAGGGGACGTAGAATCATTTAAAACTTGTTTCAGAGCTGTAACTTAAATATTTTAAAAGATATCAATTTCGATATGTTAACAATTTTGGTTTAACCGGTTAGAAAATAGTAAATAAGGTGATTTCAGTACCAAACATAAGAGTAGAAAATTAGAAGAAAGTTAAAAGTTATTTCAGCTTCATAGCTTTAAAGCTGAGGAAGTTATAAACGTTTTTTAGAATTTCAGAAAATAATTTTTTTACGGCCAAACCAGTGAAGTTACAAAAATTTTCATTTGGATTGATTTTAACATTTATAAGCCCGTCCAACTAATGCCAAAATTTCAGGCAGGTAGGGATTTATTTATGGACAGCAGATTTATGGAAATCGGATGACAAAATCCATGAGCGTAGAGGACTACATTCAATCAGAAGTTGGGACTTCTTTCATGCGAACCAGGAAAAACTCGTATTTCCAAGCATCTTATATAAATAGCGGTCCTAGGCTAGTCTCCCTCCAGTCTTTGAAAATCAGCTGGAGCGTCACCACGCTACTTAGTAGTGCGATCTGGGTGCGAAGCTAGGCAGATGAAGATGCCCAGTCAGGCAAGTTGAACTTTGAGCCTAACGTGTGGCAAAATTAACAAACCTCATGTGACTAAATTCAGTTAGGGGTCGTGAGGTTGGTATGTCTCGAATGTGTTAATCGCACCTGCAATTAAAATTCCTTGGCAATTTTTTCCGATGCCACAAGTTTGTAATTTGTGGGAAAACATATTGTTTAACAGTTTCAATAGCAACAGTGACGTTTAATGACTGCCAACCTTTCCTAAGTTGGGGTTAGATTAATTTAGGTGGTGACTGATTTTCAGTAAAGCACAAACTTTATATCCAAAGGCAACAGCACATGGTTGGAGTTAAGGCTGAACTGTTTATGGTTACTCCCTCCCTCCCCCCCCCCCCCTCAATGAACATTTGTGTCTTACAAAACTTGAGTTAATTCTATAAAGCGGTGCATTCATTACCCAACTACTTTCTTAAATAACTTCATGTGAATTCTAATTATTCAATACAAAAAGCTATATATGCTTTACCATCAAGAACTACATTATAATCTGGGCAAAAGTAGATCAAATTGTAGATCTTGCCATAACACAAAATCAGAAATCAACAGGAATGTTTCTGGTAACAAATTACAAAACCTTCCACCTAATAGTCAAATTCCCAATCTGAAATTTTGGACGGATAATTTCCTTGCGTACCTCGTATCTTGTCACCATGCTCAAAGGAAGATTAATCAAGCTTAACAGTTTGAATGCAATAAGCCACATGCTAGTTATGTTCCCAGAATATATCCCAAAAAGAAAATCAAATGTGCAAAATTATTTCATTCTGAATAAGAAAGCAAAGTCGTGTCAAAAGCAAGTTCAAGAAAAGAACCACCGAGTTAGATACAACCATCTTCCTGTGTCAGAAAAGGTTATAAAAACAAGAATTACCCAATTACATAAAGAACAACTCACATTTGTTCCAGTGGTTTCCATCCAATGAGTACTGTAAAAATTCGGTGTAAAGAATGGGTACCGGTTCAGATTTGGATGCTCCACATGTTGGTTCTGTAAAAATTGTTTATAAAGCAAACTTTCTAAATATTATCTCCTTTTGGAAAATTAAAACATGACCCACACTTAAAATGATGGAAACTCACATTCTGTGCACAGTGCTGCAACCTCTGATCACCATATACATTTGGTGTCGATTGTTGTTGAGAACATAGATTTCGAAGCTGTGTCTCACTCTGAAAGATACGAGTATTAACATGAACTGTGCATAAAGTTAGTATTAAAATGTCTGTATAAAAAAACAGCAAAAATGATAGTTCTGAATCAGATGTATCATTTGAAATATGACTGAAAATTAGAGTAACTCACATCGTGTTCGGAGGGCTCTGACTTCAGACTATTTTGTGCTATTTGCGTTGAGATGGGATGCAAATTTTGTGTTGTATTCCACAAAGATGGATTCTGGAAAAATGTTAATCAATGCAGAACTATTTTTCCCCTATATACTGGCTGATAAACTTTTAAATCAGGTAATCAGTGAATAAAAAAGAAAACTGTTTAAACTGAAATTTCTAACCCCAGAACACAGCGTTATAGAAACAGAAACTTACTTCTTGGACAGAGGACTTCTGTTTTTGAACTTTGTCCACACCAAATCCTGATAGTGGATCAGTGACCGGATTTGGCTGGTGTACAGTCTGATTCTTTAATGAGTCTGTTTGATGAAACTGTTGTGAGGACGTACACTGCAACGGAATGATAATTGTGGAAAATACAAAATAAAACTATGGTTAAAAAAAAAAAAAAGAACTTTCGATATTTGTATTTTAGTCAGTAATGAAACAATTAGAAATCTACCACTCTGTGCTGCTGACTGATTTTCAATTTATTCCCTTTCTTCACCATTAGGCCCAATTAGCATAACTTGCTGGAGTATTATATAGCTAAATTTTCTGGTATGCACCATTAAATGTCTGTTGGCGTTAATATTTCTTCAATTTTCTTGATAATCTCATCACAGACACTAAACTACATCAACTACCCATTTTAATAAGAATGTAACTCCTGTGCACTTGCAGTACAAACCAGCAGCTTTCAAATTTTGCCTGTACATACACAGGACATACTAAGAGACTAAAGCCCACTATGCGGGCAGCACTCTTGACTAGTAACAAATTTTTAAAGTGTATACTGACTTCCACATCATTAGTTGCTTTTTTTTCCTTACAGCTTTATGCCTCGTCGACATTGAGATCATTAGAGGCAGGAATGAACTGGAGACAAAAAAAATGGGGAGGAATTCAGTCGGCTAGGACCTTTTGGAGGAAGAATCGAATGATTTGGAAAAAACTGTCGAAACCCAAATCTGCATGCCAGCACAAGGTTTTAAACCGGCATCCTCCCGGATGTGAGGCCAGAGTGCTACCACTCGCACATCATACTCGGTCGTTGTTAGTTGCGTTAAAGTATCTTTCAACATAGTAAAATTTCGCTTCACCCTTGCTGTTTTGCTGCTTCTTCCACAACATGTAATGGTAGGTAAACAAAATAAACACGGACTCAGGAAGCAAGAAAACGAACAACGCATCTCTTCTGACCATTAAATGTTTTCATTTTTATTTTATTTTTTATTTTTTATTTCTGTCCATAGTTTGTACTACTTACAATTACTTCCATAAAGCCCACCAAAAATGATGGAAATTTTTATTGTTATGAAACTATAATTTCAAAATCAAATAACGATTTATTTTATTGATATATTTCACGATTACCTGCGATTTCTGGAAACTTTCTCCGACTTTTTTAATAAACTTCCCTGTTTTTACCTACTATCAAAGAATTATGAGGTTATGTTGCACCTGGTTCTCGTAACTGCTACAAATAATAGATCATTACATGAATATATGGACTTCATTTCAGAAATTAACAAAAACCTACAAGCCGATTTAAATATACATTAAATTAATAATTTTTTTAAAATTTCTTACACAACAGACAATTGCCTTTTAGCTGGCATCGCACTGCTTTTGACATTATAATTGCAAAAAAAATTCAAATCCAGTTATTTATTTTCTTTCTCCATTTGTTACAGTTTGCCAAAAAAATTCTTAGCTTTATTGGCACTTGGTTCCTTGACTGCTATAGATAACACAGTGCTCTTCATCTTACATAAATTTCATACGAATTTAAATGGACATCGCAAAACAATTATTTTTTTAAAATTACTAGTTTGATTTATAATTTTTTGTATTTTTGTACTGATATTTCCAGAACAAACAACTGCTTTTCAGCAAGCATCACAGTTACACCATTACAACCATGTAAATGCAAATAAAATAAAATTTGATTATTTATTTTAATTTACACTTCCTTTCAGCAATATAAGTGCAAATAAAATAAAATGCAGTTATTTATTTGAAATTTCCAGCTAGCCAGCTAGAAGCGCTGTGGTGACAGAGTAACTAACACTTCGGGCGTTACTGAGATTTGCCGAAGGTTGCCGTGCTCCTGAGGTGAGCCAAGTCTCCAGACAATGCATTTTATTGAAGAGGTTGAATGGGAGCAAAAGGTTTTCACACCTGAGAGCTATTGAAATATACTTCAATATGACGCTTAAGAACACATGACAGTGCTACCACCTATGGGGAATGAACTTTACGAAATCTTTTATAGATAAACATCTTTAAATATAATGCACTAAGCGCTCATACAAACAGATTATTCAAAAAGAATTTTCTGAAGTACACAAAATACTCTAGATGATGGTATATACTTCTTATTACAGTCACACTGCACTATTTTTCAAGAAATAATTCACCAACTTGAATAATTTGAAGAAAAAGTATAAATTTCAAATCTACACAAAAAAATAAAAACATACAATGGACATGCAACTGCCACATTCTATTGCAAATAATAATAACTTCCTTTCATTAAAAAATATATCTCTCAACTGAAAAAAATATGTAGATGTTGGACTTATTAGAGTAATTGCTGTACCTTAGCCCAAAACAAACACATATAACAATTTCATAAAACAGATAAAGAGGCACACAATAAACACACACAAATATTTGAAAACACAAACATGACAGTTGTTCAACACACAGTAATCATCTAAAATTGATATTGCCTGACAGCATTTCATCCTTCTCAGTTGTTTCTGAGATACTAATCACATAGTGAGATTTATTTAGACATAAGAACTTCTTTCAACACAGGCTTGTTTTATAGAATTTAGTAACCATGACAATCCTCATGAAGATATGTAAGACAGAACCAATTCTACCAGGATAAAGCTACAGCATCTGGTCAAAATTTGATAGAAAATAAAAAGTAAAATAACAGAGATCCATGTCAAGAATGTAACTATGTTTCCTTGTGCACTAATCTAGTATATTACTGGTGCTACCAAGGTGGAACACCAACTCAAACCGAAACAAAAAACCATTGTTCTACAACTTGGTCTTTTCGTTTCCTACATTAGCTGCAAATGTATTGCAGACAACAAACGAAATGCTAAGGAATGATCTGACTTGAAATATTTAATCCATGAAACAAGGTCAGCTGGCGTGAAACTTACAAAGAAAATAAGGATTTGTAACATTATTAATTTAACTGTAATTTAACAATTAAAAAACCACAGACATAAATACGAAATGAATTGGTCTAATGTTTTTCTTTCTTGCCAGGAGTGTAATTGTTTAAATATACCATTAGAGTCTCACTGAAATCATTGAGAAATCTCACAGAAAATATAAGATTCTGGAGAGAGAAAAAAAAAAGAAAAAAACATCATTAGGTCAGAACTGACAAAATTTCAATCTGAGAGACAGAAAAAAAATATTGGTAAGGACAAAAGTAAGTTATTTACAGCAAGACAAAGGGATGGAGACAAAGCAATAAAACTGTTTAAAGCACTAGTTTGTAAGAAACTTGCCACATGTAGAAATGCAGACAGAAGCCAATAGGTAATGGCATGACAATAAAGAGAAGGCCACAATATCTGCGAACAAAAATCTAATGATGGAAGGGGATTTACTTCACTATTTACATACTTCTCAGGTGTTTTGCTGATAATGTTACCATGGTTGGCATCCGAAATATTGCTTTGTATAAATACGGATTGTTAGGAAACAAAGGCACTCTAAAGCGAATGTACTCAGTTAGCTGCCTGCCAGCCTACACCAGGCAACTACCTCACTCTTGTTGAAGAAGGTTTGAGCCCTAAAATTTAAAGCTTTGTATGTGTACGTGTTTTTATTTCATATTTTGACATCGCAACAACCTTATATGTAGATATGATGGGAAAACCTCCACTCACGCAATTGTAAATTACTAAATACGCCTTACCTGCAAACAAAGGGCACCCATGCAAAATAATATTTAAAAAAAATACACATATCCTCAATTTCCTAATGAGGAGAGCAACAATTTTCAGCCACTAAAGTCACAAAACTTGGCTTTAAAAACATGAGCACAGTAGATAAAAAATATCTAAAATACAAGGAAGTGGGTAATATACCTCAGCAGGAGCAGTGGCTGGTGCAAGAAGCTTGACGATACTTTTAACTTCTTTGGGTTTCTCTGAGGGACTACGAGGCAAATCTCCTTCAGTATGACTCTTAGATCTCATTATATCCATACTGCTGTTAAACAATTTCTTGAACACTGCACTGGGAATAGGCTTCAAGACGCTAGTTGGTACTTCACTCCTGCCTTCACAACTGCCTTTCCTGACAATAACTTTACCAGTCTTTTTATCAAATGGCACTATGTACAACATCTGCAACCAAAATTTTAAATGCCTAGTTCCAATTTAACACACTAACAAAGAGCATTTTAGTCATCGCTAAACAGTCGAGGAATGTCTATTCAATATTTTTAAGCCACCCATGAAAATCATTTAACATATATAAAATCCAAATCCACATACTTAAAAAAAAAGTTTTACAACTGCAAGAAAATCTCTAACAAACAGCATATAAACTTGAAAGAGACAATGGTTACTAACATGGTAACAAATAAAATACGCAGAAAGGGGTAGTTAGAATCTATGAAGTGAGTTGTTAAATAGATTTGGAATGCAGCAGACAAGATAATTAGAGTATCAACCTTCCAGAACACAAGCAGATTATCACACAGATTCACGGCAATATGAATTATCTTTCAAGTGTATACGACCATTGAAGACTCAACTATTTAATATAACAAAGAACAAGAATCAATACAAGCAAACAGCCAAGTGAACGTGTGGACGTGCAGACTGTTAGTTCTGAATTGTTACCTTACAAAACACAAATTTAACCCAGTGTGAATTTGTTACTCTCTGGTTGAATATGCATGTTTTGGATCTTGGTAGTTTGATTTTAAACATTTCATAGTGTAACTTGGTGTTGGCTGATAGCCTGTAAAGAAAATTTCAAATAAAAGAAACATTGTGAAATTGTTTCTTACTTTTACTTTTTTTTAAAATTGTGCTATCATTATTTGCAATAAACTTTTAAACATCAGAGGCAAGCTCCAAATTCAAAAATGAAATTGTACAATCTTCTCTCATAATATTTATTATGTCTAGCCAGCATACTAAAGAGAACACATCACAACAGTAACATTCTCCAGACAGCCAACCCAGAAATGCTTCTAAGAAAATACTTTATGAAGCCATCAAATACAAATGGATAAAATGCTGTTAACAGTGAGCCACTGGATGTTAAATAACAGGGTAACTCAAACCGTTTTATTAAGAAGTCTAGAGATGGATCGTCAATGGTAACCAGTGACCGTTTGGAGCACTCTAAATTCAGTGTTAAGTATGTTCATTGCCAAGAAAATATTACAGACAGCAAGAAGGGATGAAAAATGTGAATGCAAATACCCATTACAGAGCTTATATGATAAAGACTTACAGCAATTTTATTTTCAGTGACAATGGAGTAACAAGAAATGCCATGAAGCAATATTTATATGTAAAGGAAAAATAAATATACCCAACATTCACCAAAGATGAAGGGAGAAGAACAGCAGAGAAAAAAATAATAAACACAATATTTCAGGAAAATTTTTCAAGAAAACAGGCACATGTAGTTGAGCTGGCATTTGTATTTAGTATTAAAGAAGGTCAGAGCACAGATTCTCAAAACCACTGAAACTAACAATAGCAATATTTTCAGGTCTAAGCAGATGCACATGATGTTCTGAAGATGTATTGTGCATACACAAAAAAAAAATCCATAGTTCGTAATATCTGCAAGTTATGTTAATCTGTGTCAGCATGCTGCTGTTAAGAGAAACTGATATTGCCTACCACCTACGTTATTTGAATTTATAATTTCATGCTTCCCGGGAGGTGCCACATCCTAGTATTAAATGCCAATGTTCTGGACTTCTTTTAGGCAGAACTGCACTGAGATATTGCACAAGTAAGAAACACATTTCAGAATATTCAAATGATGCAAGGACATGGGACCATCCAAGAAGCATGGGCCCTATTAACTCCAGCCAAAGAGGCCTTTGATAACATCATTTGAATTTGCTTCCTAGCATCCCAGTTTCTCATCAAATCCACAATTTTTTTATTTTTTATGTCTTAGAACTGTATATCTGAGATAGAAATACTTATGAATGTGGGGTTGTATTACCAAATACAGGAAATAGAACAAATAAACTCATAATCACAAGTAAAACCAGTTTCTCACAACAGGTAAACAATTTCAGCAAAGTAAAACATCACAGAAGCGAAGCATCTGATAACACAGAACAAAATATCATTAGTCAATTTTCTTTACTTAGATTTATATGTATTTTTTGTTGAAAATCGCCAAATATAAAATTTTTGCCTTATTCATTTCAGCCATGAAATAGAAGGGAGAGTGTCACAGTGAGTTTCAATTAGTTAAGAGAAAATGTGACTAAAAATTAATTCAACCCACCTAAATAATTAATTTCAAGTTTCACTGACTGTTAACAACCATGTTCCCTATATGGATTGAAATTAATTCAGAACATTTTTAAAGAATTATTCTGATAGAGTTCTGAAGTGAAATTAAGTAAATTATTAACAACAATGATCTGCCATATTGGAGATGAAAGTCTACTGAACTAATTAGAGAGTATTATAATTATTATTACATTTCTGCTGATAGGTTGATGTTGTTTGGTGATGATGGCTTTTGGGAACTGACTTCCTGCCATTATGTGAGAGTTCAGTCTATCCATTGATGAAATCACTTGCTGGCTGGATGAGGAAGAACTGGGTCTGCAAATTTCCAACTTCTCCTGCTGCCCTAATGGTTTGATTTCTCCTGTCTTCACATCACAGATGTAAGTATCCTTGTTACCGATGTTAACCTGCACATATTCAGAAAAAACTTTTAACAATACCTTGAACGAATTCATTGGTGAAAGTAAGTACTCAACTAATATATGTACTGATAACCATAATGAAACAGAAAATACCAGTAACAACAATAATAATGAATAAGCCATAACAATAATACAGAAAATGAACTAACTATTAGTTCACCAAAGAAGACCTTCAAAGTCTATCCACAGTATTAAAAATCTTTTACACTATGATACATCCAACCATGAGTACCTAACAGAACAATAGCTCTGTCAATAACCATGCCAATACTAAAGGAATCAAACTGTATGTTGAAACATACATTTACTGACCATTTTGAACACTCCAATGCTGAAGGTTTACCATGTAGACATCCAACAAGCTTACAACGTGTTTCATTTTTCTCTTACATGACCTACTATACATTCGAAATATTGGGTTAGTTTTTTAGGTCATTTTTTGATTACTCTCATTATTATTACTTGTTTCGTTATTGACTTGAAGTATTTTCCTTCTCATTATTGTCACCATCTTTTGGTAATCTCTGACTTGGTATTCACATTGTTATCGTTAATTTTTTATGAATCACTTTTTTAACTTGTGCTGCTATGTATCACATTCTTGGACAAATAATATACTAAACAAATTGAAACACTAAGCATTCTATTTCATTTTACTTTTCCTCTAGAAATAAACAGAACATTAACAATTTTACCATACAAAAAATGATCTTGGTAATTCCACCCTACTGGGGTAAATTTGAATATATCGTTCAATTAAAAGAATAAAATTATGATCAAAAAATATAACCAAGAAAAAAGAAATAATTCCAAACTCACACTGAAGTCCGGAAAAAACATTCTTATGCATCAATTAAAACAAAAAGGCAATACTACGATATCCGAGGCACTGAAATATTAACGATTTGATGGCTGATTCTGATAGATCTCGACGAGACAAATCGAAAATGAAGAATACATTTTTTTGGTATCTCGCTTAGTTTCCGAGATATCACATCTTAATGAAGGAAGATATACATTTCACTACTACTTATTATGTAAGAAATATGTATTGTTACCTGTTAAAAATTAACGCAGATATATACCAGAGATCATTGTTTCATAAAAAAAGGATTTCGTGTAGATCTTCCGTGTACAAACCCAGAAATGACACAAAAAACATTCAGTAGTAAATTACGCTCAGCATTGCCTTATTGTACCATAGATTACTGTAACACATACGATGCTAATAATATACGTCATTGCGCATGTCTGCCAACCTATTGGAAATTGAAAAAAAAAACGAGTTTTTAGTTTGATGTATTTTTACCATGATGAGCAAAGAATCAAACTTAAGGTCGCCGTTAATAACATTAAGATACTTATCTATAAATACAAATTTATATTGCCTTTATCTAGAAGTAACTACTTCAGTTATCGACTGTCACCATAACAACATTCTTGTTAATATAGTAAAACTCGTAGCGTTTGTTCGCGGTGTTTCTTATTCCGGATTGTGTGAAAAACATCCTCTGCTACATCCACAATTAGACAATTTCAATATATACACCTCGTTTAACAAATTAATTGCAAGCGAGGTACATGGCCTACCAATGGTAGTTGAAAATTCCTCTCATAAAAAGTTGGGATGGGTATGGAGATGGGCAACAAAAAGGACAAAAAAGTGATGCAACAGTACCATAAATCCATGCCAATGTACTTTCTTCGATGGATGTTGTTGTAGAATTTCTTTTAGGGAGACTGTTGCAATAATTATTAGTTTCACCATAGACATGAAAATTAATGATGTATTTGAGAACCTAAAATATTGGCGTTATTCAAATAATGGAAAAGAAATCAGTTGGGGTAACCGAAAATACAATCGTGGCCATCTTACGGAACACATAACAATAACTGTGTTAGGATTATATTGCAAAGAAACCAGTCTGGCCTTTTCTTCAAAGTTAATTCGAAAAGTAAAAAGGAGTGTACCGGTACATTCACCATAATACACAGTGCAAAACAATACATTGGTATTGAGAAAATGTTCTCTACCAAAACTGTAGCTTACATTTGCAAACAAACCATAGTATAGGAGAATTTGTTAACCAAACAGACAAAACGAACACCATAAACGATTTAGAAATTCTGAATAAATTACTAAAAAAGTATCAAATGTCGACGATCTGCAAAACTTCTGCACCAATACATGACACTGTACTGGTATCGACAAAATGTACTGAATAAGTATAAGTATAAAGGTTCTAAAATCATTTACCTAAATATTAAAAGAGTGTTCCCAGGCTTCACGGATGGCGATATGAAAGAAATTGACTCACCTACATTGATCCCGGAAATTGAATTCCTGCTTCAGCCGCCAAAAAGATCACGTTTGGATGAAGGTTTGGAACAAAATTACAGTGAAGTCATAGACACATTAATATCAGTAGCTCTGTCTGACAGCGATGAACTTCCAAATGACTTCTTTTAAAATTTTACAATGTTATTTCTGCACACGTAAAAAATGATTAAAATCTATAATTTATTTTTTCAAACATTAATTAATTTATCTAAGAAAAATAAATATTATACATTTACGTGTGTATGGAAGGCAGTAAATGATACCTCCTCGTGGTGAGTTTAGGGTGTAGAAAATGTTTACATTTTCTGCAGCGAAATCATCTACTTAGTTATGAACTAAAAATGACTTTGTATAGATTTTCTGATATATGCAATGTTCTTACAATGAAATTATGAAGTTGCAGTTATCGTAGCATACCCCAGAGCGATATCTCGGAAATTAGTTGTGCCCTTGGTGACATTTTCCTTCTGGTCCAGGTTGCATTTCAACCTAACAGCAACCGCCTAACGCACGGACCTCACACAAGTGAATAGGTGATATTTTCCTTCTGGTCCAAGCCACATTCCAACTTAACCTCAACCACCTTACGCACGAACCTCAAAGATGTGAAAAAAAAACAAAATTTTCCTTCTGGTCCAGGCCACATTCCAACCTAACCTCAACCGTCTTATACACGAACCTCAAACACGTGAATAAGCTACATTTTCCTCCTGGTCCAGGCTGCATTCCAACCTAAACTCAACTGCCTGACGCACGAACCTCACAGATGTGAATAAACGACATTTTCCTCCTGGTCCAGGCTGCATTCCTACCTAACCTCAATTGCCTTATGCACGAAACTCACAGATGTGAATAAACGACATTTTTCTTCTGGTCCTTGCTGCATTCCAACTTAACCTCAACCGCCTTACGCACGGGCCTCACAGATGTAACAGTCGAATTTGTCAGTGCTTGAGGCGACCTTTTCGCACTCGTCCATTTTGTATGTAATAACTAGAAGATGGATGATCAAGATATATTTCCTTGATAAATAGTAAATATATCATTTTTTTATTTTGTATATTAATGTTTCACTCCGTCCTAACAACTCAGAGCCATTTATTACAATATTAATTATTTTCGTTCTAACAAGTTTTCAGCCATGCCAGATGTGTAAAATTAATAATATCCTAGCTAGCACAGCTATATAGGTGCTACAAAATCGTTGGAAGCTTACAGTAAAGCAACGTCTTTGGTACATAATGGCAGCGCTGAGCGTAACTTATTACTGACTATTTTCTGTTTCGTTTCGTTTCTGGGTTTGTACACGGAAGATATATACGAAATCCTTTTCTTATGGAACAATGATCGCTAGTATATATCTGCGTTAATTTTAAACAGGTAACAATACATATTTCTTAGATAATAATCAGTAGTGAGGTGTATATTTTCGTTTTTTAAACATCTGATATCTCGGAAACTAAGCGAGATACCAAAAAAAATTATTCTTCCTTTTCGATTTGTCTCATCGAGATCTATCAGAATCAACCATCGAATCTGTAAAATTTCAGTGCCTCGGATATCGTAGAATCCCCAAAAAAAAAAAAAAGGTTACATATTTTAATCAGAAATTCTTGCAAAATTACAGAAACATCTATTTGTTGTGGTCATACCGAAGATTTCTGTATGAAACATCCAAATTCAATTTAATACCAAAATGTGGTGTAAAAAATAATTTAGGAGATGTCAGATCTGAGAACTTTTCATACAACAATTTAGAAAAAAGTAACAATTTGAAGAAACAAATTTCAAACTTTTTTTATAAAATTTCAAACTGTTTGCCATGAGCAATAATAAAGTCAACTTCCTAATCCCACTCATTTAATTGGAATGGGAGGAGGTCATTTTCGAATATCCCAAGCAAAAATTTTAAGTAAAATAAAATATCTGAAGAAAATATGCTATTCATTAGACTGAACTGAAGCTTTAGTAACTTGAATGCTTCTTCAAAAAATTAAAATTTCTAGGGTATAAATCTCCAGAATATGTCCTTAACACTCATAACGAAGATATCATTTTGCCACATTCAAATCAGATTTTAACCGGTACATTAGAGCAAATTAAGATCTAATGTTTCCCCCATTTTTCAAAAGCAGTAAACCATGGCTGCAATACGTTGGCAACACATTTGTGATACACATATGTTGTCCTCATGGATAAGAATCCCTCCACGGTATTTTTTTTTTTTTCTCATTTAAAGAGTGGTCATGGCAAAATTAAGTTCACAACGAAGTTGAGGTGAACAAAAAACTTCCTTTTGTGGATGTGATCATGAAGTGGAAGGAAGATGTCTCTCTGGGCAATGGAGTTTATTGTAAGCCCAAGCATACAAATCGCTATTTGCATGCAGCCTCTCACCACCGTCCAGCAGTGAAACATGGAACTTTAAAACTGTCTGTGCTTCCATAGTTAGTGACGAAAGAGTATAGCCACTAAAAGAGAAATTTTGAAGGAGGCATTTCTGGCCTTGACGTTATCAATAAGGCCACTGCAAGGCTCGAAGCACTACCGTGTACTCCAGCTCCGGCAGAAACAGCCAGTAGACAGACAGGGAGACCCATGGCAGTGTTACCCTATGTCCAGGGGGTGAAGGATAAAATTGGCCACCTTTTAGAGAAGAAACATATCCATCCAGTACACAGAGCACCTAGGAAGATTTATGATGTGCCTGTAAAGCAGTGTTTCCCAACCTTTTTCGGGTCATGTCCCACTTTTAATTTTTTTTTTGCCCCCCATACCTAATTTTTAATTAAAAAAATATTTTGCTATCATCAATCGAAACTATACCTAATAATTATTTACAGCACTGTTTTAAGAATTTGCTTTTTCGCTATATTTTGTACCTATATCTAGCATTGCATTTAAATAAACCGAAGAGAAAGCGGTAAAGTCGTATCAAGTCAATTTCTAAATTGCCCCCCTAAAAAAAAACAAATTGCCCCCCTGTGGGGCGTGGGCCCCACATTGGGAAACACTGCTGTAAAGGGTAAAGACAGGAGGGAGAAATTGCAGACATTGGGCATATACCAAATAACATGCACCTGTGGCCAGGTGAATATCAGTAAGACTGAATGGATGGTCAAGGAAAGGCTAAATGAACACACAAGACTTTTTAAAAATAACGCGGTGAGAAAATCAGCTGTGACACAAAATTCAGCTGACAGTGGGCATGCTATTTTTCAATGACTTGAGTGGACTGGTTCAAGAAAGCAGATAATGGCCCAGGGGAGTCAGGGAAGTGTTGGAAATAAAAAAAAAAAAGATCAGACAGTGAGTTAAAACTAGACCAAATATAGTCATGCTCATTTAGGAAAACGTGGGACACAAGCCACCACGCACCGGCCACGCTGGTTGTGGGAGCTTCAGTGACTTCACGCCAAATGGTTAGTGCATTCTTCAGGAGCTATATATAGGCAGTAGTGATTCCAGTCATGGCAGTCTTCTGAAGAAAGCCACAGAAATGTTAGGTTACTATAAATTGAAATGGCTCCACCCAGACAACCAAGATAACAGGAGTAAATACATGCAGGGTGAAAGAATAAACCTAAAATTAAGGATGGAAAAGTAAAGTTTCATATGGAAAAAATAATGAAATTTTACCAAATTACAAAATGTCTGCTTAAACAATATAAATGGCGAATTATTAAAATGGTAAATTAAAATAACAAAAATGTGGAAAAAACAGTATGCAAACTTGAGATTAATAAGATGTTTCTTAAGAATATAGAAATATTATGGTAAATATCTGCAGAATTGATCTATCATGCCCATACCAAAGACCTGATGCCACCCCAGTAATTTCTCCATTTACTTTATGCTGTGACAGGTTACGGAGTAAATGTCACTCGTTTTTTAAACTGTGAAAAACCATATATAGATGCCGAAATAAAATTGGGGGAGGGAAATGCAAAAACAATTTTGACCAAATCATTTTCAACCAAAGAAACATTTGCGATCAGTGAAGACAGTAAAGATAACTTCCTTAATCCATTTAAGAGACGAACGTTGTGGTTAGGTTGAAATACAGCCAGGACTAGAATGATTAATAATATTCCATAACAAGGAAAGAACTAACGTGAGGCAATATTTATATGGACAGGGCACATAAAATACACCCGACACTCACCAAAGCTGAAGGGAGGAGGGCAGCAGCAACACAACACACACAGAAAAAAACAATATTTCGGGTTAAAACCCTTTTTTTCAAGTTAACAGAAGTACATGGTTGAGCTTGCAGTCATTCTGTGAGTGGCTGCGTCAAATGCAGGGCTTATAACATTATGTAGTAAAATTACATTATCCATTGTACAAAATTTTTACCAATTTTCTTTTTATTATGATATCTTTAATTCAATTAGAATAAAGTTTTTAATATTCTGCCTACTGATCAACTGTCCCAACTTTGTGGATCACAAGATGGGATTCGATTAGAATTACATTTTTAATATTCTACCTGTCCCATCTTCACAGACTACAGATTGACAATCGCTGAAAAAGCAATATTAAATTGAATTAAGAGGTGGCAATCAGACATCTGATACGAGTGTATCAAGTTGGTTTGAGTACATTAGCCCCAAAATCCAATGTTTCAAAAATTTAAAAATCTCTTAACCTTATGTTTTATTGATATGTAACATGTTTTTCAGATTTGTTTTTTTGAATTTACAATTTTTATGGGCAAATTTTAAAAATTCAGGGTTAGATTCTGCTATTTAAATTGAATAATTAGGTTATAGTAATTTAGTTTTTCATTATTTCTCATGACAAACATTTTGCAGTTTTCCACTCCAATACATACACATATATATATATATATATATATATATATATATATATAACAATGAAAAAAAGACGCTAGGTAGCGGAAAGGAATCAAATTAGGATAGGGAAATGAGCCACCACTTACCTTTAGATGATGGATGTGGGGCGCGAACACACAGATATATATATAACACACATATAACACACACACACATATATATATATATATTAAACATTGGATAGGATAAAAAACCACCGCTTACGTGCAGCCATCTCACTTCTACTGAGGAAGAGCAATGTTCGAAAATTTTATTCTTTGTGTGTTCGTGTTTTTCTTTTTCATGTACCAACGCCGCTGGAATCCCCTTCTTTGGTAAGCGGTGTTTTTTTTTCCTATCCAATGTTTAATATATCCGCTTTTAGCGCCTTTGTTTCCTATATTAGACATTGGGATAGGAGAAAAACCACCGCTTACCAAAGATGAGGGCTCCAGCGGCGTCAAAACACGAAAAAACACACAAACACAAACATAATACAAATTTTCGAGCTTAGCTCTTCATCAGGTTGTAGGATGAGGTGGTTGCCTGCCCCGCGGAAGCTAGCAACCAACTGAGGAGACCACACGGGGTGCACATGGTCGGCTGGTCGGGGTGGAGAGGGAGGGGGGAGAAACAACATGGCGGGAGGCGGGGGTGGGAGGACCTTAGCCAGAAAATGATAATTAGACTGCACAGTGGAAACGCGGTTGCGGTCATAAGGTCACTGGCATAAAACAAACCAAGGAAAACACGGGGGGGGGGGGGGGGGGGGGATGGAATCTACTGAAAACGATCTATATAAGTGCCCCCATAAAAAATTATTCCACACGCAAAATTATTGAAAATATTACACACGAAAAAATACTACACACGGAAAAAATATAATAATATAAAACACACGGGAGAAAAAAATTTATAGCAATAGATCTAAGTACAAAAAGAGAAAGCTTTGGTGAGCGATGGTTTTGTGGGAAATGATGGCAGGTAAGGGGCAAGGGTCGGAGGAGAGAGGAAAATTGGAGCTATCTTAAATTTAGTCCAGGTGGTTGTCTGGTCCCCAGTTGGTACTGAAAGGCCAGTTCCCACCTCCTCAGCTCTGAGATGCTGCTTTTGTCTGGGAGTACTTTGATGGCGCGGACTGTGAAGCAGGTGTTGAAATTGTTGGTGTTATGAGTGGTGGCATGAAAAGAAACAGGGTGGTCAGGGTTCTCAGTCCAGACCGATTGTCTGTGTCCATTCATCCAGATGGCCAGTGGATTTGTGGTCAGACCTATGTAGGAGGCTGGGCAGTGGTTGCAGGTAAGTTGATAGATCAGGTGAGAAGTTACGCAGGTAGCCGATCCAGTGATATAGAAGCTTTCCCCTGTTACGGGATTGGTGAAGGTGGTCGAAGGCGGGTGCATCATGCAAAGTTTGCAACGGGGCCTGTTACACGGAAAGGATCCTTGGGGCTGTCTTGCGGGCTGAGGGGTTCCATGGACCAAGAGTTGGTTCAAGTTGGGGGGTCTACTGAAACAGGTTCTGGGGGGCTGGGGAAGGATTTGTGGTAGGAGTGTTTTCATTTCCGAGCAGGCTCGGAGGAGATCATATCCTTGTCTTAGGATCCTGTTGATGGATTCTAAGCCAGGGAAGTAGCGGGTGACCAAAACTGGGCTTTGGTTGGTTCTTGATGGTTGTGGGGTGTTGATGGATTGTGTCGGTACTGATGTGGCTCGTGTAACTTGTTTATGAACTAAATCAGGGGGGTAATTGCGGGATATTAGGGCTTCAGAAATGTTATTACTGTACTGCTTAAGGGACTGTTCGTTGGAGCAAATGTGCCTACCCCGGATTCCCAGGCTGTATGGGAGGGCGCGTTTGATGTGATTAGGATGGCAACTGTCGTAGTGGAGGTATTGTTGTAGATTGGTGGGTTTTATATGTACCGAAGAATTGATGCCGCCATCAGAGAGGGACAGGTCGACATCCAGGAAAGTGGCCTGGGTGTGGGAGTAATTCCATGTAAATTTCAACGTGCTGGCATTATTGAGGTTATTGAGGAAAAGGAGAAGGTTGTCTTCCCCATGGGTCCAGACCATGAAAATATCGTCAATGAATCTGACCCATAGCAGGGGTTTCAAAAGGGCTGCAGCTAAGAAGGACATTTCTAGGCGGCCTAAGTATAAGTTGGCGTATGAGGGAGCCAAACGCGCCCTCCCATACAGCCTGGGAATCCGGGGCAGGCACATTTGCTCCAACGAACAGTCCCTTAAGCAGTACAGTAATAACATTTCTGAAGCCCTAATATCCCGCAATTACCCCCCTGATTTAGTTCATAAACAAGTTACACGAGCCACATCAGTACCGACACAATCCATCAACACCCCACAACCATCAAGAACCAACCAAAGCCCAGTTTTGGTCACCCGCTACTTCCCTGGCTTAGAATCCATCAACAGGATCCTAAGACAAGGATATGATCTCCTCCGAGCCTGCTCGGAAATGAAAACACTCCTACCACAAATCCTTCCCCAGCCCCCCAGAACCTGTTTCAGTAGACCCCCCAACTTGAACCAACTCTTGGTCCATGGAACCCCTCAGCCCGCAAGACAGCCCCAAGGATCCTTTCCGTGTAACAGGCCCCGTTGCAAACTTTGCATGATGCACCCGCCTTCGACCACCTTCACCAATCCCGTAACAGGGGAAAGCTTCTATATCACTGGATCGGCTACCTGCGTAACTTCTCACCTGATCTATCAACTTACCTGCAACCACTGCCCAGCCTCCTACATAGGTCTGACCACAAATCCACTGGCCATCTGGATGAATGGACACAGACAATCGGTCTGGACTGAGAACCCTGACCACCCTGTTTCTTTTCATGCCACCACTCATAACACCAACAATTTCAACACCTGCTTCACAGTCCGCGCCATCAAAGTACTCCCAGACAAAAGCAGCATCTCAGAGCTGAGGAGGTGGGAACTGGCCTTTCAGTACCAACTGGGGACCAGACAACCACCTGGACTAAATTTAAGATAGCTCCAATTTTCCTCTCTCCTCCGACCCTTGCCCCTTACCTGCCATCATTTCCCACAAAACCATCGCTCACCAAAGCTTTCTCTTTTTGTACTTAGATCTATTGCTATAAATTTTTTTCTCCCGTGTGTTTTATATTATTATATTTTTTCCGTGTGTAGTATTTTTTCGTGTGTAATATTTTCAATAATTTTGCGTGTGGAATAATTTTTTATGGGGGCACTTATATAGATCGTTTTCAGTAGATTCCATCCCCTCCCCCCCCCCCCCCGTGTTTTCCTTGGTTTGTTTTATGCCAGTGACCTTATGACCGCAACCGCGTTTCCACTGTGCAGTCTAATTATCATTTTCGGGCTTAGGTCCTCCCACCCCCGCCTCCCGCCATGTTGTTTCTCCCCCCTCCCTCTCCACCCCGACCAGCCGACCATGTGCACCCCGTGTGGTCTCCTCAGTTGGTTGCTAGCTTCCGCGGGGCAACCACCTCATCCTACAACCTGATGAAGAGCTAAGCTCGAAAATTTGTATTATGTTTGTGTTTGTGTGTTTTTTCGTGTTTTGACGCCGCTGGAGCCCTCATCTTTGGTAAGCGGTGGTTTTTCTTCTATCCCAATGTCTAATATATCCGCTCTCAGCGCCTTTGTTTCCAAACAATATATATATAATAACAATGAGCAGGAAAAAGCTTTAAGGCAATAAAATTAAGGAAGGATAGGGAAATATGACCCAACACTTACCACAGATGAAGGCGGCTGGGACGACGAACAAAAAACAAACACAAGAGAAGCGCAATATTTCGGCCTACAGCAGCCTTAAACGTGCAGAAGGTGAAGCCCCAGGCGGCGTCACATGTGTACACATAGACCGCCGACTGGTGAATGGCGTCTCAGGCGCGAATGGTGAATCACCAGTCGGCCGTCTATGTGTACACATGTGACGCCGCCTGGGGCTTCACCTTCTGCAAGTTTAAGGCTGCTGTAGGCCGAAATATTGCGCTTATCTTGTGTTTGTTTTTTGTTCGTCATCCCAGCCGCCTTCATCTGTGGTAAGTGTTGGGTCATATTTCCCTATCCTTCCTTAGTTTTACTGCCTTAAAGCTTTTTCCTCCTCATTGTTATTATGTGTATATATATATATACTAAAGAAGGGTAGGGAAATAGGACCCAATACTTGCCACAGTTGTAGGAGGCTGGGAACGTTTAACATAAAAGAGAAAAGAACAAACACAAGAAACACACAATGTTTGGTCAGTTAGCCTTATTCGTGCTAAAAGTGAGACACCAGTTGGAGCCAGACATGCACACGACGACAGCCCATCCTTGTAAGCTGTTTTCATCATTAAAACAGTTTCAGCAGCATTTTTACTGAGTAGAAAACAAAATTTCACAACTGCATATAGTTAACTTAAACTTGCCATTATCAAAAACGAAACAATAACAAAACAGCAATAGCAAAAACAATCACTGCAGATTAACAGAACAAGCCAAGTCGACAACACAGGCAGCCCCGAACTGACAACGAGTTGCACTATAAATGCCTAGCGGCAGAAACTTTTATTACACCCACGGCAATGCTATTCCGTATTTTTTTTTTTTTTTTTTTTTTTTTGGGTAACTCCCGTATACATATACAGTGGAACATCGATAAGTCGAACTTCAAGGGAGACGTGAAAAAATCGAGTAATAGAGGTTTCGACTTATAAAGGGTTATAAACTCAGGTAGGTACATATTCGACTTGCAGAGGTTTAGATTCTATCCTACAGAGTTTTGAGTTACAAAGTTGAAATATAGAATTTATAGGTATATGTAAATGTAAAAACACAGGTACAATAAAATGCCTTTTCTTGTAATAGTAGTCCAGTAACCCTATGTTTTGGTTTCAAATCTGATTAATCCATTTAAGTAACCATTCTTCCAAGTTGGGAAATTCTGTAGTTTGTTGTCTTTTGCAAAACAAATTTTTACTGCTGCATTTTTTCATAATTTCTGATTCATTTTTTATTATTGTACTCACCAATAAGCCAAATTGATACAGATCTTTACAGCTTCCAGCACTTCTAACTTTTCAGAGAGACTCATAGTTTCCAATTTACATTTCACAGCACTTATTCTTCAGTAATAGTGTTTGTGTACTGTATCAGATATAGACGAATGTACCAGCAGGACCAAACTGATTCTGTTATATTTAAGACTTGCTCAAATATCAAGCAATATCTTGTTCAAACTAAAGCCACAACAATAAATATCCAAAATGAAACAAAAGAACACCTGGCACACACGTGTTGATGTCAGTTGTAAAAATCGTTACTCATCTCTTCGAAAAAAATTTGCAAGAAACCCTGTATAATGCACACTCATAAAAATAACTTCTAAGAAAGTATGTCAAGCAATATTCTTACAGTCTATGCCTTACTTATTTTCTCTTCAATCTACAGAGGTTATTAATTTAAAATCATTGAGTTGTATACGTAGTAGAATCAAACATTGATATATTCAAGACACAGAGGTCAACTATATATTTTTTAGTTATAGAGGGAAAATATGCACTGAAATCCCTTATAGGGAAATAATCATTCTTTCGACTTATCGAGGTCTCAGATTTCAAGTAATGGAGGTTTTGGGACTAGAAGGGAAGGGAACAAAGATTTCTTTCAAGTTGTAGAGGATTTCGACTTGCCGAGATTCAACTTACCGAGTTTCTACTGTATATATATATATGGTGCGTTATTTTATTACCAATAAAAAACATTCAACCTTTGATTTAACATATATCAAAACTATAAAAATTTAAGCTCGACACTTGGGAATCTTTTCTTTTACGACAAATTCAATAAACCTTTCTCACCTGGACTTTGGACAGCATGGGACTGGCTATGTAAGACCGTTGTGGTATTGTCTTTGGTTTCTGCTGAGTGATAGACATAGCAGCACTTGACTTGACAGTTGCAGCCTCTGACAAAATGGAATGCTTAAATTGATGTGTAGATTCTGCATTTCCACTGTCCTGGAAATAATGACACACACACACACAACATAAAAAAAAAAGTTACAAAATGCCTCAGCAGACTAAACCTACAGAATAATAACTGTTACATTACAAATGCTACAATGAGTATAAAACTTCTAAATATCCATTTAATGCAATAAATAAAACCTTTCTAAATACTGATCCTGAAATCCAGATTTATATAGATTTTTCTGTTGGACTGAAAATAAGTAGAACAAAATTAATTTAAGCTGTCAAATTTATATGAACATTATGCAGAGGAATGAACACTTTTGGGACTTCTGGTATTTATAAAGCATGTGTTTCATTCAATGTTCTGAAAGTACTTTACTGCAAGGCTGTATTTTCACAGTCACTCCTTTCTTCAAATACAATCAGTACATACTTATTTTACTGCAAGGCCGTATTTTCACAGTCACTCCTTTCTTCAAACACCATCAGAACATACTTATTTTATAACTTATATCCCAATTCAATTTTTGGTACCCTTTTATAGCATTACATTTAAAATGCTTCAAGTTTTTTTTACTATAATGTTCATTTCAAACAACAATGCTCTGTAACTGAAAACTACTTCAACATTTCCCTTTTAAATTGTTACCACCCCAGTTTTGGACCTTTCTTGTATGTGTTTCTTCCAAGAATAGCTTTCTCAATCTTCTTTATTTCTCCTCAGACAGAACAGTAACCTCTGAAATTTACAATTCTTGTCACACTCATTCCTTTCCTGTGTTCTATTACAATTTTTATACAAAAGTTCTGAAAATGCAGGATTTGGTTTATTCTCCAAATGGGATAACTGGGCTAAAATGAAACATTTTGAAAATTTGTTTTATTGCAATGCAATTCGCCCCCCTCCGCCCCTATCTTTTTTTTTTTTTTTTACATGAAACTGTGAATTTTTCAGTTGAACTAGAAACTTAGATGGGCTATTTCACTGCCCTTGATATGTTTTTTCACAAATAAAAAATATATGGCAACTTTAGACTTTAGACATTTACCAAAATTATTAAAATCTTTCATTGATACTAGGGAACCCTTCCTTGTAAATTAAGTTCATTATGCCTGTCTCACCTGAACTTTGGAGAGAATGGGACTGGATATGTAAGACCGCTGCGGTATTGTCTTCATCACGTGCGGAGTCCCAGTCAAAGTTGTATCTGACTTGATAGTTGTAGCCTCCAAAGAAGGGGACTGCTTGAACTGTTGCATAGATTCTGCATTCCCACTCTCCTAAAAATGACATGCACAAAATAATCATAACCACAGCAAACTAAGTCTACAAGGAAACATATCTGGTAACATTACAAACGTTACACTGAATATTAAATTTCTAAATCTCTAATTAATGCAGTAAACAAAGCCTTTCTAAATACCGATTCAGAAATCAGTATTTTTATGGATTTTCCGCACTATTGAAAACAATTAGAATAAATTAACCACAGCTTCCCAATTACTAGAACATTAAGCACAGATAAGACACACTGTTTGGACGACTGATAGTGTACTAAGTCAGGAGGGTAGCTGTGTGAGATGAGAGCTCCAGACAGGTTTTCTGTGTATTGGGAAAGAGATTCTTCATCAGAGCAGATGAGCCTTCCGCAGACGGCCAGACTGTAAGGAAATGAACGTTTGATATGCGAGAGATGACAACTGTTAATTGTTAGTTTGATTTTTTTTTCTTAATGCTTTACACCTAGTCAACGGCTAAGGTCATTAGAGGCAGGTTGGGACTGGGGACAAGGAATGGGAAGGAATTCGGCCATGGCCTTTTTGAAGGAAGCATTCGCCTGGAGTGATTTGGGGAAACCATGGAAAACCCAAATCTGGGTGCCCGGACGAGAATTCCCGAATGAGAGGCCAGAATGCTAACCGTTCACCCATCACGCTTGATATGAACAGAGGTATGCAGGTGCCTATTACGCAAGGAAACGTTAACATCAAGAAAGGTAACATGGCTGTGGGAGTACGTCCAGGTAAGGTTGATGGAGTGGTTGTTTAGGGACTTGAGGAAGTCTATTAGATGATTCTCTTTGGGGGTCCCCATCATAAAAATGTTATCTATGTATCTGAACCACACAAGAATTTTAATGAAAATATTGTTGAGGAATCGTTGTTCCAGACGGCCCAGGAAAAGGTTTGCATAGGATGGTGCTATGCGGGTGCCCATAGCAGTGCCGCGTATCTGGTGGTAAATTTGAGAGTTGAAGGAAAAGTAGTTGTTACACAGGATGAGGTTAGCCAAGGAAATGAGGAAGGATGACTTGGGGAGGCTGTCGGGAGGTCGCATTTCCAGGAAGTGTTCCATGGCACTGAGGTCCCCTCCGTGAGGGATGTTGGTGTAAAGGGAAGAGACATCTATGGAGACAAGGAAGGAGTCAGGTGATAGAGGAATGGGGACTGTGGTAAGTTGTTCGAGGAAGTGTGGGGTGTCTTATGAATGAAGGGAGGTCCTGTACAAAAGGCTGGAAGTGCTGATCCACAAAAGCTGAAATCCGTTCGGTAGGAGACCCATATGCCGCAACTGTAGGTAGCCCCCATATTTCCAGTTTTGTGGATCTTGGGAAGAAGGTACAAGGTGGGGGTGCAGGGGTAAGGAGGGACAAAGAGTTGGGAGAAAGTCCTTGTAAGGGGCCTTGGAAGTCAAGGAGAGTGCGTACTTCTTGGCATATTGAAATAGTAGGATCTGTAGGGAGTGGAAGGTATGTGATGATATCAGAGAGCTGTCTCAAAGCTTCAGCGTCGTAGTCACTGCTGTCGATGACTACCGTTGAGCCTTTGTTGGCTGGGAGAATTATAATGTTACTATTCTACGACAGTTTTCTCATAGCACAGGTTTTGATAGTACTGCGGTTGTTGGAGTGGGAAATGAAGTCGAGAAAAGATTTTGAGGACAGATTGGAAGTGAGGAATTCCTGGAACATAAGGAGGGGATGGTGTTGAGGAAGGAGAGGTGGATCTAGTTTGGATGGAGGTTTGAAACGCTCTTGGCAGGGCTCAGTCTCGTGATGCCAAAAATTACTACCATCACGAGTGGCAAAGTGGTAACGCAACTGGAGAGTGCAGCAGAACGCTAAAGAGTCCAGGACCAAAGTGGCTTGGTCAAACTTCAGGGTTGGCGAAAGAGACAATCCCTTCGAGAGAACAGGGAGTTGAGATTCTGATAAAGGAGAAGATGAAAAGTTAACCACAAACTGCTGTGGTTTAGCAGGAGGTTGGGTGGAGTCTTTTGGAGTGAGTGGTAAAGGTGTTGGGTTGGAGAGATTGAAAATGTGGGCAAGACAAGGTGTTTTGGAAACCAAGGGAGCTGTAGGAGTGTGTTGAGTATGATTGAGATGTTGGTGAGGTAGGGGTAGACCCATAATCAGATTATTTTTTGGATGTGCAGAAAGCCTGTACAGATGTTATATGAATTCTTTTTCCCCCTCGTACCATTAGGGATTGGAATGCACAGCAAAGAGATTAGCTTTGGTGCTGAGCACCCTCTGCCACCCACAATTTTGTGAATTGCAGAGTATATATGTAGATGTAGATGTTTTTGTGGTTGTTTTGCTGTGATCTGTATACAATCTGTTAGAATCTGCTGTTACTGATCACTGGATAATACATTTCATGGTGTGTAAGCATCCGGGTAGTCTGAGTACCGTCGAGGTATACCAGCCAATCCTAGGAAATTTTGTGGAAAAAATGTTAAGTTTACTCCAATAAATATAATGCAAAGCAGACAGGCAAAGAATTTTGTGTTGGGAGATAAGCTGGGTAGAATGTCAGTCTGCTTTGAACAAGAGCAGTTGAAGGAAAAGTTTGATGAAGTTAAGTGATTGGGCAAAACAAAAGATGTGGAGTGGTGAGTGGATGGCAGCCAGAGATAGTGAGTTGCAAAATATGCCAGTTCCCACAAACTGAATAATTTTAACTCTGTTTTTCAGTTAGGGGGATCAGAGTTTTCCCTGACCTCTCTGAACTACGTAGATGCGAATTAGCCTGTCAGAATATCCTGGACATCCTCCTGGCCTGAATCTCCAATAAATTTCTCCCACCATACCCAGCACTCATTATACCTACTATTTACGTTTCTTATATTTCTGATATATTATTTTTTGCTTACAGTTTTTCAAAATTTGATTTTTATATATGTATCCTCACTCAGTTATTATGTTGGTCTGCCACTTTCAATGATAGTATACCATCAACATTATCAATTATCGATCCAATATTTGAGCCTTCCCCCCCCCCCCTCCCCTCCTACACTACCACCTGCGCTGGCAACTCCTTTCACCAGACGGCAGTCTCCGTGTAAACATCTTACTCTGCCTGGTGTCTCACTTCTGCAGGAATAAGACTGTATGCCGAAATATTGCGCTTCTCTTGTGTTTGTTTTTGTCGTATCAGCCGCCTTTATCTGTGGTAAGAGTTGGGTCATATTTCCCTATCCTTCCTTAGTTTTATATAAATATATATAATGTTAGCTGCCAGCCACTATCATGCAGATATTGTTTAAGACGGTTGATTTTGCTTATGGCTTTGCATCTTGTGAAGGTCATTAGAAGCAGAGAAGAACGGGGGGGGGGGGGGGCAAGAAATGGGAAGGAATTCAGCCAATGCCTTTTAAAGAACGCATTTGCCTGAAATGATTTGGGGAAAACGTGGAAACCCAAATCTGTATGGCCTGACGGGATTCGAACCCGCACCCTCCCAGTAGAGAGTTGATTGCTCAATGAGTGTACTTCTCTGTCTGTTTCAACACCATCCTACCTTCAACTTTTGTAAGCGATGGTTATTCTCCTATCCCTATCTTTAGTTTCTCTCATTGTTTAGATCCTACTATATGGGCTATTCACATCTTATGGAGAGATGGGGGAATGAGGTTTCAGGGAGCACTCTGATGGCTCTGACTGTAAAACAGTTACCGAGGTTATGAGAGTCATGGAAGCTGGAATTGGCAACAATGTGGTGGTCTAGATTTGGGACCGTCTCTAAAGACCTCGCTGTTGAGAGACGTAAATACAATAAAAAAAAAAAATAAAAAAAAAAAATAGATTTGGGAGAAAACTTTGTCTGCAACCATTTATTCTGATGGATAACTGGTTAGTGGAAATGGCAATGTAAGAACTCTGGCAATGGTGACTGATGAGCTAGTATATAAGGTGGGACGTGGTCAGGTGGAATGGCCTATGGTGGGGAAGGTTTAAGCAGTTGTAGAGTTACAGTAGGTTATGGTGGGTGGATGTACATTGCATAATTTGCAATGAGCATATTACATGGGAAGGAGCCACGGTGTTTTTTATCGGCCTTAGACAGTTGGTACTTGTGAGGAAGTATTTTTTTTTTTTCATGTTTAATGGTTTGTAGAAGGTGATGCATGGTGCTGTGGGAAGGATAGTAGGGAGAAAGGAAAGCATTTCATGAAAAGATCTGAGAAAGTCAAAGCAACAAAGAAGAATCAGGTTCAAAGTACCCGGCCAGGAGAGAACTGGGTGAGAAATACTCGATTATGGTTGGTTTTGGGTTGACTGTTTCAGTATGCTGGATAGGTTTCGGCTCAGGATATCTGTTTATGGACAGGCTGCTACATGTATAGAAATGGCCCACTCTATTCGAGCCAAAAATTTCTTCACCTTCCAGTTCATCAATTACCATCACGTATAAAGTACTGTAATGGGCACTCACCTATGCCAATATTTTCCTGGGCAGACTGGAAGAATCTTTCATCAAATAATTACTTTACAACCATGTGTTTTGGATAAATAAACAAAGTTTTTATGCTCTGGATGCAAGGTGGAAATCTCCTTGACCTCTTAAACTACTTTACCAACATCCATTTCCTAAACTTCACATGGCGCTACTCTCTCATCAAATATCTCATAGAAATCTCCGTGCACAATGGCCACCTAAATGCTTCTGTCCACATAAACCCACATCACTTTCATACTTTCCAAAATGTGAGGTTTATAACTATTCTTGAGTTGCCTGCATAATTACTTATAAATCAATCAAATCACTATTCACATTATGGAATATGAGTTCTACTAAGTAATGTTTAGTCTTTTACAATAGTGGGCTCAAAATCAATATAAATGGTGGTAGTGACACAAAATACACTGTAGCACTAACTAATTTACATATAACCAAAAGCAAAATACAAGCATATTTAAAAGATTAAAACTCATCGAAGAGCATAGATACGAATGTCTAACTTACTAAAATTAGTTAAAAACAAAGAACACAGAATCGATGGATCAAAGACAGTGAACATTTAATGCATATCTTTTAGTTCTTACTTGGGAATCAATTTTGTTAATTTAATTCTGATGCTAATTACTGCATGATTCTACAATACTTCATGCATTTTCAGAAGAAAAACAAGTAGCTATGAGGAATTAGGTAAACATGAACTTTTAATGCGAATGGACCAATAAAATATTAACATCAAGATAAAGAATAAAAAATGTTGAAAGCATCTACCAAAATAATATATCTGCAACAATGGTGTGGGAAGAAATGCCATGAGGTAATATTTAAATTGAAAGGAAAGAAAATACTGAAAAACTGAAGGGATGAGGGCAGTTACAACAAAAACCACTTCACAAACACAAAAAAACAATACAGGATTATTAAAAAATATGGAGCAAACTTCTAAAAAACTATAAGAGATACGAATACATAAACAGGGGAAGATTCAAACCGAACCATAAACCATAATAATTCCAGATCAATTTAAAAATAACACCACCTCCTTACATTTCACAAACTGACACTGTGGAAAGTGTAATAATCTTAGTAATTCAATATTATCTCCAAATTAACTTGTGTATAGTTATGAAAAGAGTAGCAGACTGAAGACAAACACAAAGCACTGAGCACCTTGAGTATAAATAAAAAAATTGATTCTGTATATACAACTAAATATTCTTAACCCACTGAAGGATTCTACCATATATTAACACTAATTTCTGGATGTGGTATATACTGATGTGGCAGCTCCTTGCAGAACTAAATTGTAAAAGTCATTTCAGTTTTAATATGATGATGTACCTTAGGTGTTCCCTTTGGGGGCACCACCATGAACTTGCCAGATCCATTTGGCTTCAGTTTCAGAAGCACACGTTTGGTGGGCAGCGAAGTCTTGTTGTCTCCATTAGCTGATAACATAACCTACAACAAGCGTTGCAAACCAAATTCCAGAAACATTTAACCTCTTTCTCAGGGCCTTTTCCCACCACCGATTTGTTACTATATTCACTACTACCATCGAAATAAGAGATTGAATCTAAACATAATTTTGCAGCGTGCAGTGCAAGGTCAAACTTTAATTGCATGAGGAAACATAAAAATAAAACTATAAAATATTTACATAATTTCACTTTAATAATAATAATAATAACAAAATATCTTGAAACAGTTCCAAGACCTTTACATTATACTCTTGTTTGCCTACTATCCCAGTAACTGTTATTAGATGAATAAATTGCAACACTATAGCTCCAATTTATTAAGTACTCTGCAGTATTTGCTCATTCTGTGTCTGTTACAAGGGTTAAGTTTGCAGCTGAATTGTTAAATAATGAGTTTGCTATTCTTGCCAAGATGATTAATGGGCGCTCTCATCAGAAACTATTACCAGTATTTTATCAGTCACTATCCCATTTCATATCATCATCTTATATTTTAACTTCATTATTAGTTTTCAATTAATGATTAGTATCTTTCTCAATACTGTTTGCAACCATAACATTACATTAATGATAATGATATGTTAAACGTTTAATCAATTTCTGTGACTGAGGAAATCACATTTCATCAGGGGAAAAAACTGCCGATTACCACAAAAACTAAATACAGCTGTAACAGCAACAAAAAACATTAGAGAGAAAATGTGATAGTGCAATAGGCAATGACTACTGAAATGAAGATTTATTTACAAAGTCTGAAGTTAATTGCATCACTCATATTTTATTTGAAGTAATCAATCTATTCTTTTGTACCATTGCAATTTAAAATCATAATAAATGAGGCTGGTGGGACAACACAGCCACTTATTCAATGAAAAACAAAGCATGAAAGAAACAACGACAAAATTCATAGTTGAATAAGAAAAATTAATATGACTAGTGAAAGATAAAGAGATTAAGAACACTGAATACATAACCACAGAATAACATTGGGTAAGAAATTCCTTTAGATATATAGGAATGCAAGACATTCCCGTGATACCAATCTAGTGATAGAAATCCCAATACAGAACGACTTAAAAGCAAAGGAATTGTACCCGAAAATTAAAAACAACGTTAGAGTTGAATGAATGCCCTATTGAGAGATTTTGAGGGGAAGGTATGAATGACTAGCACTTATAATCATTCAGTATTTTAATCAAGAAACAAAAAAATAACATGTGAGACCACACTCATTTTGCACAGATCCCATCAAAACTTCCAAACTGAAAACTTGATAAGGTAAAAAAACCTTTAAAACAGTTCTTTATTACAATTAATAAAATCTCTTTGGAAAATAGTCACAAGAATGCTATTGTATATGGAATGAAATTATAACAGATTGTTAATAGCAATACTAAGAGTGATTCAAATGTTGAAACCACTAATATAATTTTTTTTTATAAATCCATGTTATGTAAGAAACGATGCTTGTTATTGAGTATATAGTAAAGGATGCAAAAGAAGCCATCACTTACAATAGAAGATGCAAGATGGCAAAACACACCAGATATAAAGGAATATACAGAGTCAAATCTTTAAATAGGCGCCATGGGAAAAAAAGAGAGAGAGAAATATTATGAAAATCATTTGGACAATATTGTCTATTTGCATGGTAAGACAGCAGGAGAGAAGAGTTATGGCAAAGGTCACCCATTGCATGAGGCCTGGGATGTCTGCAGCACATTATTCAGCTATTAAAGTCCCTACCATCTGACCTATCAAGCACTAACATTCTCAGTAATAATTGCTGTGACATTGTATGGTATGTGAACACTGCAGTTCAGGAGTCATTCAGTTTTCTCTTTTTACTATTATTTTGTAATTTTTTTACCCATTTTTTATTTATGTATCACAATTAGGCTACAGAAAGTAAACTTACCAAAAATGAAAAAAGCTTAAAATTCTGAAACTTTAATTTTTTACATTGGAATTAAAATTATAATTTGAAATAATCTAAAATGCATCACTCATATCCTGATATCAGTAAACCTGTCCAGAATAATAGAAAGCAAGTGAAAAAACTTATACAAACAGGTATGTGAAGTATCTACCTGGTGTCTGAAAATGTCAGTGCCTTCCTGATCATTGAAAGTTATATTGCGACAAAACTGAACATTTATTAATTTAGAGTGTGTCGTTTAGAAATAGTCATAGAAGGAAATGAATCATAAATTAATTTACAATTGCTAGATTTTTTACTTATTTATATTTTTGAACCTACTAAAGTTACCCACAAAACATACTGACTTAAAAGCCATGTCTGAACAAAAACATTTGTAGTGCATCAGAGATTAAAAAATCTCTTCTGCAGCCATAATACATTATATTGGCAACAAAATTAACAGTTAGCCAACTCCAAACAGATATATCTTAATCAGTTACTCTGAAAAAACCATTGTTCAAATTTGATAAACTGAAATATTATGAACTTTTTTCGTCTTTTTTATTCTCTGTTGTCATAGTGCTCTTGCTTCCAACTCTGGTAAGTGACGGATCTACTTTCTCTAAAGTTTGGATTAAATTCAACTGAAAATACATAAAAATATCAGGTGGCTATTGGAATTAATGGCACAGTGGCATGGTTCCTTGGTCAACAATCATCATAATAAAACAGCATAGCAATGGATGTGAGCAAATTAAAATTGATAGAATACTGCACTGATCTTTCAAAAGTTCAGTAAAGAAACAAACAAAACAGTGTTCTCTGGTAATGAGTGGCATTAAAGGGAGGGACAGAGAGTGGGGAGGAGAGGGATTTGGGTGGGGGATAGTTCACTTAAAACAGTGCAAACTTGCTTTCAAAATTACAATGGAGACACAGGAATAGATTTTACAGTTCAGCTACAATGCACACAAAGCTGGAATTAAATTTAGTATACGCAAAAGTGCAACAAATAACAAAAGAACAAGCTCTACAAACTAGCTACACTACAACTACAAGCAACATATCACTCACAAACACACAGTACAAAACCAAGGGAAGAGGGGTGGGCAATAATATGCCATGATTTTACCTTCAAGAGATTTGATGTCATTTCCCCACCAGCAATACTCTCCTGTGGGGGTGATGTAGATTTCTTAGCCTGCAAGTTTAGCAGGCTTCGCACTGCACTCATATCATCTGCAGTCATAGGAGAATCTGCAAGCATTTTTGAAGGATTAATTTAATAAAGATTAAAGTAGCTACCAACAGAATAAAAAATGTAAGTTAGAGGTGTTTCACTGAAAATAATCATTTTTAGAAGATAATAATACCATAACAAATATCCATGAATCATTTTTAGAAAGTATCATGCTACAATTACTAGAAATGACCAACTACTTGCAAATAATATTTCTTATAACATTGAAAAAATAATACAGAATATAGCAACAGTTCACATTGATGATACAGTGATCGTATAAACCATCTCCTTCAATTATTGATGGTATGTATAAAGGAAAACAATGAAGGCATCTGTGATTCGTTCCCTTATTGTCTTCCATTTCGTTTCTTTAAGAATGGAACCAACATGTGTTTATAATAGAGAAATGCTCCTTGGAATATGAAAGCTTGATTAGTAGGAGGTGGGGAGGGATGGAGGAAGGAAGGGAGGGTGGAAGGAGAAGGGGTGATGAAGGAATAAGGGGTGAGATTTAAGGAGGGAGAAACAGGAGAGATAGGAAGCACCAAAATTGAAAATTATATGTGTGCCATAAGTGAAAAATATCAGACTGATAAACAATAAAGTGGTGAAATTAAGGAAAATTGGAGCGGCTTCTAGGCGATATAAATAAGAAATGAAAGGGAAATTAACCCACCACATACCAAAGTTGACGGCTGCGATGAGAGGGAACACTTATGCTGACAAACAACTACACAATATTTCGGCATCTGCCTTGTTCACTAGTAGAAAAACGGGCCATTAGGCTCGAGACGTGTGTACACAACAAACGTTACCTATTGACTAACCGAGTAGTAGGGGAGGGTGGGGGAACGGCTAAGGAGTAGACTATCAATATATCGGCATGCTGAGATAATATATTGCAGGAGATGGTAAAATGAACATATGTAGTAAGGGTATGGTATAAATGCGGGGGAAAAAAATTAGTGCAATAGCGGCAAGTTAACTTGCCACTATTGCACTAGTTCTTACATAGGCCTCACCACACAGCAACTCTCTGTTAGAATGAATGGCCACAGACCAACAGTCCACACCCGCAACCTGCACCTTCCAATACCAGAACATGCCAATAGCCATGATTCCAACAACCTCAACGACTGTTTTATTGTGAGAACAGTCAGAGTTTTCCCTGACAACACCACTGCAGCAGAACTCCGGAGATGGGAACTAGCGTATCAGAATATCCTGGATACGAGACACCCACCTGGACTTAACCACCGTTAAAATCCAATTAACCCATCATTCTCTCCACCCCCTCCCCCTCTGCCCGGCATTTATACCATACACTTACTACATTTGTTCATTTTACCATCTCCTGCAATATATTATCTCAGCATGCCGATATATTGATAGTCTACTCCTTAGCCGTTTCCCTATCCTCCCGTCCTACTCAGTCATTCGGTAACGTTTGGTGTGTACACACGTACCGAGCCCAATGGCCCGTTTTTCTACTAGTGAACAAGGCAGTCTTCTAAAGAAGAAAAATATCCGCCCAATATACAGAGCACCTAGGAAGATATCTGATGTGCTCATTAAGGTTAAAGACAGGAGGTAGAAACTGCTGGCAGCGGGCGTGTACCAAATACTCTGTAGCTGTGGGCAAGTGTATATCGGCGAGACTGGTAGGACGGTCAAGAAAAGGCTGTGTGAACACATAAGTCATCTTAAAAATAATGACGTCAGCAAATCAGCTGTAGCACAACATTCGGCCGACAGTGGGCACGCAATTTTATTTAGTGACACTAGTGTACTTGTTCGTGAAAGCAGATGGTAGCCCAGGCGTATCAGAGAGACCAGATAATATGAACGTGGACGGCGGGCTACAACTTGGCCAAATATGGTCATGCTTGCTTAGGAAATCGAGGGACACAAGCCCCCATAGGACAGGCCACGCTGACAGCGGTAGCTTTAGTGACGTCATTCCAAACAGTTAGTGTGCTTTCCGAGAGCTATATATAGGCGACAGCGCTCCAAGCCTTGACAGTCCTCTGAAGAAGGCCGCAAAATGATGGCCGAAACATTAGGTTTTGATAAATTGACACGGTTTAACCCGGACAACCAAGAAAACCTCAAGAAATGAGGTTAGACTATTGCAAACCAATTATGTGAATGGGGTGAGCTGCAGGACCCACATCTCCTGGTACGCAGAAACCTACATGAAACCTTCACCATCAATGACCTTTTTAGGGCAAATGAGAATTCTAGTCTACACATTCGATTTAATGTTTGACATAAGGACATTACTTTCATTTGTCTTAATTGTTTACTGTGTACTTGAAAGTTGTCTACACATCCACATAATTTTGTTAAACCATTTACTGCTTAACCGAAAAGAAGAGTCAACATCAATTTTGTTTGTAAAAAAACTGTGGCAAAAGCTTTAGCTTCAGGGTATACCAGAATTATCAAGGTCTTCAATAATTTTTATCTGTTGAGAAAGTATTGTTATCTTCTTGACCTGAACAGTTTCTAACCCTGGAAGTTGTTCTGGTCCTACAACAGAAGGTATGCGGTAGGCTAGACAACACAGGTAGAATAGCCCATTCGATTCCTCTGCGTGACAAAATTTATTTGAATCCAAGTTGATCATTGTTGTTAAAGAGTAATGGGTTTTGTATAAGTTAATGAAGGAAAAAGTTTGTCGAACTCAACACCAACCTAATCACACCTTCTCTTCTGAATGACACACAGAAGTTTAAAGTTCCAATCTGATGGAAAAGTCACCAATAGTTTTATATGCTATCTCCCCATATGGACTGTTGAAAAGTTTGGGATTTACTCCAAGACTATGATGCACAACATGGTGATTATGAAGTGTCTACTACCATGTGAATACAGTATTTAGTTGCATGGTTTTCAGTCTCACAATGTTATTAAGTTTGGTAATGGTTTAATGGATTGAGTGGCAAAATTAGATAACTTCCAAAATGTTATCTTTTTTTCTTTTTGTTGTACTTATTGTTTTAAAGTTATTGCTGTAATTACACTTTCAAAATCATTAATCAAATTCAAACAATACAACATTAATTTTTGCACACAAATGCCACAGTTGAGTGTCGCATATCACACTCTCACTTGATACTTAGATTCTATTAAGAATAAAGTCACACAGATGATTATAAGCTGAACCTCAAAATAAATGTACATCACATCAGTGTGTCAGTCACCAAGTTGGTCTTTGGTGAGGTCTTTAATCAGTTGCAATAAAGAGCATAGTAAATAAAAAATAATCCACTTAAGAGTTCACCCTGAAGAATAGGAGACAAATCGTGGCAAATAATAATAATATTTAAAAAAAAAAAAAAAAAAAAAATGCAGCTTCAAAGATTCTCTCAATAATTACTGGAATTCAATTAGTGATCATATAATACCTTTCAAAAACTGTTTTGCTCTACACTGTTGCATTTTTCCCATAAGTTCCGCTCGTAAAGGTATACCCGAGAATATAAGAGCTCCCTTCCCTATTACCTATTCTCAGCTAACTTCTAACTGGTCTACAGGTTCTCTTCAATAAAGGGTTCATTTCTTTTGTTAGTGACACTGTGCCGACTGCACTTTCTACCGGATTTCTTTCTCCATTCTTATTATTAAGTACTTATTTATTATTCACGGAATTTATAACGTACCTCCACTTGAGAACCAATCATCTTCCTTCTGAGCACGTGCAGCGTGGACCAAGCCAGGCTGGCGCAGAGCCTCCACTATGCGGCTCAGTGAAGGTGCTCCTTCACCCAGAGGACCATTCTGCCCACTCAGGTACTCATCAAGGCAGCGTTTCTCTGTTGTCGTCACGGGATGACGCTTCAGTTTGGGTGCTCGGCCAAAAGGCTTATCCTCTGCCTGCTCACCCTTAAGGGCAAGCTTCAGTTTGTTGCGGTGATGGTGGTGGTGGTGATGGTGTCTGAAATATAAAACCCACTTGCAAATAAAATGTTCTGTTAGTATCCTTTAAATGATTATTTATTTTTAGAACTGAATTTTGGCGCAAACTGGACGGTGCCACCATCCATTACTCTTGAACTTCTCCCTCCCTCCCCCCCTGCAATGTTTAGTTTTTTCTAATTGCATTTCAGTCATTGCTGATCCTAGACAACCAGTTCGGCGATTGAACATCAGCTCTCCAAAATTTATGGGTAAATTTACTACCAACCTGCAAGACTCTATACACAGTCAATGTACATATTTAAGAAGAATTTATAGAAACAACAACCAACAGTAGGACCACACATTTACTTATCCAATTTACCATATTGGCACCAGAAGGAAACTGCATAAACAAAACTGTTTTACTCCATCTACAGTGTTCTTCACATATTATTAACAAATTTACATTTTTCACACGCTGTTGTTTCTTTCACATTCCATTCAATTAATTATCTACTTTTGTTAATAAAACTCAATATAAATTAAGAAAATTAACTATTGTTGGGTAAAAGTCAACTTTCACTTCTCATCTGAGGTTTATCAGTCACTGCACGATTACTGTGAGCATAATGTCTTGCAAATCTAGTAAATCAATAAGAGTGACCAACACCACTGCAGGAAATCATCAGCACGTTAACCATGCAAGTTCAATAGTACTCCGACAGATAAGTGTTAATTTTAAAGGCAGAAAAAAATCACCATCCAGCATAATGTGAAATGAAATAACAATCAAAAACCAAAATCAGAACTGCTAGAGCAGCAGGTAATCTGTGTCAATTATAGTGTCCAAGTTCCAATATAATATTTGACTAAAACTGCTGGACCAATTCATAACAACCTAGATCATAAATATGTTTTACTTGTAAATGCTGGCAAGTAAATTAAATGGCAGAAACAAAAGAGAAAATCTGCTAAAACAATGAGCAAATATATCAGTATTTTCAGTGGCTCATGATCAATGTGCTCAACAACCTAAATGACAGAGCTTTTAAGTAGCCACTCGATCCACCTGTGACAGATACTTTTTAACATGGAACTGAAACCTTGAAGCTTTCTAGCCTATTTTCTACATGCAATTCCAGCTTTTTAAGAGGAATGTAATAAGGGCCTACCAAAATCCCAGCAGTCACTGGGATTTCAACCAGGGACCTTAAGATCCCCAATTGCACACTTCGACACACAGCCACCAGACTGTTCCTCTGAAGGCAGGATTTTAACAAAATAACACTATTAACAAGATCAATATTCTCATGCAGTGGTTTCAAACTATACGGACTAGAAGCTAACTAAGAGCAACCTCGTCAAATTAAACTGCATTCGACAGCAAGCCTTGAAAGTCTAGATGGAAAATAACACAGAAAGAAACAGTTATACATTCAGTTCCCCTGACTTTTACTTTTTATCATCTATACAGCACAACATCTATATGCGTAAATTCAATATCATATTTCAACCTCTTAGTGTTTCTAAAAGATGGCAACCATAAAAATAAGGATCTGGAAACTATCTCTATGGTACATGTCTTCAATCTGATCTAATAATAAAAGCATGACCCATTTAAACCACATATTGAAAACATTATGGATATAAATTATAATGTTTTCGTTTCTGCTTTATAGAATCGGAGTTTTAACTGAAATCAATTTAGCCTTGAAGTTCATTTTTATGGATTAATTTTGTATCATTACCATGATTAGACACCACCAAACACCTTATATAAGCAGCTTATATAAACCAATTAAAATGTCTCTACTAAACTAGTTTGTCAACCATCTATCAGTCAGAATGAATGGCCACAGGTTAACAGTAAACACATGCAACCTAGACCGTCAAGTGGCAGCCTATGCCAGTTCCCACAACTACAAATCTCAATAACTGTTTTACAATTAGAACTATTAAACATTTTACAGAACCCACATGTTGTTTGCTTATGGCTTTTGCCTCATCGATGTTGAGGTCATTAAAGGTGGGAAAGGACTTGAGGAAAAAAACAGGAAGGAATTTTGCCATTGTCCTTTGAAGGAGCCATCCCGCCATTCACCTGAAGTATTTTTGGATAGTAGGGAGATAGGGATTCGAATCCACATCTTCCCTAATGCAAGGCCAGAGCATTTCTGTTCAACCACCAGGGTCGGTCTGGAAATTACCACAGTGCTTTTACTTCCTAGAAGGGAATTAGCTAATCAAAATATTCTGTATACCAAACATTCACCGTTATCAACCTCCAATGACACCCTAGAAGTAAACCTGAAAGTTACTGTTTATTTTTCTTTATTTGTGTATTTATTCTGTACTGCTCCCTGATTTATTCGTTATTATAGTTAAATTTTATATTTTTTCATGTATGTGTAGCTGTTTGTATGTTGTGCCAGTGACATTGGTTTTCTAGAGTTATTAATAGTTTACTTCACATACTTTAGCACTCCACCCCCATCCTGTCCTCCAAGACCAAGCTAGCAGTTGCCTTAGTGTAAGCACTCCTCCCTCTTATGCCACTAATAAGCCTCAGTTATGCTTTAAAACAGTTCAGCCTTATTTTACTCCATAAGGTCATTTTGCACATTATAATTTTGAAACTTTTAAAATACTGTTTCTATTTTTTTTAAAACAGCAGTTGGTTTCCACTCTAACAACTTCCTAAGCTAATCATGCAAACCAGCATCAATAGTCCATTATAAAAAAAAAAAAAAAAAAAAAACAATTTAAAGGTCTTTTATAGTAATGTGCATCAAACAAACACTTTTTTTATTCTCTTCCATACATATTGATGACTGGAAAGTGGTAATAATGAAAAGCTGTTAGGCAGTAAAAATAAAGAAGGATAGAGGAAATAACTCATCACTTACTACAGATAAAGAAAGGCAGGAGGGCAAAATGAACATATTGATAACAATGAAGAAAAAAATAAATGCAACAACTCAGCTTTCTGTGGGAAGAATAAGGCATCACAGTATACAACATCATCTTTGAAGTAATTTTATTATTTGTCAACCCTTTTAATTAACAGATTTACTAGATCCCAACTTAAAGAGTATCCGAGGCCTGTAATGAGGAATACTTTTAATGTATAGATATGTGCAATAATGTTTCACTCATTGTAAGGCAATAAGCTGTTACTGGGGGTTTACTAAACAGCACACTGTCTTAACTTTAAACAATGTCCAGGACCGTAGCTTCTGGTACACACAATATTCAAATAATCCGGTCGCCACAAGTTTGATACACCCCGAATGTGAAAGGTTGTAATGAAATAAGTTCACTGTGCACAATTTTAAAGTCACAAAAGATTTATATTCTTCCAAGAGTTCTCATTTAGAATTTTGGTTAAGACAAACAGACAATAGTTCCACGGAAGATCTGAAGGTAAAGCACACTCACGAGCGAAGGCCAACTCTCACCCAGCCCCCACACCAAGATTATAACTATGGTATTATTCTAATGTACTATTTGCTCCGCCAGCGACACGAGCTAACCATTATGCCGAAAGAGTGAGCCCCAGCCCGGATGTTCGCCCTCTACTTATCAAAACGGTTGATTTGGTGATGTCAGCAAAAACCTTTGAAGTTATTAATAACTTAAAAGGTACTCAAGAGCTTGAATCATAATTAATATATGGTCTTCCTAGTACCCTATTCTATCTGTTTTAATCTGGTTTAGTCTGCAAAAATGTTTCTATTAAATTAATTCTAAACTCTCTTGTCATGAATCTTGGCACACTTTACAATAATCAAAAAAATCTCAGTTATCCTACAGACGCCTTGAGCTTTCTACACAAACCAATATATATTTTTAATCCTCTTTGTTCCATCTATCTTCTGAAATTATTTTTTTTTCTACCTTCTTTATTTTAAATTTTGATTTTTTTTCTTTTAATTAAAAGTCCTAATTATAATTTGCCTAATTACTTGATTTCATGTTCAAAATATTCTAGCAGATGCTGACTACAACTGGTGATTTGTAGTAACTTTTTGCATTCACTAGTTATTTGAGATTTTAGATTCAGTCCCCTCTGACTGCATGGTTTACAGACATCAACAAATCTCAATATCTTCTAAACTAAATCTTTGTGGGTATAATGAATATACTTTAAAATGATCTCCACAATAAGTTTTAGCAGTGAAAATGAATGCAAGAAAAACCAGTCGACTTGAAAAACTACTTTACATAAAATTTCAATCTTCCACATAGGCAGCCTTAAAATCGAACTATAAAGTATGTTACTGCTGGGAATATCTAGTAGAAATGCTTTTTCATATTTGTTCTCTGGATTAAACCTATCTCTAAACGGTTTTGACAAGTTTATAGATATGTTATATCATACAATCCATTTCTCAAAATTTTCACAGAATGTAATAAAATTTTTGACTGGTCAACAGATGTTAATAGAAATTATTGTAATATAATGTGTGAGGACACTGCTGTCGACATAAATGAAAATACTGTAGCGAATGAGAAGACTGTTCATATCTCACCTGCGATGCTTGCATTTCTTAGTCTTGCCAGCCTCATTCTGCTGCAGGAGAGCAGACTCATTTGTCTCGCCTTCACCATCATCTGGGCTGTAAGACATATATCTCTTGGTAGGACTCCCTTGACCAGCATCACTGTTACGGCGTCGTTTGCGTTTTTTGCGCATCTCAGCCCCATATGATAAAGCTTCTGTAATGTCTGCAACAAATTGTAGGTAGAGTGTGCATGCAGATAGTAGTAAATGAACAGACATGTCAAAGAATTCAAGTGGTTGGATTGATCATGGGTGTTTGTGCTTTAGTGTCAAGTAAATATTTCAGTCACTTAAAAAGTCCCAAAATTTGGCTAATAAACTATGTAAATCCAAATAATTCACACATCACGATTATGACTTTCCATCTCAGCAATCATTACAAATAGTCACTTCTCAGATGTTATATAAACTTAATATATCACATCATGATAATTTTCACAGACTAATGTAGTTCCAAGTATTTATACTAGTTACTATAAAGTAAAGTAATTTTTTCTAATTAAATTAATAGACATTATCAAACACTTTAAAAGAAAAGACTGAATTTTATTTCTGAAACCTATTAAATTATATTACTGCTTAAAGTGTCACTTTCTTATTAGCTTTAAGGTTCATTAACAATGAAATCAGGAGAACAGGGAGAAGACTGTGAGAGGAACAGGACCTGAATCAGCGATCAGTCTTTTATGATCAATTATGAGCTATATTAGGGTTTGAGAGGGACATTCTTCAAAAATGTATGTTCCAGGTGGCCCATTAACAGGCTAGCATAAGGGAGGGTCTTGTGGGAGCCGATGACAGTGCAACAGGTTTTGCGGGAGATATCAAAGGAGAAGCAGGGAGTGTGTGTAGTTGGTGAGGAAAGATGTGCTGGCTAGGCTGTTGGAAGTGCACTGATACACAAAATGTTGCATGGTACTGGGCCCATGAGGTGTGGAATGTGTGCACAGTGAAGTGACATCAATGGAAGGAAGAGGTGTAGGCACAGTAGGAAGATGGAAGAGGAAGTGTTGGGTGTACTTGATAAGGGAACGACAGGGCTCTGGGCTTTCTTCCAGGTTCGCCTGGATACAGGATTGGTACTAACGGGGTTCCGAGTATGCCATCATTTTTCTTGTATCCTGTATGGGTGCAAGTTAAGGTGGTGTGGCAAAACGTGCCTTGCCTCATTCACCACCTCTGCTGTAATGGTGGGTGATTCAGAAGAGCCTAACTCCACGGCGGGGGAGTAGTGAGGTAGTGTAGTGTGGTCAGGGCAGCAGTTGCAGGGGTACTGCAAATGCTTCAACCTGGTCGGTGGACCAAGCATCTGTACTCATGTCCTTGGTATGGGAGAGAAGCTGACAGACTACAAGTTGTAGTTATTGGTCCACCAAGGCAGAGATACATTCAGTCAAACATCTGTAAGCCACCACAACAGGGCATACCTGATTGGGAGGGAGGTAAAGGGTATGAGTTCACTGTTTTTGAGGAGTACAATGGACTATGGGTAAGACCTTACAGGGGCCCATTGAACTGTACATATTTCTGCCCCACACCCCTTTTTTTACAGCAGGTGTAGAATCTTCGGTGAGGTGGCAGTAAGCGTTGATATCTGATGACTACCATGGGGTTTTCAGCCAGTCACTGCAATTCATAACCACTATGATTGAGCCCATGTCTCGGGAAGGATAAGGTCTGAAAAGGTAGAAAGATGTTTCCTGGCACATGAGCATTGCAAAAGTATGTACTGTGTTTGTTACACACATCTGACACCCATACATTTTGGATGTAACTAACACACTATTAAATCCTGATTAATTTTACTAACTTTAAATATCTTCTTTTCTGGACACTGAAGATAAGTAACGTGTTGTAAAAGTCCATAATAAGTTTTATTTTATTTTTTAACTGCTTAATGTCTCTTAACAGCAAGGTATTTAGAGACGGGAAAGGATGGGGGGCAAGAAATGGGAAGGAATTCGGCCATGGCCTTTCGAAGGAAGCATTTGCCTGGAGTGATTTAGGAAACCATGGAAAACCCAAATCTGGATGCCCAGATGCGGATTCGAACTGCCGTCCTGGCGAAAGCGAGGCCAGAACGCTAAGCTTTACACCTCCATGCTCGATAATAAGTTTTAGGAATTATGTAAAATCAAGCAAATCTTTAATCGATAGCATCTCATTTTTAGAATGCTTGTATATTCACCACATAATCATTGTTTTTTTTTTTTTCATAACAGAATAATAATCTAAGAAATGGCTAAAATAATTATGCCTGTCTCATTTATTTAAAATCACTAAGATTAAACAAACAATAATAATAATAATAATTCCTCTAAATGGCAATATTGTTACAACATTTTCAAATCTAAAATTTCCAGATATGCTTGTGAATAATTCTTTCAAAAGTTATTCTACCTATACTTAAAAGTGTCACATTACTATCACTCAAAATTTTTTTTGATCAAATAAAATAAAAATCTTGTGAAACATTGGTAAAATAATGAAAAAACTGAGTTTCAAAGAATTTTAAAGCCATGGTAATTTTTCTTTTTTAAAAAAAAAATATTCTTAAACACTGGTAGAATTTAAGACTAAGTACAATATAATTTGATCTGGACCACTCACCCATTTCCCCAGCCTTGAGCCAGACATCCTGCATTACAGCATAAGTATTCTCATCAAGCAGATCTTCATTTTGGATCTCTTCAGCTATGCGGAGCACTTCAGATGGTAGGTCGTGAGCGTATTCTGCAGCCTCCTCCAAATCAAGCAGCAATGTTGACTCCGGCACTGGACGTGGAACCTTCTTACGGTGGTGTGTCTTTGCTCTCGGAATTTTGAGCAGTACATTTTCCGGTAGATCAGAATTGCTGTGACCCAAGAGACTGTGAGACAACACTTTTGGCCTCCATTCAACATCAAATGGCATTGCAGCACTATCATACACTCTCATGTTAACTACAGTTATCAGGTACTAAGCCACTTAATAGTAAATTATTCATATTTCTAAATAACAGACAGCATAAAGGAAAACAATATCAAGGAATCAATATAGAAAAATCCCATCAAGGTAAAATACTACAACATGCATGTTATACTTTCTTCCTTTAAAAAGCTAACTGAGAATACAATTTCAAACACCACTGATTATACAATGCATACATTGCTTTTTCATTGTATCATTATTGGCAGATGTTAGTAATGACTAGGACTTTAACTATTCAAGCAACAAAATCAAACCTCAGGCATTTCCAAGAAAATTAAAAGTCTAAAAGGCCCAATCAAATAAACATAAGTATGTCAGTTCAATTCATTCTGATACTTATTTTCTTAATAACAAAGTTATATATACATTTAATGTTTATTTACATAAATGAACAGATTTTTAAAGCCATATTTATTTTGTGCAAAAAGTTGCTTTGTACTAAATGTTTTAGTCATTAATGGTTCTTCAATCAGCAACAATTTCCATACCCATTGGACTTTCTACATTTGTACTCGCTATTAATAATTCTGGATCATTCATACAGATGACCCAATCACTGGTGCCCATGTTTTACTTGCTGTGTGTTCAATTAACATCACAAATTATTACATTGCACCTAAAATATCTTTTTGCTGTCCTTTACTTGGCTTTCATTAACAGCTATCCTAGTTTGTATTCATAATGGTAATTGTTTCAAGTAGTTACATCATAATTATTTAAATATGTCTTGACATTGGTGGAAGCGTATTTCAAAATGGGTACATTCCATAGAAAATCTTACTCATCAGCTTGTTAGCTTTTGGTAGAATCAAATGTACACAGTGAAATTTAAAATGCTAAATGCCGTAGAATAATTCTTAGTACATTTCTTCTTCAGCAGAATAGACATTGCAGCTCTTCTTCAAAGTATTTGAGGTGTTTACGACAAAAGAGTATAGCATGTAGTTCAAGCTACTTTGAACTAAGCTATTTTGAAAAAATTGTGCACAGACATGAACACAATAGAACCCACATGAACAGACACTGTCTGCAATCTTCAGTCCACAGTTACACAGTTTTAACTGACAGATCTTTCATTAATCATCATTTTAATAATAAAAGATAAAATAAAACCAAGGAAGGATAAACCAACATGCCAAGAACAACATACTTGTATAAGGTTAATAAGCCCATATACAAGACAAAGATTTTAAAATCAAAAATTCAGAGCATAGGTAGTAATGAGTACACTGAGATTGAGAGAATTGAATCAGATAGGAAAAGATGGAGGATTGCACCAAACCAGTAAAGAGACTTCTGACCAAAGCAATATGGATCTTAAAAAGAAACTGAAGAATGTCAGTTAAAAGAAATACCTTCCATTACATCCACACTGATGACATAAAAACCTAATAACCACCTAATTCATCTACACTGGTAACTTAAATTTCACCAAATTTTCTTTAGGAACAGATGATTGTAACAAAACAGCCTTGGTCATCAACATCAATATTATTAAGGCAGTAGGTATACAACGCAGTAGCAGTATACGGAACCTTTGTTTATAATTGTATTATTAGTGTATTTTCGAATTATGCTTCACTACAATTCAAAATGTAAGTTAAACACTGATACTAGACTCTCATAGAAGCAAAATCTTCACTTTTCTGAAGGCTACCACCACCAAGTTTAGTTACGAACTGTAGCAACCGATTACAAAATGTGTAACTTTTTTTAGTGCAACTGTAACAGTTGCTCACATGCACCACCACACAGAACATATGGATAATGGAAATGGAAAATCATTAAGCTACACTCAAAAGGAGAAGTATGCAGATTAAATTTCATGGTCTTCCGTTGCCTTTCTTTTTGTTCTACTTAGGGATTTTCACCTTGTTGAGGTTATTAAGGCGGGGAAAGAAATGGAAACAAGGAATTGGAAGGAATTAAGCTTCTGAAGGAACCACACAAGCAATTCGACGGTTCAGAACAATATTATCGTAACTGGCATTTTTGCTGAAAATGAAGTTACCTTTATGTAGGCAAACATCATGTGCATTCAATGTAATAATATTGTAGCTCTAGTTTTGCTGGTATAGCTTGTAAACATGGGTGACCAAACATCATAACTACGAAATTGGCCAATTTTCTGTAATATATAACAGTAAGTAATGTTATGATATTCCGGCACCTATATTGTCCATTGCTTGCATGCCTTAATATCGTTTCACCACACTATTAAACAGTCATTCGGCACTGTTATGTTCGTACTGCTGAAGTTAAGAATGTAATTTGGTGGGAACGCTGCTCATTAAGAAAGCTTACCGTTTGTCTTGTCAACTTTGTGCCTTAAGAAAAGTTTCAAATCATCAACAAAAGAAATATTATACTTATAGTAGTGTTCTTCCATTGTAGTTTGTTATTAAAGTAAGAATGCTTTACCGACATGTGATTTATAGTAGAGTATTGTAAGGATTGATGAAACATATGATGTTACACAATATACTGTAGTATAAATAACAAAGGATAGGGAAAATGACATCACTCACCAAAGATAAAGGCTGAGATAAGTGAAAAACTTATGTGACGAACAAAAACATATACAATATTTCAGTTTTGCACACACCGAAGTTTACCCTCCTACCTGGTACTCAGGAGGACGGGGCGGGGCGGGGGGGGGGGGGGTCAAATCTCGTCTGGCCATCCTGTTTGCGGTTTTCTGTGGTTTTCCGCAGATCCTCCAGGCGAATGCCCAGATGGTTCCTTTTACAGGCCACAGCTGATTTCCTTCCCACAGATTAGTTTGGCTGAAAAGAGTTCCCCGTGACCTTCCAAAAGTCCACCTCCCAGGCCTCACCTGGGAGGAACGAAATTTGTTAAAAATAAAAAATAAAAAGACAGTCATGTGGTTAACGTCAGACCTCCCAAACCATATGCCTCATTCCTTATCACATGAGTAAGGTGCAAAACCAAAATGTATATGTTTTTGTTCGTTGCATATAGTTTTCACTCATCTCAGCCTTCAACTTTGGTGAGTAATGGGCCATTTTCTCTATCCTTAGTTATTTATATTGCCTAAATGCTGCTTCCTTCTTCTTTAGTATCATAATAATATTTTGTAGATAACAAACTATGATCTTTTATCAGCATGTGAATAATTATAGTATTGTAGGGAATGATGAAACATAAGATGGTATACAACATATTGTACCTAACTATATTTTTATTGTATTTTAGAAAGTACAATAAGAATCAAGCAGCAATTATAGTGCAATGCCATTAGTGAAAGAGAGAAACAGTGATTTGTTGCTCTCGAGAACACAAAACGCAATGAACAACAGAAAATTAGGCCCAGCCGTTAAGCTGTATAACCTACAAGTGAAACTAATCTTCATTTTTTGGTTAACAACGTTAGCGGCAGTTTTGATTAGATTGTTATTACAACTGGCACTTAACGTTACAGTTGAGGGCATAAGTAATTTAATTTTTTTTTTTTTTTAGATACAATTTAAATTGTTTTCAAGAGTGTCCTGTTACTGAAATCATGACTTTGTTTGAACAAAAGTGGCTCCCCACTGATCGTGACCCTATACAGCCTAAACTACAATTAAAACTAATATTATGTGGTACAACTTAAGTTGTTTAGATTATTTTTAATTTTAATTGCTTTCGCCGATGCCACATTTCAACATTTCAGCTGCATGTAACTGTGTCATCCATTCAAACATTGTAATATTGATTTAAATCACGGATAATAAAACCACAGATGTAAGAACCCGTGAAGATTTTTTATCAAGTTTATATCGCCACTAACATGATGTAACAGCCTTCATACCTGAATTTTGAATAGTATTGTACTGTATGAAGTATCTGTAGTGAGCTAAAGTTTGCTTGAATATGATCTGGTATGTTTGTTTTGTAATTTCTTGTAAATCAGTGTATATAGACTTTGTTTTATGAAAGAAAATTATTTAAAGTCCATTTAATATGTTTAAGAACAGAATGGTGCAAGAGAATTTCTTAAATGTTTGCAATTCCATGTATTAATGCAAGTTATGATGTCTACAGGACAATTTTCTACAATTTTAGATGATTTCTGCAAATAATTTTGTATTTAAGTATCTCTAATTACCAATTCTGATCATTTTGTAATGTTGTTAAGTAATTTTGTATTAATTCCGATTGTTTTTAATATGTTTGATTGTTTGAGTGATTGTTAATGTACGAGAAATATTAGGCGGATGCCTTTGAAGAATTCTCGTAATTTCGAGAGAGACTTATAAACAGATCGGCTGGACAGAGCAGTTAGTTAGTTGACATCATTCAGTATTCAGTGTTACAGAGAGTTTCATCACAGAGATTATCTTTGCGACTGTTCAGCAGTGCATCTCTGTATTGTATCTATGCATGTGAATATCGCTGACTGTTTTGAAAACAATAAACAACTCTTCAACATAACCTTTTTGGTGGACTTTTTATTTAATCAATATAGTAATTAAACCACCGAAGAACGTAATTTGGCTACGTTGACAGGACGAGAAGTAATTAAAATCATCCAAAGAGCGTAATAATGCGATATAGAACATGTATTAATATGTGTGTTATTCAAGTATGCATTTTTAGTGGCAATTTTTAGTGTAGTTTGTGATTAGGTTGAAATGCAACCTGGACCAGTATTACAACTGAAATGTTTTGCTACAGTGCAAGGCGTGAGGTATGACACTGAGCTTTGAAACATCTCAATTTAATTAAGCAACTGCAAAGAAATGAATTGCCAGGACATTCCGTTCAACCCGTCATTAAGGCTACTTTACTATTTATGAAAGCTCAGCATCTATAATCTCACAATCTACAATTTAGGGAAGTGAAAGGTATCATTTTTTTATGTGGTCATTGGGAATAGAGGCAGTACAGAAATAGCTATACTATATCTGCAGACTCTTCAAGACGTAATACATGAATGACTATCAAATTTTTTTCTTGTTTTCGGATTATTGGAGGGACCAAAATAGAAATCGATTTGTATTTTAATGTATTTGATCAGTCTGGTATTCTATCAATTAATTCAATTGTTCAGAAGTTTCTCGAAAAGAGACACCCAGAATGAAGGGCACAGTGATATGAACAGAGCCAAAAAACAGGTGAACATTTATATAACAATGGTGCACACTGGCAGCCATGGTGAAATGAAATGGGAAGCAGTACATTGTATGTGAGATGTCACAGAATGATTTCGTGGAAACCTGTGGATCATGTCATTCAAATATGAATGTGACAAAGACTACAAAGCAACTGATCTGATGCACAACGTTCATGGTTGCTGGCCAAGTATAGAACATCAGATAGCAACATTGCCAAATGATTATTCACCATCACCAATTTCAAATGGAAAATATTCAGATTTGATGTTGTTTTGCTAGAAAACATTATACCATTTGCTCACCATGACTTCTGCCACATCCAGAAGCATGGGGCTCATGTTCAACCTGATGAATGAGATATTGGAGTACTTCCATGACATTGTATTATAATGGTAGTGTTTTTAGTTATTATTATTATTTATTTATTTTGTTTCTTACTTTTCCGATGATGAATGGGATTTCAGTCAAACTGCATAAAAATATTACTTTTTAAAATTCTTCTTCCTTTTTTCTTATAATTGAGACATTGTTGCAATACGCTAAACTATATCCCTGTACCAAATTCCTTGGAAATAAAATGGGACATTATTTAACAACAATGCTATTTAGTTAGTCAATGTGAAGAAGAAAAAAATTGCCACATGTACGACTGGCTTCGAAGCTAATCCAAGAATAATTCTCAGTTTACTTCTGAATAATCTTTCAGTAAAGCTTCCATGAGGGTATTTCAATCTCATATTCTTGTAATTGATTTCCTGTCTACAGTAATAAACTCTAAACACAGACATTTCTTAACCATTAGTAAGACCATAGTCCAACATATAAGCGAACAAAAAAAACTAAGAACCTTTAACACCAGAGTTGGGTATGGCAGAATATGACAGTATAATCTGCATTAATTATACTAGGATTCCTGCCAGAAGAATAGAAATAGAAGGGATTAGAAATAAGTCTAAAATACAATAAATTTAACAGGATACAAACACCATAAAGCATAGAAGAAACAGAAAAAATAACAGGAGAGTGAGGTTTAATGAAATTCCGAGTGATAATTCAACTGGTGCTTACTTCTTGTTAACCAGGACCTCGCGCTGGGTCGGTGGGGGAGCAGCATAGTGACGTGTTGGATCCTCTGGGTGAGGGCCCACATCCTTGCCCTGCAGCCACAGCAGGTAACGCTCCGGTTGAAGGCGTTTGACGAATGTGTCCATACTGATCTTTACCATGTCCTCTCTAATAAGTCAAAAAATTACATACATTAAAATATATCTCAGGTGACTCACCTGTCAAAATGAACAACTTTAAACAAGAAATCTAACAACAATTAGTAGCAAATACAAAATAAACATTATTAAAAAAGTTGTGAATTTCCTTTCAAACGAATAATTCTTCAACTGTACTAAAATTTTAGTAGTCTCCAAAAACACTGTATGAAAACCATGCCTTTGAGACCAGACAACTGAATTCTTAAATCTTCAAATAATAACTACTTTCTGTGGATATTTTATTTTTTTAAATAATAATGTCCTTAGTGTTAAGTGTGTAGTGGATCAGCAAAAGTGCAAGGTTATGGAGTTACCTAGAGGAATTTGGAGAGGAGTATTTTAATACAAATCATGTGAAATTAAAGTGACTTCAACAAAAGTGATTTAAAATTTAATTTCCCAATGGTGCAGTGAGTGCACGGAAGCAAATAAAGCTATGTGAAAGCGACACTACTAGACACAATAAATGACGTATAATTCAGCATATAGTAAATTTTAATATTTGGTCATATTTTGTCATTTTTAGGACACATTTAACAGTTTTTAAGGTCGTATGTGTACGCATATTTCTCAAAATATATATATCGGGTTGGGATGTGACCACATCTTTCCCCCTGCCATATGTCTCGCCTCCCACAGGAGTAAGACTAAGGTCAAAATATTGTGCAATTCGTGTGTTTCTGTGTTTTTACGTGTCTCGCCCTCCTGCCTTCATCTGTGGTAAGTGATGGGTAACTGTTTATTTTCCCTATCCTATCTTATTTTCAGTGCCTCGCGGCAGTTTCTTTGTTTCCTTTATCCAATAAGTATATATATATATTTTGGATAAAGGAAACAAAGAAACTGGGGCGAGGCACTGAAAATAAGATAGGATAGGGAAAATAAACAGTTACCCGTCACTTACCACAGATGAAGGCAGGAGGGCGAGACACGTAAAAACACAAAAACAAAAGAATTACACAATATTTTGTGGCGGGCTCGGATGTGACCACATCTTTCCCCCTGCCATATGTCTCGCCTCCCACATGAGTAAGACTAAGGTCGAAATATTGTGTAATTCTTTTGTTTTTGTGTTTTTACGTGTCTCGCCCTCCTGCCTTCATCTGTGGTAAGTGACGGGTAACTGTTTATTTTCCCTATCCTATCTTATTTATATATACTTTTTGTCATAAAGATCCAAACCCTGGTGATTAGTGGTTTTCCCTAATCTTTGAAAGTTAAATATTGTTAAAGAATGTTTGTATCAATATTGGAGATAAGGAGGGAAACTACACTTTTTATTGTTTTTACCGAATGCTTGTTCAAATCACAGAATAAAAATAAAAATTTAATCATTTTTGGATTCAGTGGATTACCAGCTTTTTTTTTTTTTTTGGATAGCCAAGAAGATTATCTAAACTTCATTTTAATTCAGCCCCCTGTAATTATTTTAATCCTTTTTCCCTCCACGAGTTTTTCCAAATCTTACATTATAGATGTATTGAGATTAGCAAGAAAGTAGTGGGTAAATACAAAGACCATACACTGCAATAAGTGGTGACTCCTGTTAGGGCAAATCAAAAGAGGAATCAACAATGAACCTGATGAATAGATACGGGTAGCAACAGCAGTTGTGAAAAAATGGGAGGACTATCTCAGGTTTAAGACTGCATGATGGCTTCTGAAAATATTGTATTAATAGGACAGGTCTAACCAACAAAGGCAATAGTGATTAGGGGTAGGTTTCGTGGCATTCGCAATGACAGGTTGGTTAGAAACAGTTTAATACAGTTTCTGGGATACTATTTTAACTAATGCCTTTTACCTACCACCAATTCTGAAAATTGACCACATACTTCAGCCAAAAAAACTCTCAAAATCCAAGTGAAAGTCTACAAAATTCTGGTATACCTTAGGACTCAAATAGCAACCTTCCATATCTATGTTGACCTCTTGCATAAGATAGCTATGTGCCCAATATAAAGTCTATCTGAGAGAATTTTGCTGCACAGTTGGACGTTAGAAAGATATGCCCCACACGTACTTTATTTTCAAAGTGGACTCTCTACTTTGAGTTTATCTTCATCCCACAAAGATGAGCATTTTTTTTTTTCTTCTTAAAAACAGTTAGATTCTAACGTTAATTTTCAAGATACTAATACAAGGTAGTTTGAAATTGTATCAAAAATGAATCAACCACAGCAAACGGAAAACTTGATACCTACCTGCAGTGGCACTGCGAGGCTCTCTTCCCATACTCCACCCACCGTGGTGTTGCAAAGTTCGTTGATTCAGCACAGTTGAAACCATGGTTGAAGCCAGCATGGTAACCATAAGGAAATGTTATCATAATCTCACCAGCTTCTTGTGTTATCTAAAACACACAGAAATTAATCATGATCGAATTCCTAGCAAAATTTTAAAGCAATCATATCCACTAAAACTGCAAACCAAAAGCCCACTGCTTACAACAGATGACAGCAGAACAGTGCAGGTATGAAAACACTCAAAGAAAATATAGAGTCGTTGGGTTGGTGAAGATGATAAGATATGATTGATGGATCAGCTGAAGATTTTGTGACAATTTGAGCACAGGGAGAACAGCATTTACTGTCTAGAATAAAGTTTGACCTAAGAGATACAAACAACACAGAAGACTGTTGGCAGAACTCATCTTGTAATATTCCATAGAATTCATTTCACATTAGTATGGGACTTTAGTGAAAAGTAATGAGACATAAATTATGATAATACCTCAACAAGCTATAGTTAATTCTATGGGAGCAGTCATCAGTAGTCAATAAATATCTAGCTGAAAACCTTTCCATGCAGATACAAGGATTTCCCAAGAATTCCCAGATTCCAACAGGAAAATGAAGAGTTCATTTGCAGAGAATGTGCTGTTGGTGTTACCGCAGTATGAAGTGGCATTCACAAACTCATCATGAGTACAAGGTTGAAATTTCAACACTATGACACCTTGCAGGTCTCAAAACATGATGAGTAAACCCTTACAGGCTATTGGAATCATCTTGAAACTCCTTCCTTGTTTGGATTCCAACTAAAAGTGGTGAACCCAGGACTCGTTCATTCTATGTAATATTTTCTGCCATGAAGTCCTCTCCATTCTCAATGTACCTAGAGAGATGATGCTAGGACAGACCATTTCTGTTCATTTTGTGTTCCTCAGACAACTGGTGGCGTACCCACCATTCACAAACTTGTGAAACTTCATGTGCTTATGAAAGATTTAAGCAGTTCCATGTGAACAACCTACAGCACATGTTACATCACTGATTGTTACAAAACTGTTATTACGCATTATTTGTTCCACACGCTGCACTGTGGTTTCAGTTGACATTTACAATCTCTGATGTTTTGCCTTCCCATGTTAAACTTGTGAATCCAAATGAACATAGCTTTATAAGACGAACAGATTTCACCAAACACAGGATGCATTTCTTCTTGTGTACTCTCCTGCAACATACCCGCCACCTTATTCTGATTGCCACTTACTGATGTGAAACAGATGATAACAAACATCTATATGCTGTCATCTGCTTTTTAAATTCCACATGTGTATTTTGCCATGTTATATGGTAAATGAACGTTTGTGAATTATTTACTGACTCACATTTGAGGATTTACTGTGCATATTTTTCATATCTGAAACCCATACTCCAAAATATAAACAAATAATGGTAGAATGAAAGCACCACATACCATAATTAATGAGGACATGACAAAGAGAAAGAAAGGGAAAAAAAAGATAAAAAATCAGGAAAACAAATATCCTGGCTAAGAAATACAACAAGATGTGCATAACAAAAGATTTTCATCTGAATCTACTGATAATCAATGTACATCCCAACAATTTGTTTCCCTCCACATATATATTTTCCAATACTTTGACACCTTTAAGATGAGATGCTCCACATTCGATTTATATTCAGTCGCAGTCTACACCAATAATCTTTAACTAGTATTAAAATGATATGGAAACCTAACAATCCAAAACAAACTTATCAATGTACATACCTTGTTGAACGGGATGGAGTATTTACGCATTACCCTTGGTGATATAAGGGACATCTTATGTCTGAGGAATGCAGGGCACATTTTGGATGCCTCCGGGAAGAAGCCAGTAGCCAGACGCTCAAAGCGACGTCCATGTTCTGGTGGTATTGCATACCTTCAATGATAAATGATATCAATGACAACACACTTAGGTGAATTATGCTTTAGCAATCAAAGCAAACTAAAGGCCATTGATTTGAATATTTGGAAAAATATAAATAAAAGTTGTTATATCTCCCAAAGAATCATTCAAACTTAAATTAGGGTATATCTTTACTTTTACTCTTAACATATTATTGTTGCTCACCAACCATCTCCACACATGTGTAAGCTCAGTTACATTTCCATCTTCTAGAAAATGGGCGTAGCCTAAAATAGTGTTTTTTGTTGCTACTTCCATCCTCCCTCCCACTTTGGTGAATAATAGGTATAGTTTGTGTATCCTTTTCATACCACAGCCTCATGATATTTCTTCCTACTTCATTGTTACTAAGATTATATCTATGTTCTATATTTATACCTACTTAGAGAAAGTAGGTTAGCAGCGTAAAAGTCATGAACAGTTTGAAAAATATTTGCTATTGATGAATTTATACATTTGGAGGAGTTGTCATTAAAACAATATCTCAATGATCAGCTAAAAAGTATTAGCACATAAATCAAAAATACTTTTTGGCAAACCATTCAAATATATGATAAAATGTAGAGCCTGTATGTTCACATCTCACACTGGTGATTTCAAAATCACATGTAGCAACTCTGAGAAGCAGTTACGTGAAAGGACACTTGTTTTTTGGCCCTTAAATTCCAGTACACGTTTCTGCTTCGGATTGTGAATGTGGAAGTTCTTTCACGACCTATACAAAATAGCACCATTTTACTACTCATGCTTAGTATGTAGATAATATAAATTACAGATAAAGGTTAGCCATACTGACAGGACAGCGCAAAATGTTTCAAACATATTTTTATCCTCACAAAAAAGTCACTACATATTCTTCCTTACATTATATAATACCTTTGATGCAAAACAAATTTTCTTTATCATCAATAACCCCAGATAATCACAAGAAGTCTCACAACACAAAACTTTTGATTTTTATTTTATTTTATTTTTGCTGAAAACTGCAACTGAATATCTGCCTCTGTTGGAAATGTAACCCATTATTGGATAAACTAACATGTATTCCACAACTTTCATTCAACTAAGAAAAACTGATTAACTTTATAAGTAACTGCACATCGCAAACAAAAAATCTGCCAAGTATAACAACAACTTCATACACTGCCAGTGCAATAGTTTAAGTCCAATTAAATTTCTTATCGGCTGTATTTCTTACCTCCATTAGGATGGTGTAAAATGGGTAGTCTTGATGGCTGAAAACATCTTAATTTTCTGGGGAGAAAAAATAAAATACTCTAGGTCCCCCACAACACCACATCATATGTTGCAGTATGGATAAAATAAAAATAGTTTTATACCCAATTTACTTCTACTGTATACTCCCATACCCCTAAATTATAATTTCACTAAATTTTAAATACAGTGTTCAGTTTTGGATTAACATGTGCATCTGAAGCCCGCAACTTACTCCGATTCAAGAGTTAGAGACCTGTAAAAAAACATGGGAGCAACAACAATTCTGCTTTGTTTCCCTTCAAGAACAAAATTCCCAAAAAGAAAAGGCTAGAATGCATAAATAATAATATCCAGACAAAATCAGTGAAACAAGACTAAGAGAAAAAAAAAACACATGACGATTTTGGACTGTTCCACCATGAGGACATTACTATTATGCAAGTTATGTGAAAGTTGGTTACTAAATTTGCAGCAGCCTCTTGAACATTAAAAGCAACATTGGAACCCTCAATGAGGATATATTTTCGAACATATTTTCATGTATCATAATATTGTAATAAATAAGTTTTCTAACTACTGGAATTAATTTTCTGATATTTAAAAACAGTTGTTCATGTTACAAACAGGCATTTAAAAATCTTGAAAAAAATAATTTCACAACAATTTCCTGGTGAAAGACTTTATAAAGAAATTTGAAGAAATTATTTTTGGTTTTCCAGATAATATAATACACCAACACCAGATATACATGACTAAAGTAAATACTGAGCTAACATCCAAAGTTTTAAAATTGACTTCACACCACGTCCAGAAGGTGGTAACGAAGAGAGTAAATACAGAAGGTAATTCACATTTGTTAAATGTTTCTATCGCCAGCAAACCAACAAATCAAAATTTAGATGAGAATTTTTTTCACTTACTACTTATTTTCTTTTTATCCATAAAATAAATGTTCCACAACTATCATTAAATAATATTCCAAGCAAAGTATTCAGGGATCTACAGACATGTAGCCGGGAATCCAAGAGACCCCAAGATGAAATACTGCTGTTCTATTTGTCTGGACAAAGTCTCCTGACATAGCTATAATTATTGTAAGAATGTTATTCAAGTGACAAAATATTTTAAACAAAACAATCTTTTGCCCATGGCTTTGTCTACATGGACAAGACAAGAACTCAATCTTTTTTCAATCTTGTTATTAATTATCATTAATTTAATCAATCAATTTAGAGATAAAATCAACAACAGAGGTTGTGAACAAAATAATTAAAATAAAATAAATAATGATTTCAATTAAATGGAACTTGATATTTAATTAAGAAATATTAAGTAAATTAGGTCAAATTCAACCTAAGACCATGATGCAATGGACTTCCTTATATTTGATCGTGGTAAATACTTTGACTGCATGAAGTCTAAAACCCAAGTAATATTAAATACTGTGGAACAATAAATTTGCAAACGATGACATAAGCAATAACTATGTGCAATTTAATTAAAATGTATTCCTGTTTTTTCCATGTCCTGCACAGATACAAGTAAAAATTCCAAAATTTGCTGTTTTGACCTCAGCATCATTGTGAAGCACGATTCTAATTAGGATGAATTAGTTGATTGCATAAGCTATGTTATTATTTATGATATAACTTTTATATTATTTTTTTATAAATAAAAAAGGATAGGGAAAATGACTCATCGCCCACCAAAGTTGAAGGCTGCGACAAGTGAAACACATATGAGACAAACAAAAACATATACGGTATTTCAGTTTTACACCTTATTCATGTGCTAAGGACAGAGTTATATGGTTCGGAAGGTGTGCACATACTGAAGTTTACTATTATTTTATTATATAGTACTCACAAGAAAAACAGAACTACAAATTTGTAACCTTCTGGCTTCGACATACAAAAAACTGTAATTTAATCACTTTACAAACACTTCCACAATAAATTATCAACTCTCTCACCATGTCTTAGGTTCTCCAAAATGAAGATAATTAATGCTGTACAAATCCATATCTTCTGTGTGCCATGCAAAGGTCGTCTTCCACATGCCGAAATATAGATAAGCTGTATTGACTCCGTCAATACTTATTCCATAGTCCTCATTTACATAATCCAAAATTGTGCCCAGATGATTAATATTCCACACCTGCAAAGGCATTACAAATCATACTCATTAAATGATAACAAGACTGCATAAACCAAGTACTTTTTGAAGATGTATGTACACATTAAACCTTAAAAAGCAACATGGAAAATAAAAGAATGGAAGCTGAATGAAACATGTTGCAGACAGAAACTGATGGCAAGAAAGGAAAATCGGGACACAAATGTTAAGGTGTTAAACACAACTGAGAGATGGATTTTTGGTGATTACGGAGAGGGAAGTCCCAAAAATTTCAATTTTAACTCAATATGTCACTTACTTTCTACCCTGAGTAATGTCTGCTCCCACAAAATGAGCCTCACAACCATATTTTAAAACGGGAGTACACATCCAAATACATTTAACTAAGTAAAAAACTTTCAAGCTTAAATACTATAAAGTGTACACCAACATAAAAACACATGTAGTTACTAGACTTTGAGTGTGAATTCGTTCACATGGATGGCTAATAGTGAAATGCGTAAGGACAACACCTTCAATGCTTCAAACGACAAAAAAAAGGTCTTGATAAACCAATTTAAAAAATGCAATTACACCATCTGCTGGTATATTTCAATAATAATAAAAAGACAGGCAAGATTTACATTTGCACAGAAAGGATTAAAATAAACTCATTTTTTTAAAAAAATACTAATTACACAATCTTCTGATGGATTTCGGTAATTACATCATGTTCACTGTCCTCTCGTAGAAGAGTAAGGGGTTGCAGTAATGGCTTTACAGAAGGAATAGTATCTTCATCCCATAAAAAAGAATTGTTGCTTTGGGAATCAGACTGGGATGCGATAATTAGAGCAGGGAGTGGATTTGGGTCATAGCACAGGAAGAAATTAAGCCATGTCCTTATGAAGAACTTATCACAGCATTTACTGGAGCGATTTCAAAACATCGTGGAAAGCCGAAATAACTCAAGGCAAATGCTGGGATGGTTTGTTCAAAATGTCATAGCCAAGTTTCTCCTCATTCCTAGTCCCCAATCTTCTTCTACCTCTAATAACCTTGACAAGGCATAGAGCCCAAAGCAAAAAAAGGGTAAAAAGTATTCTATGTATTAATCCAGACTTTATTCCAATTCCATACAAAATTTCATTCAAATCCATTGAGTCATTAAGGCATGATTTTGTACAAACAACCACCCAAACTTTCACATTTGTAATATAGGTAAGATGCCTGTATTTTAAAGATAAATAATTAACACTTTATCCATATTCATAACAAATCAGTACTCTACTTCTCAATATAGGAAATTTTAATACTATCTTCCAAACAAAACTAATGTAAACAACATAAATAAGTGAAAAGAAAATCCATCAAAAGCTTACATCTACTTCCTTGTCAGTCAGGGATCCAGAAACATCAGCCCCATAAATAGGTGAACCATACATGATTTTCTTCCAATACATGCTTTCCAATTCTTCATAGTCTGAATGTTTTGGTGTACTGTAACTGCAAATAAAAGCATAAGAGTTATTTTAAACTGAGCTTTTGAAATTTACAAAACAAGTGGTGCAAATATCTTCCACACTGGTTATAAAGTATGATTGAGTAAAATTAAGTAAAAAATGGCAGAAAAATGCACAATCACACTGAGAACAGGTGGATATGACCCTTGGACCAAATATATTAATACAGTAATTTGGGTGATAATAATTTTTTTTAATGTCTTTATTGTTCTTTTATCTTTCAGGTTAGTTGCCACCACATATTACATCATTGCCATGGAATCCAAACCATGGAGGATCCGTGAGTTCAACAAAGCTTAGCACTTGTAACACAAGTGTACAACTCTGAAAATGTAGGAGAAACGTAGCAAACTGTTTTGGTACAGGTGGCAGGCTAGCAGAGAGAGCGCCAGCTTGTAAGATGGAACAATATAAGTAACGGCTATCTGAGAAATAAAGTAGAAAGTGGAAAGACTTAAACACGAAAAGATCTTTGCTGTTCTAAGCGTGGAAGAATTCCACGATTGGCAAGATAAAACAATGTGACAGTAGGGAAGGTTATGACTGGCCGAGAAACCAGAGAGGATGTCGGCCATATTGCAGTATGGAGAGTATTAATCAAGGTGTCTGTTAGCGTAGAAGCACCTTACAGTCGGTGATGAAATCAGTGTGGAAGCCACGTGGAGAACTAGCTGTGCCGTGTCCATCTTAAATGAATCCACTATGTGCTAAAACTAAACAAAATTGACTTCAGAAATGATTGACTGCATATGATCATGTCAGTGACAGCAAACATGTGACTGTTCAAGTAAATATTCCTAATTGCAAAGCTGCAAACTTCAGGAGTGAGGTTCATTGTTAAGCACAAACTGTTGTACCTGACTGGTACCAGCCTGTAAATTTTGTGGTATTAAATAACTTTTTTTAAAATGTAGACCGAGTTGGTGACAGTTATTTATATTGAGAATTACTACTGATAATTTCCCTCAAGGGATGGCAGCCATGATTAACAACTGAATCTGAGAATAAGCATTTTTGTCTAGCAGTCCGGTACAACACGGACATTCCAGGGTCAAAGTTCTTATATATGCATACCTGCCAACTATTAAAATTGTGTTTCCGTAAAGACGGTGAATCACAAAAACTGTAAAATTTACATTTAATCAACTATGAACTAAAGATCCAGAAATGCTTAAACAGCAAATTTATGTGAAATGTTACTCACTTATTTTATAATATTTGAGTAAACTACGGCATATCTTGATGTAATCTTTTAGTAAAATGAAAGAAGCTTCAACCCACAGAAATCAGGAACCTACCACAACTGTTCATAAAAAAAAAAAAAAACGGAATATAAATATCTCATGTACGTAATCAAATATTAGTTTGAAAATTCATAAAACAACTGTAAAATACAGCACATTTTCATAAATTTTATGGGAAAACTGTAAAAGTTGGCAGGTATGTATATGCATCTGGAGAGCAGCAACAGTAGTTGTAGAGAATTTTATGCCAAAAGTTTTGCAGTCACGGGACAACGACTGCAGCAGAATACACTGAAGTGGCAATTCCTTCATAACCACCAATAAAGTAAGGCAGACGGAATCGTCAGAAATATCGACACACAATGTCAAAGATCAAGATCAATTTTGAGGCACGTTACAATTTCTGCCAAGATGCAATAGAACAAGTGGTAGTAATTTACTGTACAATTTCTGGGATCTAGTAAGCATGTGACTGCCAGAAGTGAAGGAAATCAATATTTTTTTTTTTGTCACAAGGCATTATCTCCCTTGATACTACACCAAAGTCAATAAATGAGGTATCATTTTAAAGATTAATGTCATCGCTTTGGTCACATCATAACTTATGAAAGTAATTTTTCCAAATTCGGCCCTTAAAGGGCAAAAGTATCAATATTTCTGCAATGCATTTTTGTGTCACAGCCATTCATCTCCCTCGACTTTCAAATGAAATAGATAAATGAGATATCATTTGAAATATTAAGGTCTCCGCTTGGCTCACATCATTTTCCAAGACAGTAATTTTTCGGAATTGGCCTCTGAACGGGCAAAAGTATCATTATTTCCATTACATTTTCTTTCTTTCTTTTTTTTTTTTTTTTTTTTTTTTTACGAGCAATTTATCTCCCTTGATATCTAACCGAAATTGATAAATGAGATATCATTTTAAAGATTAATATTTCCCCTTAAGCAACATCACAAATTAAAAAGTAATTTTTTTGAGAATTTGAACCCTGAAGGGAAAAAATAACTGCGAAAGTCGCGTGAATGAGACAGTTCAGAGCCAAGCCGCTTGATATAATGTGTGCCATGAATGATGGTGGCCCAGTTAAGCGAGGCTATGCGCAGGTACGCCATTGCTCTGCCGGTAGCCAGTCAGATTCAGTACCAATCCAGAGCTTCTCGTGGTTATACAAGTATCGAATGCAATATTTTTGGACAGTTATAAATCAGGGAGTATTGCTATAATTCCTATACTAAATAATGAAAGGCTAGCAACATAAGCGTAATGTTCTGCATAGGCAAAGCAGAGAGCAATTTTTTAAAGTAAATAAATATTTTAAGTGCGAGGCAGACACTGGAGTGCCAATTTACGATGTTGCTCAAGAGAGAACTGCCAAAGTGTGTGATGTTAGCCCTAGAACTGTGCAACGAATAGTTATTATTATCATTGTATAGTAATAGCATTAGTAGCAGCAGCGCAATTATTAAACTCACCCTACGTCACTCATATCCTGCTGGAAATGCAGCAACATCGTATACCATGAGCCCTTACTATTTCTGTCTCTCTATGCGCCACCCACCTTTGTTATGTGGCACGTACTACAGCAGCAGCACATATCACAGTGATATGAATAAACTGCTTCATGGTGTCCACGAGGATTGAGCGCATTACCAACATGTAGGAGCATCACATATCAGAGAGATATCAATAAACTGTGTGTTTTTTGTACAATAAGAAGGGTTTTCGGATACATTTTTGCTACAGAAACATTTCTATTTTTCTATATAGTTCCTATGTAAACATTTTATTTGCAAACTTTCTCACGGGCTACGATCACAGCAACACATATCACAGAAATATGGGTATTCTGTGTGTATTTTGTTCAGTTTGGTTGTACTGTTAAGTTCAGTGACAGTTTTTCATGCAAAAGTTTTTCCTAATCGTTTCTTAATGTGTTTTAAGTATTTTGTTATGTATTACACTAAACAAATAAACAATTGTTACAAATGAGGCAGTTCTTTCATCTTATTATAAATCACCAACCTTACTATTAACCGTATTCACAAAATTTTCACCTTGGTCGTCTAGTATGACGATAGAAATTCTGTATGGCTGTGAATATTGTAGGTGAAAATATTAAACTCATGGTTTTCAATACATTGCTACCAATTATTTCCAAGCTTAATCAAACAGTAAGAAAATTAGATCTGAACTCCTATCTAGGAATAAAATTGGAGACGATTGTGGATGGTTAGAAATGTTTTTCTGATCTAAAGAAAATGATATGAAATACTGATACGCTCCAGGTAATAGATTAGAACTTCAAGTTAAACAAAAAAATTTGATACTAACTGCAGCATGTTGGTACACAGTGTTTAGGCTTTTCCATAATTTGGAGCAATGTTTTACAAGGAATCAAGAAAATGGAGGCTATAAATATTTTCAACGCTGGCCAAACAGGTTTGTTTTTCAAACATACTGTTGAAAAAAAGCATTATCTTTAAAAGGAAAGCATTGCAATGGGGGAAAAAAAGTTTTAAAAAAATAGTCACTTTATTGGTTACAAGAAAAATGAAAAGCTGTCACTGCAGATTATTAGAAAATCTGCCAATCTAAGATGATCAAGAAATTTAATTTTAATTTCAACTGCAATGGAGCAAAGTGTCCCCCCCCCCCCCTCCTTTTTCCATATCAGGATTTTTCAACTACTTTTGCTTTTTAAAAATTCCAACTTTCAATTTCTTAAGTGTTGTTGGTAACTTGTTCATCATTTCTCTTGGCAATTTATTCCAGTTCCTGAACCCCTTACCAATAAAAGACGACTTCCCCACTCGCTTTCACTGAAACCTAGTGGTCTATCTTCCCATCCATGTGCTAATCCTTATCCTTACATTAATATCCATTCATGTGTCATTGTGATAGGAAGACTTGTAAATCCAAAAACACTCTTCATCCACCTTCCAATGATTCCCAATCCACCTATTTCATGACATCATTTACCTACTGCATTCTTTAGTAACATCAAAAAATCGAGTGGTTCTCCTTTGTACTACCTCCCTCTGAATACCCAAAATGTACGACCCACAACACTCCACCATATTCAAGCATTGGTATGGCAAAGGTTTTATAACCAAATTCCCTTACATCCCTGGTACATCCTCATATTGCCCTTTCCAGTACAGGAAGATTTGGAACTTCGTCCTTGCTGCCGCCCAACTGAGTTAACTTTCAAATGTTATACAAAGATATTTACAGTTAAGCTCTTCAACAAGCAATTCCTTCCCTACCATAAAATTTCCACTTTTTTATCCATTTGCCTAGTAGGCTGACTCTTCTTGGCATTTATTTTCAATCAATGTTTAACAATCCAGCTAAATATTCTGTTCACAGTGCTCTTCAGTTTTAATCATACTATACAACAATCTAACTTCAGACTTCAAGCCACCAACACAATCATTCATTAGAATAATGAACATCAATTGTCCCAATAGACTACCCTGTAGCATTCCCATCTTTACTTTCAACTCTCTTGATACCACATTTCCCACTCTACCTCTTTGCATTCTACCTTTTTAGAATTCCTACACCCAGCAGTCACTTTTCCATTCACTCCAATGGTTTTTCCCTCAATTACCACTATTTTATAGCTCTCCCTGTCAAATGCTTTGAAGAGAACAACTGTTGTATTACTTGGCCTACCTTGCCCATTTCATCTGCAATATCTTGCATACAGCCTTCTCCGTCACACAACTGCCATTTCCTAAACACATGTTACTGTTTTCCAAACCAGTTCCTTTCCACATGCATTTCCATCAACTTTCCCACCATTTATATCAAACTAATTGATCTATAGACAACTATGTACATTTTTGTGGTGGCAACACTGTAAAAAACCTTTCGGGATTCTAACTGCATCAAAGCAAAGTCGACTGGCGACGTTTCCACAGCTGCTCCCATTGTCAAGTTAAGCAGGGCTTGAGAATGGGAGCAATGCCAGTTCTCAAAATGTCACAAGTCGACTTTACTTTGATGCGGCTAGAACCCAAAGAGGTTTTTCTACATAATTGGTCTATAATTTATCAACTTATTTCACCACCTTTATGGGCTCGTATTACTGTGGTACTTTTCCAATTCTCTAGTAAGCACAGTTTCCAATCTCAATAATATTACAAGATAATGTACAATGTTATATGACACTATCTATAATACATTTATAGTAATATTATCCAAGCCAGCCACTTTACCCTTTTTTAGCTTTCTTAGGTCCTCCATAATGTCTTCCAAGATTTATTTCCATTTTAGTGATGTGCATTTTTATAACAGTACCAATAAACACCTTCAATTTTGACAGTGGTTTTATACACCCTCTAATATCCACAATATCTGTTTCATGATTATTTATTCCTTCTATAACATCAGACCCCACAAAATTATCACCACTCTTTATTAAGAAGATATCCAACATGTTATCTTGGTTGTCCGGGTTGAACTGCGTCAATTTATGAAAACCTTCATAAATTGACGCCGTTCAACCCGGACAACCAAGATAACATCAACAATGACTGCGGAAGTCTTCACACCCAGATATCCAACATGTTTGTTTCCCTTGTACTCTGCATCACAACCAAGATGCCTTCCCTGGCAACATGTACTCCCATGTGTTAGATATCATAATTTTCTACCAGTCAACAAGTGGTAAATTTAATTTCTCTCCAAGAACCTCATCAACATTGTTCACACTATGGCAGGCAACCAAGATCCTGATTTTTTCTTTTGTTCCATCCAAGAAATCTGCCCTTATTAATCAACAACTATGATCTATGAATTCAAATGAACTGTAATAATCTTTTATAGCATGATGAAAACCCCTCTGCCAACTCCTCTTCTATCTTTGCCAAACTCACTATAACCATTTGGAAAAAACTTACTGTCAAAACTCCTTTTATAAACAAGACTCTATCCCTACAACTACTAGTGATTTGTGTATCATTATTAGATACCAAACTCTATTAATTTGTTCATTATACTTCTACAGTTAATTGGCTTTGTGATATTTTCAGCTTTGATTTCATCTTCCTAGTAAAGACGCAATTTTTTTTATTATTTCATCAGATTCTACTATTTCTTTAATCATACTAAGAAAAAGGAAATGGCTGTCAGGTAATTTTGCAACAAAGGATACGGAAGATAAACCATCACTTTCCAAAGTTTAATGGTGAAGGGCTGCAACAAATATGCAACACATGAGACAAATACAAACATACAATATTTTGGTTTAAAATCTTATTCCTGTAGGAAGGATCAGGCCATTTGGCAAGGCAAGACTGGATACACCATGGCATACCACATACATAAAATCATTGATGCAGGTTCACTAGTAGATGCAATTTTTTTAGATTTCCAGAAAGCCTTTGACTCTGTGCCACACAACCGCCTTTTAGCGAAGCTTCGAGCGTACTGTATATCAGATCAGCTTTGTGAATGGAAAAAGGATTTTCTAACTCGTAGGTCGCAGTATGTCGTCGTTGAAGGATAAAGTTCTTCTAATCTAGATGTTACATCGGGTGTACCTCAAGGAAGTGTAATAGGCCCACTTCTTTTCTTAATTTTTATAAACGATCTCGGAGACAAAGTGAAAAGCATTTTTAGATTGTTTGCTGATGATGCGGTTATTTAAAGGGAAGTAAGGAATTTGGCCGATTCTTAGAAATTCAGCGTGATCTGGATGTTATTTTGGCATGGTGCGCTGAATGGCAACTTACACTAAACTGTGAAAAGTGCAAGACAATGAGCATAACTAACAAAAAGAATCCACTTGTTCAGAAATACGAGGTAAACAGTTCAGTTATTGATATGGTCAATTGTGTGAAGTATTTGGGAATAACAGTACAAAGGAACATGAAATGGGACTTACACATTAATTCGTTAGTAGGTAGAGCTAATTCTAGGCTGCAATTCCTAGGTCAAGTCTTGAAAAATTGTAATGAACAAACAAATGAGACAGCGTAAAAATCTCTTGTGCGTCCACATTTGGACTACTGTTATGTTGTTTGAGATCCGTTTCGTAAGGAGTTGATTGACAGTGTAGAGAAAGTACAGAGAAGAGCCACTCGATTCGTGACCGCTTGCTACAGTCCTTATGAAAGTGTCACAGAACTGATTAGTAGACTGGGCTGGGAGTCTCTGGTAGATAGACGATTCACATTTCATTTAAACTTATTGGTAAACATGCATACTCCCTCTTTCACTTACGAGTGTAGTGAAATACTTTACCCGCCAACCTATTTGAGGCGGAATGACAGGAAAGATAAGATTAGAGAAATAAGGTGCCGCACTGATTCTTATTTGAATTCTTTTTTCCCTCGTACCATTTGGGATTGGAATGCACAGCAAAGAGATTAGCTTTGGTGCTGAGCACCCTCTGCCACCCACAATTTTGTGAATTGCAGAGTATATATGTAGGTAGATGTAGATATGGTGAGCAGAGCATGGTGTGGACACACGTCACTTTTAAATCGAAAAAGTGTACGTTTGTGTTCATCTCGTATGTTACACACTCATTGCAACCCTCCAGCCTTCAACTTTATTTATGATTTTTCACATCAAGCATCTACATTCAGTAACCCTTTGCTCATCTGTTTTTATGCCCTTGCCAGCAACCTCTAACCTAATAAACAGTCATAACTGGGGTACCATCAGTCAATGGCGGATCCAAGATTTTGGTTTTTGAGGGGGGGGGGTGTATGCTTGAGTGAATTTCATTTGGGGGTGACCCCCCTTGAGTCGGCATGCTTTATAGTCATGCCCCGCCCTTAAAAGATCAGTAGAGCTAAAAAAAAGTCTCAAAATATTAAAAATTACCATGTCAAAGAACTTTTGGAGGGGGGGCTTGGGCCCCCTCCCCCTGGATCCACTATTGATCAGAGAACAGATCATAGAAATTACTGCAGAAATTCTTAAGGACGGCCTGATGAAACTCGACCCAACTGACCATAAGAACAACACAACAATTCTTTTATTTATTGGCAACTGCATTACTCTCAATGGAAAGTATAAAGGTTACTTTGCCCACCAGACATCACTTCAGTAATGTAACCAAGTACATTACAAGAAAATCTCAACCATTTTTAGAGACTAATCGTCATACATTTTTTGTCAATTTCTTCCAAATACGAGGCATGTTTTTTAAGTAAGTACAGTTTTGAAATTAAAAAAAGACCTGCAAATATATATCAATAATTTTATTTTTACATGAAAGCCTGTACCTTACTCTACTTTTCTACACAATTCCCTTCAATATTGAGGCACTTGTCGTAACATAGTACCAGTTTTTCAAAACCCTCCTCATAGAAGTCTGCCACCTGACTTGTTAACCACTGCATCACAACTGTTTTGACTTCCTTATCGTCTTCAAGAGGCTGACCGCCCAGGTGTTTCTTCAAGTGCAGGAATAGATGGTAGTCACTGGGCGCCAGATCAGGGCTGTACGGAAGATGATCTAGAGTTTCCATCAAAAAGATGTGATGAGATCTTTGGTCTGATTAGCCACATGTAGACGGGCATTATCATGCAGCAAAACGATGCCCTTGTTCAACATGCCACGTCTTTTGTTCTGGATTGAACGGCGCAAATTGTTCAATGTCTCACAATAACCTGCTGCATTTATTGTCTCATTACGAGGCAGAAATTCCACAAGCAATACTTCTTTCCTGTCCCAAAAAACTGTGCACATGATTTTCCGGGCAGAAATCTTTTGTTTGAACTTCAATTTTTTGGGTGAATCTGAATGCCGCCATTCCATGGACTGTTGCTTTGATTCAGGTGTGACGTAGGCCACCCATGTCTCATCGCCCGTAACAATTTGGCTTAAGAAATCATCACCATGGTTGTGGTACCGCTCAAGGATAGTCAATGCACTGCCTAAACGTTTGGTTTTGTGCACATCCGTTAACATTTTCGGTACCCAACGTGAGCACAATTTTCGGTAATTCAAGTGCTCGGTCACAATGCCATACAAAACACTACAAGAAACATTAGGAAAGCCATCAAACAAGGAGGAAATCATAAAGCGTCTGTTTTCTCTCACCTTATTGTCCACTTTCTGCACCAATCTTTCATTAACGACCGAAGGACGCCCACTCCGTTGTTCATCATGCACATTTGTGCGGCCATCTTTAAATGCTCTCACCCACTTTCCCACCATTCCATCACTCATAATGTTTTGTCCATAAACTGCACAGATCTCACGATGAATATCGATCGGTTTCAGGCCTTTAGCACAAAGAAATCTTATAACAGCCCGTACTTCACAGTCGGTGGGACTCACGATTATTGGAGGCATCTTAAAAACTCAGTGAACAACGTAAACAAGGAAGAATTAGACTGTACTGGCGTCAGTACGTAGGCAAGAGATGCAGGTACCCAGTGCGCATGCGCGGAACGCCGACCGTAGCGCTGCAGCCACGGTGTGATAAAACGGTACTTACTTAAAAAATATGCCTCGTAATTAAAAGATTAGTGTCCTTGGTACAGCAATAATGTGCCAAAACATCAATAGCAAACCTTTTCAAAATGCTGTATTAAAACACTAACCAAGCAGAATTCACTAGAGCAGTACATGATCCCCTACCAAGCGCATGGGATGGCAGCATAGGTGTAACATTTGAAGAATATGTTCTATGGACACAAATATAAATGTATGTGTAGAGCTCTCAGTCAATACATTTTGGCAGAAATGTTGGACCAGAAGACTTCAGGTTCATCTGAGGGAGAGGTGGAACAGCAAGGTGAATTTGAAAATATGCCAATCCCTGCATCATTGAAAAACTTCGTCACCAGATTGGATTTTGAAAGTACAAACCAAGGCAAGAGATACTGTTTTTCATTCACTAAACATGCTTGAAGATTTTCAAACCACAAAACAAAACTCTGACACAATTGGAATTTTCACAATTCTTTGTAAAAATAGGTGTTTACATATTACCATTGTTGTGGGCTTAAATAGTGCAGTATTTGCAATCTAATCTAGTTCCCAAGATAACCTGCATTTAATATATCAAGTGTAAACAATAAATGTAAATATAGTGTGTGCAGTTGAAATAATACTTTTAGGAAAAATTTTACTTTGCTTAAATACAATACAACGTATTTTTCTTTTACTTATTACCACCTACTGCAATAAATATTTACTTACTGAAAGAATGATCGGCAATAGCGCAATCACTGGGACTCATCAAGGAATTGTCGTTTTGGTCTGAAAACACTTGCACATGTTCGTTTGGTGATACTATTTAATATATGTTGCTCTTAGAGGTGTAAAATGTATAGATACCTCACAAACTTCACTCAAAAAGTTCCGTAATGCTATAACGCGAGCGACCGGGGGAAGCCTTATAGCGAAGTATAATGACCATGCACACGTTCTTTGAATGATATTTGGGAATATGTTGTTATAAAAGTATAAATACGGAAAAGATTACACACCAAAAAAAACTTTGAACCGTAAGCGAACGTTGGAAGCCTCATTGACGTACACATACGCGACGTCCAACGATAACTCGTACATAGTCAAGAAACATATCCGCATGTTATTTCCAAGATGTTAATATTCTACGGCATTTATCAAAGTAGTTTGCGGCAATATTAACGTAGCTTATGTTTAAGTAGAATGTGCGGCAATGTGCTTGTTCCAGCATTAGGTCGAAGGAATTTATTTTTTATAGCTGAAATGCAGCCTGTACCAAAATGGCATTTGGTTGTCGTTAAAGCATAATTCGCCAGAAATTTAGATTTATTAAACATTTATCATGATTTTCAAGCAGAATCATTAGCGGCGCCTGTGGATAGGTTGGAATGCAGCCTGGACCAAAGTGGACATAGACGCTTCCTTTTGTAGCTTAATGGTCTGTAAATTTTGTTTTTATAATAAAGTTGGTTTGGTTTTCATCATTGTTGGTTGGTTGTTGATGCATTTTGTTGCACATAATATTATTATCATTGGAAGTCGCATATGATAACAAATGGCGTCCTGTCATCGCTTAGTGTGTACTGTTACAGCAGTTTTTTTTATTTAGCGTTAATTTTGTGTGTTATATACTATCTTCATGGGTGTAATAGAAGCAAAAGTTAATAAATAATATAGTCGAAGGAATGATAGTGTTATCACAATACACGGCAATATGCTTTCTCCCAGTCGCTCGCGGTATAGCGTTACGGCACTTTTCAAGTGAAGTTTGTGAGGTATCTATACATTTTACACCTCTAAGAGCAACATATATTAAATAGTATCACCAAATGAACATGTGCAACAGTTTTCAGATGAAAACTAAAACTCCTTGACGAGTCCCAGTGATTGTGCTATTACCGAATGATCATTTTAGGCATTCATTGGACCTAACACTAAATCGGGAACTGCACCATTTTCGGTACCTGCAAAAAACTGCTACTAACCTGTTGAAATTTACATCAGTCGCTTCGTCAAGATGTCCTCTTCATGTTTTGCGATCATACATTCCGGAAAAGTCGCCAGGAATTTAATTAAAAATGCCGAAATAAAATAACATAAAAATTATCGGTACAGGGATCATTTCAACCTAAACAGTTTAGTTTTGTCATAGAAATCATGGTTAGATTGAAATACGGCCTGGACCAAGTGAAAAAAAAATAAGAAATTTTGTATATGCAGCACCAAACACGCAATGGCGTATTTGTTTACAATAGAAGCAATCGATTATTTCTGGTTGCTCGTAGCTATGTAAGATGGTGGTCATCACCGTATTACAACTCGGATAAATATTGCGTGTTTGTCAATTTTGTGCTACTTTTATCAAAGGAGTAGAGCTGAAAAGGCATGAAAACATTACAAAAAAGGATTAAATCAACATTTTAAGAGACTGTCACTGATTTTTTCAATGTTGGCGGCATGTAATGGCTGAGCGTCATGTCATATTTCGACATTTTTAATTAAATTCCTGGCGACTTTTCTGGAAAGTATGATTGCAAAACACAAAGAGGACATCTTGACGAAGCGACTGAAGTAAATTTCAACAGGTTAGTAGCAGTTTTTCGCAGGTACTGAAAGTGGTGCAGTTCCCCTAAATCTAAAGATGTAACTTCTATTATTACAATGTTTGAATGATACAAAATTTTTAATGGACCTTTCAGCTTCAAATTATACAAGTTTCACTGTATAATGATTATTCATAACTGTACATAGATATCAAAGTTTTGTTTAATATAAATTACACATTGAAAAATAAATATAACTAGCAAGATAAAATATTGTGGAATAGAATTACAGATATCACTGCTGTCTCATATTTGGCAGCAGGTTGTTCTAAACTATTACAGTTTTGTTGGTCCACGGATTATTTCCAACTGTGTTACATTCTATTATAAAGTATAAGTGACTTCATTAAAAGACAATTTACTATTGAAACTATACAAAAACTTACGTTTCACTAAAAGCCAATTCTTTGTACTCTCTGACTGACATGGCTTTTTTCTGGACATTAATCTGTGTATAAAGACCTGGCTTTCCATCCACTACTTGACATATTGGAGCTGGAATGTTCAAGTCAATTTCATCAATGTCATAGCCCGATTTGCGTGGAACCCATTCTGATGGGGGAATTATCTGCAAATCATCAGATTCAGAATCACACATTTAAAAAAAAAAAAAAAATCAGGAGGACATTAGTAGTCTAATTCCTAACCCACTGTGTACCTTGTTAAATACCATACGACAAATAAATAGTAGATTAATCGGTTTAATTCTAGATGGGGATACCGCTGCCTCGAGTCTGTTAACGTGACGTCATCGTGACGTCACGTTCACGTACAGTCATCTTTTATTATTGTATTGTGCCCTCGCTACGCGAGGTCACAATAATTTAAAGCTATACAATATCAACATAAACTGATATCCTGAAGGTAGATCAGAGGCAGGCGGCCGCTGGTAAGCGGCCGCAGATGTCCGATAACACAACCGGATGTTCAATGTTTCAGGTGAAGCTCGCATTTCAATAATAAATTATCTGCTGTTAACTTCGACAAGTAATAACACGTATTTTACGCAGATGACTGTACGTGAACGTGACGTCACGTTAACAGTCGCAAGGCAGCGGTATCCCCATCTAGAATTAAACCGATTAATCTCGTATGAAATATGCAAATGAAGAGTCATCACGAAAAACGAATTAAGGTTATCTTTTTAAAAAAAGAGATTATTATGCATTCTATTACCAAATAGACCAATTTTCATGGCAAAAACAAGTTTAAGCTTAGAGCTATTTTGCCAAAAAAAAATTCAGATATGAAGTAAAACATCGGTCCTGAATTCAAATCAATACCCTGTAAAATAATAAAAATTTGATTTAACACATTTTATCTGTTGGCTCTTTAAATGGGGCAGGAAAACATTCCCACATTAGCTTCAAACCAATCAGTATCACATACTAACCAACGGCCAGCAGATTAGAAAAATTGGAAGAGCTGTTGGCCATTTAGGCTAGTATATAAACCAAACTTAAATGAACATCAGGAAAATACAGTAGTTTAAATGCAAGTCTAACCACCTGATTAGGCTCATTAATTTGACAAACAAAATGCTTAGAGAAATGTGTTACATCCACTACAGTAAATACGAAATTACTATTTTGTTATGCAATTGTTTATCTGTAAATTGACAACTTTCCACATACTAGAGAGTCAGTCTCTTACATTAGAACTACAGATTTTGTTTTTGTACTGTATATAGTACCAACTTCATGTCTATTCAACAGATTAAGTACTGCAAGCCCTATATTATTCCAAACACAAGAAACTTTGAAAACAATCAAAGTGTCTTGTAAATTTTCCACACAAATAAAAATTTAAAGCCCAAACATTTATAACACCTGCAAAATTGTTGGTGAATACAATGAGCACAAAATGCACTTGGGTGAAAATAAAAAGCGAGAAACTAAAACATTTCTTGATCAAAATAACACTTACTTTGGCTACACCAGCCTTATGCGCTCCCTGCGATTCCATGTATTCAACATACTTCGAAAAATCCTTGAATTCTTCATATGTTGGCCGGAAAACCATTATCTTCCTTTCTGGATTTTTGTCTTCCATTTCTCACAGTTTTGTTTCTGTAACGTCATATACGTAAATGTAAACAAGAGCAGAGAACCACAAAAGCGCAAGCAATCAGCCGACAGGAAAATGATTTTTTATAAACATAAATAAAAATAACTGTACCACTAAGATTATTTATAATACGAAAACCTGCTTACTTTTGTTATGCTAATGTAGCTTACAATCCAATTTCCTTACGTTCTTGTCACAAAATTTTTCATGTAAGTTTATTTGTAAACACTGTCGACGACTAGTGCACTCTGAACTGTTCTATATGTTCTTCAAAACTTACATACGAACGAATAGTCATCTGAGAATAGTCCCACAAATAAGGGAACCACTAATAGTGTAACATGGCTCTACATAAATCGAAAGCAATGTTTTCCCATTGTACATGCACTCTAAAAGATATAACAACATCCATAGCGTAACGCTAAACGCACAATGCTTGCTGACTCAAACGTAAACACTTCATACGCAAATATGAATAAAATAATGGTAATATTCCACTTTAAAAAGAGTAGATAACTCGAGCAGCTTAAGCAAACAGAAATAATCCGAAACGACTACGATTCACAATTCACGTTACCGACGCCATCTTCGAAAATTCACTGCCACCATAATCCCTCAAGGATCCACGGAATGCAATTTTACACCCTTGCTTGAAGTAAGTCACGTACGCCACCTGCGAATACGATTTAGGACATTACATTAATTACCTGTTAATTAGAATCAATATTTCCTACAAGCTCAATCCAATCTCTCATTTTAATGAAAGCAACACCTTCGAAAAACTAATTACACTGCTGTAGCATAGCTCAATAAACCCACGACAATTGAAACATTTTATTAGGAATAACATCTCTGATGGTGTCTCATGTAAGAAAGGATTTTGAAATCGAAAGCTAGAGTTTTGCAGGTGAATGTGTAGTTGTTTCTTTGCCAACTACTATCTCGTAAATACAACGCAACGATGAAACCAGACTGACACACAAAGGCTTCCTTCGAGAATATTAAAAGTGTAAAATGATTAAACAAAAGACAGTTCGATTTTTATGGTGTTAAAGACCGAGATTTGGATTCAAGAGGTCAGGAAGCTCCCCCCAACACAGTGTTTCATCGTTTGTTTTGCTTTTCCCTTTTGCTGGCTGGTGCAGAATATGTTTTCCCGTTCGCATTAAGCGACTGTTTCAAAACTCAATACCGTATTTAATGTAAAAACACTAACTTCATTCATCAAGGATACGATGAATAAAATTGGTTGTTCGATGGGGATTCGAGATTACTGACATGTCAATTTGTATTCAGAATGAAAGACGCCGAAGGGAGCGATTATTTTCACATTAGTAGCCATCAATTTACTTCTGAAGAATGGAATCAAGCACTGTTTCAGAAATTAAACATGAACGTGTAAAAGAAAGCATTTACGTACATTATACGATTAAGTGTATAGAAATGAAAGGTTTAATTTACAAAACTTCAAACTCGTTAACCATTTTCTCTGATATAAAACACGAATTAAAGCATAAAATCAATCGATCGTTTATTTTTTCATGTAGGTAACTGAACAAGTTCTATAGAGACATAGTTAAAAACATAAATTAATCTCCAAAAATGGCATTTTAAGGCGATCTTGGATGAAAAGAGGAAATCAAATGAACTTTTTTTTTATCTCATTAATGGTTCCAAATATGTTTAGGTTAGATGTGTTAGTAATTATGCGAGAAGTAATTTTAAAAATTCCAATATATAAATTAAATACCCAAGTCTTCACTTGCTTCAACAAACGAGGAGACAAATTCTGAAATATATGCCGATGTATTTTCCTAGCGGAAACTCCTGCTTTCAGCTCAGCCAATCCAAACTGAAATATTGATTTTAAGTAGAATTTTAATATTAACTTTTGGGTGCATATTCCTGAGATTTCTCAACCCGTGTTTTAGAAAAAGTATGTAACGCGGTACTTACTGCGGCTAGTGCTGCCTGCACAAGTTCAAAACAATGATGCAATGAACTTCATCAATCCTCCAAAGCTTGATGCAGTTACAATAGTAAATTATAAATCGCATTCATCAACTGCTTATCTTATATAGCAGATATTTTACACTTTACAACTAATAGCACATGCAAATGGGTCGTCCGTACATTTTCTAAAATCTCACACTTAACCACGTTTACGAAATACTGACTCCGGACCCAAATTTTTTTAACCAAATAAAAGTTGAATCTAGTATAAAAATTACATGTCATAGCTTTAGTATGAGATTCTTCTTGTGAAATAAAATACTTCATCTAACAACGAGCACACTCAAATGATATCGCGAGAGGAAAGACGGAACTGAATATATTATCAAAATATCATCGTCCACAAAATGTTATCTCACTGCCGACAGGGGCACGCACCACATATATAGTTAGGGGCCCACAAAGCCTAAATACGGCCCTGGAACTACCCAAGAGTAGGAACTGACGTTACTATATGTTTGTGAAATATATAAGCTGTCTTCCGTGTGATAAGTGTATATTTTGTTTGATAAGCTTAGAGACCGTCTCAGCATTTGCCTAGGTGTTTACAGGAAACCGTTTATAAACCGCAATCAGGTTGACAGGTACGCCGGGTCCGACATTGACTCTAGATCTCTTGTGCCTCTCCAGTCTAGTGTGGTTGCCATTTAACGCACACAGGGGGAGAGGGAGGGAGAAACGGCCGAAGGGGGAGCCCGCCCACTGTCGCCCATTTTGCCTGAGGGAGAGCCTCATCCGACGAATTTGCCGAGGACCCCAACCGGTTACGTCACTGATAAGGACGCTTACCCGGAGCCCGAGAATTCTAGCGCCGGCCCTGAACGCACACGGCCACATTTCCACCTCTAAGAGGATCTCCGGCTGTACTTAAGATGTTTTTTTCTAATAACTGATCATTTGCAGGAATGTCTAGTTGTCACCACTTGATTCAGAATATTTATAATTAGAAAAATATATAAAAAATATCGGTAATGTTCATTATATATGCAATAATTTTAACGATGGTCTAATAATTTAGAAAAATTAGCACCAAATGTCTTCTGGAATAAATTAGAACAAAAAACTATGTTCCATCCGAAAAGGGGTGGGGGTGGGAGGGGGACGATCCAAAAGCCATATTATGACTGCATCAATCTACTTCAGTTGCTTCGTTGTGTTGGTGACTGGAAGTAGACTTAAGTCCATAAGAAATCATTACGTCATGGCAATAATGTGTACATTACACTGTGGCTGTGCAACTCACAAACACTTGATAAACCTGAAAGATAAGTATGAGACGGCTTAATGTGCTGGAAACAGTCATGTGAGCAGCAGATTTCGAATTTAAATAGACCCTGTTACTAATTCATGTTCCAAAGTACCGTTCTGTGCGTTTCGGGAATTGCACCTGAGTATCTGTAGGTTAAATCTTTCTGTGGAAGTTATAATGCGATAGTTTCGAATGACGTTTGTCCTATCGTTCCTTAGCCAGAGAGATAGGGACGGGGGGAGGGGGGGAACCCTAGTCATATTACGGAGTTATACATCAAATAAAAATCATTATGAAAACCGGTCATGCACATAAAAAATAAAAATTTTGTATGATTATTCGATGGAGAAAGAGCTGGTTGTTGAAACATGAAATTTAAGTATCATGGGACACCCCACAGTGATAAAATCAGTTTGCCAGGACAAATTGGAAAGGTATTATTGCCGATGAGTTCTGTATGGATACTGGACGACAAAGTAGAAATAATACGTGATAGTGAAGAAATCACCATGGCCATAAACGAGCCATTGGTATGATTCATAAGTTTTAATTTGTACTGGGTAAATCCCGTATCTGGAATAAATTGTCTATGGAGATTCTGAGTAATAATAATGATAATTATCATTATTATTTCTCTTACCAGAATTTTCATTTTATAGTCGTTAGCATATCCCTAGATGTTTGATTTCAATCTATGAATACCTTTCTTACAAAGAAAAATTTTCTTACACCATCAATGCCAGTTTTTGGTCATGGTTATTTCGTGGCTTCCAGGTAATATTCATTATTTTTCTCCAACATCCCTCCAGATCTATGCATTATGCACACTGCTAACTGTCTTCTCCCGCCTCCTGTCTCTTCCTTTATCATATGAGCTACAGATAAGTTTGCACATATTAATCTATCTACTTTCCTTCACCTCACAAACTTAAAGAATTTAAAATACAAATACACATAGTACAAAAGCAAGTGTGGAGGGAAATTTCCACCGGTTAATAAGTGTATCACACTCGCGTATGTGTATAATACACTACTCTTTGTGTAAATGGAAAAACCAGAAGGAATGGTCTGAATCATTCCAGCATCGGAGGATGTGTGGAACAATTTATACTGTTTTGGTCAACTGTAACGCCATGACGTCACTCTATGACGTCACGTTTTTTTCGTCTCCGCTGTCCAACAAACAAAGCACGGAGAAGTTTGAGGTTATTCGCGTTATTTAATAAAAGTTCTATTCAGCTATGCATCCGCGAATACATTAACTGTCAGAACACTGAAAGAAAAGTACATATTTCGTTGAAATCGACATAGTAATTATTAGCTGCTTTTTCTTAATTAAAATTCGCTCGATGTTGATTTTATTATACACTCTGGACAGCGATGTTACAGTAAGCCAAGAAATATCTACAGTACATCATTTTCAAGATAATGGACGTTATTTGTTGAAAATTGTACTTAGTCAGCGAAGAAAATAATTGCAAAAATGCTGCATTCAACACGTCACTTTCGACGGGCTTACAAGATATTTATATCCAATGTAGATATTTTAAGATACTCTTATAATATACTGGAATGAATGATTTGCCGAAACACTGAAATAACGGTAAGTACTGCGTTTAAATTAACACATTAATTATTAGTTGCTTTTATGTTACTATATCAGACAGATGTAAATATTTCAAATACGTCAAATTTAGATCGCATTGCAATGAATGTATTCCTCCGCGGGTAATAGCATCTGTGTATTTTAAACAGCAAGATTAATAGAAGTTGTGGTTATGTAGAAATTCAGACATATTTTTTTTTTTACAGACTAAATCATGATGAATTTAGTTTTATTAATAATTTAAGCTGCTTTCATAAGTTCGCTGAAGCTCACTGAAGTTACGGTATTTTTATACGTATGGAAGTAGTTACGTATTTATTGTGCTGAATGAGACCTGGATCAGGAATAAAACAAATATCACGCACTTTAGCATAAGGTTTTGGGATTTCTAATTTATTTTTAATTTAATTGGATCCCTTATTCTGACATCATTCATTCAGTAGAAGTTCCATCTATATCGCCGTGTAAACTACAACCGAAATAGGTACAAATTACAAAATAAGGTTATGAGCATTACATAAAAACGATTTTATTTATTTAGGCAACCGCAGAGAAATGAATTGTCAGAACACTCCGTTAAATTGTCGTGTTTGACAGGCTTTGAGGTTAGTCTATTCTTATAAAACATTTATTTGGTCCCGTTCTGTCACGCCATGACGTCACACTAAGACGGGGTATGACGTCACGCTTTTCATTCCTTTTTTTTTCCTACTTACGATTAGAGATGTTGTTCTAGGTTATAGACGTTATTTGATAACAGTTCTATTTAGCTAAGCATCAGTAAATAAATTAAGTGTCAGAACACTGAAAAAAAAGTATGTATTCTGTTTAAATCAACAAAATAATTGTTGGATGCTTATATTTATTTAATATTCGACTGATATAAAAGCATTCGTTAAAATCTTTGGCCATAGATATGTAAGATCCTTCAATTTTCGTTTAGTAATTATTGGATTGTTATTATAAACCACAATTAAAACTAATATTACGTGACATAACGTAAGTTGTTAAAATTTATTTTTAGAAACCTTCGTTTTTACTGTGGTGATTAATTCAGCCGTATGTTAGCTGTGTAAGACCTTAAAACATGGATCCTCATCACAGATAATAAGAAAGAAAAATGTAAGAACCCGTGAAGATTTTGGATCAAGTTTATATGGCGATGCATGATGAAATTGACTTGCGATACAGGGAATTTGCGTGTGATTGAAGCTTTGACTTTCTAGCGACAATATTAGCGGAGATTGTGGTTAGGCCGAAATGTTACCTGGATCAAGTTGACAGTTGAAACTTTTAGCTACAGTACAAGGGACAAGAAATTACATTGAGCTTTATTTTCTAACAATTCTAATCGGTTATGCAACTGCAAAGAAAATAATTGCCAGAACACTCCGTTAAGCCCGTCATTTTTGACGGGCTTTGAGGCCAGTGGAACTATAATAAGTGATTAAGATTTCAGATAGATGGCAGCACGCACGTAGATTCAGCAACGCTCTCTTCTGTGTAATCAGACAGTTAAGTGTTACGCCACGCTCAGTAGGTGCGAAACGTGCAAACAAGTCAGTGATGCGCGTGTGAAACCAGTGCATGGAAGAGGGCCGTACACAACGACGAACGGGTATTGGACCACAAAATGTGACCGAAGCACGAGAAGGCTTTAACCGACAGAACAGCTTCGTCCACAGTGACAAGAATTCTTCTCTGGTATTCTGCCGGATAAGTTCGCCTTCATCAGGTGAGATGTCATAGTGAAACTACCACTGCGACGACACAGCACAGACTGTGAATGCCTCGGAATCATCTCACCTGTTAAGGCAGTGGAGGTTGCTGCCGAAACGTTGTGGACAGAAGAACTTATCCGACAAAATCCCCAAGAAGAATTCTTATCAGCCATACGCCGGGAAAACTTAATTCTCACTTAGTCCACAGTGTTGATTTGACGTTGGATCACTACAACGGGTGCGAACATGTCTGCGTCGGCGGTCGATGCCGTCTGAGAGTGTTTAGAGTTGAAGTGGTGGCACGCGTGTTATTCCATCGGGTTTCATCGACCAGAAATCACCCACGCTTCAGACTACTAAGGGCACACGAACGCCATCAGTGGCAGAAAAATGTGGTGTTTTGGACGAGTCCCTCATTAGCTTGTCCTCCAGTAATGCCCGATACCCTAGTGAATTGGGCAGACTTCACTATTGAGCAGAATAGCGGAAAAACGCAAATTATAATCATTTGGGGCGTCATAGGCTATAACATGAGAACTCGTGTTGAGGTCAAGCTGAACAGGTATATCAGGGCGGGCAGCTCCACTTTACCATATTTGAGCAGGACAATGCCCGGCCACCTGTGGCGATGAATGTGAACGACGGGTACCACTTCCGTGGCCTACACTCTAGACTGACACGCCGTCCGTCGAACATGTCTGGGGTATGGTCTTTCTGCAACGTGTTCTGGTCCTCCTTCAATCACTGGATGCTTTATGGACGCGCCAACAAACCGCCTGACAGTGTGTTTCCCAGTTGCTCACCCAGGCTCGCTTTGATTCCATGCCAAGACGTCTAGAAGCTTCATACTGTACTGAATTATATTCACTACTGCATAATAAGTGACAGTAACTTCACACTTTCTCATTTAAAGTGTTTCAAATAATACTGCTGATAAATGTATTCCGATATGCTGTCTGCTTACAGCTTTTATAAAAGAAATGCTCCAAATACTAGTAAAAATTGTAAAACGTGATATACTAACGTGAGAGTAGCGGGTTCAGAAGCACTAACCCATGCTTTTCTACAATAATTATTTGTGGAACTGTACATATGAAAACGCAGTCCTATACCCAAGACAAGAAGAACTGCCACACCCCTACAACCAATCAAATCCGTCCATTTTAAACAGGCATCACTGATTAGGCAAAACATTATGACCACGGCCCACTGCGAGATTGAATGCTGTCTAGTAATGTTGGGAGTATCTTACATTTAAGCAGAGCAGAGGCGAATGGGGAATCATTATAACAGCGATACGTGTGGAAAAATGGGAGAATCCACTGACATTATTATTATTTCGTATCAGAAACATACAATTACACAATTACAGTCATCAAATTATACTGGACCAGTACTTGGCCACTTCCAGTGCATTTTCTGAGGCCTCATACAGTTCAGCTGCCGAACAGGATGCTGGACACAGTTGACACTGGAGCATGTGCTGGACAGTCTGGTCCTCACCGCAGTCGCACTTGATATCACTGATCTCAGTATAGCCCCATCTTGCTAAATTCACTTTGGATCTGCCCACTCCTGATCTCAGCCTATTCAAAGATTTCCATGTCAACCATCCCTTGTCATAACCAGGTGGCAAAGATTCAGACACTCTTCCCCAGCCATGCGGAAGGGGAGCCTTAGCTTCCCATAGTTGTAACCTGGCTTCTTCAGTTGTTGTTGTAAGTTCCTGAGATATTCTTAGGAAACTTTTCCTGGACCTAAGTCTTTGCCTGTGAGGGATATACCCATATCCACTGACATAAGAGACTTTGATAAAGGACAGATTGTTATCGACCGGTCCTGGGAACGAGCGTCTCTGAAACGGCGAGGCTGTTCGCGCTTTACTGAAGTAAGCATCTATAGAAAGAGGTTGAAGGGCGGTGAAACCAAGACGTACACGCCTCATCGTGGAGGTCGGAGGCTTGCCCGGTCTGTAAAGCAGGATAGGCGGCGATTTACTGCAGATATGACGGCGGCATACAGTATATGTGAAGGCACACGTGTTTCGGAGTACACCGTTCAGCGCACACTGTTGAACACACTCCACAGTGGAGGGTATCTACGTGTTCTCATGTTGACCCAACTACATCGTCAATTACAATCGCAATCGACACGAGATAATCGATACTGGACTGTAGGTCAATGAAACAAGTCTCTTGGTCCGATAAATCACGATTCACGGCGTTTGGGGGAAGGGGGTAAGCCGGTCAAATGTATCCCGGGCCCGCCGGCCGGAGGGGCTCCGATGAATTTGCCACCAACGATTACGTCACTGCTTAAGAACGCTTACGCGGGACCCGAGAATCCTAGCACCGGCCTTGGTCGATTGTCGTGTCCAGATTAGGGTTGTAACTGATTTCATCTTTGCGGAAGCGGATGTGTAAAAATAAATTTACAATTATTTAGATTTTAATATTTTATCAAATAAATGTAAAATCAAAATAAGTATGTTTTTATGCCAAATTCTACATTTTTTCATATAATACTGCCACATCTTTTTGACTCATCTTTCAACAACAAAAATAGGATGTTTTTCACAATTGAATTAAATTATTTACATAACTATAAACGCATATAAGAAACAATCTTTGACGTATGAACTTTGCGGAGTTCGCGGCTCGACTAATTCAAGCGCCAAGCACAAGGCCACGCCACCGCACATCTCCATGCTCGCCAACCGCCTTTCCACCGCTCTAGCGGTCCATTCACAGTCCAGCTTGTGGCACCTACGATGATCAGATTTTCCTATAAAGGACTCTTGGTGGCCTGCGGAAGGGGTGGCAGAACTACATGTATGATGTGTTGGACGTTGTTGGACTCCCATACAACCAACAAGGGTCCTTGTCGTCCAACAAGCAATGGCGTTGGATCATAAGGGCACATGGTGTGCCGCGAGAAAGTACGAATGGAAACGATTGCTTGGAAAATTTTGTTAGCTCCCTTCTAGGAGTGAACACGGATGTCCAGTAAGTGTGACCGAGAATAGGCCGTTTTACTTTACATGCAAATTCAAACTTGTAAATTCGTTGCATAGGTGGTAACACCATTCAGTTCATTGTTATTTTTATTGCAAGATTGTAAAAAAAAAAAAAAAAAAACATGTTGTTGTTAGCTAAGTGACGATAGGCAGAATCTCGTACAAAGAGAAAATAATATATATTGCAATATAAACAAAATATCCGCTATACGTCCGCAATAAAAATTGCGGATGCGAAAGCGGATGTAGGATTTCACGCGAAAGTTCCGCACTTGCGAATGCAGAGCTCCATTACATCCCTAGTCCAGAGACACCGTCTTTCAGGCGGAACATGCATGACGTCACGGAAGAAGGACGGCAGAGGCAGTATCCCATAGGACATGTGGTAGTGTACGAAGGAACATAAGAGCTGTGGACTGTGAAAAAATTATTATGGACCACCTACATCTCTTCAGGCTTCATGTCTTCGACGACAGCGATGACATCTTCCTGCAAGATAACTGTCCACGTCACAAGGGCAGATTTGCACTACAGTAATTTGAGGAGCATGATAGAGAACTCACGCTGATGTCTTCGCCACCAAATTCGTCTTATCTCAACCCGGTAGAACATATCTGGGACGCTGCGCTGGTAAACCAACGGCCCGTAGTATTAAGGAATTGCGTGAACATTTGGTGCCAGGTACTTTCGGAAACCTAAAGGCGCATCCCCACGATCCCTTGTAGGCGAGGCGAGACGGGACGGGACCTCATTAGGCGAAGTGTAGGGACGACCGCGGGCCGCAGGTTAGTCCTAGCTTACCTTGCCGCCACCTCCGCACCACGTTGCCTAGTGTCGTTTGGCACAGAGCACTTTACAGCAACAGAAGGGGTGCGCACCGCTGTTGCAAACCAATGGCAACAGCGCACACTACACACGCCTGTGATGTTTACCGACTCAGAGTGGGTAGCTGCGTCTCGTCTCCGCTAGCAGAGGCGGCCCTGTTCCCATGGCGTCCCGTCCCGTCCCGTCTCGCCTTCGTTTACAAGGGATCGTGGGAATGCGCCTTAAGAATGACTTGGTGAATGAATGTCATGCCGAATCGCTACTGAATTGTGTCCCAAAGGTCTACCAACCCTGTCTAGCAGATGGTCGTGTTTTGGCTCATCAGTGTATACACTACGTGAGAATACGGGAATTGGCTTTAAAAATTCATATCACGTGATTCTCAGATCTTAGTGCAATCGGGAGAGTTTTACTATGTTGATATGAGATACGCAGGATGTTTCGTTGTTCGAATTCCGCAGAGACGGAATGCGAGACAAATCGAATGTCTGATCAATCCACTGACGAATTGTCCCCTGACAGATTTAAGGCATTCTGGTCTTGTTTTCTTTGCAAATAGATGAATTAACAAATATAAGTGACATAGTATTGAATAGATGTATGGTTAAGTAAGTATGAAGGTTGAAAATTTGCCACAAAATTTTCTTTCGCAATTTTCCATTTTATAAGTCAGCACTTTTCAGTCAGATGATATTAACTTAATTGCGATGGAACGCACGTTCTGTGGCAATTTCGCTACACACCATTTTTCTGCTTTCCTGTACCCACCTCCACAAATTTCAACTTAAATTCTTTTAGCGTTTTTGGCTAATATGAAGTGAGATCTGTTAAGTTCGCAGTAAGTAACAAATTGTATAGCGAATCGCATTCCATTTCTTTCGACTCAAGCAGACACCCAAACAGCCGCTCCTGTTTAGACTACATAACACACCCCGCCTTTTTTTTTTGTCAGGGGGAGGTAGGAACGCCTGACGTCATGTCCCTTACCTGCCAACAGACGATCTGAAGCAAGTAAGTTAAGAGAGTGTTGTGGTCTGTCGCGAATATATTTGTGTTATCTTGTTCGTATAAGGAGCAGTTTTTGAGGAGGGGAGGGGCGGATAGGGCACCATCCAGCATATCTTCCTTAGATGTGGAAACTTCTAAAAACTATAATCAGGATGCTTGAAGCAAAAAAAAAAAATTTGGTCCCTCAGGCCAGATGGGCGACCTTTATTTTTCACTCTACCAAGTCTTGCGAGGTTTGCTGGAAGGGTGAGCTTTGGGGGCCCCCTGAGCTGAGCTTGTGGGCTCGGGGGCCCCCTGAGCTGCGCTTGGGGGCCCCAGTGCACAGCACCGCCTAACCTTCCGATAGCTACTCCACTGATTGCCGTTTTCACTTGTGTGAACTTAATACTTCTTCTTGCTAAAGAATTCGAAAACTTGGGGGTTCCGTCTGCTGCATTATTTAGCCGTTTTTCGCTGGGGTCCTTTTTTGTTTTCTCTGTTTAACCTGAACTAGGACAGTGGCACCATTCATTCTTGATACATGTTGATATATTTCATTAATCTTGTAAACCCAGGAATCTCATATGCATATTTTTATAGCAATCTAACAGAATATAATCAACCAACGACCAAACAATCTCTTTTTTGGCGTGTTACACGATCCATAATCGAGACGCTCTATTGCAATAGAAAAAGAGAACAAACACGTCTTTTAATTTACCGCGAGTTAAACCTTTTAAACCATTTTTGTTTATTCAACAATGTCATGTCGAACTTATGGAGTTAACGATTGAGTGTTGTAAGAAAATAAACTACAATTTACTGTCGTCAAGACTAAATATTACTCACATCTCTCTAAAATGTTCACGCATTTGCTGTTAGATCGTTGTAGGTAAACATGAAGTTTCGACGGAATAAGGCATCTTCACTATGTGCTGAGATCTAAAATCCTCAATCGGAAGTTTTCGAACTGTCAAATCACCCTTCCTTATATCTACATCTACATCTATACACTGCAATTCACAATTACTGTGGGTGGCAGAGGGTTCTAAGCACCAATCCTAATTCAGTGCATTCCAATCCCGAACAGAACGAGGAAAGAAAGAATACATAAATTTATAAGTACGGCATCTTATTTCTCGAATCTTATCCCTCCTGTCATTGCGACCTAAATAGGTTGGCGGAAGAAGTATTTCGTTGCACTCGCAAATTAAAGATTTTCGCATATTCTCCAACAAATTCAAACGAAAACGACGTCATCCGTCCGCCAAACAATCCCAGCCCAACCCACGTATAAGCTCTGTGATACTTACATAAGGACGGTAACTAGCGGTCACGAATCGAGCGGCTCTCCTCTGTACTTTCTCTAACGTATCAATCAATCCCTTGCGATACGGATCCCAAATTGCACAACAGTATTCCAAATGCGGACGAACTAGTGTTTTGTACGCTATTTCCTTTCTATGAGCATTACAACTTCCCAAAATACGACCTATAAAACATAGTTTAGAATTAGCTTTGCCTACGACGGAAGTTATGTGCAAGTCCCATTTCATGAAATTTTAACTTATTGTTTATGACCACGGTTATTAGACAAAAGACTCAGAACTGTGCTTTAAAGCATTCTAAAAACGTTATAACTTTGAAGGAAAACTAATGGCAAACTGAGATAATGTGATACGGTGAAATCATCAATAAGCATTGCAGAAATGAAATTTATATTTCATCAAAATGTTACCAAACATACCATTGTTACAAGTCGTACATATGCACTCATATAATGCAGAAAATAGACTATTGTCGCATTAATGACAAAACGAGAACCTTATCATTTTCCCCAGCAGCCAGTAATGGAAGTGTAATATGACTTCAACTTCGCAATTGGTTTCATCATAGTACATCGTGCGGCTTTTAATTTATCTGTAATGTATGGCGTACACTGATAGTTTCTCTACCTGCTTCTGTCATATTGGAGTAAGCACTTTATTCAATTTAATTGCAATGGAGCACAGGCTCCGGTGGCAATTTCCCTACACCCCCATCTTCCCCCTATCCTGCACCCACCTACATTTGCCCTTTACAAATTTTATCTTTAAATTCTTTCAACGTTTTCGGTAAATCATTCATCATTTCTCTTGGTAACTCATTCCATTCCCTGACACCCTTACCTAAAAAAGAGAATCTGCCCACACCCTTGTTCCTGAAATCGAGTGCCAGCCTGTGGTCATGGTCATCTTTTCCCTTACATGCACTACTTTTCATACCTACTCCAATATCCACTTGTTTTCTCCATCCAGCAATATTCTCACAGCACAACAGTAGTCATTGAATAGATTCTGCTCTATCATATTAGGCCGGTTTTCCGAAAACTGGTTAAGCTACGAGTCTGTCCGATCAACAAACTAAAATCAGATGTGTTGCTGAATCTAAAAAATTCGCTGGCAAAGGGCGGTTATTTATTTATTTAAAAAAAAAGGTATAAGGGGCTTTACAAAATTTCGATTAATTTAACACAGTTGTAGAATGTTATCTAACCCCAAACTACTTTTTATTTGCAAATTACAAATTAGTAAAGTTCAAAACTAAATATAACAAAACTGATGTATAAACAATTTTCCATATTTGAAATGTTTTCGGTGCTTTAATTTTAAATTTGTAAAAATGGTTGTAGGAAATGTTAACATCCTGTGGTTTTTCGTTGAAGTTACAGTATTAATTAATTACACAGATACAGCAATTGATAGTGATTGTCGTATAGTTCGCGGGATATAGAAGCCTTGACAGAATGGCGAACATGTGTGGAATTTAAGACCTAAGACTTCCATCACGAGGAAAGTAAATCGGTGCAATATTTCATGGAGAATGCCATTTATAGATCAGTGCTCTGACCTTTGATTAGTTCTCGAGAAGGAATACGATAAGATAATATCTTTAGTCAAGCAGCGTATCTTGATACATTACGCGGTAATGAAATGATGGTTATACACTCAAGTGATTCTCCGCTAAACTGGAAACGAACGCTGCGATTAGAACTATATCACTTTATTAATAATGACATGTCACCACCGACCAGGTGAAAGTTCCTTAGCCCCATTGTAAGATAAGTTTCCCCACAGTGCCGGTTTTTCCACTGAGGTAAAGGCTGGTTAAGGAAAATAGCGCTCCCAGCGTGCCTGAACCAACCCCACTTGATTTCCGGGGGTCCTGTTCATATGGGATTCCCGTGGTTCAAGCGAGAGGGAAAACAATCCTCGGGCTAGGCAAATTACCATCCGGCGGCTCCGTTGGGACGCTGGCATGGTGGAACAGGGTACCGAGTCTTTGCCTTCGGTAGCAGGCGCAATTAAGGTACCGGCAGCATAAATTCTGAACGTGCTGTGACGGATGTGGTGCCTCCTGCTGCCGGGATGACCACAGATCCGATGCATCAGTTAAGCCTATCTTGCGAGTGGCCTGGTGGCTCAGTGGTTAAGGCGTCTCACTGGAGATTGAAAGGTCCCAAGTTCGAATCACTGTCTCGGCGATTATTTTCACAGGCCCTTAACCCGACGTACACATCTGGCTTCTGTGAAATGTGAAGCACTTCGGAACGCTTCTGTGGTTCGGATTCCAGATTAAACTATAGGTCACCTATATCCGGTAGTATTACCGAGTTAGGACAGGCGGCTCCGATAGGGCTGAAATGTGCTGTTCATAAGGTCATTATGACCACAAAAATTTATTAGTCGACCTTGCAGCTTTGACCTGGGCTTATGGATCCTAGATGAATTGAATACAGGGATCGAAAACAGGTGAAGTAGTGGCGCCTGCCGACAGAATGGCGAGTTAATTTTGATCCGGGGTCCACCGTCATAAATGAGGCGATCATTCAAATGACGTGGTTCGACCTTGTAAAGTGGAGGAACAGCGGTATTGAGGTTTGGGTGAGGGCTCAGTGAGATTCCATTCAGTTCCTGCTGCGTTCAAAGCCCACTGTGCCGGACGTCAGTAAGCCTGGTTCAGTGGAAAACTGGGTAACGAAGTAGTCGAGGATTCGGTGGCCCTTCCCGTACTTTGTGGCAACTCCCTCGGCAAAGAGACCGATGGGAGGACGGACCCTGCCGCCAAACCAAAGTGTAGCGTTGTAGGCGGCAGTCGTCTCGAGGGTGTCCATCCTCGACCTGTGCTTCAGGCTTGACCGGGAGTTGTTGCTGCTGCGGTACCCGGTTCGGTGATCACGTGACGTTATGCCCCTTGCCACCGGTATGTACCAGCCTCCTAATCACAATAGGTCCTCTATATATGTGGAGATCTGTAGAGCAGGTGTCCAAACATCTGACCTGAGTGGGAGAGTACTTACCTTGGTTCGCTGCGTCGGCCTTCGCACTGCATCAGCGTGCTAGTGCGCTACGATGATGCTCTGTGTAGCTCAGGCGTGTGTGCCGGAACTTGTGTTCATCAGTGGTTGGGAAACGGGCACTCGGAACGTGTCTCGTGAGGCGTACGCAGCTCCACCGCGTCTCCTTATAGGTGCGTTCCCACGGCGCGTGGTAGTGGACGCCTTTCATCTTTGCCGCATATGCTAGAAGGTATGGCGCGCCTCGACCCACCGCCAGGCGGTAAAAGATGAAAGGCGCGTACTGCCACACCACATGCCGTGGGAATGGACCTTAAGGGGGATTTGGTGGAACCGGGCGCTCGCGGGAACAGCAGAAAGGCTTTAGTTGTACTGCCAGTTGTTGGAGAGTCTTCGACCAGTTTCGTGGCGAGATGTGTTAAGTGGATTTGTGAGTGAAAACTCGGGCTTCACCGTTGAGCTGCCTCGAATATAGCTGGGAACGATGATCTATGATTTAAGTCAGGTTGCCGATTGTGATCACCAACGAACTGTGGACAATTTTAGCTACGCTGGTGGTCCGGCGACCAGATGAAAATTTTCAGTCAGGCAGCGGAATAATTACCTGTCAGTTTCACAGGGAGTAATTATTCAGCTGGTCACAACCTTTCAACTTTTTCCAAACATTTGATCAGTCACTGGCTAGTGCCCACTACTGATTCCGTTTCTGAAAACGGTGTTATTTCTGATTACATGTAAGCTGTAAGCGTAATTTGTTCTGATCATGTTGTGAATGAAGATCAAAGAACCAATATGGCCTGCTCTCATGTAATACATAGTGAGGTTTTACGGCCGTATCCGACGGAAGTGTCACCGTCAACAATTTCATATCCTCTCAATCCACATGAAATGTAAATAGGTTATTACTCGTAATATCGATTTGTTTTCTTAAACAATCTGCATAACCATCTCTGCTACACCATTGGGCAAATACCACATAGAGAAAACATACTCCTCCACCACCAGGCCTTGAATCATCATGCCTCGCGTTAAGCGCCAGGTACAGTTACTATGGCAACAAGTGAGCGAATGTTTCCACAATTAATGCTTTCTATCAATGTGATTTTCACATAAAGCTTCCTTTCCTATTTCCTGCAATTTGTTTGGAGATGCTGAGTCGTACCGTGTTGGCATTCAAAAGGGTCAGCGAGCCAGGTGTCCTAATTACGGTTTGTATTAAGTCTTCCATCATCCTGCAATCTCTGGGATGTTTCGATGTAGTATACAGGATAACTGGATTCCCATAACCCGTCCCTCTCTTCACACAGACTGTCTTCATTGACCTTTGTCAATAATACTTGACCTCTTATTTTTCTTTTATTTTGAACTAGAGCATTGGGCCTTATGCGATTCCATAATTCATCTCTCCAACTTTTAGATGGACGACCATTCGTTCTTTTCCCCTTTAGTTCGCCGATCTTGAAGTAAGTAGAGCGTGAAACGGGTTATTGACACGAAAAGGGAAAGAAGGGTTTTTTAAGAAACGAAACCATCTCAGCAATTAAGGGAAAACACGAAATGACGAAATATGGATCGTCGGTCCAGGAAGCGAACTATCGTCCTCCCGAATGCCTTGTCCAAACGTCAACCGTTTGCTTCAGGACTAGGTTCTTATTTATTACAAGATACAAGCAATTTATGCATTTATTTTTTTGTCTCCTTCCTTCTCAGTGCACTTGCATCGTATTTCCAAAACCTAACAATTTCTGTGGCTCGCGTCTTGAATATGGTCCGGTCAAGGTCATGCAGGATCGGCTGTCTACCTTGTTCGCACTATTCCCTTTGCCTTAGGTACCGACATTTTGCCAGTTGTTCATACGTAACTTTGCCTGCGTCCACTTTACTTCGTAAGTTTAAGGACTGTTTTAGTTATGTTAACGGCGTGTGATGTTCAGGAACAGAATAACATATGTAGTGCAATAACAGAGAGAAGTGATGTTCAAGAACCTGCTGACTGCCTGCAAAAAATTAAAGTCACCGAACAGGCTATGGAAAACATTAACTACACGCAATTACAAGCACTGGCATAGAGGTATTTCTGAGAAGACGTTTCGAAGTATCATTAGTCCCTTATATTTGTTACATTATATTTAATTTTGCCATCGCTTATCAGTTTTTCTCGTGGATTTTTGTCATACATGGTTAACCGCGTACAATAACAATTGTAATTCTTAGAAGAGTTGCAGATACAGTTTTCATGGAAGACTGGATCAACCAGCGTTGCGATCGGACGTACTATCATTCACAGAAGCAGATAAAAAAAAAAAAAAATAACCAATATGGGATTTTTGAAGATTCTATGCGTGTTGCCAGGATTGATTTCGACATTGTCTCAAAAACGTTCTCGCTGGAAGTTTTATGTGAACAAATAAAAAGGAAATTAGTCGACGACATTTTACACTACACGGCCGGAATAACCAGGTGATTCGTACAACCTTTATTTTTTTTAAAATAACACACTTTCCTATTTAATGACGAGATTATATTCTGTAATAATCCGGAAGCCCCCCAAAAAAGTTTCAGATTTGTGTATTTTGTTTAGATTTTGTTGTTGTTTGAAGTGAAAAGCGTAATTTCGTTCATAACTTTCACGGAAACTAGTTTCAAATCTTTTAAAATAGTTATGTAAATATTCCATCACCTTAATCCATTAGTTAATTATTGTATTTAGAATTTTTCTGCACTTCTGAAAATTCTGTTGATTTACAACACTGTAAGTAGACGCCGCGACTTGGCATTTCCTCGAAACCAGTTTCAGGGTAAAAAATTGTTCCGGTGTAAATGTTTTTCAGACTTCGACATTTCGGCTTTATTGTCGACAAGTTCTCGGACAAACGCAACTGTTTATGAAAACTATAACACCAAGAATGAGACATGTGATTACAAGAAACACATTACAACGCGGTTTGTAGGCTATTCCACAAACCATCAACAGTGGTTGCAAGAGGACCAGAACGAACAAGATGCCGACGGATCATATCCCAGACATGTTCGATAAGTGACATGTCACGCGAACGTGCAGGCCAGGGAAGCAGTGGTACCCGTCGTTCACATTCCTCACTGCATGTGACCGAGCAATGTCCTGTTGAGATATGGCCATGTGGAGCTGCCTGCAGGTGGAGCTTGCAGTGCCTCGGGCTCTAAAACCGCCCTGATGCAGTGGTCTTTGTTCAGAAGATGTGATCGCATGTTATAGCGTACGTCTCCCGAAACCGTTAATAAGTACACTTGGCCTATGCCCGCTCCTCTCAGCAATGCAATAAGCCCGATTGCGTTCATCACAGCAGCGTCTAACATGAGGCCATCATGGCAGGACAAGTTGAAGCGGAACTTGTCCGAAAACACTACATTTTGAAACTCAGCACGCCACTAACTGTGCTATTGTGCCCACTGCAATAAAAGACGTCCGTGGTTTCTGGTCAATAGAAGCCAATTCAGTGGCACGCGTGCCAGCAGTCCAACCCTCATATCTCAGCAGAAGGCGTCGAACTGGCAACGCGAGAAACGTCCACACCTGTTGCAATGCTCCAACGCCAAATCAACACTGTGGACGAAGCTGCTCTGTCGGTTAAGGCCATTTGGACAATATGGCAGTAATCTCGCTGTTTGGTCACATTATGCTGTCCAATACCCGTTCGTCGTTATCTACGACCCTCTTCTATCCAACAGTTCCAAACAAGCATCACTGTCAACACGCAATGTCACGGTACGTCAAATCCGTTTCTGGAGACCAATTATTCTGCCACGTTCGAACGCATTCACATGCTGATATTGCGTCCTTGACGTCGATGAGGCATAGTGGCACTTGTTTGCATGTTTCCATCTCGTTTGACGGCTCTGCACCTCCTGAGCGTGGCCACACATAGGAGGGCGTTGCTGGGCCACCGTGCACGCCACCTCTCTGCAATCACAATCACTTATTATGGTTCCATTGCTGTCCGCGTCCTCCAGTTTTATAGTGATCCAGGTGATACTTTCGGAATGCTACAATTTTCCATGACTGCAGTGTTTTTGTTAACACTCATTTCTGACAATGTTCCTCAGTAAAGTCTCATTTACGTCCTTTAAAAAATTTGATAATTTCACGTTTTTCTCTATAAGAAATTTGATAATAATGCGTAGCACCTTGTTTGGATGCACCATGCGTTCGCTCATTCATGTAAAAATATCAATCCAGCCTACTTGCCGAACGAGTGCAACACTTAACTTTCGCAGAAACTTTTAAGCTCTTCAAAAATGATGGGTTGCGCGTAGTGTTCTGGCAATCCATTTCTTCGCAGTTTGCTTAGCTAAACAGAATTGTTACTAAATAATCCTCATAACATCAACTTTGTAATGGCGTAATGTTGTAAATATTTTAGTTCCACCTCGTTCTATTGCACAATTCTCTTCAGAGTAAAGATTAAAACTAAAGACATGCCTTTTTTAAACTTTCAAATTTGAATTCAAAGAGAAGCATAACTGAAACACTATAAAAACATAAAAACCTAAATTTATTGCTTACTGTCATAGCCACTCCAATGGACAGAGAGTATAAAGAAAACATATTAATCGAACTTATATAAATAAACAAGAAGATACTAATAATTAGTAATGTGGATTTAAAGGAAATACATAAGTTTCTTTATGGTTGATTTGGAATTTAAAATATATTGGTATATTGATCCATTAAAAGATCGTAACCTTCAATCGTAGGTTGCTATTACAGCGTTTTTTAAGAGTGCGAAAACGTTTACTGACTAACGGAAGAAAGCCGGGCGCATGACGTCACATCGTTACCGACCCAGTGACCAAGCTGGCGTTTTATTAGTAATGATTCTCGGGATTCAAACGCGTCAGAAAACAGTTTTAGGCGGCAATCTCCCGGCTCATTTTCAAACAAACTGAAGTGGAAGGCGGCCGGTTTATAGCCGTTTTCACGACGGTTGGTGTGGTGGGGATGCCCCCCTACTTCGGTAGCAAAACAAGGTCGTCAACTTTTCGCAATAGCCCTCCTCCGCGCAGATGTGTGTATTTTTCCAAGCCAGGCTAAGCTGATACCCACAATCTCTCTTCAACAGATTATGAACAACACGTGTTGTGCCTTGAGGTGGGGATCTGCCGCCCCCACCACATCGCCCCGTCAGACAACGGCACCTTGGTCTGTCAACTTCGTTTAGCGGCAGTCCGCTAAAAATTGAGAGCAGGAGAAGTTTTCATAATATTTCAGAAGTGCGGCTTTCTGAAACAGCTGAGAGACGGAGAATATTTTTTTAATAATCAACCATGTGCAACCTTTCAGTTCTATAGTTGTTAACTCTTCCCGCGAAATTATACAGGTGCCCAATTTGGTCACATTGATGATACCAAATTCTGCATCTGTATAATTTATTAGGATCTTAATTCAAATCTGAATCACGAATTGGTATTGCACCAACTGTCATAAAAGTTGTCAAAAATATTTCGCAACTGCAGACTCTGCCTTATAATTTCATTTCTTTCAGGAACATATGTTAGTAACGCCTCTAATGAAAATCTTGGTAGAGGCCTCTTATTATTTCCCTGTTCTTGCGTTACTTCCGGGTTTTCCAGCTGGTACAGACATAAAGCAGTATGTGTCCTTTACGATCTTATTGTTCAGAGCTCATTAAAAAATGTAATTGTCTTTAAACTACTGCTGCAAATCAGGCATCAAATTTGTTACAGTAATGTGAATTCATCTAAATGCACAATATTGGAGTAACGTGACATCAGCTAATGGCGATAGTTGTGCTTATTTTTAATGTTGTCTATGATTTTAGTCTTGATCATCATTTGCTTCCTCCACCGAGCGTGATGGGTGAACGGTTAACGTTCTGGTCTCGCATTAGGGAGGACGCGGGTTAGAATCCCCGTTCGGGCATCCAGATTTGGGTTTTCCATGGTTTCCCGAAATCACTCCAGGCGAATGCCGGGATGCTTCCTTCAGAAAGGCCATGGTCGAATTCCTTCCCGTTCCTTGTCCCCAGTCCCATCACGCCTCTAATGACCTTATCCATCGACGAGGCGTAAAAAAAAAAAAAAAAAAAAAAAACCTTCCAACTTTTATTCGGAATAAGATGTCACAACAACGAAGCAAGTGACAAACGAAACTATTTCTTCTCTTGTCTAAGTTTCAACGAAGATACGTGTTTCATTTTCTCTTTTGATAACAATCTCGTTGGTGGTTTTGTTAGTGGAAGGTATTCTTAGGAGTCGAAGCCAACACCACATTTCAAATAGACGGTTTTTCAGTAGACCACTTCCGTTTTTCGAAAGATCCATCCTTCTGGTCCATAGATTACAATACATCATGCAAAGCTTTTCACGAAGTACTTTCGTACCTCAATGTTAATGGTCTTAGGCGTTGGTAATCGCTTTTATTTTGAAAAAGTTTCCTTTGCCTTTTCAGTTTTGTTATTTACTTCTCTTGCACATTTTACATCGGCTATGATCACACTCTCCTGATATTTGAATGCCCTTACTTGGTCCCGGTTTTCTCCATCCATAATCAGAGTGGAAGTTTGGTCGCTAGCTCTAGTGCATGTTATTATCTTTGTCTTCTTGTGTACTCAAAAAAAGACATACTTTTGAGCAGTGGCGGATCCAGGATTTTGGTTTGTGGGGGGGGGGGGGGGGGGGGTAGAGCGGATTATGGTTTGGGGGAAGGCTTGAGTGGATTTCGTTTGTGGGGGAGGGGGGGGGCTTGAGTCGAGTATGGATAGGCTTCATAGTAATACTGCCCTTAAAAAATCAGTAGAGCTAAAAAAATAAAAGGTCTCCAAATCTCAAAAATTACCGATGTCGGGGGTGGACCTAAGTACTTTTGGGGGGGGGCTTGAGCCTCATAGCTCCCCCCCCCCCCCTGGATCCACCAATGCTTAAAAGTAATGACTAGATGGATAATGGAACAATAACTTAGTAGTATATGGAACAGAATTGATCACTGATTTCAGTCATTAGGGAGTAAGGAATTAAAATACTTTATCGAAGGAAGTTCACGTCAAAGAATTACAGAATTTAAAGCAAAAATGCTAATAAGTTATAAATAGATGCCGCATTTAGGCTTTGTGGCCCCTTGGCTATCCATATTGTACGGGCCCCCCTGTCGGCAGTGGCCTAGGCGGGGACCCTTCCGACGGGGGGTTGCCTCTGGCTGTGGATGCTTAAATTTGAAATTCGGCCCAAAAAATGTATGGGCGACAATTCCCCCCCCCCCCTTACTGCTGGCCCAGGCGGTGGTTGTGGTGCGGGCCCCAAGGCTACAGCTTAGGTAGCCTATGCTTATATGCGGCCCTGCAAAGGGCTCTATCTGTTCTGAGATCACGCAAAAACTACGGAACATATTTTTTTAGAGCTTTCTCAGCTTGAGAGCTTATGGCCTGGCCTAAAATTTAAGATGTTTATAGTCACGTTACTTTAACTAAAAACAGGCAGAAAATTGATATCTGATCTAAAAAGAAACGTGGCGCTATCCTAATGTTATCTATCGATACTTTCTGTCAAGTTTGAGCTTTTAAACCCAACAGATAGCCATAGCAAAGCGAAACCGCTTAGTTAGATAGATAACGAAATTAACTCTGTATGCTCAGAGAAGATTCAACATGATGTGAATCATCGAGGGCAAATTTACAGTTTGACACAGTATTTCTATAATAACCGTAGCAACTACTGTAATGTGAAGACTGCGCGTAAATAATCCGTACCAAATGTTATTCAATTATTAATTGTAAGTCAACCAAAAAACGACCGTCGTCTTCGATCCACGCGGACGGTCACGGGCATAAAAGCTAGTCTTAATGGGAAAAAAATTAAGTTGCCCCTTGTTACAGAGATTAAACAGAAATTTACTGAAAGGTTTTCACGTGACTACCTAACACAATAGCACGTTTATTGTGAAACATTCATTAGAATAGTGAATAGCATTGTTCCCAGCTCTTGATTGCTCCGCTCCTATTCGAACTCTTTCCTTCCTACCTTTTAAGAATCTTCAACAACCATTCTACGGCTTGCTCTGTAAAAGGTCATGGAGAGAATTTGTATTCCACTATTAACTTGGCCTTTTCGACCATTTCATCCGAAATGTTTTTCACGTAGCATGTCTTGAACTGTTGTGTATACGTTTCCTTTTTAATGACTAGGCCATATTCCTAACAAGCGAATGTCATTTTTAATTTATTTAAAAGTGTATTATTTTAATCCATATCTAGGTACAACTTATATTTATTAATTTCGACTTTTTTAAAACATTTTATACAATATGTGTGTATTTACATTCGTTTCAACAATCTTATATTGCAAGTCGGGACAGAACAATAATGCCGGTTCTTTGCTGCTTTATAAAAATTTAAAATAGGCACACTCTAACAACGAATTTTAGTTTTAAGAAATTTGAATCCTCTTCATTCTTGTATATTTAGAAAGGTGGACAAACACTAACCGTCTCAGTCAGCAAATAGATAATGGACTTCTTAATTTTAGAATACACTCTACGACCAACTGTGTCCAACTGTAAGACTGTACAATTCATGATATTTGAAACGCTAATCTCTGAACGAGAAACTGCATATCAAACTTCGCCGTTGTTGATCTTGTTAAGCTTGATCAAGTCAGTAATGGAGAATTTTGGAGCAGGTCGAGGACATATCATATCCAAATCACGAGTGCATTCTGTAAGGTAATGAGATCTCTAGTGCGCCAAACATAGATTGTACAACTATGTTTCCGCACGCTCTACTAAACACAACTCCTCATCTGAGAACGTTCGATGTTCTGGAAGGTTCGGCCGCTCTGGCCAATCAGAAAAGCGCGGCTGTCATGTGACTCGTAATTGCTCGTCTTGGTGGGGTTGCAGCGTGACTTGTTATGGCAACGGATACCACCAAGTGTCGTTAAGTTATAGGCCTCTGTCGTCGTTGATGGTATTGGAGTATTTAACAATCTCTAGTACATCTTTTATCCTCTTTACCTGAACCTTCCAGGAAGCCAAGCGTTGGCAGATGGGGTGTTCAGCAGAGGGTGCGGAAAACATTGCTGTGGAGTTCTGCTCTGGAAGAAGGCCGAAGTATGTCGGCAGAAAGACATTTCATAACAGGACGTGGCGACAACCGATAAACATAGAAACTATTTATTTGGACGCGGAAGCCTTCGACTGCAAATGATAAAATGTTCGACTCATGGCGGAGTGCCAACTACCTTGACGGGTGACTCCTCTGAAAAATCCTCCTTCTTGGCACGAAGATAATGAATAATCCAAGCAATTTTGAACTATATTTCTAAAATACAGCCCGACTTGCCGCAAATACATCACTAAATTTTTCGTAGCTATGTCTACTAAATAAACCAATTTATACTTTCAAGCAAAAACTCTTGTTAATGCCTTGAACGGAGGTTTCAATTAAATAGCTGTCATTGCTATGACGGGTTAAGTTCTCTACAATTACTGTTGAGGAACTGTTAATAAAGAACATGTAAAACAAATGGAAAACTAAGAAAACATGAGGAATAATAGTTTTCAGACGATCTGGATTCAGGGTTTCAGGAACCAGAATATATTATCTAGTGACGTGCTGAACAATTTATCTGAAACAGTGAAGAATTTAAACTCAAATGTAAATCCAAAAGTATGTGCTCCATCGCAGATAGTCATACATGAAGTAGTGAAACAAAATATCCATTTTAGCATAGATTTCATGGTATAATAGCCGTAAAACACACTTTCACGAACTTGTTATTTTTAATGTTAATTATCGCCCCCCATTTTTGGTCCTCATTGGGCTATTTCAAACATTAACTCTTGTACCTAACAGAATTAATGTGCCCTCAACCTTTTTTTTTTTTTTTTTTGACAAATTAATGAACTGTAAAATATTGGTTGACTTTCCTATCAAATAATGCGTTCAAATTAAGTACATACTTTTATAATTAATTATTAATGATAATATCTTTCTTATAAGACCCCGATTAGTGGCTCAGCTAAGTGCAAATGGGACCAGGTTCGAGAGCTGGACCCCAAGTACCGGTCGTCCTGATTGAAGCTTTTAGGCAGTTTCTGGAAATCATCTAGGCAAATGTTGCGACGATTCCCAATATGCGCCGAACAAACCACACATTTCTCAAAACAAAAATACACGGAACACACAGACAGCTACACATTTCGCAGACAGACGGGAATAACAAACCGGGACTGAATTCGAACAAGATAGGAGTGCTTCCCGCACTCCCCCCCCCCCATTTTTTTGGGATTAACACTGGCCACCTGTGTACAACAGGGGACCGATGTCACGTGGTCCTTAGTTGGTCGGATCTAAAATTAAAATAAAATAATAATCTCTTTTAAGCTACTTTTGCGCTATTCCCTTTTAGTTTTCTGCTTGGTTCATCGTTTATGGTAAATTTTTCTGCCTCTCCATCGATAATGAATCCAAGTAAAACCACCTCCATAGGTGGAGCTGATTCAAGTCCCTTAGCGCAAACCAAGTTTCTTATACTTTCTCTTCCCATGATCAAATCAAGATGTACACAAGATCTAATGATATCGCCATCGACGAGCGGTATAATCACAACCGAAAAATAATCAAATGAAGACAAATCAATAGATCATTTTGAGATTAAATAGCAAAAAAGAGAATCCCAATACTTTGCTTTTCCAAAGATTCGTGTTGGTTACAAGAAGACTGAGCAGTCAACAAAATGGCGGCAGTATTCAAGTGAAAAAGCGTGGTGCTTAAGCAAGACATCACTTAAAAATATAAAACTTAATTCAGAACACTCACCAGTCTTCGGCGTTTCCTGATCCTCTTCTTTACACGACACCAAAGATTTATCTAGCGACATTGCGGTGTAACGTCCTGTAAACCTGTTATAACAAGAGCTAATATCTTCCCAAAGGTTCGTTCTTGTTTCATATTTCTGTACCATAGCGAGTAAGAAAAGTGATTAAACATTTTCATGCAGAAATGAGGCCAAACTGTTTTTTATTATTATTATTTCAACACACTTTTTCTCTCGTTTCTCTGTCACAGCGGATCAACCTTTTTTCCGAATACCCGAGAAAAGTCGTTGGTTAACCTTTGAGATCTTCTCATAACCTTTTACGCGTTTGGAAGCTAGAGAGTATTTTTTTATTATTAAAATAGGTACTACACCTTATTTACAGAAGGAAGCGTGAAATTGCAGATCTTTATTGCTCAAGGGGAAAAAAAATGTCCTTCAAATTGAATATAGAAAGAACTTAAGAACTCATGTTAATCATGATTTATGTGGTTTCGTCTATGTGTGGCAGCCATGCCTGAACTTATTTTTTTAATATATATATATATTTTTTAAAGAAAAGCCTCCGCAGATAGCAAAACTACTACATCTGACTGTTAATTTACTGAAGAAACTATAGTGATTAACTATTATTCAGTCATTCACGGACTGTACCCCACAGGCATAAAAAATGATCCTATCGACCTTCCATTTAACTGTTGCGTAAGTTCTCGATATACCGACACGTGACCAGTGAGTATTCTCCCGTTCCCTGGAAAGTGTAAAGGACATTGTCGTACTATTTCTGTCGTTACAATGCCTCCCTCAAATTGCTACATTCGTCCTAACATAGTTTTAGCGTGCTTTACCAATGTCCGCCGCGAGAAAACCCGGTTGCACAACCTTACTGCACGCGACAACGCACACAACCAGTCGCCATCTTGGCATCTGGCTGCAGCGCGCATGCGCAAGCAGTGTTGCCAGGCACAATTCAGTCGCCTTCTTTCGGTGACCCTTGCTTAACCGAGTGAGGTTATGGGAACGTGATTTCTTGTGAAATTTCGAATTTACCGATAATCACTACCATATGTTTTGAATGAGTTATCTTCCGTGTGACTGCAATGTACGGACAGAGTGCTACCAAAAAAAGTAACCAAACTATTTTAATTGACCAAGTTTAAAACTGCAATGATTTTGTAACGCAGTTCACTGCATACATAGAATAAATATTTTTTTTTTTTTCAAAATGTAAAAACAAATATGTAAAGTATGTGAATAATCTGCAAGAAATTTTACTTCAATCAAATTTGAAACATCCGCATATTCTTCTTAGGATTAACTAAGTTATAAGATGAAGACTGTGATATTATTTGCGAGAATTACGAGCAGAAATAACGTACTTCTACCACGTGGTATAAATGGCTGCACTGCTTTTGAAACGGTCATAAAATTTTATTTAAATACTGTTTCCGGCTAACAAGCTGAGAGAGCACGGTGTTTTTTCATGATACAACGGCGATCCAGAACTCCGTCGCCATTAAAGGTAAATACTCAACGCCGGGAAAGGCTTCGTTTTTACATTCTTTAAATGTTTTTACCTTTCAAGAGGAAATCACCTCTTAATAGCAAACAACTAATATTTAACACATTATTATAATGGTATTTCGGTTTATCTTTGGTTTTCTTTCTACACTGTCCAAGAGTCACTGGAATAATGAAACAGCATGCCAGATAATACAAAGGAGCTTAGAGGGTGAGCGGTGACGCCAGGTCTCTGGCATTCGAGTGGCCGTGAATTCAAATCCCTGCCCGGCCATCCAAATTCCAGTTTTAAATCGCTTCCCGAAATCAGTCCTGTCGAATGCCGGAATGGTTCTTCAAAAGGCCAATCCTTATTCCCAATCCTCTCCAGCCTCTGATGATCTTCACTTCTCCAAGGCGTAAAGTCACATTGAAATAAAAACAAAAGACAAACATGTCTCAAAGACCAATAAATGATTATTTCAATGCTGTACTTCAACGCAGTAATAAGATCGTTTAAAGTGAAATAACATAAAAATAATAGAATTCAACTGCATGAGAAATCAATCCGCAAGTGATGTGAATAAACGATCCATAACCAAAACATTGAAACCAAATTGCCGGGATGCTTTCTTCAAAAAGGCCATGGCCGAATTCCTTCCCGTTCCTTGTCTCCAGTTCCGTCCCGCCTCTTATGAACTTAGCCGTCGACGAGGCCTAAAGCCGTAATTAAAAAAAAAAAAAAAAAAACATTATAAAAGCTATATACTTTTAAAACATTGATAATTAACAGTAATATTAAATGAATACGAGCATCTACCTTGAAGCTAGTGAAACAGGGAATAAGAAATATTCATGACTATAGTCCTATCGTTGTTTTCCAATAATAATCCAGTGATTTCAATTTTGCATGTAAGTGTCAGTTTAGTTCCTGCTCAATATTTGCCTATTACCATCGAATGGAAGTGACCCTCCGAATTCGTTGTCTTTCCTTGGAATTATTTGGAAGTACTTCAGGTTTCATATTTCCTCTACGTTCTTTGTTAAGAATATGGCTGACAGCGATCACTCATGAACGTAAGACCCGAACTTTTACAGAAAATTAAATTCACCAACTGTGTGTAGGCGAATGAATTTGGGGTCAATTTGTGCTTTATTTATAAAAGTGTAAATAGAGTCGGCAAGGTGAGCACAGGCAGCGAAGTTTCTGAACAAATTAATTATTCGCTTGTAGCCAAATTCAATATGGCGGCGAATTGACCATTCCAGGCCTCGAACAGCCCTATTTTTTCAGTTGTTTTTATCTTCTCGTCTGCTGCAGAACATTTTATATTGGATTTCTTCACAAGACTTTCATGGTTTACAAAATGAACCTAAATCCTCGGTCATTGTATTTATTATTTTTCTCGAAAAGCTGAACGGTACCGGGATAGACACAAAAATTTTCAAAGAGCTTCTTCAAGAGCCAACAGTCTGTAGAGGATATTTTTGACAGACCCATGTTTTGTCCTGTAGGAAGAAGAACCAGTGGGGTCAATGGCTCAAAAATAACGGCTGGAAAAATAATCACATTATGCATTTAATTTATCGTATGTCTTAGCTATCTCTTTAACTCTTGTAAAATGTTCCGCAGATCAACAGTTCACCTTGAATGCAACACCATATTCACTTTAAAAAATATAAAGTATACTTCCTTTTATCCCTCATTTTTCATCTTTCGCTTAATGGTTTCAATTCATTCATCCAATTCTGTTTGGTGTATCCGGGGATACTCCAGTAAGAGGTTAGATTCGGAAACGAGGCATAAATATGAAACTATTACAATCCTGGGGATAGTTATCAGGTGCTTACTGCAGTTGCTTCATTTCCATCATACCATTGACCTTTCTGGAAAATTTGAAATAAATCACATCTTAAAAGAATATTTTTGTAAGTTCTTTCATTCCTAAAAACGGCATGTATTAAGTCAAAAATGCATTTTCGGAGATAGTGGCGTAGAAATATAAAATGTGAGCACCTTTTGATTACAATGTCGTTGTTGAATGAACTGTAAGTGGGCAAAAGAAAAGTTGTAACATCTTTTAAAATAGCCACTGAAAATTTTTGAGATCTCTTAACAAAAATGATATCTGTATAAGATTAGAGGCTTTCTTGGCGTTGTATATAGATAAATTTTCTTGGGGAACTAACCGAGTGAGAGCGTTTGTATAGCACTTGAGTCACTTGGCAATGGCGGCAGAGAATATGACCGCCGAAAAGTCGTGCTATGAAACGATCTCACTCGGCTAGTTTACCGAGAAAATTTCATCCGAAAACATATCACCAGTGGGAGACATCAGACTTAGCAATGATGGATTTCAAGTTCGTGACGTATTCCACGCGTTCAGATGATACTGAATCCCATTGGTTGCCTCAACCGCATTTGACCGAGAGTGGGAATCATTCTGAAAAACTTCTAGAATTTCGTAAAACACCAAGGAGAGCACATTGTGAGCAGAAGAATTTTGAGGCTTACTGCCGATATTAATTTGTTTCTAGTTCCTAGCTATTCCTGCAAAAACATAAGAAACCATAAGTTTCGTTTCATTTATCTGATTTTTAGAGTACATTCCTGTCGTCATATTGTGGCATAAAAACTATGGTATTAGGCACGGTATATTTTTCCGAACTTATGCTCGACATGGTAGATTAGTGGACACGCCATAAAAGTTGAGAGAATTTTCCAAACTGGCAAGTTTTACATACCTACTGCTCTATTTCAGATGCTGTTCAGAGTGTAACTTCAGAACACTAATAAAGTTTATACTTACAGGCTCAGATGAATTCGATGCCTCGATCATGGAATGTGGATCACTGCCTCCGTGCCCAAATTTGTCTTTTGTTGGTATGAACAATTTCAGAGTATGGCAGCACACTGCAGTGGGCTGGTAGCACGTCAAGGAGAAAGCGGAGTGTATGAATTCATTAATAACATGATGAATTAATCGTTTTCCCTTTTGGAGGGTTTCGTCAAAATCACAAAGAACAGTTTGTATGGTCATCTTTTTATGGCGCGAGATCCGCTCTCGACGAACGCCAGCGCAAAACTAACGTTTATTGGCTGAAACGAGATCACGTGACCGCTGTATACTGCGCACCAGAAATCATGCGCTAGGCTGTTGCATGGGCTGTTGTTCGGAGCTGTCGCGTAGGTGCAACCAACGTTATTATTAATTATAATTTTTCGTAATGATCTTTTCATATTATTATTATTAATTAATTAATTTTAATTATTCAGGGTCACCATACTAGTGCAGTCTGCAGTTTCTTTTGAGGATGAGTAAATTTCTATGTATTTCTCCCAATTTTTAGCGGAAGAATCGGTAATGTTTAATGCACTATGATAGACATATGTTTCATTATTAATCCAAACCAAAAGTGATATGCACTCATCCATAGTATCAGAGAGTTTAGTTGCGCCATAGTATGACACTAAAATTTTTTTTTCGTTTTGATTACTCATCACGCGTAAAGTTTTCTGAGGTACAACCTATCGATTATCGATCTTTTAATACCAGGTTTACTCCTTTCGGTTCCAAGCTTTCGTTCCAAGATTCCTGCCTTATGTCTACCCGATCACCCTCTCGCAAGTTTATTTTTGATACTGCTTAGCAACTTCGTTTTTTCTTTTTTTTTTTTTTTTTTTTTTTTTTTTTTTTTTTTACCATTTCATTCCTCCCAGCAGAAGGCTGGGAGGCGGGCTGCTGGAGAGTCATAGGGGACTCTTTTCAGCCAATCTACTACTACGGGGAGGGAAGGGGGATGGAAGGTCGGCCGTGGCCTTGTAGGGAACCATCCCAGCATTCGCCTAAGTGTCTGAGGGAAACCACGGAAAACCTCAGACAGGATGGCCGAACCGAGTTTAACCCCGGTCCTCCCGAATGATAGGTAGGAGGCCAGAGAGATCTCTTTATACTTTTTCAGGTGAGCTTTCAAAGCATTCTCATTTCTGGGAGTAGTCCGTCATTAGTTGTGGTGTTCACATCGTATTAGTTTTTTTGTAGTACATTTTTTTTATAATTATTGATTTTTTCTTTCTTACTTATTGTTTCATTTCGAATTCTCTGAGTTTGCTGTCTCCTTGCTGTTGTTGTCTGGAAACACATTCGTGAAGCTAACAATTTTTTTTCAGCAACTTAATTTGTCATGCGTTAGCGTGGGTTGTAAATATGCTATGAGGCGTCGAGTGTTGTTTTCATTCTCATGATTTTTTTCTGCCAAAGAATATAATTAAAAAGTAAATTAAATCCATCCGGCACTGTTCACTTTAAGAGCTGATAGTCATCATTATTAATCGTGGGTCACAGGTATTTGTACTGGTAACAAACATTAAGAGCAGTGGCGTAGCTGGGTTAAAAAGAGCCCTGGTGCAAAAAAATAGGTATTTTGGACCCTCAGGCCAGATGGGCGAATTTTTTTTTTTTTTTTTAAATAAAAGCTTTACCAAGTCCTGTGAGATTTGCTGGCAGGGGTCCCCCTGAGCTTTAGGGGTCCCCCTGAGCTTGGGGGCCTCTGTGAACGGCACCGTCTAAGGGGGTTGAAACAAGGAGTGTAAATATGACAATGTTATTTATCAGACTGTTGTTACTACTGTAGTTAACAAAGTTCATAATAGAATTTGGTAATTTAATAGAGATGCACCATCCACATAAAGAGTCTAGACAACTATGTTTTTCATATAGTTGTAGAGTGTACCGCAAAGATACATGAGGAATGATTAGCAAAGACAATTATGGTACAGTTCACTGATGTATAGATTCCTTATTTATGCGGAAAACTAAATGAGACCCTACCTTTCCATAGTGCGTATGCAGTGAGTGCACACGGCCCTGTTGATGGTGATTCCTCCATTATATGGGGAAGCTATGCCTGGCGGTTCAGGTGTCTTTTGGAAGAGTTGGACTTAATAGATAGGTACTGGGTTGCACCCTCTCCATTCTTCCTACAACACTCTGTACTGAACTTACACACTATCATAGTCATCCACACCAACAATAACGCATATGAACAAGCACTTGGGAAGGCAACGGGAAAACACCCAAATTCATCTTCCCCAGAGAGTTTCGGTGGAGAGGTACTTCCTCCATTATAACCACTTGCACCCAAATACGAGCATGAAGATGATATAATCAGAAGAAAATGGAGCCCAAGGGAAGTATTTATATTTGGTAGGGGAGGAGGTGGAAACAACATTGTAGAAAGTAACTTTGTCGTCTACCGTATAAACGAAGAAATATTGTCGGTAACCACTGGAGAGAAAAGCAATTGTGTGGAGGTACTGTTTTGTCATTTCTCACAATGACTGATATTGTTGTATTCACGGTGTAGACTTCACTGCAGATACCCGCGTGAAACTATACTATATTCACTCTCAAGTGGCGCGTCAAGGTCATGTGCCCCTTGCCCCGCGCCTCTCCTCACCGCCCCCTCCAGTTGCCTTCCCCTCCAAGGGGAACTGGCATTGTCGTTTGTCGAAGTATTGTCATGTCTATTCCGATACACCTTTATAAAATGCAAGTGAAATGGCGTCAGATAGTTGTTACATTAGGCGACAGTTAAAACAATTATTTTTTATGTGTATATTTTTTTAAGACGTTAGAAAACTCTGAAGAGAAAGTTAGTATACTTTTTAGGAAACCATTAAAAATTACGGCAGAGGCGTGTGGCGTATCGTTACGAACAGTGCAGCGTGTATTTAGCGAAGCCCAGCTGAGTGTTCCAGGGACATCCTTTTCTTCTCCAAATAAAAACATTCACCGAGAAAAACTGGTCACGGAGATGGATGACTTTCAGAAAGTTATCATTCGACGTTCCGTTCTAGAATTTTATGACCGTGGTGAATACCCTACCTTATGAAAATTGAGGGAGGTACTGAAAGAGAAAATTAACTACACTGGAGGAGTATAAGTTATTAAAAGCACTCGACTTCATATACAGAAAATGTAATGACGGTAGACGTTTTCTGATGGAAAAGACAGACACTGTTGCGGCAAGGGTCTCATTTTTAAGAAAAATGCACGATTTAAGGAAGGAACATTCTCTTCGACCTGTCATCTATGTTGAGGAGACGTGGGTAAATCAAAATCACGCAAGGAAGTTTATTTGACAACACTCTAAACGCAATGGTGGTCTCATCAACGATTTCTTTAGTCAGAAGCTATCGCTTCGAGTAAATATCACTTTCATTTCAAAATTTAAACGACGTGTTTAGATAATTAACTTCCACTGGGAAAGACATCTAAAAATTGGATTTAATCGTCGAAATGTCTTGCGCAAGTTTTAAAACTAAAAATAATTATTGGAAGCAGTAAGTTTTATTCCTTGATATGTAAATAATTTTTATATTTATTAACATATGAAATTGTAGTTGGTAAACACGAAATTTCTATGACATACGATTCACTCATTTTCGTCACGACAAATAGTTAAAATGATCGATTTTACTGAAGAAATCATCAAATTAGATGCAACATATTGTAAGACATACGTCGTGGTGACGTTTGCGCATGCGCGGCAGCTGTTTCCCCTTCGCCTGTAGGCGCTGGGGTAGCGTGGTGGGGATAGAGCGGAGTGACCTTGGCCCGCCTTTCCTGCGTGAAAACAGTTATAGCTGTGTATTTAATTTCCTCTTACACCATTAAAAGGTCCAGCTGAAATTTAATTTGTTAAAGTCATGAAACCTCATCAACCGGGCGCCAATGACCCTGGGTCATATTGACCCGAGGCGATTTTAAAGGGACACTTTTTTGTGTCGATTGTATATTTTGAACATTTGTGTAGCTGGAGATACAGCCTACCTCTTCACGAATAGCTGGTTTACTCAATGCGACCTTACTTGCTAAGCGAGATACACGTCCATCAAGTCAAAGCGGGTAAATATGACCCAGTATCATCGCTGGTGTCGTACTTTCGTGACTTACTTTTATTAATTTATTTAGTGTTTGATGCTAATTCGCCATGTTATTTTCCAATTTTTTTTTATTATTATTATTACTAAAATGTCATTGAAAAACCACCAGGAGATTTTTATCTGTTAGTAGAGTCGGAGTTCGACAAAGAAGACTCAAATTCAGACGTCGACAATGAAGACCTCTTAGCCGAACGTAGTAATAACAGCAAAAGTGAACAAGATGCGAATACGCAAATATGTCCCCCCGAAAAGGATAGAAAAACATCGCATATTTGTCATGCATGCCACATTTACATATGCCAAGACCATTTGATTCTGTACTGCAATAATGTCTCTGAAAGAGGAAGTAGAAGACTTCCTTATTCTTTTTATGATAATAAGTTCATAAGATCTCTCTTTTTGTACACAAGAATATTGATTCCTATTATTACTTTGAATACTCTACCAAAATAAAAAAAAATATTCGTGTTACGTTTTCAAAGTTGATTTTGTATGTGTTATTGAGAAAGCTAATAAAAGTTTGATTTGTAGAATATACTGGCATTATTTTTATTTTACTATATATGCCAAGAACCCTTATTTGATAAACACTAATTAAAATTAAGACAATTTCTTTAATTTCGTGAAAATTTGGGTCATGATGACACAGTATCATCGTCCGCGTAATTATTTTCACGTCGGTTTAATTCATTTAGGAAAGAGATAGCTATAATCCGAAATCTTCACAGGTTTTCCAGCGGAAAGCCTTGTTTCTCATAAGTGATAGCTATATTTTGTCTGCGCTTGTTCGAATTCATATTAAGTTTTATTATTGTTTCCTGTTACTTTTTATGAAATTAACCGTCTCTGTTCTGGTTTACTGTAATCGTCTTTCGCAAATTTCTTACCTTTCATTTCAGTACTTCCTTTGCTTCATGCGCTAATCTTCTTTGTTCCTTTTTTTTTTTTTTTTTTTTTTTTTTTTTTTTAGCTCTACAAAATGGCTAGGTGACAATGGGTGTATTCTTGGCTTCATGGCCTGAGGGCCCCTAGAGTCGGTGATCGGGCCCCCATCAGCCGGCGCACAGTGTGTTATTTTCCAAATCTAGAGGGACAAAAGTCAATTTTGACACTAGTCTACACAGGCAAAATAGTTATTTATATTTAAAGTAGACAAACTATATTATTAGGAACAAAGGTTTATTTTACGCGTATCTGCGCCTAACAATAGAAAAAATAATTTGAACAATGGGCTTCCTGTGACCCACCGATCAAGTGCTCCATTCGGCCGCGCCATTCGACTGAGTTTGGTCGATGATTACGCTGTGTTTCTGTGTGGTATTAGGAATTAGTGTGTTGCTATTGCTTTTGGTGAGTTTCAAGATAAGTTTAAGCATGATTTTTCCGTAATACGTTTTAAAACTGAATCATGAGCATCATTAAAACAGAGCGAGATTATTTCTGATAAAGAAAAACCACTGAGCCAGTTTCATTTTGAGTTTTAGTTTATTATACCACATTATACCAATCTATTTCTATATTTATTTGAAAGAACTACTTATTAACTACAAGAATTACCTTCATTTGTTTGCGCATGTTTGCGACACCCATACAACTTTTCTTCATTTTCAGAATGACTGCACAAATATAGCGTACAGAATTTTTCAACGTATGGTTTGCTAACACAAAACAATCAAAGATAGATGCTTTGTTACAGTTTGTATTGCAGTAAATAGGTGACACAATGTTTTCAAATGACATTATAATGAGTTTAAAAGCTACCATCAGAATTGATTCTCTAAAAATTGAGCAAAGATGGTCATAATCGGGAAGACATAGAGACCGCTTCCGAAACACACATTCTTAGTGTTTAGAATGAACCTGATAGTGTCACCAAAATTGCACTTCCTGGAACGAGTTCGGGCATATATGGCAGACCACAAAAATACTTTGAGAGTTCAAGTATTAAAGCAAAAACACGACGAATCAAGCATATCTCTGAAACGGCAAGCCAAGAGAAATTCGAATGGCAACCGAAGTGCAGCTTCACAAGTCAGGAAAACGAAATTCTGCAGCAATCTTGAAAGAGCTTTGTCTTCATTCACCTAGACGAGGTACTAATATTTCTAACCACTTAGAATATGTGTTTAGGAAGCGGTCTGTGTGTCTTCCCGTTTTAGACCATCTTTCCTCAATTTTTAGGGAATCAATTATGATAGTAGCTTTTAAACTAATTATAATGTCATCTGAAAATAATGTGTCACCTATTTACTGCAATACAAACTGTAACAAAGCATCTATCCTTGATTGTTTTGCGTTAGCAAACCATACGTTGAAAAATTCTGTGCGCTATATTTGTGCAGTCATTCTGAAAATGAAGAAAAGTTGTATGGGTGTCGCAAACATGCGCAAACAAATGAAGGTAATTCTTGTAGTTAATAAGTAGTTCTTTCAAATAAATATAGAAATAGATTGGTATAATGTGGTATAATAAACTAAAACTCAAAATGAAACTGGCTCAGTGGTTTTTCTTTATCAGAAATAATCTCGCTCTATTTTAATGATGCTCATGATTCAGTTTTAAAACGTATTACGGAAAAATCATGCTTAAACTTATCTTGAAACTCACCAAAAGCAATAGCAACACACTAATTTCTAATACCACACAGAAACACAGCGTAATCATCGACCAAACTCAGTCGAATGGCGCGGCCGAATGGAGCACTTGATCGGTGGGTCACAGGAAGCCCATTGTTCAAATTATTTTTTCTATTGTTAGGCGCAGATACGCGTAAAATAAACCTTTGTTCCTAATAATATAGTTTGTCTACTTTAAATATAAATAACTATTTTGCCTGTGTAGACTAGTGTCAAAATTGACTTTTGTCCCTCTAGATTTGGAAAATAACACACTGTGCGGCGGGGCCCGGGTACTTTTGACCCGCTTACCCCCCCCCCCCCCCCTAACGCCGGCCCTGATTTGGGGTACTTCTAGACAATTAATTTTCAGATCCTCATATCTTTCTTACTTGTAGCTTGCACGATATATAGGTCCGGTTTCATCATGTGCTGTGCTCCGTGTATACCACTTTTAGGAAGATATAAATCAATGTTTGCTAATAAATTAATGAGGAAAGTGATCGTAGGTCAACGTGTGAACTAGCGATGCATCCCAGCCAGGGGCAGTATTCAAACTCTGCCTGAAGCAAGCGTTATGCGGCACACTCCGCTTTTATCGATCGTCGTAGCAGACGAATTGCTCCCCACCTCCAACCGGTACAGTTAGCTTCATTATTTGTGCACATTATGAGTTGAGAATTAACTCTAGGAAACCACAATGTAAAAGTGACGCTTTGGACACGAATAAATAAATAAACCTATACGGAACAACAGAACTAAATCGGTATAAAGAATGCCGCGAAAAATAACTTTGCAGTTGTATTTATGATTTTGAGGATTCTGAGGGTTTTCTCTTTCTTTCTTCACAGACCTTATGAACTCTGATTATCACCGTTATGTTAAAGAGCTAAACGTTTAAGAAATGTAACATAACAAATTTAATTTTTGCATGTTTGCATTGATGATCATAAAAATTCTTAAAACCTTTGATCACCTAGAGACTTAACAGGATGAATCTGCTATTACTACATTAATTTTGAATACACGGAGCTTATATTTCCTATTGCAGTTACTAGTTTTAAAAAATATCTACAATTTTATCACCAATGTTACCTCAGCCAAAATGAATTATGTGAACAGATTCCTAGAGTGTTTTGTACCTAGTTTCACTTCCCCTTTCTCAGATTTACATTATTATTGTTTTTGATTGCTATGGAGCTTATATCCTGATGGATATTTCTCCACACATTAATTTATGCATAGTTTTACTTTAAATACTTCTGCTGTTTAAAACATAACTCAATAACTTATTCCAGCCCTTGCCTCCCTTACCTGCAAATAAAAAATTTACCACCACCTTATCAAAATTTTTAATGATAGATCCCTCCTTTTTTTTTTTTTTTTTTTTTTTTTTTTTTTACAAAAAAACATACGGTACTCTTATTAATTCATCCTCACTGACAAAGTTTGTCTTGTGCCCTCCTACCACTCTTTGTGCCCATGTCCTTCCTTCCATCAACCAGCAACTCATATCATTTACTGGGAGTATTCTATAGCAATTTCTGTGAATAAATTTAGCTACTCTTTGTTGCAATTCCCTGAATCCTGTACTGGATAACTATACTCATCCAGGGATCTAACACAAGATTCCTCAGTTCTTATTGCCCTCTCCAATAAATGCAGAATCCTGCCCAGTCAATTTTGTTATCAAATGACATGGCAAAATATTAAAACAGTTAAACTCCCTCACTATATAATAATAAAAAACCTTTTCTTTCTGCCTGATAAGCTGGCTCCTTTATTCCAACTGGATGTCCAGTACATATTCCTACATAGCTACTCTTCTTGATGTAGTCATGTTATATGTACTATACCATTTGCAAACAAACCAACTTCTGACTATAAGCCACTGACACAATCATTCATTAGGTTAATGAACAACAATGATTCCAAACTACTGCCCTCTGGAACTCTTGCTATTACTTGTAGAATCTCTGATACAGCATTTCTTACACCAACCTTTTGTTTCCTACCCCTTCAGAATTTTTTCCACCCAGTAAGCCACTCCATTAATTTTTAGCTTATTCAGCTGAATCTAACATATCTTGAAAACAGTGCCACACTATCATCTCGGTCTTGTCCATTTCATCTTTCTCATAATCTCTCCTGAGTCCTTCTTACAGATTTAGAACCTAATTTTTCTCCTTGTTTTGCATTTTCAAATTGTTGATGGTGGAAAATGGTACGAAGAAATGGCCAATGTATTATTCTAAGATACACTAGAATAAATATTTTCTTGTTTATTTCATTCTCATAGTACAGAGGAAAATGACAAATGTTCATGTTATAACAACCATTCCCAACATTCCTAACTGCCTGCCGAAACTACCTGTATGCCAACACTTGAATTTTTTATTTTTATTCATTATCAATTTGTACTTAAAATCCGTTACAAACTTTTGATTGTCATTTAAAGCAGCTTCATATTTTCTGCTAAATGGATCTGACAGCAACAATATATCTTTTTAAGTTGGGCTGTCCTTTATTGGCAATGAAATGTCTTGAAGGATGAGGCCTTATTCTAGCCAGTAAGGTATCATTATTCTGCAGTACCTCCAAAATGATTCATACTTTTCTCCAAATTAAATAGCCATGTCCTAAAACATAGTTGAAATGAATATTGGTGACTGTGGAAGATTTTTCAGGTCTCTGGTGCTAAAATTTATTTAACTGCTATTAATAAAATTCAATTTTGGTACATTTTAAAAATTATAGACTAGACCAGAAATGCATGCAACTTGCATGAAATGTACAGAAAGAATGTAACGTAAAGAGTGGATGGGTGAGGGGGCAGTAGTGTGTATTTTTTCCTTATGCACTAGGTTGCAGGGAAAAGAATTTGGAAAAGGCAGAGCTATTAAGTAACTGGTTTCATAATTTCATTGGGGACTATCATTTATAGATGAGAGGGCATAAAGTCAACTTCTTCAAGTAAGCAGACTAAAAAATTTGAAGTAGATCCTGAGCATGATTTAGAGGGTTATTTGCAAGATATTTTGGATGAAATGGACAAGGGAGGCAATGTTGTTAATGTAGCACTATGTCTTTTCAAGGGCTTTGACAGCGCTATAAAATTTTTAATTTTTAGGTAAGGGAATCGGGGATTGGAATAAATTACCAAGAAAAGAGATGAACAGTTTTCCAAAAACACTGAAATAATGTAAAAATAGGTGGGTGGGGTAATTGCACTCAAATAATTTAAGTTAAACAAAAATATATATCAAGAAATGATAAATAGACACCAGAGTATATCCTCCATTGCAATTAAATTTAGTTGCATAATTGGCACGAATGTTATCAAAATAAAAGGTTTTTTCTTCTTACACTTCTGAACATGGCCCATTTTAGTGAAACTTCATATTTGAGACAAAACTTTTAAAGTATTTTAATATTCGTGTTTCTTATTGATTATCTAGTTTGCAATAAGTTCGTATAGTGATTTATGCTTCTCTTTATGCTAAATTCTGTGCAAATGTGATTGGATTTGTAGTAATATAAAGTTTAAGGAGTTTGGTAGACGAGTGGTCTAGCATTCAAAGAGGATGTAGGAGAGAAGTGGAGTGCCATGGCCATTTGCCCACCACTTGTCTGAAATCATTTTTGGGAAACCATGGAAATCTGAAATGACAAGATAGGGATATCAACCCACTTCATCCCAAATGTGAGGCCATAGCATTACTGCTCTCATATCATGCTTTGTCTTGGCCAAAGATTATGATGTGCTTGGGGCTTGTAGAAGATATATACTGTTGAATATTTTACTCAGTTTTGAACATATGACAGTGACATATAATTCTAACGAAGATTACTTTTACTAATTCCATAACTGTTTTTTTCATCATATGTTCCAAACAGGACATTAATCTCATTCCAGTAGTTTTTTTTATCTGTTTCCTAATATAACAATGAATTACTCTGATTACTGTGATATTATGGAGTAAAGAGCTCTTCCTAATTGAGAGAAATGAATGTATCATGGGAATACTGAAGGGGATTTGTGAAAGAAACATCCAGGTGTATGATTATACTTCTTTTTTAGCCAAAGTGGCAATAATTCTGAATAAATATTATGAAGCAATACCCTAGAAACAATTAATGTGGATGTAATGTCGTCAGTTTTTATGAAAAATCATAAGTCATGTTTTTCTCGGCATTGTATATTTATGAATGTTTCTTGGGAAACCAATCAAATAATACTATTATTTGTACGAAATATTTCAGAGACATAAAACTGTCACCATCTTCAGATGTTGTCATAAGTGTTTTGTGCCTCACGGGTGTTTAATGAAATTTGAGATGCTGTTAGGCACGTAACAACGTCTGTCGTTGCCATGCCAGTTTTTAGTAGTCAGGGAAACTTCAAGTCTTATGACTACACCTGAAGATGGCAGCGGAGTTTTATGTTACCGAAATATTGTATATAAATAATAGTATTACTCATTTGGTTTTCCAAATAACATTAATAAAAGTGATGGTTTGTTTCACTGTTGTTATTAAATATTAATTATCTTTTGATTTGTATTTCAATAGTTGCATATTTTAACTGTAATGCACAATGCACAATTTTATTTAGTTCTATGTATCTTTCATTGAACTCATTTTACATTTTTTACACTTTATTCATTATCAATTAAAAAATTTACCACATACACCCATTTTCCAAATTTATTTATAGTCATTACATAACATGCATCTTATATGCTCATAATAGTAGTAATTAAATTAATATTTATTAATGCAAATATTGTGTGTCAGTCTGTGTTCATTCAAATTATATAAACAAAAAAGTATACATCAAAATAATTAACTATTGAAGTAATGTAACAACTAATGTTAATTGTGATGATTAAAATGCTGTTAGGCAATGACAATAAGGAAAGATGCCTAATATATACAACATAAACCATCAAACTATTAAAGAAATTTGTTGATAGCTATTCTTAATTAAATATTATTCACTGTGGCTAGAAAATTAATTTATAATTGTATAAAATTTGAAAATATCATTACAAAAAACCCAAGATCTGTCATACTTCACAAGAGTAAGAAATAAATAACCATAATGTTAAAGATATAGTTACTAACATTTATCAAATAAATTCAAGCAGAAGTATGAATCCTGTTTTATTGGGTGTTTCACTATATCAGTTTAAATTATACTGCCACCCAATCAATTTTTTGATTGAAATATCTCAGCTAAAGATACAAAGAAAGTAATACTGCCTTGTAGCATTGCTTCCTATTTATTATTATTGTCTAAGAAGAAATTAAGTTATGCTTAAGAATTAGAATTTAGAAATCGAGAGGTTACGCCTTCTGTTGTGTAGGTTAAAAGAAATTAGTCTGGCAAATAGATATGGCTAAAGTTTAGGAACCTGTTTGATAAAAACCATGACAAAGAATAGCATCTACAATATTAGTTTCAAACAGTTAATAGACAAGGAAAATATAATGGTTCTTTGGTAACACGTGACACACAAGTGAAAGTTGGTTGGTACCGATAGTTATTAAATTGTCACATTTACTGAGGATAGTAAGAAAATACATCACAAACTTTGATAAGCTGTGACAAACTTCTCTTGAGCAAATGTGACACCAGTCAGTTCAACATGTTGATTCAGTCTTATCATCAATTAAACTTCTTCATTTTGTAAATACATAAAAATAAACAAAATTATTTATACACAATTACTTTATACAAAAAAAAATTATAATCACAACCACATATTTTTGAACACTGCTACCGTATGGTAAGAATACAAACATTACATAAAAGCAAAGATACTTGGAAGAACATCTGGTTTATATTTGGCACCACTAAATTTAACACAATGCAACAGTTTTTTTAAAAAAGGTATCAAATTTCCACGCTATATTCACAAACCACTTTTTTTTAAAAAAAGGCACTGGAAGTGAATAAACACAACAGCATCAAAAAACTATTATAGAAATACTTTTATCACAAACTTGCATCCATCACTCAATGCTATTCAGCCATAATTATAACATACATTCAAACCCATTTCTGAGTTTTGGTGTGCACTGAACACATGGGCCTACACTGGAATATTATGATAACCAGGGGCGTAGCTACTATGGGGCTAGGCGGTGCAGTGCACCGGGGCCCTCACGCTCAGGGGGCCCCCAAGCATATCTCAAGGGGCCCTCAAGCGCAGTTTAGAGGGCCCCACGAGCCCTTCACGGCAAACTAGCGACCTTTTTTTTTTTTTTTTTTACCTCTACCGTCGTCTAAGGGGCCCATGAGAGTACATGAGCCCCTCACTAAGGGCCCTCGCTGTGCTCAGGGGGGCCCCAACCACTGCTCAGGGGCCCCTAAAGAATAATTCAAGGGCCCTCATCCTCAGTTCAGGGGGCCCCTTCCAGCACACAAAGCAAAAAAAAGGTCGCCCGTCTGGCCTGAGGGCCCAAAATAATTTTTTTGCACCGGGGCCCTTGTTGACCTAGCTACGCCACTGATGATAACACATATACTATAATAAAGATAATGGTGGCAATGAAACTGCTGAAAATGAGGAAGGATAGGAATGTTAACCTGTCAAAATTGTTACAGATTATTTCCTATATCCTTCATTGTTTTAAAACAAAGATAATACCAGCCATTTTTATGTAAATGTTACTGTAGCCACTGCTTCCACACTGGCAGACACATTCTGTTTCCTAGCCATTGGCTAAAACTTTTCAGTCCTACCATCAGTTCTTAATCTGACCCCATAACGCTGTTTAATTGCCTCATTTTTCACAACCCTTTCCTCTGTGGTAATTGAGAAATAGTCTCTACTGCAACACCAATTGTCAGATGTAATATATAGGCATATTTTCCTTAAGCTCTAATGCTAGCCAGAACTATTTATAACATTGTAAATAAATTGAAAGCACACACAAGAATTAGCTTTTGACTCCTACTCTGAGCACTTCATATTCAACTGCTGATGTAGGGTTTACAAAAAATGGTTTCTGTTCTGTTTGACATCATTTAGCCATCATCTATTGTAAGTAGTGATTTTTTTCTATATCCTGACTTTTATTTTATTTTGCTACCCATCATCGTTTCCCTGTAATTCATGCAAACTGAGTGGAGATGATTGCACCTCCACATTTGCTGCAATTATGTACGAAAATACTGATACACATCATTAAAAGATTCTATACAAGATATTGAATGGTGACTTGTTTTAAAAACCCAGCTTTTTTTCTCCCAGTACACAGCCAGTATAGTTACATAGCTAATAGAAAATGAACAGTGCAAAGCAACTGTGAACAACTATGTCACCGAGTCTTTGATCCTCAGGGATTGAGTGGCACATTTTTTAATTTTCCACCAGTGGCTCTGCAGTGCTCAAGATACAACAAGTGGTAGTAGCCTCTGAAATAAAATTTCAGTTACTGAAAACAAATGTATTTGAAAATTTTAGTTTCTAATCTGATGACAGATTACCTCATGACAAAGTTCATTAAGGTATGAAACTATGCCTGGTGCTTGAGTTGGGGCTAGATCAGTGTTTCCCAACCATTTTTGGGTCATGTCCCACTTTCAACATTTTTTTTGCCCCCCCATACATAATTTTTAATAAAAAATTATTTCTTATTAAAGAAACTGATATAGGATGGTTTTTGAAAGAAAACACTTTAATATTATCATAAAACACAGTAAGTAAAATTAAAAAACATATAATGAAATACTAAAATTCAAATTCAAAAGATTTATAATAAACATTTACTATGGCAATTTAGTGTGATCCTTTTAAGAATTTGCTTTTTTGCTATATTTTGTAACCATATCTGGCATTGTGTTTAAATAACCCAAAGAGAAAGCGGTAAAGTCGTATCAAGTCAATTTCTAAATTGCCCCCCTAAAAAAACCAAATTGCCCCCCTGTGGGGCGTGGGCCCCACGTTGGGAAACACTGGGCTAGATGGTTTGAGACCCAGCTGCATAAAAAATTTTCACCATCTAGTACTTGGCCAGTGGTGATGCAGATTTCCTAATCAGATTGCATAGCAAAGTCTTGGTTTAACTCTCAAACCTTTCTGCAGCACATATGGAGTGAGGGAATATGAAACTGTTGATCAATATTCTTTACATCAGTCGGGGACGTTAAACTTGACGAACCCATTTTTTATTTTTCGTGAAAGTAACCCTTTACTGGGCAGCACTGCATTTCACAATATCCCTTCTTTCATCTCTTGTGCACAACAAGAACTAGACACTACACTTTAAACACAGACATCATCGTTACTGTTGACAATTACAACAAGTTTGGCAGGGACACAGTCCTCTCCAATGTCTCCTGCCCTTCCAAAATTCCTCATCTTCCTCTACATTCCAGTTTGCTCCTGTCTTGCATACTCTTTTCTATTCCCTTAATCTACCTATCACATAGTCTTTCTTGGGGCCTCTTCCCTTACAATTTCAAATTGGACTCTGATTTTTCAATTCTATCCTGTACAGCTTCCTCTCTAACTGCCTTCGTCACAGATTCACTCTACAACTAGTGCATTAATATTGCACAAATCCTTCATCTCTGTAGCCTAAATTCTACTACTTTCATCTACTTTCATTCATCACCAATTCTTCAGAACCATATGACAGTACTGACACAAAATCAAGAAAATAATCATTTTACACATCTGAGGCAGCTCCCTGTTCTAAATCATGCCTCTTACACACTTTTACTCTTTACTCTTCTAAATATGTCATGTATTTCCTTTCTATTTGTCTTCCTCTCTTCCATAGTAATTTCAAAATAATTGAACTCTTCTACAACCTTCAGTTTCTCACCTGAAGGTTTTAGAAGAGTTCAATATGTGCTTTCAATTCGGAAACAAGCCTCAGATGTACACAGACAGTAACACTTATTAACAGTTACCATACTGAGAAGGCAATGGGAACCAGCCTAGTTCAAATTTCCCAAGGCAGTTCCTGTAGATAAATAAATTCTCTGTCTTCCAGCCGCATTAAGAGGTCACACTTGTGGGATGTTTCCAAGGTGTCTATATCATTGAAAATGAGGGCTGAGATAGACGCCTTTGAAACATCCCCCAAGTGTGACATCTTAACGTGGATGGAAGCCCAAGAAGAGTTTTTTATATATATATAACGCCATAAAAATTTCGATCTTACAGTTCCTGTAGATGTTTAATGCCTTCCATGGTAATCCATATGCCTTGAAAACAACACAAAATTCTGAAACTTTAATTTACTGATATTCTATTTAATAAAAGGAAGTTGTGGGTGGCAGCGCTGTCCAGTGTCCACTTATTTGTTATGACCAAACAACAGCAGTGGCAAAAACAGCAACTAATTTAACTGTTGCTTATTTAAATAAACTATAGTATTACAGTGCTTTGAACATTTACATTTAGTAGCTGATGAAGATTTGCACTACTGCAAGTTTTTGTCAATTTTCTGCATTGATCTGTGTTGGTACAATTAACAGTTTGCATGGAAGTTACTATTATGTACCTAATATCTCATCTAAATTCATTGACATGAAGGACAGTATTTTTTATAATATTTAACAAGGGTATCTGGTCAAAAAGAGTAAAATTACATTAAAAATAATGTACCACTACTTTCATATATAAAAAAAACAAAACATGAATGAGCGAAGGTCTTATAAGAGTTGGAGAGTGAGATTTGTTGTCTTTATGACTATTCATAAATACAATAATCAGAATGCATGTAACCTGAACATTTCTTATAAGCAAATGTATGTAGAGACAACATAAATGTATGAATTAAATGAGTATGTATTATTTAAAAACTTAAAGCAATGAGAATATTGCATTGCAGCACCACCGGGGACACATATGTCATAAGAGTACTACAGAAAAACTGTAAGCACATGGAAAGGAAATATATAACATTGTTATGAAACTCTAGTTTAACTGTAGGGCATAACATTGGAGAGCTTCCCTGTGCCAACTATAACTGGCGGCTGCTGAGAAGTTGCAGAGGTTGTCTGTTGGAATGAAGGCATAGACAAATCCTGCGCAACTGCCATCATATCACCTCCTGTTCTGTAGTCAGAAAACATATCCAGCACATCCATGTTTTTTCCACTACGATAACCACCGGCGGGCTGGGAACATCTGGGAGGGTAAGGGTCTGGAATCCTCTTTCCACTGTCCGAGTCAAATCCTTCAGTGGTGTAATTTGACGAGTAGTTTATGGCAGAGTTGCAAACATAATCGTCGTCATCTGTGAAGCGGTCTGAGATGGCACTCATCTTCTTCCCTGGACGGCCAGGGAGTTGGCAATAAGTGGTTGGCAGAAGTTCCTCATCACAGAAGCTGCCTTTTCCTTTCTACAAGCAGAACAAAGTAAATACATTTTATCAGTACATATTAGGACTTGGATGAGACAGATAAAATAAATACCACCCACAGGAGATAGCTGTAAGACAACAAATACAAACATGAAGCTGCCATTATATGGTAAGACTATAAACATCAAACATGACTACAGATTAAACAACAAGTTTCAGACTGAGTTAGATATCAGGGATAGTGCATACAGACAAATTTCAAACCTTCAATGAGTAAATTTCTTCATGGTGAGAGACACTGAAAATGTCTGCATTACACCATGCATTTCACATGTTTGAATTCAATTAATATCATGCAGAATTAGCTCTGAGCAAAGCATATGATCAATCCAATGACATTTTTGGGTCATTATTGCCTATTAAAATTTCTTATGGTGACCTGTGCTAAAGAAGTGTCTAAGCTACATATTAACTATTATATGTTTTTCTGTTTGTGGATTGTTGTTAAGATCTGTCTCAAATATATGTAGTGTCCAGATCAGTGTTTGCATAGATGGCATAGGTGGTCCACAGGAGAAAAATTAAAAATTTAATTCTAACTGTCTTAAGTGATTGGTTACAGAGAGTTAAAAAACGTATATAAATAATAAAAAGTGATAATATTTAGGAGTGAGAAACTAACCCCTGGAGGCAAGAATTTCTTTCCCTGGCGGCAGTATGAGTCTAAATCATCCAAACTGTAAGCTGCATTAGCTGGAGTAGGAAATGAATTATCTGGAATCTTCTTGGGGAATCTGAAATATAAAAACATTATTCTTACTTTGCAGTTGTAGAGACAAACAGACTGCATGAACTACAAAAAAAATTACAATCAAACATATTATGAGAGTCATAACTTGACTAAATCACTGTTTATGAAGTGAAAATGTAAACTGGTATAAAAATTATTAGTTAGTTGATATTACTCTAAACAAAAGTATTTGGTGCAATAAGTTATTCCAGTATTAACACAGTAATTATATGCAACTACAGCCACTGCTGTCATCTTGATTATTGAGGTGATGCTGCACTGATTTAAGATCTAATGTTTTTGCCTTGTTCTAGGCTCTACAATGAGGCATGGGATAAGTACTACTCAGCTTATACACATCATTACCAAAAAGTATGTACACAATTAGAAGCTTCTAATTTCTTCAGTAAATATTCATTAAATTCCAATGTATTATTTAAATTCTCATATACATTCAAGCAGACCAGCCATTTGCAGTGAACGCCAATGGGATCCAACGTCAACAGATTCAAGTTATATTACTACCACTACAGCTGAAGCACCAAATGGCTGTCACAATCTTAGATAAATATTTTCCCCCAACAAAAATTCCAGTTGTAAAGTCTGAAAGCATTCCACCTCCAATACAATCATCTAAACTAGTGTGGCACATCTTACAATCTGTCTTAGAAGAACGTAGGATGTGTTTCGAGCGTTGAGTGTTCAATCTGTTTGTATAGTGTGTAAGTTTTGGGAAAGAAATTTGGGGCAGACCTAGAATTCACCTAGGTGATTTATGGAAAACTAGCCAGAGCCCTAATCAGGACAACTTGGCATTGCGCTGTTTGTATTACTCATATTCTTTCGTGCAAAGACCGCTGACATTACAGATGGCAATCTTCAGAGCATCAGATATGCAAAATGTTTTTCTTTTCCTGTTTTCCATGTCCTGATGTAGGTTCAAACTGGGCCTACTGTAATTTCCTGTATCAAGTAAAACAGTGCTTTAACATGGATGACAAATCTATTTGGTGATATATCCTTTTACTAATTTTGTTATTCTTTTTCAATATAACCCACTAGTTGGATACCATTTTCTTTCAACTTTTAAATCACCTATAAATCGACTTAAATAAGAAAAGAAAGGGAAATTAACCCACCACGTACCAAAGTGGACGGATGCGATGAGAGGGAACACTTATGCTGACAAACAACTTTACAATATTTCGGCATCTGCCTTGTTCACAAGTAGAAAAACAGGCCATTAGGCTTGGAACGTGTGTACACAACGAACATTACCTAATGACTAACAGTGTAGTGGGGGAGGGAGGGGGGGAATGGCTAAGTATCGATATCGGTATACAATGTCTGAGATAATATGTTTAATATATTGCAGGCGATGGTAAAATGAGCATGTAAGGGTACGGTATAAACACGGGGGGGGGGGGGGGGGTAGTGATGGGTTAATTGGATTTTAACGGTGGTTAAGTCCAGGTGGGTGTCTCGTATCCAGGATATTCTGATACGTTAGTTCCCAATTTCCCTTCCTTTTCTTATTTATATCGCCTAGAAGCCGCTTCCATTTTCCTTAGTTGCATCTATAAATCGACTTCATACTTTATGACACAGTTTTCCACTGCACTTGGTGCTTCTACTCCCACACTGATGAACAGGATTTTCAGCTGCTCTAACATTTGTTCCGCCATTAAATATGTGTTTGGGGAAAAATATGTTATCTGTATTTTTCACTTCAATCTGATTAATGTCAGGTTCTCTCAAAATACAATGCTTCAAATATTTCACTAAAAGAAATCTATATCTGTGCAATGCTATCTGTGATTTAGATTTTACTGCTCCACAAGTATTCAAATAAAGGTGAAACATGCCAGAATTAAGAACTGTGATTTTATTTTATTAGTTTCCTGGACAAGTTACCCTTTGGCAGGAGGTGGTGCAGGGGTTGGGCGATAGTTGAGACCACTGTTGACTAGGTACTCGTACGCGTAGTAGAGGCCGAGCTCCTCGTCCAATTCTACATCTTGCGGTGGTGACTGTGGACGGTTGGAGCAGGGCGTGTCGTGCAGCAGCAGTCGCAGCATCGGCTGGTCGGGATGTGGTGATGTGGCAGGCAGAGGTGGCAGAGGAGGCGCAGTTGAAGGTGGGTTCCTGTAACGTGGGGTATGGTGCAAAACTTTAAGTTTTGAATACTTATGTTAAATTAGCTGAAGGATCTTAAAATTTCTTATTTTTAATCCTAACGTTATTTGCAACTTTTCAAAATACCTTTGGTGTATAGTAACAGTTTTACAGTCTAAATCAGAGAAATATTCAGAGTATCAAATTAGTCACAAAATCAAATAATAGTAAAGCTTTCAAAATAAACAAGGCTACTTGTCTTCAGTTTTAATAAGTAGGCTGAAAAAGAAAAATCAGTAAGATAAAATATGTTTAAAAACATATAAACTCTTAATCATTTTCACTATACAAATATAAAGAAAGCCAAGCAAGACAGTATTAGATCTCTTTGAAACATTGTAACATTTTTAAACAATTAATTACTAGATTCTATTCAATAATAAGCTCTATGTAACCAACAGATTATTCTGAAAATTTGTTGTTTTGTGTTTTCCACTTACTAGTTTTTTGCTCTTATCCCAGTAATATTTAATTCCAATTATATTCCAAACCAGTACAATTTGTTCTTCTGTTACAAAAATAATTTGAGTTGCAGTTGAGACAGGTAAGAAAAATCACTATTTCTCCAAGTCAGTTAATTTCATATGGGTTGACATTGCTGTTACTTGTTGTGTATCTTTCATACACAATTACCCAACACAAACATAATATTACAAGAGTCTTCACATCAAAATATTTTTGTAAGGTTTGAGGTAGCTTGTTCACAAAATCATTTGATAATTTATTTCAGTTCACTAACCCTCTTACCTACAAATGAAAATTTTTCTATTCCATTATGACTGAAATAAAGTACTAGTTTATGTACATCTCTTCCCAACTGTTTATGCTTCTCCCAGTATAATAGGAACACACCTAGATATTCATTAATTTTGATATACCAAGCTAAAGCTGAGCAGTGTTAGGTTTTTCCATTAATTTTATATACTTTTAGTGTACAATTTCATTATTTCTTTGACAATCAGAGATGATACCCGTCCTCATACTGCGGCCATTACAACACAAGCGTTTTAAGGGGTTATGATCACAATTGGACTGCACGGTCCGCAGATTTGTGCCCAATAGAACATGTCTGGGATGCCAGGAGTAGACACATTAGATCACATGGTCACCCAGCACAACTCTCTAACAAATAACTGCACAAGACATGCAGGTGTAGAGAGACATAACTCAAGAAGACATCAAAACAATTATTGATTCAATGGTGCCAAGGATCCACGGATGTACAGGTGCTCAAGGAGGGGTGCACTTCTTACTGAACAACTGTACCTAAAGTTAATAAACTTAGCCTGATCCATTTCAATTTGTTATCATTTCTTCTGAGTATGACCCTGGATATATCTACAAAGTTTCCTAAATTTCCACCATTCCTGACTGGGATTTTAATTTCCACCAGTGTATTCACCCATAATGCCATTAAGAAGCAATTCCTGATCCAGCTATTAATCATACAAAACCATTATTCTTATCTCTGTGTATCTTATACATCAATTTTTAGCATTTATCTTCATTGAGACATCTTGTCAACATTGATTGTGAAATGAACAGTAATAAGCTTGCCCTTGCAACTGATTTAAATCTGATGAAAAATTAACAACAATGACTCCACATCAAGGAACAAGAATTTTTTGTTTATTAAGTATGTCTATGTAGGTTAGAAAGAAATATCCAAATTAATAAAGAGAAGTTACAATCAGGACCTTTAGTTATAAGATCCGAACAAAACATTGGTAGAAAGTGTCGTTTTGCCTGTTTGAATTTGTTTCATAATATAAGACAGTTCAACATTTCTCCTAGAAAATATTTATTTATGGATAGTTATCTACTGTGAAGGTAAACAATTAATTAAATTAAATCTGAAAAAAATATTTTAATGCACCTATTACTCCTTCCCCACACTTTTGCTTAATTCTTTCATTGTTTTAGTTTACATATGAATTAAATAAGCAGCAAGATAAACATATAGCTTTTTTTTCCGACGGCTTTATGCCTCATTGGCGTCGATGTCATTAGAGGCAAGAATGTACTGGGGCTAGGAACAGAAAGATTTTGTGAAACCATGGTAAATCCAAATCTGATTGACTAGATGGTGGTTTGAGCCCACATTGTCCCAAATACAAGGCCAGAATGTTACTGTTCACCCACCAAGCTTGGTAACATATAGTCAGTCCTGACTTATTTCTTCTGTACTGTTAACATGTGAACTAATTGTACAGTTTCAGGTAACCCCCATTCCCAATACTTTACTCTGCGATTTTTCAGAATTACAGTTAAATAATTTTTTGCCACAATGATAAACTGTTCTTTTTTTTATTTTTAGAAGAGGGAGTGTCCGAGTCCTTAAATCAGACAATGAACAGTTCCTAATAAAAACCTACTACCAGGTATTACCTTTCAATTACAAGGATGTACTGACCTGGGGCTGACTATTGTAGTGACTGGTTGCTGGGGTGTTTTGGTGATAGTACGGACGCAGTTGCTGGGCTCCGGCTGTGGCCTGGTGATAACCGGAACTGCACTGCAGGTCTTTGCCACAGCACTTGAACTAAGTGCTGCCTTTGACTGCATCTTGGCCTGCACTTTTGGTGGGTACTGTGGAACCTACAGCATCACAAGGAAATTGTAAATAAATGTTCCCTGTATGACTATTTGGCTAGCAGAAAATAAGGCCTCAGATTCACAATCACTCAAAATGGATTTTTAAAAGTAAGCATACTGTGACAGTTTCTTATCCCTAACCTTCAAATAGGTGTGACATTTTAGGATATAACTATTAAAATAATTTAAAAAAGTCAGTACTACCAAATAATTAATATAAATAATGTTAACCAAAATTCACAGTATCAAACAAACTAAACCTTTAGACGAGACAAATTTTCTATTCAATCCTTTTTTATAGATGAAATTTAAGGATCAATAAACAAGTTTTACAGCATATTTTTAAGAAACAATTCTAATTCTTTCAATCTGATTTATATTAGTTAAATAAAGTCATATATGACTTTAAAAAAAGTAAAACCATCCTCATAACTGTTAAAAAATTTGAAATATCACATCTATTTCAAATCTCTGAGGCTACTTATTGATTTTTACATCAGTCGGAGAGTTAATTTAACTAGAGCTTGGGAGAAAGTAAACTACAGTTTTACACCATAATGGTAAACATGCAAGAAAAAGAAACTTTTTTGTTTGTTTGTAAAAAGGTACTTAATCATGAAGAGCCTTAATCAACAAATAGAAATAAAGAAGACACCCATGATATTAAAGGTTTTGCTTTGTTTTCAACAACTGTTATATAATTCCGCGGCCGTCTTTGTTCATGAATAAAAGATTTTTGGGTATGCCGCATTGTTTATTTCATAATCTGAGATTTTGGCTGCCATCCCTCAGCCTTCGTCAGAGATACTGTTTATGCTGACATAGAAATGAGCACCAAGCATTGCAGAGTAAAAGGCCACTATCTTTGTTGAGTTGTTGGTATTCTTTAAAAATTTTGCTGCCTCTTACACTCGTCAAGGCCATCACAGCAGCCTCATGACTTCAAATTTTATTTCATGTCCAGTGTTAAGGACATGGCGAACTATGTCAGATTTGTTGCTGTTGTTATACTTATAGTGTTGGATATGTTCCTTAAGTCTCTCGACCACAGTACGGCCTGTCTCACCAACGTAAACACTGCAACAGCTGCAGGGGAGTTCATATACACCCAAAAGCTGGTGTGGGTATAATCTGTCTTTTGCCCTGGTTAATGATTGGTCAAGTATGCAATATTCATTATATACTGTTCGTACTTCCACCTGCTTCAACAATTTCCAAATAAGGTCAGTGATTTCTTGTACATATGGGAGACAGGCAATTTTTTTTGGCACATTGGTATCATGGGATAAGTCGACATCTTCCAAGGGTTTTTTAGTTCTTAAAACACTTCTGAAGTCGGATTCACTATAGGCACCGGCTCAGAATATTCTTGTGTCTCCAGTTATTCCTTCAGACTTTGAGTCTCATACTGTCCTTGCTCTTAAGTTCAATGATGTTAATATGTCCCTCTTCATTGCCAGGTGATGGTGTAAAGATATCTATTAGTGTGGGTCACCTTGCAATACACAGTTTGACCCAAACGTCCATCGCCACACTTATGAACAAGGTCATCGAGAAATGGCAGTTGTCCATTTTCTTCCACTTCCATGGTGAATTGGATTCTTGGGTGGGCACTATTCAGGTGGTATAATTCTGCTTACCATGCATCCAGATGATAAAGGTGTCATCAATGTAACAGATCCACTTTGTAGGTTTTAGGCACACATTGTTAAGCACTTCTGTTTTTAATGCTTCCATACACTGGTTGGCGGCTACAGATGAAAGTGGTGAGCCCATGGCCACACTTTCCACCTGAACATAAAGTTTACCATCATATTGGAAAACAGCTGACTTAAGGCAGAACTCTTGTCAGGCCAGCCTACTCAGTAGATATTTCCTGTGCAAGAAGTTTGGCACGTATTACCCCAACGGCTTTGTCTACCAGCACGTTATTGAATAGTAATACAAAATCAAAACTCACCATGATTTTAGTCTTCTCTAGGTTCAGATCATGAATAATTTGTATAAAGTGCACAGAGTTCTTTACAGTTGATATATCATCTCCTGTAAGATGTTTCAGTTTACTGGCAACATACTGCACTAGTGGATGTGTAGGTGGGATGACAGTACTTACAATCGGATGTAAGGGGGCCTCTCTTTTGTGCACTTTGGGCAATCGATAGAATCTAAGAATCATACAATTTTATCTTTTTAGGTTTTTCTTGTCCTCCTGCTCAATTGCTTTGGAGATGTTAACTTTGAAGACACGAGGCTGCTGTGGAGATAAGACCAGTGGTGGCCTCGACAATTGAAAGAGGCAGCAGAAATTTTGAGGAATACCAACACCAACAACGAAGATAGCGGTCTTTTACTCTGCAATGCTTGGTGCTCGTTGCTATGTCAACACAAACCATATCTCTGACAAAGGCTATTAGAATGGCAGCCGAAAGATTAGATTATGAAATAAACAATGCGGCATACCCCGAAAATGTTTCAGTCAACTATTATATATTTTTTAATTTCAAACGACTTCAACCAAAAAATCAATATTTTCTGTTTGTCTCACATAATTTCTTCTTCCAAGTTACTGTCAGCGAGGTAGACTAAGTTCAGCTTGCAGCATTCTGATAACCATCACTTTATGTACTTATATTGCAATAAGATTTAATTTAAACTATTTTTAACTTTTCTCAACCTGTCTTTTTTCAAAGAATCATGAATTATTAGTAACAAAGAAACATTTAATTATTGGATATCACAATTGTTTCCAGTTGCGCTGTAATTGATGGTTTTCTGTCTCTACAACTGACCTTGGTTAAACTGAAACAAACAACAAAATTCTTGCCTTCCTTCAATGATTTGAATTTTGATTCCTATTTATTTTTTAAAACTATTTTGATTCATGATTAACAGATTTTCGTGGTTTGCCACTTTGTTTATTTCATAGTGTGAGCTTTCGGTTGCCATCCTACAGCCTTCAACAGAGGCAACACGTGCCAAGCATCATAAAGTAAAAGGCCGCTATCTTTGTAGAGGTTGTTGGTATTCTTTAAAATTTCACTCATTAAGGCCACTACTGGTCTTCTATGAATTATTTTGACTTATCACATTTATTTTAATTTTTGGTGTATCACCTTCCACTTTTTCCTTTCCCAGAGTTCCTAAAACTTACTCAGTCACATTCTCTTCCAATGATTTATGCTTGAAAACTTCATTTTTCCTGTTTCTTTTGTTAAATTGAGTAGATTATTCTCACCATCTTTTTCTGGCTCCAGTTACCCAGGTGTGGTTTACAAGTTCCTTTCAGACTCACATTTGATTAATTATTTCAGTCTGCTCACTGCATTAGTGTAACTGCCCGAATTGTGATAGTTATACTCAGTTTGTTGTTTTTATTTGTGAAATGTGTAGATATTCAGGCAGAAATCTGGGAACAGCAAATAGCCAGATGATTACTAAAGAAGGCCTACATACGTTAATCATGATAACTTGTGAATCCAGGTGCATTATAATTGCTGCACACATTATGGCAGGTCTTTAATGAACTGAGCTAAACTGACAGCCTTTTTATTTCCTATTATAATTATAATTTAATTTAATATGTAACTGGTATTTGAAATAGTTAATGAATGATATATTGTCTGATGGCCATTGGTGGCTACTCTAGACAAATTGAACAAATGACCAGTTGAAGATAACCTACAGGCTGGATAAGAGCTGTCTCAAAAGGGATTATAAAAGTATTATGCTCTTTGAATGAAATGGTAAATGTTTATCCATAAAAAATTATTTATTTACATCTGATATGAAGTGGGATTTTTTGTAATTGTTATCAAATGTATTTTAATAACAATTAATAAGCCCCATTATTCCATTCAAGCTACTGTTTGAGTTTATGCCACAACCCTGAAGAATTTTTAAAAGGTAGAAAACAGAAAGTTAGGGTAGGAAATGTAGTATCAAAAGAAGTGGAAGTAAAAATGGGAGTGCCACAGGGTAGCGTATTGGGACCATTGCTATTCATTATTCTAATGAATAATTGTGTTGATTGTTTACTATCTGAAATTAGATTGTTTGCAGATGACATAATGCTGTATAAAAGAATCAAAACGATAGAGGATTGTAAACAGTTGCAGGGTGATCTGGACAGGATATCTAATTGGGTTGGTAAACATGGAATGAAGATAAATGCAAAGAAGAGTCAGCTTATTAGATACACAAATAAAAAACAAAAGGTTAATTATGAATATAAGGTGGGGAAAGAATTGCTTGCTGAAGACTTGAAATGCAAATATCTTGGAATTACTTTTGATAACAAACTTAACTGGGCAGGACACATAGGACAGGTGGTAGGAAAAGGTTTCAAAGTTCTGCACTTGTTGGAGAGAGTGATGAGGGGATGTACGAGAGAAGTCAAGGAATTGGGTTACAAAACTTTGGTCAGACCATTGCTCGAATATGGTACTGTAGTATGGGACCCTCATTTTACGTATCAAATACAGGAGTTGGAGAGGGTGCAAAGAAGGGCTGCTAGATTTGTTTCTGGAAATTATCGCAGAATGCAATCAGTGACGGATATGATAAAGGAGCTGGAATGGGATTCATTGCAAGACAGGAGGAGGATGAGGAGGGTCATGGGAGTGTACAGGGCATATACTGGTGATGAGGCATGGAAAGATATTGCAATAGGTATGAAAAGTAGTGCATGGAAGGGAAAAGATGACCATGACCACAAGCTGGCACTCGATTTCAGGCACAAGGGTGTGGGAAGATTCTCTTTTTTAGGTAAGGGTATCAGGGATTGGAATGAGTTACCAAGAGAAATGATGAATAATTTACCGAAAACTTTGAAGGAATTTAAAGATAAAATTTGTAGAGGGCAAATGTAGGTGGGTGCAGGATAGGGGGAAGATGGGTGTGTAGGGATATTGCCACCGGAGCCTGTGCTCCATTGCAATTAAATTAAATTAAATTAAAGAAGCAGCTAATACAGCTAGAGTCACAAATCAATTAATGCCAATAAATTCTTAATTCTATTAGTGCAGTAGTACCCAATCAGTGGTACATATACCCCCAGAGGTATGAGAGGTTGCTTCAAGGGGTACGCTCGGCAATCTCACGGCTTAGGTAATCACTAAGATAATAGAAAAAAAATTTTCATACATTACTATCGGCAAAATATATTTTAAGAGAACAAACTGTATGTGAGTCAATTATATTACTGTAAGGTTGTGGTTGTGCAAAGCACTCAACTGGGATGAACACAATGTGTAAAGTACCTTTTAGTTCACCAAAAGCACTCCCACTAGCTACCCCCAGTAGTAAAATATTCTATAGATCAATTATGAAGTCGCTTATGCCGGACTTAGAAATTTCGAGAAGAGTAATTGTCAACTTGAAGGAATTTCCCTGTATTCATTCCCACAGCGAGAATTCATCATAAAAATCACTTTAATGTGTATTTATTATATCGGGAAATGTTTATTTTAAGAGATATTCTGGTTTGTTCACATTTTGAAACACGCGATCAAAAAAGTAAAAATCTAAGATTTGAAATATCTTTGGATCGCGTAAAGCTACAGCTGAACTTTTTATCACCAGCTATAGTCAGCATTGTTCCGGATAGTTTGGTAGTAAAATTAAATAATTTGGCAAAGTTTAATTAGCAGTTTTAATTAAGAGAAAAAATGAACCTTTTAATTAAAAGGAATATTAATTTGAAATTGATATCAGTAGATAGCCCAAATTGAGACGGTTACGAATATATAATGGTTTTGGTAAAAAGTTAAGCATTTGTCTGGTAATTAAAGTTTTTGAAGATAGATTGTTGTTAATTGCTGATGGAGCGCGTAAAAATTCTGCCAACTTCGTCACGTGATGACTTCAATTTTAAGATTATAGAAACCTTTTTGAATGTCAAATTAAATTAAAACAGATAGAACATGACAATAGAAGTCCCTGTAAAAATTTCAAGTTAAACTATTTTGTACTTTTGGAGATATTAATTAAAGAAAAAGTTCCTGACGTCATAGGCTCTGAGAAGTCTATAAAAGACCGCAGCAAGCGCAGATTGCCTCACTCTTACGCTGGAAAGTGATTGTCTCATTCCGCGCTAGATTTTCGAAGAAGTAACTTCGTAATATGTAGTCTCACTCTGGTCTCATTCTTACGCCGGGAAGTGATCGCGTAACTCCGCGCTAGTTAGAGGAGCAAATTGTTCCATGCGGTAGCGGTTTAGGCAAATTCTAACATGCCGTAATACTCACTAATGTTAGGGGGACTTTGTCTTCTCGTAGAATTGTACTTAATCTGCAATCTTCAAAGAAACATTTGTTCGATGCTTTATTCACGTTTCTGGTACCGACAATGTACAAGTGAACTTTTGCAAGAATATGAGTATTTTGTTACTCTCAAGCTGTGTTAAGTGACTTTATTTAAATTACCCTTCGCATTTGGCGTTTAATATGAATGCGTGGCAACCAGGTTCTTTAATATTATAGGTACCAGAAGGCTACACATGGTCACGAACTTAATTGTTCACAGTTCAGGTGAAAGTGTTGCATAACCCCCATGCAGCCTTGCCGCCTGACAAACGACACAGGCAGCTATAAGGGGTATGCTCTTTCTTGAAGAGGTACTTAGGAAAAACTAATTGGCAACCACTTTACTAGTGGCTCTCTGCTATTTGGCAACTGAACCATGTTGGAAAATTTATAAGAACATCTTTATGGAACCATCCTACAGAATTTATGGTATTATTACCAATTGTTCTAAATATTTTCATCTAATTTTGCTTAGTTAGAAATCCATTTTGATTACCTTTGAAACATCAATGAAATCCCTTTCATTCATTTCTTATTGTACCAGGTCAGTTTTTACTTAGTCATTTGTTTAGTTCATATGGAAGAGCTGCCATTGCTTTGATGTATAGGCTCACAGATACAGGGCATCTAAAAATTACCTTTCAGAAAATTTAAGAATGTGGGCAAAAAAGGTCCTGAGAAAGTCAGTTATTATGAAATCAATTATACGTGACTTTTGGAGAATTCTATTTAAATAGGAGTCAACATATGTTGTTAACATTCTTTAAAGTATTTGTTTTAAGCTAATGAGACTCTTCGAGTATTTGATATTTGTGAAGTGGTTATAATAAGGGTGATACAGAAAATTTGTGATAAAATTAGGAGTAATGGGTATTAATTTCATTTGTGGGGAAACTGATTTTTTTTTAAAATCCTACCATCTTTGGCAATTAGAAATGTATTTGTGTGATGGTGGAACATGGCAAATCAGCAATATTAAAACTAGTTTTGTGTATGTGTTTGTTTGTTTATTTACATCATCTAAGAATTTAGTGTTTACAACTAATACTGGAGATCATGGAAATCACTGTTTAAATTATTGAATTATTTCTGAGTGCTGAGTAACTGTCCCTGACCTACTGTCATAGAACAAGTAACTTCTTGACCACTACAGAAAAAAAGATAGTGATGTTCAACTGCACTATAGCTGCTACTGGTTTGCCAGATAGAACATAAACAAAAGAACCGAGGTAGCTCCCACCTCCCATAAAAATACTGTCAAGTTTAAATTAGGCAACAGCATTAATCACAGTTATATACAGTGACGTACAGAAAAAGAAGTGGCAGAGATTTCTACCCAATTTCCCTTCATAGCAATTTGGTGTGTACATTGATGAGGCAAAACAGCTATTGTATGAGAGGTACCAGCCTTTGTGGCAATGTGCACATAGTTTGAAATTTCAAACTGCAACAACCATGACCAGCAATTAGAGGGGTCTTGAAATATACAGGGTTACTACAAAAGAATCATTCACTTTCAAAACATTTATTCCAAAGTATTATACTTACAAATATGATTGATATATGAAAATAACCACAAAATATCCAAGTTTTACTATACTCACTCTACAAATGATCTATGTGTGCCCCTGGTCACACGACACTCCTCCAGGAAGTAGTTTAATTCAATCCACACATTTTGTAGTAGGATCACGTCAACGTTCATCAATGCATCACTGAAGTGTTTCTTCAGCTCGCCTATCGTTTTTGGTAGTGGGGGTATGTAAACAATGTCCCTAATGTCTCAAAAGGAAGAAGTCACACGACATTAAATCGGGTGACCTGGGAGGCCAGGGTAAGAAAGCAAGATCATCATCACCAACACAGCCCATCCAGCGATGTGGGAGTTCATGGTTCAGGTAAGCATGAACACCAACGTTCCAGTGAAGAGGTTCCCCGTCTTTGTTTTGCAAGGCGTTTCTTTTCCATACTGCCTTCTGAAAGAATGTTGCACTGCTATAGCAGACAAACATTTCGCATATGGTAAGACGCAGAAACTCTTTTCTTGCTTTGCCTCTATTTCGGGAGAGACTGAACTGAACTTGTTCCAGATACTGAACTAGTGTTGCCACGCCACCTGGTGTACAAACTTGAACTAGTGCTGCCACGCCTCCTGGTGTACAAACTTGGATATATTGGGTAATTTTCATATATCAATCATATTTGTAAGTATAATACCTTTGAATAAATCGGGTTTTGAAAGTGAATGATTCTTTTGTAGTAACCCCATAGATAGAACGTAAATTAATAGATAAGATCTTTATTAACCGTGAAGATTTAAAACCAGTAATAATAAAATATTGCAAACTTCAACTATGTATCTATTTAGTGTTTTTTTAATACCTGAAGTTGTTGATCAAAATTTGTATCACCTACACAGATTCTCTCTTATTTAGACATGTAATTTTACCTGAATGAAGCCATCCTTCTTGATGTCTCCAGTAGGCTGCGGGCGGGAACGTGAGTTCTTGCGCCTGAAGTCAACAGGCACTGGCGGACGCAACTGAACACGGCGGTCAGGGCAGTGGCGAGGTGGCTCGGCTAACGCCCCCGGTGGTGGCGTCACGTTAGGATGGAAAAGCGGGAGTGACGGAGGGGTCGGTCGAACACGACGCTTGCGTAAAGGCTTGCTCGAGTTGTCGTCACTATCTCTCGTACCCACTTCCTCAGGTTTGCTTGGAGAGCATTCTAAAGGGGAGAATCACAAAATCATAGTGTAAAAATTCTTGCAAACTGTTCACCCATGTGGCACAGCCACTAGTAATAATTTAAAAATACTAATCAAAAGCACAAATCGCTAAAAAACAAAAATGACAAACAAACTTCACCCAGTATCCTAATGCAGTATTGGTGTGAGAATAAGCAACATGAGTTACTAGGGTTATGTTTTACATCAACTACTAAACAATAAGTTCCAAAGCTATTAACGAAATGAACTATCACCTTGAGTCAAAATTATAATGCAACATAATGCAGTTGTATGGTCAGACAAATGCTCTTGGTCATGGCTACCAATAAATTTATTGCAGCTATCATTGTGATTTCTACAATAATTCTGCAACTTGGCTTGATTATGCCCTATTACCCTATTAGGTTTTTTTTTTTTTAACAAACCAGGGAACAACTACACCTGGAGCACCATCTTCCTTCTTGTTATACTAGGTGTGATTCACTATCACAAACTGTGGTCTCGACAATAAAATAGGTCACTAAAGGCAAATAATTTTTTATAAGTTGTTTCATCTAACATTACGCAGAATTCAATGGAAATACTTCAATACCACAAAGATTCTGGAATGGGTTCAAATACGGTTGTAACAGAATTCATGGAAACTTGAATTGTTGGATTATATTTTACAACAAACTGCTTTATCTTCATACACCATACTACTGAAGTATTTTTATCCAAATCTGATTGACTACATTATTAATAATTTTGAATTTAATAAGCTATAGTATTTCCTAGATCCAGACATTTTGTCTTAGAGCAGCTTCCAAGTTTTCTTTCAAATGTTTTAATATTGCTTTTTGATGTACATATTATACCATTATTATAACTAAGTAAAAACAAAGAAAATAGGCCCTGGGTGAAAATCCAAGGACATCTACAACTATAGACTCAAATGGCCTGTACTTTCTGTCCAGTCAATAATGCTGTGGGTGGTAATTAATAACTTGATACTTTAACATTAAGATAGCAAATAAAGCAATAAATAAATGTGTATGTTACTACTAAATGGAAGACCCTAAAGGGTTGTTCAGCTATCCAATGCACCTATTCTAAACCGGTAACCCTACTTGCTGAAGGGGAGCTACATATTTACATGGAATCTGTACCACGGAGCTTCATAGTGTAATTCACATGCAAAAAAGGCAAAGGTCAATCTTGGTAGTAAACATATTTCACCGACATATGTCTCATCTCTCCTCCTACATGAATAAGGTTATGAACAGAAAAACTGTAAAGTGTGTTTGCATTTTTTTGTGTTTGTCTGGTCCCCCTTCTTTCATTTGTGGCAAGTGACAAGTTACTTTTCCTATACTATCTTATTTTCATTGCTTAACGGCAGTTTCACTGTCACCATTATCCAGATATATATAATAATTAATAAAAATTGATCAGCATTTGCTCCAACAAAAAACTCAGAATATTCTTGGCTTACAAATATCATGGGGTACCCATCCAAAGGTAACCAGGATCACCTTGCAGTCAGCGGAACATCCACATTATGCAGTTCTCGCACTAGGAGAGCATAAGATCATGCTTCCTGAACAAGTGTGGCAAGCATCATTATTTGTTCGTGGAAGCTGTTTCACTTGTTCCTCGCTCTGGTCATGTTAAATTACATAAACAGTGACCAGCAGTTGCCTGCTCAGTAAAAACCCCACAGGAACTGTTGCGATGTTGAAAACAGTTTATGGGCATGCTGCTTTGGGTAAAACTAAAGTTTGTTAATCAATCATTCTCTGCACATACTTCAACTTCCTAAATAGATGAAACTGTTGAAAAAATTCATGAACTTCTGCTTGAAAATTAACAACGTCCAGTAGAAGGAACTGAGAAGTTGTGGCATGAGTTTGAGCAGAAAATAGCTGATCTGTTGTAGATAAGTGACTGGTTTTTCCATCATAACAATGTTCTATCTCCCACAACCCCACAGAAAGCAAATTTTTGACAAGAAACAGATGGTACCTTTGCCCCACTCGGCCTATTTACCTGATTTAGCTCCATGAGATTTTAATTTTTATACAGAAAGATGAATAGGAACCTGGAATAAAAGCTTTTTGCTAACATGGATGAGGCGAAAACAAAAACCATGGGGGAGCTGAAATGCATCGCAACAGATAAATTTAAAATTATGTTTTTCACAATGGAAGAAAAGATTGTAAAACAGTATAAGCTCTAATGGAGAGTACTTTCAATGGAATTAAAAACAAGAGTAGTCGAGCAACCGCCGCCGTGAGCAGCAGACGTCGACTTTCTTGTGTTTTAATCTAAAGTGTGCTAGTTAGACTTTGTTTTTATCTTTGAATTTTCTGTGTAGGCAGTGAGTCAGCAGTCGAGCAACCGCCGCCGTGAGCAGCAGTCGTCGACTTTCTTGTGTTTTAATCTAAAGTGTGCTAGTTAGACTTTGTTTTTATCTTTGAATTTTCTGTGTAGGCAGTGAGTCAGCAGTCGAGCAACCGCCGCCGTGAGCAGCAGACGTCGACTTTCTTGTGTTTTAATCTAAAGTGTGCTAGTTAGACTTTGTTTTTATCTTTGAATTTTCTGTGTAGGCAGTGAGTCAGTAGTCGAGCAACCGCCGCCGTGAGCAGCAGACGTCGACTTTCTTGTGTTTTAATCTAAAGTGTGCTAGTTAGACTTTGTTTTTATCTTTGAATTTTCTGTGTAGGCAGTGAGTCAGCAGTCGAGCAACCGCCGCCGTGAGCAGCAGTCGTCGACTTTCTTGTGTTTTAATCTAAAGTGTGCTAGTTAGACTTTGTTTTTATCTTTGAATTTTCTGTGTAGGCAGTGAGTCAGCAGTCGAGCAACCGTAGCAGCAGTAGCCAACTTCTGTGTGTGATTTGAATTGTGCTAGTTTTTGTCGTTATCTTTGTATATTGCCTGTTTATGTAGTGTGCCAGTCAGTTGAGCCTCCGCAGCCGTAGCCAACTTTTGTGTGTGATTTGAATTGTGCTAGTTTTTGTCGTTATCTTTGTATATTTCCTGTTTAGGTAGTGTGCCAGTCAGTTGAGCCTTCGCAGCCGTAGCAGCAGTAGCCACGAGCCTTAGCAGCCGTTAGTAGCGGTCGCCGATTTTTGTGTATTCATTTGTAGTTCGGTTTTTGTCTGTTTCAGGTGACATGGCTTGTGCAAAGTGTTCTGGTAGGCGTCTGGTTCTCGAGGAGATTCTTAATACTATGGCGTCTCTTCAAGCGCAGGTATGGAGCATCCTAGACGAGGAGCGGCAGTGCGTCGAAGAAATTCCGCAGCCAACTGCAGTGGAACCGGCAAGTTTTGATTTTCAGGTTCCAGTTGCAGAAAACGTCTGGCATCGTGTTGATCGGAGAAAGGCGTCGAAATTCCCAATTAGCCGAAGGGAAAATGATACCTTGCCCCTAAGTAACGCGTTTTCTGTGTTGCAGGAAGTTGTAGATTCAAGCGCGAATGGCCCAGAAGAGCAGCAGGGAAGATTTACCCGCAGACCCCGAGCCTTGCCAGGAAAAGGTTTACTGGTCATTGGCAGCTCCAACGTGCGACGGCTGGAGAAACCGCTACGGGAATTAGCCACGAAGAACGGTGCAGATCCTCATACTAACGTTCATTCCGTTTCTCTTTCAGGAGCAACCGTACCACGTGTCATCGAGGCCATTCCAAAAGCGATTAGGGAATCGAACTGCCGTCAGTTAAGAGTAGCTGCGCACGTCGGCACTAATGACTCGTGTCGTGTTTCTGTTCCAGATATAGTTAAATCCATGGACAAGTTGGGCCGAAAGGCGTATGAAGCCGCCCGGGAAAATTCAGTTTCATTACAGTTCTCAATTTGCAGTGTGGTGCCGCGTGTCGATTGTGGGGAGGCTGTGTGGTGGAAGATCTTTAATTTAAATAGTAATTTGCAGGAGCTGTGTCGCAAAAACAACTGGGGCTTCGTCGACCTTCGTCCGATGATAGCTGCCAGCTGGGACGCATTTGACAGGTCGGGCGTCCACTACACACCTAGAATGGCGTCCAAGGTGGCTGCTAAAATTTGGAACCGCCTTGATATGAATTATTTTTTAGGAACAGCGTGAGGCCCGAGGATCCTTCATTTCACCGAAGAGGATGTGCTGATAACATAGAAGCTGGTCCCGGTAGGGATGGCGCGAATAATTTTAATATTACAGCTCCAATTACTTCACCCGTTTACCGTCAGAGTGCGAGTATGAAAAATGCTATTTTAGACTCCACAAATAACAATACGAAGCAGCTAAGGATAATGGTACTAAATTGTCGGAGTATTAGAGGGAAAGTAGCGGATTTTCACGCCTCAGTTGCGACTAATGATGTCGATATAATACTTGGAACCGAGAGCTGGTTGACGCCTGAAGTTGAATCTAGCGAAGTATTTGGCCCTCATTTCAATGTTTTTCGGAAGGACAGAACTGTCTCAATGGGCGGGGGTGTGTTCGTGGCCGTAAGTAAAACCGTTAATTGCTCTGTCGTAACTGAAACGGAAAATTTTTGCGAGTTAATATGGGTCAAGGTAAAAATTGGCAAAAATTTAAAGTTCATACTCGGGTCATTTTATCGACCTCCGGATTCTGATTTAGCTAACGCGGAATACTTCAGGGAGTCGCTTAATAACATTTACAAAAAATTTCAAGGACATATATTGATCGTGGGTGGTGACTTTAACCTACCGTCGGTTAGGTGGGACACATACACGTTCAGGTTGGGTGGAAGAGATAGGTTAATAACCGAAACGTTCCTAGAATCATTTGCAGAAAGATCTCTTGAACAGATGGTCGAAGAGCCAACACGGTGCCACAAAGATTCCTCGTCCATTCTGGATCTTTTTCTAATTAGCAATCCTGATATTGTAGATAAAGTTTGTATAGAAGACGGTATAAGTGATCACAAGGCGGTTGTGGTAACGTTAAACTCCAGTCTGAGTCTGAAGCATGACAAAGAGAAACTCGTGTTTTGCTTCGATAAGGCAAACGATGCGGGTATGGTTGACCATTTTGCGAAGAATTTTGAAACGTACACGCTAAATACAAATGTTGAGGAACTTTGGTTTAATTTAAAAGAACTAATATGGACCGGTTTAAACAAGTTTGTTCCTAAGAAGTGTATTAAGGTCAGTAATAACTTCCCTTGGTTCAATAGGGAAGTGAAACGTTTGCTCAGGAGGCAAAGGCGTTTACATGCCGCGGTGAAAAAATCGGGGGACTCATCTAATCGTGCTAAATTAGTCCAGTTGCGTGCGGAAGTGCGTAAGGCAATGCGCGATGCGTTTAAAGAATTCCAAGCCAGGAATTTATCCGAAGATCTGATTACTAATCCAAAAAAGTTCTGGTCGTATATCAAAGTAATAAGAGGCTCTCGTAAGGTTATGCCGTCGCTGATTAAAGAAAATGGTGAATTATCAGAAACAAGCGTAGAGAAAGCAGAAATTTTGAATGATATATTTAAAAAGGCTTTCACGATAGAAAACTCAGAGGAGATACCGATATTTAACAATCGTACCGACAAAATTATGAATGATCTCGTTCTTGATGTCGAGGGAATAACTAAACTGCTTATGAATGTAAAAACCAATAAGGCTCCCGGACCAGACGGTATTCCTACAAGATTCTACTCAAGATACGCAAAGGAAATTGCACCGTATTTGATGAAATTGTATACCGTCTCTCTGGATCAAGGAAAAATACCAGCCGAATGGAAGACCGCTATCGTAACTCCAGTGTTTAAAAATGGGAATGTTAATGATCCTCAGAATTATAGGCCGATCTCGTTAACTTCAATATTTTGCAGGATTTTAGAACATATCATCTATTCGAATGTCATGCGGTTCTTGGATGAAGGTGAGCTTTTAAATCCAAATCAACATGGATTCAGAAAAGGCCGATGCTGCGAAACACAACTTGCACTTCTAATTCACGACTTGTGCCGAATTATAGATGAGCAATCCCAGGTTGATTTGGTTCTATTAGACTTTAAAAAAGCTTTCGACACTGTGCCTCACACTAGGTTACTTAGGAAACTTCGCGGTTACGGCATATCTAGACAAATATGCGACTGGGTTGCAGACTTCCTGAAGGGCAGAACACAGTGTGTAGTTCTCGACGGTGAGCGTTCATCACTTACTGAAGTGGGGTCTGGAGTTCCCCAGGGAAGCGTGTTAGGGCCTCTGTTGTTTCTCATATACATCAATGATCTATGCGACATAATAGGGGGAATGAAAAGATTATTTGCCGATGATGCTATAATTTATCGCGAAATCAAAACCCTGGACGACTGCGCTTTGTTACAAGACGATATTACGAAAATAATTGCGTGGTGTAAAGATTGGCAGTTGGAGTTAAACGCTAAAAAGTGCCAAGTCATGCGTGTGAGTAAAAAGGTGACACCATTTAACTATGAATATACGATTAATGACACTGTCCTTAGAACGGTAGATTCCGCTAAATACCTAGGGGTAACAATTCGTAATAATTTGTCGTGGAATGAGCATATTGAGAATGTAATGGGGAAAGCAAATCGTATACTCCGATTTCTAGGTCGTAATTTAAATCAATGCACTCAGGAAGTTAAATCGATTGTATACAAGTCACTAGTACGTCCTCACTTAGAGTATTGTTGTTCTGTATGGGGTCCCCATCAAAAGGGGTTAATGGAGGCTTTAGAGAAGGTCCAAAGAAGAGCCGCCCGATTCGTGACAGGTATATATAGTTGGAGGGAAAGCGTAAGTGCGATGTTGAAGGAGTTAGGTTGGGAAGACCTGGAACACCGAAGGCGTTGCTCTCGACGGAAGCTAATTGAAAAATTCACGACAGATGTATTTCGGAATGACAGTCAGCAAATATTGCTACCAGCAACATTCATATCTCGAAATGACCGTGAAAATAAGATAAGAGAAATCAGGGCCAGAACCGATTCATTTCTGTACTCATTTTTCCCACGAGCGATTAGGGAATGGAATAGAAAGGATTTACCGGGCGAGTAAACTTAAAATCCGACAGGAGTAGCTTTCGATAAAGCACTCCAGCCATCCTGATCTGGGTTTTCCATGGTTTTCCCAGATCACTCCACGCGAATGCGGGGATGGTTCCTCACAATAGCCCATGGGCGCCTCCTGCCATATCCCTTATAACCCTTCCAAACCATAACCCTTCTCGATAGGTGCTATGCACCCTCCGCCACACACTTTTAGTGAATCGCGGAGTAATAATAATAATAAGTAAAACAATTCCAGTTACTTTTGGATACTTCCAAGTATACAACTGAAAATAACCTGGAGGAAAAAGTTAAAAACTAACTATGTATTAATTGAAAGAAAATTGTGCCTATTTTAATCGTATCATGGTAATGAATATAAGCTAGTCTTAGATACAAAAATTTAAAGATGATGAGAAAGATGATTCAAGCACCATACTATGTCATTCATTATTATCATTTAAACATTCTCTTCCTGAGGATGTGTGGCTTGCTAGGCCTGTCATAGTTTCAATGGTGTTGCCATCTGTCTGTGAAAAGTGCAACTTCTGTTCTGCATGATAAGTGTAATTTTTTTGTGAAATGTGTTGGCAAAAAGTTGAGAAATTATAGATAAAACTGTTAACAAGCTATTTTTCATTAAATGTCATTCATACCATAAATTACAGGATTTTAAAGGGGTCTGGAATAACATTCAGCCCAAGGTCCTGAATTGTTTCGTTTTGATGTGAAGTTGGAAAGCTTATAAATTTATGATAAAAGTGTCCAGAAATTAGTATCAATTTTTGATGAATGTGATATATGCAAAAACTAGGTCAGATTTTCATTGCATTTCAAACATGGACAGCCTATGGTTCTGTAAGTAAAATACATTGTGTTTCATTTTTATGTGACATTGACAAGATGAAAGAGTCCTCAAATTGGTATCTATTTAAAGATAAGGTACTACTTGTAGTTGAAACTCATTCTGGGATGTGAACCAACAGCAGCATATATTTTAGAATTGAAACAAACAATCATCATTGTCATGCTCTGTGTTTTAATTAATGGGTTAATTTATACAGTTTGAGCAGCTGGTAAGTTTGTCAGTAGGTCATTAATACCATACAAAATTATTTAGCTGCAGTTATACTAAAATGCTATCAGCCCCCTCCAGTAGAGGCAGAGATAATAAAGGCTGTTGTTAGAAAAACATTGATTTACTAGTAGTTTCAACCAAAGATTATGTATGGTTCTAGATGGTGTATTTTTATTGTGACTGCAAATCATCATCATTATCAGTTGTTTAAATTATTTCTAACAGTAGTGACCCAATTGGATTTGTCAGGGCATTTGTGACATTCCTGAGATCAAATTGTCCATATGAGTAATTTCTATAGAAGATCTAACCACGTGTCATAACCCTATGTAAAACAAAGTGAATTAAATTACAGGCATGATCTAGTAACTAAAATATAGAAACAATGGTGAACGAATGATGGTCTAAGACCAGAAACATTATTTCAAAAGCAACCACCAGATAGGAAAGAGGTAAGAGATGAATTAATTTAATCTCTGAAATACATCACAGTTTCCCCATGTAAGTGCCTTAGAATTTTGGTAAATTCTAGTTTTCATAGTTTTAAGTATAAGGGAGGGATAACGCTTTCCTCTAAACATAAGGTTTCATTGCAAGTACAGGTTATGGGAGGAACGTTTCATATAGAAGCTGATACCACAAGCAAATTCATTAAATAAACCGATTCAGGAACAGTAAAGACACACAACACTTAACACAAGCTCTAAATAAACAATTTTTTAATAGTAAAGAAACTTTCAACTAACCTGAAATACAGTAATCCATTATTGTCCAACTTGCAAATAATAGATTTTTGCTACGTGAGCATTTCACTATTTCTGAACACTTTTAAATGAAGTAAAGTAATTTTATAATAATTCAAAAGAAAGTTAAATTAACTAAAATTTCATAGTTTTAGACCATGTAAATAACATAAATAAATTTGTAAACTCTTTGATAAACACACCTTCACTTCCAACATTTTTTATCATATGTTTCCAGTAATTTCTCGAACTAAAAAGTAGATTTTTTAAAGAACTAAAAATCTAGTATAACATATTTAAATTTCAGAACATTCCACGCAGTAGAACGGATTTTATTTACATTTTTTAAATTATTTTGTCATTAAACACACGTGGTTTCACTTGAGATTTATTTGCAAGTAAACTAAGCAACTTCCATAAATGAAATAGCTTTCAAAAAACGTAACTAAATTCAAAGAAAATTCCGATAACTTTACTTTTTTGATATAAACAACATAAGAATAGTTATTCAGCATAAACCGAGTTGACTTATGATACATTCTAAACACGATCTTGTTAAATAGATAACTTAGCTATTTCGCCATCAATATTCACAAAATTTACATCACTGGAATCAGGAATTAACGTAGAACACTAATTTTATTGTGATAAGTTGCAATCCAGCAGGATTACTAAAAATTGGCTTAAATTCAAACATAGAAATAGGGAAATCCATATTACTGTTGGAGACACTCTATCAATATGCCATTTAAACTAAATTGGTATATAAACAAACTAATCCTTCAAGAATTCTAATTAAACACTTTTCATGTACTGTGAGGATAAGACTATACGCTGTTAAAGTTTGAACACTTTCTATAATCCCAATCACTTTATACCTTTTGGATAAGCGTCCGTATACAGCTGGTGTGCGGATGGAGAGTAGATAAGCGGTAGCCCTGAGGAGGGGGATGTCTCTATTGTTTCGTCTTCAGTCTTTACTCCGGGAAAGCGATGTCAGTTGAATCTTCGTAAGTTGTTTTGGTGCGGGTCGAGTGGGAGCCGGAAACTGGTTGAGCCAGACTGGGAACGTGTGTCGGCCATGATGATTTTTCTTTACCAGATTGGGATGTTAACAACTACTAAGAACTTTTAAATTTTCAAAAGGGGTTTTCGCTGTCGGTTCTATTCTTCCCACAATCTGTAATTTTCTGGAAACGTTTGTTTGATTGCCTACTCAACTGCAGAATGCTAAATTTCGAAAATGTGACTTCAAATTTTTGCACAAGTGAACCTTTTGTGATTTCGTAGCAGACTGGAAACTTTTTCTAAGTTTGTAGTTTAAACAAATTTAGTGGCAACCTTTCAGCATTTCAGTTGAGAATTCCAGGCAGGCAACATGGTCATTTAAAATTATTAACGTAAAGTCAGAGAACATTTTTCTAATCAAGTGAACTTTCAGCTAAGGTACTAAGCTTATACTCCACCCCGGTATACGGCTTTTCCCTTACACCCACAACTGTTGCCAATAGCGAGGTCTGATAGTACGAACAGAGTAGAAGGAAATCAAGCTATTGTAATGAGCACAGTGGATCATGAGATAGTCAGATTTTATGACTAAGAACATCCAGACTGATGGGTAATCTATTTTTAGTCTAACATATGTAGGTTGCAGCACAATTGTTGCAATTTTAAGCATAAAATCCTTAGAGCTAACAGATCATGAGGTCATAACAGCCAGCAAAGGAATTGGGGGAACAGGAAAGAAATAGGTCATAATAGAAACAATTCTGTCTCTTAGCTGGATTGGTGATTTTAGGAAAACAGCGTAACCGAAATCTGCTTTGCCAAACTGGATATCAAACTCATGTCCTTCGACACACCAGGCCAAAACATTAACTGCTCACCCACCAGGTTCAATAAAATAATGTGGTTTGTTTCACAGATGGTAAAGTTATTTCAAATAGTGCTGCTGGGGAAGGCAATACAAGATGAGGATACAATTGTCTATGAAATGTTAAATAGCTGAAGTGTGTATTGCCAGGACAAGGACTATGGAAAGGAACAATTTCACTCCAGAGCAGAACTGAAGGAATTCATAGCCGTACTTCAAGATACGATACGTGAATTCAGTGCCTAGCAATATATGCAAAACAAGGATAGTTTATTTTAGGTTGTAATGTATGCTTGCTGTGGTGAATTTAATTCTGAATATATTATCTTCTATAATCAAACCTTCCTCTTTTGCCCTTATTTTGAATATCTCTTCCTCACTTTTCCCATCGCCCAGTCAACTACCACATAATCGTCTTTCAATTAATCTTATTTACATCAAGCATATTCTTGTACTAATGAAGCTATTTAGCCTAAAAATTACATTGTATTAAGCAAGTACTAACTTTGTGCAGCTGCACCATTCATATGAGACACGTGACTTCTCATTCCTGCGTGCTTATTAAAGTTCTTAATCAGCGTTTTTGTATTCCATTATACTTATTATTGAAGCATTCACTTTAATATGGATATGTAAAGTTTAATCACAAACTGCACAGAAGGATGTTTCCTGTTTAGGATTACATTTCAACATACCTTCAGCAGCAGGCAGTGCTGAAACCTGAGCATCTGAGGAGGAATTTCCCCCACTATCTGCTGGATCTGAAGCACATGAATTGACAGCACTTGGCTGCTGTACTGTTGCCTTGGCTGTTTCAGCATTTGACTCTTTGGCATCTGATGCTTTACCTATGCAGTGAAACAAAAATTTGGTAAACAAATAACGTCTTGATTCTATAGGTGCTACAGTTAAAATACAAAAATAAAATGAAATATAAATATTATATGGCCCCTGGAATGTTCCAAACATTTGTCTCTGATATGACCATTTTCTTTTCCTGGTTGGCTAATTCATTTTGGTCTTTATGACTTGTCAAGATCAATGTAACTAGATTCTGTAATTGATTTTTATCTGCTTTTACATAGTAACATCAGGAAAATTAATCAAGGTACATCCTAATGTCCAGTACTGAATCACATAAAATTTGGAATGTTGGAATATCAAAATCATACTAGATAGCTTGCATCATGCTTTAAGAATATGCTTTAAGAATATACGGAACAGTATGTATGTTTCCATTCTACCTGCTGTATCACCACCACTCCAGAAAGCTACTGATTATTTGGTCTCGGGCATCAAAATTGTTAGGAAAAATATGGCAGTCTTACTATCTAATTTCATAAATACACAGAGCTGGACTACTAACAATATTATGATTCTGCTTGAACATATTAATTCCAGTGTAAGAAATGGAAGTTTCAAGATTTACTAATCAGAAGAAATCCATTGAAACTTTAACTGTCTTTTTTATTTATTTACTTAAAAAAAATGAAATTATTATGTCTTAACATGTACTCAAAGATTCAAGTCTTAAAAGAAGTCAATAAATATCAAAAACAGTGGCTAATAAACCAATTAGGACATTAAAGAGTTTAATTTTTTCTTAGAAACTGCGACAGAAACGTATATTTCAAGTAAAAAATACCCTACTTTGGCAGCTACTGTTTCACCGTGCATGTTTTATCTGTGTTATTATTATTTTTCTCCCAGTATTTTATTGATATATTTCTTAACATTGCAAAGGATAGGGAAAATAGAGCCACTGCTCACCAAAGTTGAAGACCAGAGGGCTATGAGTAACACACAAAACATGAGATGAACACAATTGCACAATATTTCGGTTTAAAATCTTATTCGTGCAGAGATTCATGTGATAATTCCTAGGTGTTCCCACACCTCCCTCATCAACTAACCCGTCCCTCTCAGCATGAATAAGGTTTTAAACTGAAATATTGTAAAACTGTGTTCACCTCATGCTGCACATGTCCGTGACCATCGCAGCCTGCAACTTTGGTGAGTGATGGATTTATTTTCTCCATCTTTTGCAATTTACTTAGCCTAAAAGCAGTTTTCAATAGTATCATATTTGCTTATGTTGTTATTTATCTATGTAGACACAGGATACACAAATAAATAAAATAACAATATTTTACTTCTTTTACAGATATATTTCATACTGTAACTATTAATAAGATAGGATAGGGAGAAATGAACTATTGTGGAGGTCATTTTGGACCTTAGGTTTTGATTAAGAGCAATTAGTATTTTTTCAGAATAGTTGCTATATTTTCTGAATCTAACTTGCAATGGATCTGATCTGTTAATTTCAATGCATTCAGCATAGCTTGCTGTTCGATAAAAATGCTTACGGCAATGTCAACTTCGGTTGGTACCTTCAGGTCAGCTGTGATACAAATACACGTTGACTTCGGAACATGACTCTCATTCTTTGAGGAGACTTGAACCAGTCAATATGGGTCAGCTAATCACTGGCACCGACTCTCGTAGCCTCGCCTAATGCTCATGTTTTACAATCAAGCTGCCATGTCTCATCAGTCATAGTCATTAATTTAACTTCAAAACACTAGCATTCGGAGTAGTCCTTGTAGGACACATTATCAACTGTAAATACACAGTTTTCAGTGGCCATTAAATGGACTCACTACCAGTAAGCCATCTGATCATTCACATGGGATAGTATTTAAACAAAGGAAAAAGGAAATGGCTTTAGGCAATATAAATTACAAGGAAAGGGAAAATGACTCACCACTCACCAAAGTTGAAGGCAGCAACGGGAGAAGAACATATATCACAAACACAAAAATACACAATAATTCGGTCTTAAAACTTATTCATGCTAAAGAGAATGAGTCAAGTGGTTCAGGATGTGTGCACGTGCCGAAGTTTCTTACATGACTGAATGGATTATCGATATGGTGGTGGGACTGAGATGTTATATAAATATGTATATCGCAGAAGGTGAGAGAAATAGTAATATACCATAAGGGTATGGAATGTAGAGACGAAAACAAAAATTAGGGAAATAAATATAGATAGATAAATTTTGTAAAAAAAAAAAATAGTTAAATGACAATAATCCTAATACTAATGTCAGCAAGTGCTAAATCAGCCCTAGCCTTCTCTATCCTCAGTTCTCCAACTGTAAAATGGAGTGGTGTCAGATATCCTGATAATGGTAGCCACAGGACGAAGGACCTTCACGGAAGAGCAGAAAATGCAGACAAGGCCTAAAAACACGAAGGTTAGTCACTCAATTTAAAGTTAGTCACTCACAAAAAGGTCAAACAACCACTCAGACCCCTGACACTATCATTTATCACAGAAGAATGCTGGAGGGTGAGATGAACAGGTAAAAAGCACGAACAAAATTAATAATATTTCTGTTAATAACCTTAGTCATGCAGTAGGCTAGACATTTGGAAAGGGTAAAGATGTGACCACATCCCAGCCCAGCACATGTATCAAACAAAGATGAAACATGTGGGAGGGTGGGGTTTGAAGTGGTGGTGTTTGGGGGAGAAAGTTGACCGATGATAAATGTGGAACAGAATAATTCCTGTGACAATCAACCTAGGTAAAATGAAATTTGTTTTAAAACAAATAATTTTGATCTGTTATAACAGTAAATAAATAAAACTAGAAAGATATATAATGACAACAATGAGCAGGAAAATGCTTTAAGGCAATAAAACTAAGGAAGGAGAGGGAAATATGACCCAACACTTACCACAGATGAAGGCGGCTGGGAACGATGAACACACACAAAAAAAAGAACAAACTCAAGAAACGCACAACATTTTGGTGTATAGCCTTATTCTTGCAAAAGTGAGACACCAGGCAGAGCCAGACGTGTACACGACGACGGCCGTCTGGTGTCTCACTTTTGCAAGAATAAGGCTATACGCCAAAATATTGCACGCTTGTTGTGTTTGTTCTTTTTTTGTTTTTTTGTTTGTCGTTCTCAGCCACCTTCATCTGTGATAAGTGTTAGGTCATATTTTCCTATCCTTCCTTAGTTTTAAAAAGATATATGTATATATTTTTAAAAATATATATGAAAACTGACTGTAAAATTGCAAAATAATAAGTGACAGGCTTAGCGTAGGTAAGGCCAGCATTGTGTCTGGTGTTTAGGATGTGTTGACAGGCAAGTTTCCAACTACAGAGTTCTGAAAAGGTGGTGGCGTCCAGAAAAAAATCAGACAACTCTAACTGAAATAGGTGATGAGATAGTTGGAATCATGTGAGGTGGCATGAATTGCCACTGAATGGTAGGGGTTGAAAGTATGAACTTTTTTCCTGTGGCCATTCATCCTGTAGGATAATTGTTGAGCAGTGAGACCGATGTGGGAAGCAGTGCAATGAAATTGGTAAACAAGTTGAGTACATGTGAAATAACGATAATTTGAAACACATCTAGATGAAATATGTTTCATACCTTGTTCCTCTATGGGTTCCTTAGACATAGGTTTAACAACATCCTTGGCTTGAGGATCATCAGGGGATGCCTCTGTAGGTTTCTCAGGATCACCATGTGTGTGTTTGTCATGGCGTTGCATATTGTCCTTACGACGAAATGTCAGTGGACATTTTGGGCATTTGAATGGACGTAAAGAAGCTGCAACAAGAAAATAACTTTTATAAACATGTACAGTTGACAGTTTTGCTAGATTATCATAATGAAGCATGATGTAACAGTTTGATGCTTTCTGGATTCTAGAGGCAATACTGCATCTTTAATAAGACTGAGTGCCAACCAAGTGGAAAATAAATCTGTAGATCTGTAGAGACCGCAACATTTTAAAAATATAATTTATAGGAAAAGCCATTTTAATATCAGTTAACCATTTAGTTTATAAAAATAACATGGATGTGGTCAAAGGTAAGCAGTTTATAGCAAGGATGGTTTGATTTTTTTCAGTGCTAGGTCTTAATCACTGAAACGAAATTGAAAAGAAACTGCACTGCCAGGAAAAAAAATTGAAGCACCCAGAAGGGGAGGAGGAGATAAAATGAAACTTCACTGTTGGCTTGAAGCATTTGAAACACAGGGCTGGATTTTGGGGAAGGTGGGAAGAGGAGGGGGGGGGGGGGGGGAAGCAAACCCAGGAGCTTGCCCTGGGTAGCAACTGGAGCAGGGAGGGGTGGCAAAATCATGTTTGAAGGAGTGGCAAATTTACGTAGCAATGGCCTTTTTTTTTTTTTTTAGCTCTGTGCAGCGACAATGGGGGCAGCGGTCTCAAAGTTTTTACCCCAGCTTAGGAAATTCTTAGACCCGAAGAACACAGGTTTTATGGGTTATGTCAAGATGAAGAGGTTAGCCAAGACAGTAAGAGATGGAGGACTACATCAAACCAGACAGCAAAAAAAAAAAAAAAAAAAAAAAGAGAAAATGTAACATTCCATTAAATTAACTCAGCATGGTGATTACAATAGGAGCTGAATGTGATCTCACATTATTTTGATGTAGAAGTTATTATTTGGCTTACAAGCCATGGTTAACTATCTGCGTGATGGAATACAGACGCTATGTTTGTACAGGGTGATTCAAAAAAATGTGGACAAAATGACATGGTAGATCAATCATACAATAAAAATAAAAAATCGCATAGGAACAGAGGGTCGCAATTGTGATCCAGAGCCGCTAAAGGGCGTCTAAAATACTGAAACAAAGAGAAGAAACAAAACCATTACAGATAATTTTATTGATAATTACTCACTCACATGCGACTAATGCAAGCCAAATGTTGAGCCTACAGCAGATGCTCAAAGTTTTTGCCAGATGCATCGAGACAAGCCCGGCATCTCTGTTGCATCTTCTCAAAGATACCCTGTGTATCTCGAACACATTCGGCTGCCGCAACGATTCTTCCTACCAAGTCTTCTGGCGTTAACAGGTGTTTCATACACAAGTCCTTTTAAAAATCCCCACAAGCAAAAAATCCAAGGGAGACAGGTCTGGTGATTGTGGTGGCCATGCCTCTCATGGCTCTAGCACCCTCTACAGGCGTTTGTGACCCTCTGTTCCTATAAAATTTTTGATCCTTATTGTATGACAGATCCACCATGTCATTTTGTCCACGTTTTTTTGAATCACCCTGTATACTGGTAGTATCATGTGTCATTGATATTTTTTCTCTAGGAGGTTGCATCATGTTTCAATTTACTTGTATATTATCCTAATTCTGAGTTGCAATAATATAATTCATCACATTCAAGGTAACCAGGAGATTTCTTCAAAATTTGAACAGTATTACCGAATGTTTAATTAAAAAATTTTGTTGTTGAATACTGAATGAGTGAATTTTCTAGTATTTGCGGTACAATGTACTAAATTTGTTAGAATGACTTGTTGATTTAAGTCAAATGCTCCTTGTTAGCACTTTGTCATTCTGCAACACACCACAGTTTCAACAACGTTAAAAAAACTTCATAACCACACTTCCCGAGTTTAAAATTAAATTCTATTACAATTTTGAGGTATTCTCAAAGACAGCTTTTCTTACATATTAAGTATTCAACTTGTCATGAACCAGCACAGATGAATATAGCAAGTCATTAATATGTTCAGAAATATTGATGCTTATGTTTCACAAGAACCAGCAAAGGATTTATGTGCAAACTTTTTGGCAGGTTTAATAAAGGTATTTTTATTACATTTAATTCAGTCATCACATAGTGAAAGCAGGTGCTACTTACGCTGATGTATGAGCTTGTGTCTGGAGAGATCCATACTACAAGAGAACCTCATACTACAGACAGAGCACTCATAGGGGCGTATACCACCGTGGCGTCGCTGGTGCCTGCCCAGGTTTTGCCTCCATGCAAAAGCCTTGCCACACATCTCACAGATGTATGGACGCTCTTCTGTAAACAGATAAAGTTACAATTTTAATGTTACACACCTGTCAATCAACCCCAAAACTTAGTTCTTTGTGCGAGGGTAGTTTGAAAAGTTTTCAGCCTTGGCCACAGAAAGCAACAGCATTTGAGAACAATTAAACGAGAAATTTTGATGAACAATACTCTCTACAAGCAAACACAAGTTTCATTTTGTATATTTATCTACTATTTCAGCAGAGAATATATATATATTTGGACATGAGAATAACCACTGCATACCAAAGTCGAAGGCTGCTGTGGTGCTGAAACATGGATAGACATGTACATACATTGAGTGTTGGAGTTTTACAATTAAGTAAAAAAAAAACAAAACAATAGAGTGAGGTCGAAGCACGATGACAGCTATCTGCATTACAGTGCAGTGTTGGTTATTTTCCTATACAAATATTTAATTTGTCTCACTTTACAGTGTTTCCTAACAATATATCAGGATAACCACGGCTTACCAAATTTGTAGATTGCTGTGGCATCAAAACATTGAAAACATGTACATGCATAGTGTTGAAATTTTTGGGCTGGAGGAGGAAACAAACAGCTATCTCTCACTATTGTTGAAGAAGGGATATTAGTCCAAATATTTCAGTGCTCTATGTGTGTAGTGTTTTTCTGTGTTTTGACAATGCAGCAATCTTCTAATTTGGTAGACAGTGGCGATTCTCCTATCCAAATGTTTAATAACCCTCCTCCCTTCAAATTTGGTAAATAACGGATCTACTTATCTTTCCTTTCTTACTGGAGCAGGAAGAAATGTGAAGAGGCAATGATTATCTGGAAAGTAAAGGTAAGCTATACCCTCCACTCACCAAAGTAGAAGGGTAGCAGCAACAGAAAATTCTCTAATAACAAAAATGTACGATATTTTGGCCCATGTTCTTTTCCAAGAAAATAGGAACATGTGACCTAGATTGCTGTAGCGTCCGTGGTCAATGCAGACATATGAATGATGGTTTTGACTGTTGTAGATGGTGAGAGAGGAATAATAATGTAAGTGGAAATATTAATCAAAATATGATAAAAAATAGTAAAAACTTATATTTTTAATAATGAAGGGTGGACAATATTGAAGTAATATCATAGAGCTTACGTCATTATTATCTATACACACATCTAATGGCACTTTATTGTCGCTACTATCTATCATGTATATTGACTAAACTGAACTAGAGGACCTGAATTGAAACAAGGCCAAAAAATGGATTGAAAATCAAAATGAATAATAGTATCTCAGGAATTGTAGGGTGGGTAAAGGAAAAACTGAGAGTGTCAGCAAGACATAAACAAATAAGGACAGGCATGTACAGAGGCAGAAAGAAATGAAGACAGGCAAAAATGTAGAGAGAATTATCAGAGGAGAGCAGACAATCAAATTTTAAGGCACGGGGAATGTTTCGTATGAAACATATGCTAGTCCCAAAGAATGGATTTCTGAAGGCAAATCTAATAACTCTGTGTTACGTGTGATGGGATGAGCTACTATTGTGAATAAGTGCCTGTGGCCATTCATCCTAGCGGACAGGGTGTGGTAGAAATTGGGGAAATTTCATCAGTGGTATGGTTGGCGTAAGTGGTGGTGACAGGATGTATTTGGATTAGGGAACGTCCATAAAACATTTATCTCCATTTTAGCTACTTGTGAGCACCCTCCCCCCCCAAGTAGCCCGACGTGGCATTTGCTTCCACCCCACACCCCTCCCCATGTAGCTTTTGCTTTTTTCCCTTTTGATCCAGAAGATATTTTTTATTGTTTTCTCTTGTCAGACTATCGTAAAATTACATACAAAGATAGTTAAATGACAGAAATAAATATTCACATGCTGTTGCGTGTTCTGTACCTTGCTTTAACTGTGATTAATAATATGAATAAGAAGCTACGTGTCTTGGCTTGGAAACTCCCCCCCCCCTCCCCCCCCCAGACAGAGGCATGAAGATTATGAACGCACTGTTTTAAGTTTTCCAAAGTGGTCTGTTGCAGGGAAATAAAGTGGCGACTGGGTTAATGGGTAAGGTGATTTTGTATTTATGTACTTCTGTGGTCTGAGGGTCTATTGAAAGCTACTTTACAAGGGGCAGATCATATTTTAGAGAGAAGAATCCTTTTCAGGATCAGAGGAGAAATTCATAGTCCTGTCTCAGTGTACTGTTTTCAGATACCAGATCAAGGAAACACTGAGTTCAGGGTTGTTGTGGGGAATTTCTGTTTGTTTAGACAAGGCAGGGGAGATTGCATGACAAATATTATTGTGGAATAGATGGTAAGGTTGTTATCTGTATATGACAAGCTGGGAATTGTTGGAAGTATAGTAGTTCAGTGGGTTGACAGAGAGTGTGATAACACTGGTTCTGAGGTTCTAATGTAAGGAATGTTTTCTGTTGAAGTGGTGCCAGCCATTGACATGGAGTTAATGTCTGAGGTTGGTTAGTTTTATGCAGTTCCACTCATACCTCTATGCTCATTGAACAGTGCAACTTTCAACAATGCCTCCATTTCCATAGCTGCTACATCTTCTATACAAAACTGTACCTGCCCTACAGCCTCAGGATCAATGGTAAATGCGTTTCTGTGGCAATCAGTTCCTCAACTGCTATAATTCCAAATTTGTTTAGACTTTTCCTAGTTTTTTTTTTTAAAATAAAAAAATACTAGAGTTAGGTATCAATCAAATTCAAGAAAATCAAGAAAAAGTAATACTGTGTTTAAATAACTCTTGGCAAAAGTGGAAACACTTACTCTCCAATTTGTCGATAATGGTAATGCACTGTTACTTACTGCTTCAAAATTTAACATGCCTTCATTTAAAACACAGATTTCATATGAGAGACAAGAAAAATGGGCCACTACCTACCCTCCCCCCCCCCCCTCTCAAGGTACATCTTTCACTCATCAGGTAGAAGAGAAATTTATTAGGCCCCTGTGACCATTCCATTACCTGTCTGTAGCTACCTTATGCCATAGAACCATAATTTTACTTAGTGAAATCACTTTTCTAAATAGTTTAGCATAATACCAACAACTAATAACATCACTTTACAACCTGATACACCATACAAAATTACAAATTTTGAGGAATTCCTGGAACAAATGAAATCTTACACTAAGTTGTAATCTGCATGGAATGCAAAGAAATTTTACTATCACAGAATTAAATGACTAAGACGAAATGTAATAAGTTGGACCCCAGTTAAAGCAAATCAGAAAAAAATACACTTTCAAAGAGCTGGCCAAAATATCTCACACTGAACCTGGAAAGTGTGTGAAAAACTGACTTCAAGTATTGTTTACAATTGGTTTTCAAGAAAGTGCACAAATAAAATGTAGTAAAATAATAAATCTGTATTAAGACGAGTAAATTTCAGGATGTGATTTAAGGTTTATTTTATGGCTATTGGATGATTGAGATTTTATATATGCAAACACATTGCAAGCAATTGAGAAGATGTTTATTAAAAAGGGAGTCCTACAGACCTTTGTGTAGGCTGCGAACATGTTTCTGGTAGTTGGAACTCTCATTGAAGGCTTTGCCACAGTCTTTGCATTTGAAGGGCAATTCTCCTGTGTGCAGTCGCCTGTGCTTTCTAAGTCCCGACAGCTCAATGAAACGCTTACCACAAATGTCACATTCATGCTTGCGTTTTCCTGTGACAACAATAATACAAAATCATTATCAATACCTGCTTATCAAACAATATGGAGAGGTATTAGTAGTAACAGATTTTTATCACTGAACAATGGTGTTAATATACTGTATACATTGCATCGTGGTACTAAAACTGTAGAAACAACTTGAAATCATTCGTCACAGCTGAACCACAAGATATTACAAAGCAAAACTCCAGGAAATCAGCTTAATATTTTTAAAGATTAAACTACACTCTATTCAAACTGTTCTTTATTGCATATCACAAAAAATAATAACAACAAATAAAATATGGATTCAGGCAGGTCTATGATTACAGACATGTCTATAAGAATTTCAGGCAAATTAACTATTTCCCTGAGTGCGCAGTCTTTGAAACAACTCCTGCATGAGCACTTTATATCTTTCGATTTGGGACATGTTACTCTATCAGTGATGCTAGTAGTATCAAATTTTCACATGACATAGTATTCTGAAATTGAGAGAAATTTATTTGACTACATATCTAAAAAGTAATAATAAATTTTGATTATTCCACCTTATATTGCTTAAAGTGAAAAAAGAAGAGACTGGCTATCAGTTGAAATAGTTGCAATAGTGTACACAATACCATAGTGTGATGGATTTATCACTATTACATTGTAGAGAGAAGAGGATGGTGGGCTTTGATTATGGTGCTAGAAATGTGGTTTATAGACTATATTATGATATCCCAACCGTGGGACTGCTGCAGGTAGTCACTGAAATATAAGCTAAGTCTTCTCATGCTTACATCAAGAATGGTTTTGATGATAAGAACTCTGAATGAAGCCCACATACATATCTGTGCTGAAGAGAGGGAAAGTGATAGGGAACCTTAGTGAATATTTGCTGACTTTATAGGGATTATATTTAATATAACCACATCACTTTAACATCATATGGGATAGGATTAGTGAAAAAAGGTAATGGCTATAAAACTCAAAGAAGAAAAGAAAAATGGCCCATCATTTATCACAGATGAAAGGATGATAAAATAAACTTGGAAAAAATTAGCAATAATAGAATAATCATATTTGAAATTTCATTAGCAGAAGAAAATAATGTGCTCTAAGTGAGAGTTAAGGAGAAACTAAAAGTTATCAATAAAAGTAATGGTATACAAAATCCATCAATTTACTTTTGCTATCAATATTTTTGCAGGTAAAATCTCTCTCAATGCAACCATTCAGAACCATTGTCTTAGAGCAGTATGGAAAATTAATAATAAACTGCAGCTTACAGGCCATATTTTAAACAAGATGACAATGAAAGACAAATTAAAAAACACAAGTTAGATTACAATTAGCACATAGTGAAATGGCAAAATTCTAACATACAAGGGAGGACCAATTGATAGTGTAGCACTAGATATTTCTAAAGCATCTGACAGAGGGAACCATACAATGGAGGTAAATAAGGCGAAAACCATTAGAGTGGATGACAAAGTGATTTGCTGGGAAGAATTATTAAATGATAGAAGGCAAAGAGTTAGGGTATGAAATGCAATATCAAAAGAAGTGGAAGTGAAGTGCAATAGTGTATTGGGACCATTGCTATTAATTATTTGGATGAATGATTGTGTTAATGGTTTACATTCAGTAGTTAAATTGTTTGAGGATGACATAATGTAATACAATAGGATCAAAACAGAAGAAAATGAACAGCTGCAGGGTGACCTAGACAAGATATATAGCTGTTTTTTTTTATGACTTTATGCTTCATTGACGTCAAGTTCAGTAGAGGTGGGATGGGACTGGGGACAAGGAACAGGAAGGAATTTGACCATGGCCTTTTGAATGAAGCATTCCAGCATTCGCCTGGAGTGATTTGGGAACCTAGCTGGAAAGGTCAATGTGGGATGAAGTTAATGCAAAACAGAGTCAGCTTATTAAGTACACAGATAAAAACTTAAAGGTTAATTATGATTACAGGGTGCATAAAGGATTATCGATGAAGACTTGAAATGTAAATATCGTGGAATAACATAAGAAAATAAACTCAACTGGGCAGGACACATTGGGCAGGTGGTAGAAAAGGTTTCAAAATCCTTCATTTATTGGAGAGAATGATGAGAGACTGGATCAGAGGAGTCATGGAACTGGGTAACAAAACATAGGTCAGACCATTGCTTGAATATGGTTGTGTAGTATAGAACAAATATTTTAAGTATCAAATACAGGAATTAGTGGGGGGGAGGGGGGGGGAAAGAAGGGCTTCAACATTTGCCTCTGGAAATTACTGCAGAATACAATTAAAAACTCATATGTTGAGGAAACTAGAATGGAAATTATTGGAAGAAATTGGTGCAGAGATTGGTGGGAATGTATGAGCATATACTGGTGATGATGTGTGGAAAGATATTCATGGAAGAATTAAGAGTGTTACATGGAAGGGAAAAGATGACCATGACCACAAGATGGCACATGATTTCAGGCATAAGGGTGTGAGAATTTTTTTTCGTAGGTAATAGTGTTAGGGATTGGAAAAACTTAAAGTGAAGAATAATTTACCAAAAAAGCTAAATTTAATATAAATATATTGATAAGAATGTGATCTGAAATACATACTGTGTTCATAATTTTTTTTTTTTTTTTTTGGCATTCTGAGTCCCCTCCTCTTAAGCTTTGGCAAGTTATGTGTTCACTTCCTCTTTCTTTTTTATGTAGATGAATAAAAATATCAATTTTTCAACCAAAGAATGGAATGGTAACCCTTTGACATGCCTTTGTTGTAAACTGTGCAATAATACAGACACCTTTTTGGCCTACCTAAGTAACACTGAATTAATTTTAATACTTATTAAGGGACACCTATAGAATGCAAGAGCACTTCACTTCAATTGTTTATCTCAATTACTTTTAACAAGCTTCTAGTAATTTTTGCAATCATTTCAAATTATTTTAGTACCAGATTAATTAGTTATTGCAATTATTATATTGTGATCAGATAAATTAGCAAATGACATATTCCTTCCAGTTTCACACATTGTCAATGTTCTTGAACATGTTTCTGGATTATTCCATTCTGTTTAATATGGCTAACATGCAGTGCAGCAAAGTTAGTTCAGCAATAAGTAAAATCTAGTCTCCGAGCCTACTGGCTCTTAATCAGTATGTAATAATTATGAATATGTTCTAATACCATGCCCCCACCTGTTGGTTTACGTTATCTGCATGTTAGCTGTATCTTTGCTGACTTTAAGGAAAAAAACTTTTGCTGAGGCAACATGCTAATAGCCGCTTCCCTGGCTGTTCGACTGACAGTACAGAACAGTTACTGCCTGATGTAATGCGAGTGAGGGTTTGGATTAAAGGGGCTGAAACAGTGTAAAACTGGTAAAGGGAAAAAGCAGATGGTTAGGTAAACTACATTAAAAAATTTAAGGAAAAAATTAATAAGCCAAGCAAAAGTTGGTTTGGGGAAATTGCCACTGTACATGTGTTCCATTGCAATTAAAATTAATTCACCAAGAAAATATTCGATCTAGATTTTCATGGTATGCTGTGTTGTTTATTTGATAATCTAAGTTTTCGTCTGCCATTTTACAGCCTTTGTAATCATTAACAAAACAGCCACAGAAGCGTGAGAAATCATGGAAATATTTGTTTAAGAAACTATATTTTCTAAATCAAGCAAATTATATGAATGTAATTTATTAAATGGCTACAGGCAACTAACTCAAGGTTGAGAAACAACCAAAAATGATAAATCATTGATTTCATAAAAGAGATTTGCATTTCAGGAATTAAAATTAAACAAAATACATTGTCTAAAGTGTTTATAATAATTTTAAGCAAATTATATGAATGTAATTTATTAAATGGCTACAGGCAACTAACTCAAGGTTGAGAAACAACCAAAAATGATAAATCATTGATTTGATAAAAGAGATTTGCATTTCAGGAATTAAAATTAAACAAAATACATTGTCTAAAGTGTTTATAATAATTTTAAGCTGTACAGCAAATGGAAATCTATTTAATTTTTTTTTATGCAGAAAACAATTTTCAGCAATAATGGCAAAATATAACTAATGATAATAGCCCTACCTGTGTGGATCACAGAATGCCGGTTCAGCTTAACACGTTGTTTAAACCCCTTGCCGCAAACATCACATACAAAAGGTTTGTCACCTGCAAATTAGCTACATGTTAATCAAGCATTTGTTAATAAAGAATAAAATAAATAAAGGCAACATTTATCAAAGTGCCGAAGCCAGAGAGAGAATCTTTATCAGACGTTGGCCCATTTGGTAGTAGCATACAACAATACTTTCAATGAAAATTTTAAAAATCTAACTGAATTGAGATCATGTGATTAACACGGTTTTCATCCAAAATTGAATACCTGATGTTAGCTGTCTCAACAACTCCAATTACCCTTAAATTTGACTGAAAGTTAAACAAGATTCTCAGCTTCAGCATTCAGATAATGTATGTGGTAATTAAACTGTGTATTCAGTTTAGTACTTTTGTTGTTTTCTATACAGAAATGCAATTTCTGAAAACAGTTGAAAATTTAAATCTTACCAACATTAAAAACGAGGAACACTCCTGCAGTGGTATAAAGAAAATATTACTTAGAAAATAGAGGACCATATATCTATCTATATATAAACGGAAAAGAAAGGGAAAATACACCCAATACTCACCAAAGTTGAAGGGAGAAGGGCAGCAGCAACACAAAACAACACACAAACAAAGAAAAAACAATTTTTCGGGTGAAAACCCCTTTTTCAAGTTAACAGAGGGAGGTGGCTAGGCTTGCACAAGACTTGCGTTTGACACAGCCACTCATAGAACGCAATAGACCATTGGAGGTTGTGGGGGGAGCAACGATAATATAACCGCAAGTATAAGAAAGATTAAAATGGTTGAAAAATAATAATAGTAATAAAAAATATAAATAAATATATAATTGAAAAATTTTGAAAAATATATGAAACTATAGTGCTGGCCAGTGATTGGTGTATAGGGGTGAGGATGGAAGATATTAACGGAAATTAAGGCCTGGGAGATGTCTTAGTCTGCAGGATGTATTGATAAGCCAATTCCCGCCTGCGGAGTTCAGATTGGGAGGTAGTGTCTGGAAGTACTCTAATGGCTCTTACTGTGAAGCAGTTATTAAGGTCGCTGGTGTTGTGAGTACTGGCATGGTGAGCAACAGCGAGGTACAGGTTTTGGAAGTAAACTGTTTGTCTGTGGCCATTCATTCTGATGGATAATGAGTTTGAGGTCAGGCCAATGTAGGAACTTGGACAGTGGAGGCAAGTGAGCTGGTAAATGAGATGGGTGGTTGTACAAGTGGCATGGCCTATTAAGGGGTAGGTTTCACCAGTAGTAGGGTTGCTAGGTCATGCCACTTGTACAACCACCCATCTCATTTACCAGCTCACCTTCAACTTTTGTGAGTGTAGAGCAGGAAAACATTTTAAGGCAATCAAACTAAGGATGAATAGGGATATATGACCCAAAACTTACCACAGATGAAGGTGGCTGGGACGATGAACACATAAAAACAAACACAAAAAAGCGCAATATTTTGGAAAAATCTTATTCGTGTGGAAGTAAGAAGTGAGACACCAGGCGGAGTCAGATGTGCGCACAGTGACAGCCGTCATATATATATATATATATGTATATATACATACATAAAAATTGGAAATGGAAACTTTTAAAAGACTCGTTAAAAAAAAAATCTGGTTAATTTAATAGGGAAAAACATAAAACTAAGATAATCAAACATCAAATTTAATACATAAAAAAGTAACAAACAAGACAGGTAGAGTTTTTACTGCCATATTTACGAGGGGGGATCAAATATAAACGGGATTTTATTTTTTATTTAAATTCATTTATTGAAAAACACAAGGTAATTACAATTTATTTTTCCACATAGTTTCCTGCTTTGGAATTACATTTTTCCCAGCGTATGGGCGGCTTTTTGATGCCCTCATCATAAAAAGAACATGGTCGTGTCAGCAGCCAGTTGCGCACGAAGTCTTCAACACTCTCGTCATCTTCGAATCGTTGCCCTCCTAGAGCATCTTTAAGAGGTCCAAACAAATGGAAATCGCAGGGCAATAAGTCCGGACTGTAAAGAGGGTGATCAAGTGTAGTCCAGTGCATTTCCTGTAGTTTAGAGACAGTTAGAGATGCAGTACGGGGTCGCGCATTGTCGTGGAGGAGAATGACCTATCGAATCGGTTGGTCTCTTCTTTTGCGGCCATATGCAACTCTCGCCTTGTTCAACAACTCGCAGTAGGAAACAGCATTGATTGTGCGTCGCTCATGCAAAAAATCAATCAGCAAAATGCCTCGCTGATCGAAAAAAACGGTTGAAAGAACCTTACCAGCTGACAGTCGAGTCTTGGCTTTCGCTGGTGCTGCCTCCCCTTTCCTCCGCCACTCCTTACTGGCTTCTTTGGATTCTGGAGTGTAGTGGTGAACCCATGTTTTATCGCAGGTGACGATCCGACTCAAAAATGCATCACCTTCTTCCACAAACCTTGCTGTAAGCCTCTGACAGACTTCCAAACGTCTCAACTTCAGATTTTCGGTCAAAAGGTGAGGGACCCATCTGGAACACACTTTTCGGAGCTGTAGGTGTTTTGTGATGATTGCTTGACATCTCCCATAACTGATTCCGACTTGTTCTGCAATTTCTGATACTCTCGCCCGTCGATCGGCGTCAATAATCTCTTTAACCGCACGAATGTTTTCGTCTGTAACGCTGGTCCGGGGACGGCGATCGTGTTGCTGATTTTCCACACGTTCTCGTCCTTCCTTGAACTTTTTATGCCAGAAAAACACACGCATCCTTGACAATGTTTGATCACCGAACTGTGCAGTCAATCTCTGGCAAATTTCCGCCGCTGTAACTCCTTCAAGAGCAAGAAATTTTACAATAATGCGTTGCGCAGTGGAGGGGTGCACCTGTTGCTCCGACATCGTTAGCGTTACTGACTAAACGGCGGGAAATATCTAACAGCACGCTCTCCCCACTCCTAATGGTCCCGCCTAAGCATAGCAGAAGCGCTGGGTCAGTACTGCCAATTGTTGATTTTCAGGAACAACAATCCCGTTTATATTTGATCCCCCCTCGTATAATAAATTTAGCATGAATATCTTATGGATATAACATTTCCTATTGGTGTTAACAATTTTATAATTTTTGCAGACAAATATTTTATTATTTCTATATTTCAAACATGTGTCAATTTTTATTTTAGACTGACATCCTGTCCTTTTACACAGTATGCTTTAGATGTGTATACCTACAGAATGTAAAAGATAGTATTGATTTATTTTTTTAATTTTATTTTCCTGCAAGTACCGGAAAGTTTGGAGTTACTAATTTCAGTTGCAACTTTTTCCTTAAATAATATAATAATGTTTCTTACCCATATGATCACGTATGTGATAGAGGAGGTGCTGCTTTGAGATGAATCCTTTATTACAGAGCTCACATGTATGTGGTTTCTTCTTATCTGAACCACAGAAGGAGTGGTAAATAACTGTTGATCTAGACTTAAATTTGCGGTCACAAACGGTGCAGTGATACCTGGTAGGGGAACCTAGAGAAAAAAAGATAGTGAATCAAAAGAGCATGTAATAAATTTGGTATTCGATTCTTGACTTTTATGATCTAACAATAATTCTATTTTGTTTTATGGACTGAATTACACAAACACTAAAAAAAGATTGTGGCAAGATTCAAATTTGCTCTACAGATAAAGTTTGAGATCCAAGGAAATTCCAGTTTGAATCCAGTTAGAGCTGAGACTGTTACTGGCTGAGACAGGTCACATGATCTTTTCCATGAAAAGACAGGGAAGTTTCCCTCGAAAGGCATTCAAACATTGTATTTTTGTAGGAAAACAATGTCCTGTAGGATAGGCCATGTCAGTTTGAGGTAGACATCAAAAAACTGCAACTACCGACGAAAACATCCCCAAAGTTCACCAATTGGTGCTAGACAACTGCCAAATTAAAGTGAGAGAGTTAGAAGAGGTTATGAACATTTCAAAAGAATGTGTTCATTACATATTAAATCAACATTTAGGTATGAGAAAGCTGTCCACGCATTGGGTGCCGTGTTTGCTCACATTAGACCAAAAACGTGTTCGAATGAACATTTCCAACGCTCTGTTGGCGCCGTTTAGGCGCAATAAATCCTAGTTTTGGTGCCGATTAATTACTGTAGATGAAACTTGGATACACCATTATACGCCTGAAACAAAAATACAGTCCAAACAGTGGACTGCAAAAGGCGAACCGGCTCCAAAAAAAAAAAAGAAGCAAAAACTGTTTTTTCGGCTGGGAAAGTTCTGGCGACTGTTTTTGGGATAGTCATGGAGTTATTTTAATCGATTACCTTCAGAAAGGAAAAACCATTACAGGAGCATACTACGCATCATTACTTGACAAGCTGAAGGCAGAACTTGCGGAAAAATGGCCAGATTTGCAGAAAATCCTGTTTCACCAAGACAACGCACCGTCTCAGCGGTTCTCATGGCGAAAAATTCACGATTTATGGTTTGAACTGCTTGACCATCCACCTTACTCACCAGATCTAGCCCCAAGCGACTTCTTTTTGTTCCCTCATCTAAAAATTGCACTCGGAGGACAGAGATTTTCATCAAATGAAGAGGCAATCACCTTCGTAAACAATTATTTTGCAGAGAAAAACGCCGAGTACTATTTTGACGGGTTACACAGATGGGAGAAGTGTGTAGAGTTACAAGGAGACTATATTGAAAAATAAAAAAATTAAAAAATCAGAAAAAATTTCTTGTATCTTTGTTAGGTCGCAAACTTTTCAGACCACCCTCGTATAGCCAAGCCCTCCCACTCCTTCCCACCACTCTGCACCATCGCTTCCACTGGCTGTGGCTCTATATTGGGCCCATAAAGCGGAAGAGAAACAAACTGAACTGGTCTTATCCCCTGGTGGCCATATCTATCACAGTCAGACATAAATCTGCAGAAATCCGACAAAGTGAAGTAAGAAAGATGATAGGCTTGTATACATATCTGATTCAATAGTGTTTTGATTCAAATATCCATCGCTTTTTAATATGTCGAATCTATTATAAACATCGAAAATTATATCAAGTTATAAAAATAATATTGGTTATCATGACTTCAACACTTCTGCACCATAACTTTTCATAATATTCACTGTCACAATAGCAAGGAAATTTGATTTTTATGATACTTTTTTTGATAAATAGAGTGGACAGTGGATTTTTAACTGCCACACCAACATATTAAACAAAATTGATTTGCGTACTGTAGGTGATGTATAACCAAAAAATCCATTTGGTTTTGAAAATGTAAAGCTCTACCTAAACGTATTTTTGAACATTAACTGACACACACCTGGTAAAACGACAATAAAGTCTGGATGGGTGCTTCGTTTTTTCTTCTCGGATCCATTCTCTCTAGATGGGTCAAAGTCTGGATCATCAACTTGTTGAGAATCTTCATCACTTGAAAGCGTTGCTTTGATTTTGTCAGCTGCTGTATTGGGATTGCTGCTTCTTTGTGATGGACAATTCTTTCCATCTTCCTGAAAGCAAATAAAGTAGAAATATCTTAGACCAGAAGAGCATTGGTAGAGTATGGTGGGGTCAGTATGTGAGCCACAGCTTGGGTATCAAATAGGAGAATTAGATGGGATGCAAAGAAGGGCAGCTAGATTTATTAGAGGAAATTACGGCAGAACAAAAGCTGTAATTGATATAATAAAGGAGTTGGGTTAGGAGCAATTGAAAGACAGGAGTCTGTCCTATACACATGCTACAGCAGGCACCCATTTTCAACAATATCTTGGTGCATAAATAATCACCTCAGAATTCTCCCATAGTGCCTCCGGATCATTTATATGCAACAGACTCAACTGCAAAACATGCAGCTTGAACCTGGCAACCACCACCTAATCCAATCCCATCACTGGATGTGTCACATGTGCTACAATACATCTCATATTTCAATGCACATACCACCACTGTACGAGTTCATTTATAGGTATCACTACTAACCAACTTTTCATGAAAATAGATTATACTCGCTAAAAAGTATATATTGGCGACTTAGACCACTCAGTGGCATCTCATGCCAGTTCTCACAATTTAAGCAAACTTTTACAATAAACACTATTAAAGTCTTCCTTAAAAACACTACCCATCTGATCTCTGCAGCTGACATATTCTTGATACCAGAAATTCCCTGGCCTCAATATTTGATAAGACCCTTCCAGTAAACTGGGCATTTATTTTTATTTATTCACAGACATACAATTTATAAACCTTAAAATAAATATGAGAAACAAGGCTTTCCCGGCATATCTTTGATACGAAATCTTCACAGGTTTACCACCAGATAATATTCTCAAAAGATAAGCTTTCGGCGGCTTGCTCTGCCACCATCATCAGGTCCATTGTACTTATGAGAACAACTAGAACTGCACTGGATCGCGGATCCGTAGCGGGCCAGGATCATATTGTCTTCTGATTGGCTGACTACAAGGCCAGTTTCCATTCTGCTTGTCCGTAATTGGTTGGCTCTGGAATCAGCTGTAGATGGGGTTGGATGGATCTGTCCCGCCAGCTAAAAACATGGTTATTTTAGAATGGAAAAAAGGTGGTTTTCATGTGTCAATGTTCACACTGCATCACTGTTCACATTATTCTCATATCTCAACTGCTACTTTAATGATGGACTACCAAAAACACATAGCTAAAACTTTCACATTATAGAACTGTCATCATCACCATGCAATTTACTACCCATTGCTTAAGTGGGCAGTGTATAGTATATTTTCTATTACAGTAGAACTCCAATTATCCGAATCAATTGGGACTGGACCCCATTCGGATAATAAAAAATTTGTATAGTTGGATTTTTCCAAAAAAAGAGTCTAATTTAATTAATTCCTGTATGTATTTTGAAAATGAGAGAAAAAAACAATTTTTAAAGAAAAATAGCTTTTAATTAATTAAATGAAAAGGCAAAACTTTTACATGTTAGGTGTACTTACAAGTGCTACACTTTAGTACATTATGTACGTACTGCACTGTAAATAAAAGTCTTTACTTGCTGAACTTCTCCATCTTAATTAAAAAAAAAAAAAAAACGATTTGGATAGTTGGAGTTCGGATAATTCGAGTTCTACTGTACAATATTTATGTCCTCTCATATTCATTACTTTGATTATATCCCCCCAATTCCTACAATAATATTTTCCAGAATAATTGATTCAGTATTTTCTTGCCCCCCTCCACTACTCTCCATTCATTCAGCAGTCATCGGCATTATCACATCTGACCTCAAAGCTGTTAAAAATGAATAGTTGTTAAACCAATAAAACTAGAAGAATACATTTTATTACATTTTTAAACATATATAATTCTGAATAATTCTTTCTAAGACCAAATAATTATTAACAGGTTGACCTCAAGATGATTGCAGTGTAAGAACAACTACCTTAATTTTTTTCTGAGCTGTAACAGGCTGTAGCTTGGTGTCCTCTGTAGTCCCATGGGTAATAAATTTTCCTTCTGAGTCACAGAAACTGCATTACTACCTAAACAAAAATTATTTGACTTTTTTATCACTCATAAAAAGTGTTAGCAAGTCAGCAGGTAGGTACTAAACTAGATGATTTAAAGAAATGTGAGAAGACCAACACTTGTCAGTAGATCTGTAGCAATTCAACATTCATCATAATCCGGAAAGTTAGCAATTTTTGATTATATCTTGATCTCAATTTCCATACCAAAAAATACACAAGACATTGTATATTTATTTCTCTTGTATACTTTTGAAACATTTTCTGCTGACAATATTTCACAAATATATAATTTGATATAAAATTTCTACAAACATAAAATATTTAAAACATCAGACAAAATGCTAAGACGATATTAACGTGGAAAGGAAACACAAATCATTACTTACCAAAAATGGAGGAAGGAGGGCCACAGTGACAAAAAACACTACACAAAATAAAAAACGCAATATTTCGGGCACAACCCTAAGTCGTGATTGTAGTGGATGGAGCACGTGACTGGGTTTGTATGGGCATTCACAGACAACTCTTCCAAATATATGGTGAGGGTCACCACGGCTGCCTGCATAAACCCAGCAGAGTGCTTGATCTTCTACACCAACTAGTAAGGATTGTACTGAAAAACTGTGTTTTATGCCATCACAACCCACCTTCCTTCAATTTTTGGTAAGTGATGGAGCTGCATTAACTTTTCTTTTCATCTTAATGTGAAGAGTTTCCAACCATAACATAACAGTTTTGAGTTTCTTAAAAGAAGAGTATATTAAAAAAAGTAGCCAAAAAAGATAAATCCTGACATGTTTGTGACAGAGTGTCTGACACTCTTATGTGGGAAAGAACAAACATTACACTATGTGAAAGTGGAAAGGGGAACAGACCTCATACCTTATTACCAGCACTCCATATTTTGACTTCTAATCATTTCAATCTTACACAGGGTATCATACTAAAAGATCATGTGTTTTTATTCCTGTATCTGTAAAGCTGTTAGAATTCCGAGTTTTTAAAACTATTTTTAAAAATAATACCACATTCAAACCACAGCATGAACAAGCATTATCATTTTAAATTAAATCTATTTTTGTTACAGTTCATGAAACATAAAAGTTCAAAGTGAATCTATTACCAAATGATATATATAGTCGTAAGTAAAAGTGAAGTAAATCTAGGGTCAAAGATCAGCTGACAGAGTTACTGTACATATCAGTTCTGTCATGACTGGTTCTACAGCCTAATATGTAATAAGAACTACAGTGTGTTCAAAACATACTTCACAGAACATGCTTTATTAGAGGAGAAATCTGATTAAAGGCCTGTGAAAATTCTAGCCCTGATCTAAGAATCAAGGTAAGGGCTTTTGGTTTTCAAAACAGGTAAAAAATGCTCGTGGTAAAAAATGGCAATGTAAGTAACAGAAGAGAGGAAAAATAAACCCATCACTGACCAGAAATGAAGGCAGGATGGCTGTGATACGCAAACAAAACATGAGAGGAACACAAATGTACAATATTTTGGTTTAAAACCTTACTCATTTATAGAGGGATGAGCCTTATGGCAAAGGAGGTTTGCACATCAAAGCTTCTGCATGCAGAACACGGTGGGATAAAATAATGAGAAGTGAGTTATCAATATCTCTTGAAGTGGTAGAAGTAGATACACATAAATATAAAAATAGGTCATGCCTCAAATCTTGCCAAATTACATTCAAATATTGTTCCTTCATTCTTATCTCTACCTGCATATTCTTCCAAATAGAATGACCCTTAAAACTCACAGTTTCTGGTTGCTGCCCAAAACTTTGCCCGTCTCTCTACATATTCCGTTTCACATAATTCCTTGCCCTCACATAGTTGGTCCAGAACATCATATGTGCAAGGCCAATTGTACCCAATATGTCACCCTCTGCCTAAAATTACCTCACCTCATCCATCATCAGAAAAATTTTGTCTAATGCACACAGATGCAAGCGCAATATGCAGTAAGCTTTCAGCTCTTATTAAAAGCTGTAAGGATCTACATCTGGCCATCATGTATCAACACTCCAGACCTGCACATCACACACCAACTTCCACTTTGATTGCCTACCTTCTCAATCTCTAACCCACAAGCCCCTGCTCTAATTTCAGTTAAACATGAACAATCCATGATTAACCTTTCCTCTACTCCCCTGTTAGAACCCCAACTATAAATTCTATCCAAGGGTTTCACATTTTCTCCAAACCCCAAATGTGACCATGCTCCTATGGACTCTAGCTTTTTGTCACTGTCTCCACTGGTTTTATCTATTTGTTATCACAATGGAGTATGAAAACAAGTACAATGAGATTGAGTCCAGCCTAAAGCAATTCAAACCTTCATCTCAAATGGATTCATCCTCTCCAACAAAACTATTCCTTCTATGTTAGATGATCCTTGCTTCTACTCTGCACTCAACATCCTTCCTAAACTTCCTTTTACACTTCAATAACCTCAACACCATGTAAAAAGAAGTCAAAGAAAGAAAATATTCAGAAACCATAAATATTATGATCCTCCTGCCGAGAAGGCCTCAACTACTAAAGCCATATACAACAGTGACTATGAAGCACAGGCAGATTTCTGGTATCAGCAACTACCAGCCAAAGATCCCACCACCTCCATTTATCAGAAAATAAAACGTTTTCTTGACCTGCAGGGCTCCTTAAAAAGACCCCTCTTCCTAACTACTTACCTGTAGAATCCCCACAGACACACTCCGTAGCTTCTTCCCAAGATCCACAAGGCCGACAAATTTGGGTGCCTTACAGTTTCAGCATATTGGGCCACTCCCTGAATGGATTTCAGCCTTGGCAAATCAATATCTCCAACCCTTTGTACAGAATGATCCTTCCTTTGTCAAAAGACATCCCACACTTCTTGAACTTCTGTCAACAGTCCTCACACCTCCAGAATCCTTCCTTTTATACAAATATCCTCTGGTATCTGAAACACTTCCTAGATATTTGACACTCACACAGCCTTACATCCTTACATCCTTGACTCACATAATTCTTTCTAAAACTTTGCTTGGGGTCCTGGAATACTTCCTAGATGTGCGACACACACACAGCCTTACATCCTTGACTCACATAATACGCTCAAAAACATTCTTCTCCTTCAATTCCCAAACATCTCACCATATTTGCATGATTGAAATCAGTCCCTGCATTGCCCCATCCTAAGCCAACCTAATCCTAGGTCATCTGAATGAATATTTCCAAAATCAGATCTCATTTAAGCCCACTGTGAGGTTCAGATATACAGATGACATATTTATGATCTGAACCCATAGCGAAAAGCAACTCCCAGACTTCCTCAATTTTTTTCAACAGTAGTCATTCCATTAACTTCACCTACACTTATTCTCACACACAAATCACATTTCTAAATGTGGACATTGCCCTACAACAGGATGGCGTTAACACTTCTGTCAACATCAAGCCCAATAATTCACAACAATATCTATTTCAACAACTGTCATCCATTTCACACCACAGTTTCCCTTCCTAACAGCCTTGCCATCAATGGCAGACCCTCCCATTTTGGTGAAAAATCCCTCTCCCGGTAGCAACTCCCTAAACCTATCACAAGTCTTAACTCCCACTGATACCCTACAAATCTCTCAAGTTGTTGTCCACCTTGTATATAATTAAATCAAAATTCTGCAACCTGGGCATGACTCCCAACACTCTTGAAAGGCGCAGCAACCTTCTCCAAAACATTCTACCCACATCCCCCTGCTCGTTTCGGCAGACCATCTAATATCAAGAACATCTTGATCCACAAATACTTCCATCTGGATTTTCCAAAACTACAACATGGATCATTTCTATCCAACAGAACTAGCAACAAGCATTTGGCTATTATAAACTATTCCAATCTGACCACAAGAAAATCTTTCTCATCACTAGACAAACTACTTTCACCACAATGCACCTCATATAACAACTAACATGCCCCCAGTGCACTAGTTTGTTCATAGGTCTTTTAACACAACAGGAATAGTTTTTGGGTTATTATGGTGAGAGATATGCAGCGAGTATTGAACAGTGTATAATGTGTATATGAGTCGCTGCTAAAAAAATAAAAAAAGAAGAACCTGGCATTTTTGGATACCTTATCTCTCTGATGTAGTTCAGTGGGGATATAAACAAAAGAGCGTTAGTAAAGTTTGAACCTGTGCAAAAATATAAAAGACTACATTCTTTATTTGAGGACAGTAAAGAGTAAGGCAAATTAAACCAGATTTACCCACTGGTGGCTGTAGTTATTAAACATTTAAAAGTTACATTACAGAAATTTATAGTAAGCATTAAGATATATGGCAAAAAAAATCTGATACTTATATGACAACGTTACTTCCAATTAACTCTTAATCAGGTAAACCACACTTGCAATCTACCATGCCAGTTCTCAAAATTCTAACATTCTCAAAAAAAAAAAAAAAAAAAAAGTTCTAAATTAAGAGTTGTGATAGATGGGAACTAACTTAACAAAATATCCTCGATACCACCTGATCTCAATCTCTGACAAGACCTTACCAGTAAATGCATTGTTTATTTATTATTTTTTGTATTGTTATTCTATTATTGTTCCCTTATTTATTTATAACTAAATTTTATATTTATGTGTGTCTACTTTCATGTTCTGCCACCATCTGTGACTGAGAATGTGGATAAATAAAGCAATGAAAATCGCTGAAGATGCTTCAATTAAGAAGCGAAACACATTTGGAAAGTAAATAAATGAACAAATATGAAATTGCTTGTGCCGTATTTATTAATATTATCAGCAATTGAGGAAAATGATACACAATGTCCATGTATTGAATTAACAGGCTTTGAATACAAAATGGAAATTGATGTTAGATGTGTGGGATGTTCCATTTCAGAAATTGTTCTTAAATTCAACATTCACTGATTCACAGCGTCAACAGTTTGTCATGGAGAAAGCAGTGGCTGAACATGGGCAGCTTAATGACTGAGAACCGAGCATGGTGGGTGAACAGTTAACGTTCTGGTCTCACATTTGGGAGGATGCAGGTTCGAATCCCCATCCGGGCATACAGATGAGGGTGTTCCATGGTTTCCCCAAATCACTCCAAGTGAATGCTGAGATGCTTCCTTCAAAAGGCCATGGCTGAATTCCTCCCCATTCCTTGCCTCCAGTCCTTTCCCACCTCTAATAATCTCGATGTTGGTAAGGCATAAAGCCATAAGCAAAAGATTGGGAAGAGTGGTGTCTGCATCAAGGTGCCAGTGTTGATAGAGGGGCAAGACTGCCTGAAAGAATATCAACATGCAATGTATGACAGATGTGCTTCTGCGAACAATACAGCAAAATTTGGTATTGTCATTTGGCAGAAGACTGAGTGCCTCTGCTAACAAAATATCATCAACCACAGTGGCTCTCCTGGGCTTGTGAACATGTTTGACCCTAAATTTAATTTAATTGCAATGGAGCACAGGCTCCGGTGGCAATTTCCCTACACACCCATCTTCCCCCTACCCTGCACCGACCAACATTTTCCCTCTACAAATTTATCTTTAAATTCTTTCAAAGTTTTCGGTAAATTATTCATCATTTCTCTTGGTAACTCATTCCAATCCGTGACACCCTTACCTAAAAAAGAGAATCTTCTTACACCCTTGTGCCTGAAATCGAGTGCCAGCTTGTGGTCATGGTCATCTTTCCCCTTCCATGCACTACTTTTCATACCTATTGCAATATCTTTCCATTCCTCATCGCCAGTATATGCCCTGTACACTCCCATGACCCTCCTCATTCTCCTCCTGTCTTGCAATGAATCCCATTCCAGCTCCTTTATCATATCCGTCACTGATTGCATTCTGCGATAATTTCCAGAAACAAATCTAGCAGCCCTTTTTTGCACCCTCTCCAACTCCTGTATTTGATACTTAAAATGAGGGTCCCATACTACACTACCATATTCGAGCAATGGTCTGACCAAAGTTTTGTAACCCAATTCCTTTACTTCTCTCGTGCATCCCCTCATCACTCTCTCCAACGAGTGCAGGATTTTGAAACCTTTTCCTGCCACTTGTCCAATATGTCCTGCCCAGTTAAGCTTGTTATCAAATGTAATGCCAAGATATTTACATTTCAACTCTTCAGCAAGCAATTCTTTCCCCGCCTTATATTCATAATTAACCTTTTGTTTTTTATTTGTGTATTTAATAAGCTGACTCTTCTTTGCATTTATATTCATCCCATGTTTACCAACCCAACCAGATATCCTGTCCAGATCACCCTGCAACTGTTTACAATCCTCTATCGTTTTGATTCTTTTATACAGCATTATGTCATCTGCAAACAATCTAATTTCAGATAGTAAACAACCAACACAATTATTCATCAGAATAATGAATAGCAATGGTCCAAATACGCTATCCTGTGGCACACCCATTTTTACTTCGACTTCTTTTGATACTACATTTCCTACCCTAACTTTCTGTTTTCTACCTTTTAAAAATTCTTCTACCCAGCAAATGACTTTCTTATCCACTCCAATGTTTTTTACCTTATTTACTACCATTTTATAGCTTACTCTGTCAAACGCCTTAGACAGATCTAGTGCTACACTATCAATTTGGCCTCCCTTGTCCATTTCATCTGAAATATCTTGCATATATCCCACCAACTGAGATTCGCATGAATATCCTTGCCTGAAACCATGTTGCCTGTTTGAAAACCACTTACGTTCCTCACATATATTTCTGATGTGGTTGCATATCAATCTTTCCATTAATTTACCTACCACTGATGTTAAACTGATTGGCCTGTAATTCTCAACTCTATTTCTCACCCCTCCCTTATGTACCGGTACTACTATTGCAATTTTCCAGTCCTGTGGTAAGCAGCAAGTGTCTAGACTCAATTTAAATAATATTTCAAGATAAGGTACAATGTCACATCCGGCTATCTTTAATATATCTGTAGTAATATTATCTTCACCAGCCCCTTTATTTTTTTCAGCTTTCTTATTTCCTTCATGATTTCCTCAGGATGGATATCAAATTTTTTACTATCGTAATTTGTAATTGTGTTGTTAAGCTCGTTTTCCGAATTAGACCCTCCTGTTTCTGATTCATTGTCCCTAATGCTTTCACTGAACCAGTTACTTAAAATATCTGCCTTTTTCAAATCGTCAGTAACTTCTTCTCCATCCTTATCTATAAGTGTCTCTACACCCTCCCTTCCCCTCAGTTTCCTGATATAGCCATAGAAATTTCTTGATGCATCAGTCAATGGTCCTCCTGCACTGACAATACTCTTTTCATAAACCCATCTTTAGCCATTTTCTTTGCTGTTATTAAGTTCTTGTTTAGTTGTTTTAAATATTCCCTACTACCCTGCAGTCTCTTAACTCTGTTATGTTCTTTTCTTACCAACCTCTTTAACCTCCTCACTTCCCTATTATAGTACATAGGTTCTCTACTTCTCTTTATTTTCTGCTTTGGAATAAATTTTTCTTGGCTGGAAAAGGTTGAATGGTCAGATGATTAATGATTCCAGTTGATCAGAGCTGATTGGAGAGTTCATGTGTGGTGAAGATGCTACAAAACCACAGATTCAGGTTTCAAGATGGTGGTGGCTTCATCTTGATATGGGCTGTGTTTACGTGGCATGTACTGGGACCTCTGGTCAAACAGAACCAACTATTGTCTGGAAATGGTTATGTTCAGCTACTTGCATACCATTTACAGGCATTCATGGTCTTACATTCCAGGACAACAATGTGTCATGTCACCAGGCCAAAATCATTCAACATTGGTTTGAGGAACATTCTGAACAACTGCAATGAATGATTTGGCCACCTAGATTGCCAGACATGAATCCAATTGAACATATCTGGAACATGATCAAAAGTTCAATTCTTTCACAACTTTCTACACCAGCAACACTTTCGGAATTACGGACGGCTGCAGAGGAAGCATGGCTCAATATTTTTTGAGGAGACTTCCCGAGGACTTGTTGAGTAAATGTCATAATGGGTTTCAGCACTTTGCCAGAAGTCCCGCATGGTATTAGAAAGTAAGTCACAACTCTCAGTACTACAGTGTATAATAGATGAAATCTTATAACAGAAAGCACACAGAAATACCAAACCACATTAAAATTGGTTCATTTTTATGTCACATATGTATAAGAAAAATGCTGTTAGCTTCTGGTAAGCTTTTCACTATTATTCTCATCTGTTATTCATTAAAACTTTAGAATGTCATTCAATTATGTTTTCGTAAAGTTTTAATCACAAAACTCTAATGCAATATGAACTTAGTGGTGATTCTTAAACAGACACAAAATACATATGTTTTGAATTCTTGGAGTTAAGGAACTAAACACTAAAGTTCACTAATCTTATTTACAAGCAACTGATATCAGCACCTTGTAAAGAAGTGAAATGACATCCAGAGTCCCAAAAAATTGAGTAATTATTATGTTATTTATTTGTATTACTGCAATAATTTTTGATTCATTGTCACTTAAGTGGAAAATAAAATGATGTCTGAAGCCTGTAAATTTGGATTTGATTTTTTTTAGCATTAAAAAACATTTGTGATCTAGCTCACCAGAGTCTGAAGGAGGTCCTTTGGTATCAGCAGTGGAGTGTGATACCTTCCCCTTGCAGCAGCTACCACACTCTTCTCCCTCAAAGAGAACACAACTACGACACTTCTTGTGACCGCAGGCATCGCGTGTGAATAATGTGCCAGTTCGAACTTGTATGTTACATTGTGGGCACGGTTCGGTCAGTGGTGGTTGAATTGGGGTATCCACCACTGCAGTTGTCATCTGTGAAATTGACAATCACCTGTACTGGATCAGCCTATAATATGGCTTGAATAAAATTCTAGGTTAAGACGAGTAGTATATTACAGGTCTGTTAAACTAATTGGATGATTATCAATACTTGGCTTACAGTGTAGCGCTTATTAAACTGGAGTAGGCATAATACCACAATAAAAAATATTAATCACTGCTAAAAAAATGAAATAAATGAAAAATTGACTAATAGCAAACTTGCAGATTGATGGATCTAGGAATAAACATTATCAGGTTTGGTGTGACTTTTAGCCATAAATTCATATGTTTATACATGTCAAATAATTTGTTTCTGTTCGCTATTAACAAACAATGGAGTGTTCTGCTGGCTCAATGGTTGAAGCATCTGATTGGAGATCGAAAGTTCCACCCTTTGAATCATTGTCTCAGCAGGGATTTTTAAAGGCCCTAATCCCGGCTTTCACCTTTGGCACAGCTTACTGTCTGATGTGAAGGATGCCAGTATGCTTCCATGGTTTGGATGTCACTTGAAACTGTATTCAGAAGGATCACCAGGTGAGGCTAGTGCAAGTGTGACAAGAGGGTGCATGCGTGGCAAATTGAAAACCTGTGATCGGGCTGCATGTTGTCTGACCTACCACATGTGAGATATGTTTTTAAGTCATTTCAGGTTAACCACAACTTCTTGTAATACAGTTCCTCGAAAATCAGCATGTATACTGCATGCAGAAGAGCATATTCATGATAATTATGACTGCTACACATTAGCTAATACTGCATGTAATCCGACGATTTACGTCATATTACTTCTCTCTTACCTATTTCGTCAGATACGAGTACACTTTTTCTTAAACAATAATGCTCAGGGATTGTACTAACCATACTCTCAACCCAAAAGAACAGGTTTTTATACTGGGTGTGGTTTGCACAGCAGCCAAAAAAGAATTTTAAAATGTATAACTCTGTTACAAAACAAGTTAGGTCACAAATTCTGATCACTTGCTATGATTCTGTGATAAGATATACTAAAAACTGTTGAAGTCATATTATTTGATAAACCCCAAGATAATTTTCAGAAATTTGAACACAGAAGAAACATTTGACATGCATATAGACTGTTTTTATCGATAAAATGTGATGCTTTACACTGTAGCTCAATTAACAAGGTCTAAAGTATTACTGACAATATATATGCAAATGAAACATATCTGTGTACTTAACAGTATAGTTCATAAATTAAGAAACTGACAGAAAGCTTTTTGATAAAATAATGAAAGCTGGAGAGTAGGCTATATATAAACTTAAGGTTATGCATGATAACTTTTGGAGACTTGACAAGTAATGTACAAACAAGCGGCATAAAGTATTAACATTTTATTTTCAAGAAAGCTAAGTCACTTTATTTTCTTCTTAATATGACTCTTTGTCAGTGATTACATGAATAACTCCAAGGCCAACTGTTTAATAAATATGAAGTTCTTTGAGGATGTCAGATTTAACTCAGATGCATTTACTGGGATAGTACAGACTCTGATCACACAAATGCTCTTTCAATAAATTCTGAAACACACAGAGAGAGAGAGAGAGATAGGTGCACTTATCAATTAAAAAACATTCCTTCCAACCTCCTTCAAGAACGCATATAACAATAGCGTTCACCTATTTACTACTGGTATAAGAAACTTCACAAATCTTTGTCTAAAGTACAGTTCATACTAAATAAATAACTAATATATGGCAATGTGGGTGAACAATTCACAGCTGCATCAGCTGGTCACCAGCGACCTTCAAATTTCAAGTACAATGCCTACAGTAAAAATGTCTTTCCTAACACCCTAAATCAAAATTTCGGTGACTGTAAAATAAGAACAAGGTAAGAAGGACTTGTGCTATTTGCTTGAAATTTGTGACACACGTTCCTGTTGTCATACTTTTTGAGAAAAAGTGTACATGAAAGCAAAATAAAAGATACTTAGATGTGGTGCCTCACAAAAGTTACGAAATGATGCATTTCAACAGTAAAAGAAATGCCATTTGCAGTAAAATTGTTCTTACCAAGTGTCTACTGGAGATCGCGATTCCTCTACAAAAACAGTCAGTAATATCGTTGGAATACTGCTGTAGTCAGTCACAAGACGTATTATTTTCAAGCAGTAATTCCGTTGTAATACAGCCTGGACCAGCATATAATGTACTTTGGAAAGAATTTCTGGTGGAGTCTTGTGTTTGACCACTGCAGTATTATGATGCCAACTCCTGGCAGAATCACGATCTTCAGTAATTCCTTTGCCAAAGATAGTTTCTACAATCTACAGCAACGAATCTAAACTAATTCCTCACATCTAATACTGTTGTTACAGAGTACGTGTTTTTTTTTTTCACTCTGGTCCAGGCTGCATTAAAACCTAACCACCAAGCCAGTATATTGCTGTCAAAACAGTCAGGTGACCTTAATTTATTAATGAAAACTAAATTCTTTACCGTAACAAGTTACGTATTTCTTCAAGCTGGTCTGTTATAATGAAAACTGGAAAGTGATTTACATTCATTACAATAGAGTGTAGATACTATCTTCGCTGTGAACAACTTGAATGGAAATGGCAGTCTCTACTGTTTAATTGCATCGTTTCGTAACTTTCGTGTGACACCACGTCTATGCTACATTTCATTTCGCTTTCGTGTACACTTTTTCTCAAAAGGTATGAACTGAGGAATGTGTGTGACAAATTTCAAACGAATATTAGAATTCCTTCTTACCTCGTTCTTATTTTACTACTGCCAAAATTTCATACCAAAATATGTTCAGACAAAGAACAGAATAGCTGAAAAATTGGTTGAAAAACAGAGGAAGATCTTTCAGATGCGAGCCAGTTATTGATTTAAAAAAATCACAGCCTGACAAAGCTAGAAGGTACAGAAAAAAGATTTGTGTACACATCATCAACACCAGTAAAGGATAACTATTCTCTGGCT